>CM051826.1:29981376-30581376 GCA_028451465.1 Erethizon dorsatum
TTTCTTCTTTATCTTATTGTTTCCTGTTTTCCTGGATCTTTATTCCTGCCTCTTGTTTTGTTTTTGTTTTTGTTTTTTAACCCTCCTATATTTTATCCTTTCTAAACCTTTTCCTCTGTCTCCTGGAAGATTAGTCAAGCTTATTTTCTAAACCTCTCACCTAGTTACAGTTGGCTTAACTGTCTTCACTGTGGATTTTCTTTGACAGTGATGTTTCTGCCTTATGAAACATCCTCATGTTGTCAGTAATCCTCAGTTGCTCCCTCGGAGTGGCTCTCTGTTCTTGTTGCATTTAGTGTCTTCTTGAATCTTATTTTTAAAAAAAACAGAGCTGCTTAAGGCAGCCCATGCCCATAATCCTAGTTACTCTGCTGAAGATTGCAAGTTTGAGGCCAGCCTGGGCAACTTAGCAAGACTGTGTCTCAAAACAAAACAATTAAAACACCTGGGAGTGTATGTAACTCAGCAGTAAAGTGCCTCTGGATTTAATTCTTTCTACCATGAATGCATGAATCCATACAGTTTTTCAAGTTATCTTCATTTCATGACAGAATTTTATTTCCCAGGTAGAAGGGGAAAGACAGAACATTCTTGGAATAATGCTTAGGTATTCCTTTATTGTGAGCTCTTTGTTTATACCTGATGTCCATTCACTCATCTTGTACTCAGACGCGCATGTCTATTTTAGAAGTTGGGAAGGGCTCCATCTCAATGTGTTGTCTGCTGCACATTTCAGAACCAGATGAAAGGCCTTGGATTTTGGTCAGGAGGAAATAAAAGAGGAACCTGTGCTTTCTGCGTAGGCTGGCCCACCTGGCCTTATGTGCAAAGTGCAAGCAGTTGTGGCCAAGGGAAATTTCTCCCAGGCAGGGAGCATTCCCTGTGGTTTCCAAGTCTGATTGGTTTGTAGAGGCTCTGCTTGAGTCCGCATAATTTTCCCTGCAACTGTCCTGCCATACGTGCCATGGTGAGTTATTATCATCCCTTCATTGAGTTAAAGGCCAGTCTTTCCTTCTGTCCTTGTTTTCTGTAATACATTTGATATCTCTCCCTAGTATATACAGCATTAGAGGTCACTATTCCCCACCCCTGTTTTTAGTTTTCATTGATCATTTTTAGTACGGATTCAAATATAGAGAATAGAGCTGGGTGTGGTGGCACACACCTATAATCCCAGCACTCAGGAAGCTGAGGCCGAAGCTAGCCTGGGCTACACAGTAGTTCAAGGCCAGACTGAATTATGTAATGAAACCCTGTATTTAAAAAAAAAAAGTAGGGAATAGGAGTTAAACTAATACCTTCAAGAAAACTCATCATTCACTATGTTTTAACATTTGTTTTAGAATGTTATTAGCAATATTGAAGAAAGGCATAATAACATAATGACTCTTCAACCTTGGGAGTCCATTATGAGCTTAAAAAGGCACCAAATTTATCTGAAAACATATAGCACATGCTGTGCTTTTATATAGAATTTATTGAGGCTATAATTGAGAGTAGAAAAAATTATGAAATATAAATGGAGACTGATATTTTTCAGTATTTTTTAGTGCATCTTAGTTATACAGAATAATGTTTCATTTTGACATATTCATGCACTTAACATACTTTGATCATTTCCATTCCTCAATTTCCCTCTTTCCACTTTTCTACCTCCTCTCCCTGATTCCCTTCCACATTCCTAATAGTCTCCCTTCTACTTTCACATTGTTTATTTTTTTCTTTCTGGATTCTACATATGAGAGAAAACGTGCAATGTTTGTCTTTCTGAGTCTGGCTTATTTCACTTAACATGTTCTCCAGTTTCATCCATGTTTCTGTAATTGGCATGATTTCATTATTCTTTATAGCTGAATAATATTCCATTGAATAATATTCCATTCCACCGCACTGTCTTTATCCACTTATGAGTGGATAAGTACCGAGGCTATTTCCCTAGCTTACTTATTGTGAATTGCAAAACAATAAGATCAATTCAAAATGGATCAAAGATCTAAGTGTATGACCTGAAACTGGAAAACTGCTGGAAGAAAACATAAGGGAACCACTTCAAGACGTAGGCACCAGCAACAATTTCTCGAATAGGACTCCTAATAGCTCAAGAAATAACTAGAGAAATTAGCAAGAATCAACAAATGGTATTGCATCAAATCAAAAAGCTTCTGTATACCAAAGGAAACAACAGTGAAGAGACAGCCTACAAAATGGGACAAAATTCTTGCCAGCTACTCTTCCAACAGAAGATTAATATCCAGAATATATAAAGAACTCAAAAAACTTTACAAGAGCAACGAAACCCTACAAATAATCCAATCAATAAATGGGCAAATGAACTAAACAGAGTCCAATATTTTGATGCCATACAGCATTTCTTACTGTTTCTGATTGTCAGTTTTCTGTTAACTTTATATTGTCCATTTTTTTCCATTCTATGTTGGAGTTGCGCTTGGTATCTGAAATTAACACATGATAGAAATGTAAGCTCCTTCTTGGAAACAAAATGCAAATACTTGCCAGGAAACAAGATATCAGTTTCTCTTTGGAGGCTCAACTGTCAGGAATCTGAAATAATCAGCTGGTTGTTTCACAGCCTATACCCTGAAAGCTGTATTTAATTTGCTCTTAATAGACTGTGGTTAGGGGAATTCCCACCTTAGTAGCTGTGGTCTGCAGGGTGGGAATTCCCTTAGGCTCCCTGGTCTAGAAAATCCCCTTCTGAGGTCAGAATTACTGACAAGTGGAATAAATTCTATCAAACCAACCAACAGTGGCAGTGTAAACCTTTTAAAAAATAATTTGGCAATCTGTTTCAAAGGTCATAAAGCAGTCATAATCGAACTTTTTTATATAAGAAGATGATACAAAAGAATGAAAGTGATAATGGAACAAAGAATTCATCGACTCATTAAGAAATAAAAAAGGCATTCTCAGTGTTCAAAAAGGGCTATTCCTTAATGAATGGTTATTTAATGTAATGAATATTTTGTTACCATGAGAAATTATAACTCTGAAGCCGGATGGCTACATGAAAGAGCACAAATGATACTGTGTTTTGTGGGAGGCTTAAATATTGCAGTTACATGAAAAAATTTATGTTTATGTCAGTTCTTACAACTGACTTGGTTCATTTGCTGCTGCTATAAAATAATACCAGAATCTAGGTAATTTATTTAAAAAAAAAGAAATTTCTTGTATTTTGGAGGCTGGGATGTTCAAGATGAAGGAGTCATGTCTGGTGAGGGCTTTCTTCTGGGTCATAACATGGCACAGACAGAACAAACGCACAAGCGTAGGCCTCCTTATGAAATTATACTGCTATCATGGGCCCACACCCTATGGCCTCATCGAACACTAATTACCTTCCAAATGTCCCACCTCCAAATACCATCAATTTATTAATTTGGGGATTAAGTTTTCAACACATGAACTTTTGGGGAACACATTCAAACCATAGCATTTGGCCCCCTAAGTTCATGTCCATCACACATGCAGAACAAATTCATTCTATCCAAATAGCCCCTAAGTCTTGTTCCAGCACCAATGTAAAAGTCAAGTGAAAAAAGAAGAGTCTACTCTGATTTGAGATATGGAAGGCACAATTCATCTTGAAGCAAATTCTCTCCAACTATGAACCTGTGAAATTAAAGAAGTTATCTGCTTCCAAAATGTAATGGTAAGACAGGCAGAGGATAGATGTTCCCATCCCCAAAGGGAAAAATATAGGCAAGAAAGAAGGCTAATTGGTCTCAAGTAAATCCAAACAAGGAAAGTGATTTTAAGTGTTAAACCTGGAGAACAATCTACTTTGACTCCATGACCCATATCCTAGGCACACTGGAGTGGAAGTGGGCCTCCAAGGTCCTGGGGGGCGGCCCCCAGCCCCGTGACTGAGGCCAAGCAGCGCCCCTTCCAGATTGGAGTCCTGTGCCTTCAGTTCGCCCAGGCTGGTGTATGCTGATAGCTCTACAGTTCTGGGGTCTTAAAGGTGATGCAAATCCCTTGGCTCCACTAGGTGTCCTAATCGAGCAGTAACCACCCCTGCAATAAGTCTCTGCCTGGGCCCTCAGGGAGTCTACAACTCTTTTCAATCTCTAAGGAGAAAGCCATGCTCCCTGCATTCTGCAGGCCTGCAGACTTAACATTATGTGGGCGATGCCAGGGCTTTCTGATTGTACCTTCCAGAGCAATGGGTCCAACTGAACCAGGACTGGGTTGGTTGAATTATACCATGATAAGTAAGCTGTAGGAGCAGAGCCCTAAGGCAGCCCTGAGCAACAAGCCCATGGATGCCACTCTGGGCCTATCCCTTGAAACCTTTTTACCCTTTGAGAGTCTGGGCTGGTGATTTGAAGCAACCTCAGAGAGCTCTGAAATGTCTTTCTCCATTGTCTTAATAAATAGCACCTGGCTCCCTTTTTTGTTTTTTGAGGGGGACAGGGTCTCCCTATGTAGTTCAGGGTGGGCTTGAACTCACTATGGAGCCCAGTCTGGTCTCGAACTCACAACGATCCTCCTGCCTCAGCCTCCAGCCTCAGCCTCCCGAGTGCTGGAATTATAGGCGTGTGCCACCATGCCTGGCTACCCTTCTAAACCTATGAATCTTCAGTAAATGGTCACCTGGCCATACACTTAGCATTCTCTCCTGAACATACTTTTTCATTCTTTTTATGACCAGCCTGAAATTTTTCCAGATCATTCTGTTCTGTTTTTAATTGCAAATCATCTTTAAGTCATCTTATCCAAAGAAAAGAAAAAAAACGGAAAATAGATGGATTGATGGTTCTAAGCATCAGAACATTCAACCTGCTGCGTGGCTACTTTTTTCTTTTTCTTTTTTCTCAGTGCTGTGGATTAAACTCTGGGCCTTTGCCCTGAGCTACATCCCCAGCCCTCTTTTATTATTTATTTTGAGACAGGTCCTCACTAAGTTGCCCATGCAAGACTCAGACTTGATTCTCCTGCTTCAGCCTCCCAAAATGCTGCGATTATAGGTGTGCACTACCACACCTGCTGATACTTTAATTTTTTTTACGCCAAATATCCTAGTTCATCGCTCTTAAGTCTCTCCGTTCTGTGAAGTCCTAGAACATGGACCCAATGCCACCACATTCTTTGCAACTATGTAAAAGGATTGCCTTTACTCCAGTTCCAATGTATCATTCCTCATTTTCATCTGAGACCTCATCAGAATGGCCTCTTCTGTCCATATTTCTAACAGTATTCTTATCACAACCACATAAGTAAGCTCAAGAAGATTTAGACTTTTCCTATAGCTCTCTTCTGAGAGCCCTCACCAAAATTACCCTTCACATTCTATTTATAGCAATCTTGTAGATTCTTTCTAGGCTGTTCCTCCTCATTTTTGTAGCCTCCCCCCATCTCTCCCCCCCATTTTAAAGTGCTTCCACATTATCAGCTACTTCTGCCATTAAGTAATTGTTAATTATACTTTGTATAATTGCTAATGTATATTAATTGCACAAATTAGTGAATTTCACTGTTACATTTTCATAAATGCATATACCATGCTTTGATCGTATCTATCCGCTCTTTCATCCTTTCATTTGTCTCCCCTCCCCCTTTCTTCCCCCACAGTCCTCTTCTACCATAATAGTCTGTCTTCTACTTTCAGGTCATCCCTTTTCTTTGTTTCTATGTGAAAGAAAATGTATGATAATTGTCTGTGTCTGATCTATTTTGCTTAACTTGATGCCTTCCAGTTCCATATGTTTTCCTGCAAATGACATGATTTCATTCTTTTCGTAGCTAAATAATACTCCATTGTGTATATACACACACCGCATTTTCTTTATCCATTCATCTGTTGACAGGCACCCAGGCTGATTCCGTATCTTGGTTACTGTGAATAATGCACAATAAACACGAGTATGCAGGTATCTCTTTTGTATGTTGACTGACTTCATTTCTTCCTGACATATGAGGTATGATTAAAAAAATACAGCAAAAATTATTTTTTGTGTGTGTGTGTGTGTGGGTACCGGGGGTCGACCTCAGGACCTTGCATGCCAGCAGGCGCCCGTGCCGCTGAGTGATATCACCGGCCCTTTTTTTTTTGTATGTGGGTTCTGGGAGTTGAACTCAGGACCTTGCGCTTGCCAGGCAGGCGCTTACGCTGCTGAGCTATCTCACCAGCCCTAAAAATTAATTTTTAAAAAATTTATTATACCAAAAGACATGTTGCCATTAATCTCCATCTCAAAATATTCCCATTTACATCAAACATATTTATCCCATCAATCTTGCCACTTTCTGTAGCAGTTCTGGAAGTCATCTTTTGTGTCTTTAGTTACACTGTCCCAACTGCCTCAGCGTCCTGAATCAATTCAAAACATGTACCTCTCATGGTCATTATGACTTTGGGGAAGAGCTAGAAGCCGCACAGTGCCAGACCTAGTGATTAAGGTGGATGAGGACACACCACAGTGTTTTTATTTAACAGAAATTGCTGTAAGTTATTGACCAGTGAGGTGTGTTTTAAAAATGTGATGATGCCTGGCAAGCGCAAGGGCCCGAGTTCGACTCCCGGAACCCACATACAAAAAAAGGGCCGGTGGTGTCACTCAGCGGCACGGGCGCCTGTTGGCACGTGAGGTCCTGAGGTCGACCCCCGGTACCCACAAAAAAAAAAAAAAAAAAAATTAATTTTTTTTAGTCAGTAACATACCTCATTAGAAAAATAAATTAAATGTTTCCTTAAACTTTTTTCCTCTAAGGAAGGCTTTTACTGACATCATTAACCAAGGAAGCAGGGTCAGCCTTGAAAAATCAAGAAATTCATAAGTGGGCGTGGTGGCACATGCACAGCACTCGGGAGGCTGAGGCGGGAGGATCCTGTAAAGTTCAAGCCCAGCCTGGGATACATAGTGAGTTCAGGATCAGCCCGAACTATATAGATCCTGCCCACCTAAAAACAAAAACAAAATCAAAACCAAAAAAACCCCAAAACAAACAGGGAATTTATTATGCTTAGTGAAGGGAAATAAAAATTAGCTAGTTTTTCAACATTGTTTTCCTAAAATTCAAATCTAGTTTTATAAACTAATGTAAATAATGCTTTTATTAAAATTCTGTTTTGTTTTGTTTAAAAAAATAAAAAAATAAAAAAAAAAAAATAAAAATGTGATGAATGTTTAAATTAAAAAATGATTACATGGGCTGCTGATATAGCTCAGTGGCATAAGCGCCTGCCTGGCAAGCGCGAGGTCCTGAGTTCAACTCCCAGTACCCACATATTAAAAAAAAAAAAGATTACAATGAAAGACAGATTGCCATCCCCACAGAGTACTTAAAATACTCCCCTTCAGTTCGAACATACTTATTCCATCCTTCTTGCCAACGTCTTTTACCGTAATTTTTTAAAAATTTAAACATTCACCATAGTTGTCAGTCACCCCTTTTATACCCAGGAGCTGTCTATTTGGATCATATGGTAAATCTATTCTTAGTTTCTCAGGAATTTCCATAGCGTTTTCCATAGTGGCTGTACTAATTTACATTCCCCCCAGTGTATGACTGTTCCTTTGTCTCCATATCCTCACCAGCGTTTGTAATTTTTTTTTAATAGTAGCCATTCTAATTCGGGTGAGATGGAATCTTTTCATAATTGTGATTTGCACTTCCCTGATGGCTAAAGACATTGAGCATTTTTCATATGTTGACCATTTGTGTTTCTTCTTTTGAGATGTGTATGTTCAGATCATTTCCCCATTTTTGATTGGATTACTATTCTTTTGTTGTTAACTTTTTTGGGTTTTTTATGTATTAATCCTCTGTCACATGGCTGGCAAAGATTTTCTCCTTTTCTTTAGGTTGTCTCTTATCTCATTGCTTACTTTGCTGTGCAGAAACTTTAATTTGATGTACTCCAATTTGTCAGTCTGTGCTTCTGTTTGCTGAATTATTGGAGTCCTATTCAGGAAATTGTTGCCTATGCCAATCTCTTGAAGTGTTTCCCCTGTGTTATTCTCTAGTAGTTAAAAGTTTCAGGTCCTACATTGAGGTCTTTGATCTATTTTGAGTTGATTTTTGTGCAGAGTGAAAGGAGTATAATTTCTACATGTGGATACCCATTCTTCCCAGAACCATTTGTTTAAGAGGCTATCTCTTCTCCAATTTATGTTTTTTGGTTTTGTTTTTGTCTTTTCGAGACAGGGCTGTGCAGTTCAGGCTGGCCTTGAACTCACTTTGTAGCCCAGGCTGGCCTCAAACTTGCAGCAATCCTCCTACCTCAGTCTCCTGAGTGCTGAGATTATAGGTGTGGGCCACCATGCCCAGCTTCAATTTATGTTTTTTGTGCCCTTGCTGAGAATCAGATAGCTGTGGATGTATGAGTTTATTTCTGGGTCCTCTGTTCTATTCCACTGGTCTATATGTCTGTTTTCATGACAGTTCTGTGCTATTTTTTTTCATATGGTTCTGTAGCATACTTTGAAATCAGGTACTGTAATGCCTCCAGCATTACTTTCTTTGGTCAGCATTGTTTCAGCTATTTGGGGTCATTTGTGCTTCTATATAAATTTTAGGATTGTTTTTTCTAGTTCTGTAGAGATTGGCATTGGTATTTTGATAGGAATTACATTGAATCTGTAGATTACTTTTGGTAGTATGGTATTTTAATAATATTAATTTCTCAGTCTGTGAACACGGGAGATCTTCCAATTTCTTCCTTATAATCTTCATCATGGAGGTCTTTCGCTTCCCTTGTTAGGTTTATTCCTTGGTATTTCATTTCATTTTTCTGAGGCAATTGTGAATAGGATTATTTTTCTAATTTCTTTCTCAGTGAGTTCATTATTGGTATATAGAAAAGCTACTGATTTTTATATGTTGATTTTGTATCCTGCTGCTTTCCTGAATTTTTCAGTTCTGAGAGTATCTTGGTGAAGTTTGAGAGTTTTCTAAGTATAGAATCATATCTTCTGCAAATAGGGGTAATTGACTTCCTCAACTATTTGTTTCCCTTCATTTCTTTCCCCTGCCTGATTGCTGTGGCTACCATTTCAAGTGCTATATTGAATATGAATGGTAAGAGTGGACACCCTTTTCTTGTTCCTGCTTTTCAGTTACTTTGTTTTTCCCCATTCAGTATGACCCCATTCAGTGTAATGTTAGCTATGGGTTTGTCATATAAAGACTTTATTATAGTGAGCTATGATCCTTCTATACATAATTTATTCAGGGCTTTTATCATTAATGGATGTTGAATTTTGTCAGATGCTTTTTCTGCATCTGTTGTGATTACCATGTGATTTTTATCTTGATTCTATTTATGTGTGGTATTATGTTTATTGATTTGCATATGTTGAACTTTCTTGCATCCCTGTAATGCATCCAAGTTTATCACAGTACATGATCTTTTTAATGTACTGTTGAATTCAATTTGCCTGTATTTTAGGATTTTTGTATCTGTATTCATCAAGGATAAGGAGATATATAGAGAGAGGGAGAGACAGAGACAAGAGATGGGTGGATGGATAGACACCAACATTATCAGGTTTTGGTGGCAAAGTAATAATGGCTTCATAGAACAAAGAATGAGTTTGGAAGAATTCCCTTCCTTTCTATATTATGGAATAGTTTGAAGGATATTGATATTAGTTCTTCTTTAAAAGTCTTGTAAAAATTTGTCCAGTCCTGGGATTTTTTTGTTGTTGTTGTTATTGTTGCTGCTTTAATCTCATTGCTTGTTATTGGTCCATATAGGATTTTTATATCCTCTTTGTTCAATTTTGGTAGGTCATATGTGCCCAGAAATTTTACTTCTAGATTTTCCAGTTTATTGGCATGTTTTTAAAAACATTCCCCAATGATCCTATGCATTTCAGTGGTATCTGTTGTAATGTCCTGCTTTTTGGCTCTTTTTTGGGGGTGGGTGGGGGGATTCTTTCTTCTGGATAGAAAAAACTCTTAGTTTTAGCTAAGGTTATGATTTTTTTCTAGGGCCAGGGATATAGCTCAGCAGCACAGCGCCTGCCTGGCAAGTGCAAGGTCATGAGCTCAATTCCCAGTACCAAAAAAAAACAAAAAAAAAGATTTTTTTTCTAAATCTTTTTGAAGAACCAACTGTCTCACTGATCCTTTCATTGTTCTTTTAGTCTCTATTTCATTTACTTTAATTCTGGTATTTATTATTTCTTTCCTTCTATTGAGTTTAGGTTTGGTTTGTTCTTGTTTTTCTGAATCTTGAAATGCAACATTAGGTTATTCTTTTGCAATATCTCTGATTTTTTTTTTTTTTTTTTTTTTTTTAATGTGGGTACCAGGAGTTGACCTCAGGACCTCACGCTTGCCAGCAGGCGCTTATGCCACTGAGCCATATCACTGGCCCCTTTTTTTCCTTTATGTGGGTTCCGGGAGTCGAATTCAGGACCTCGCGCTTGCCGGGCAGTCACTTATGCCACTGAGCTATCTCACCAGCCCCCATCTCTGATTTTTTAATAGGCATTCATAGCAATAAACTTCTCTCTTAGAACTGCCTTTGCTATGCCATGGATTCTGGTATGTTATGTTTCCATGTTCATTTGATCCTAACAGTTTTTAAGTTTCTCCCTTGATTTCTTCAGTGATCCACTGATTGTTCCTAAGTGAATTGTTCAGTCTCCTCGCATTTGTACAGGTTCTGTAGTTTCTCTTACTGTTGATAACTAGCTTTCTTTGGTTGTGATCTGATAAGATGCAATAAATTATTTCAGTTTTTTGTGTTTGTTATGACTTGCTTCACAGCCTGAAAGACGAGCTGTTTTGGAGAAAATTCCATGAGCTGCTGAAAAGAACGTGTATTCTGTAGTTTTTGGATGGAACATTCTGTAGATGTCTGCTAAGTCCATTTGCTCTGTGGTGTGGTTTAACACTGATTTTTGTTCATTTGCCCAGAAGACCTGTCTATTGATGAGAATGGACTACTGAACTCATTCACTATTATTATATTGGGACCTATCTGCCCCTTTGTGTCAAATAATGGTTTTTACAGGAAATTGGGTACACCAATGTTCAGTGTATATGGTAGTTGTATCTTCTTGATGGGCTGTTCCCTTTATCCATATGCAGTAACCTTCTTTGTCTCTTCTGACCGATTTTGGCTTGAAGTCTCTTTTACTGGATATAAGTATACCTACTCCCACTTCAGATTCTATTTGCTTGGAATGTGATTTTCCACTCTTTCACTTCAGTCTGTATATGTTTTTGCTGGTGAGATGAGTATGCTGGCAGGACGATGTTGGGTCTTGTTTTTAATTCAGTCAAACTGTCTGCAACTGTTGACTGGAGAATTAAGACTATTTATATTTAGGGTTATTATTGAAAGGTATATACTTGTTCCTGTAATTTTGTTGTTTTTCTTCTGATTGTTTTCAATGTTCTATGTTTATTTTTTCCACTCTTCTTTGTCTTACAAGTTTGATGGTTTACTGTATTAGTAATGTTTAATTCTTTCCTAATTTTCATTTGTCTATTCTTCTAGTGAGATTTATTCTTTCCCAAGTTCTCTTGCTTGCCTCTCTTCCTCCTCTTTCTTCTTTTCTATAGGATTACAAGTACCTTCTGTAATGCTGGTTTAGGGGTCATGAATTCCCTTAGTTTATGCTTGTCTTGGAAGGTCTTTATTTCTCCTTTGATTCTGAAGGATTAGTTTGCTGGATGTAGTAATCCAGGTTGGCAGTTATATTCTTTCAAGATTTGAAATACCTTATTCCATTCTCTCTTGGCCTTTATATTTCTGCTGAGAAAGTTTATGTTATTCTGATAAATTTGCCACCAAATGTGATTTGGTGTTTCTTTCTTTTTTTTTTTTTTTTCCTTGCATCTTTTACTATTTTTTCTTTGTTCTGTACTTTGGGCAGTTTGACTGGAATACATCATGGAGAGGTTCTTTTCTGGTCATGTCTATTTGGAGTTCTGTGTGCCTCCTGTATATGAATGGCCCTGTCTTTCCCAAGCTTTAGAAAATGTTCTCCTATGTCACTGAACTGGTTCGCTATGCCTTCAGTCTGTAGCTGTTTTCCTTCATGTATTCTGATTATATGTATGTTTAGTCTTTTTAATGGTGTCACAGGGATCTTGTATGTTCTCTTTATTCTTTCTTATTTTTTCTTTATTATTTCCTGAATGTGATAATTCATCAGACTTGTCTTCAAGCCCTTCTTTTCTTACTCCCACTTGATCTAGTCTACTGAGGCTTTCAGTTGAGACTTTTATATGACTTATTGAGCTTTTCATTTCCAAGATCTCTCTTTGGTTCTTTTTCAAGATCTCTTTATTGAATTGCTCATTCATATCTGCATTGTCTTCCCTAATTCATTCAGCTGTTTACTTGTCACTTCTTGGAATTTATTGAGCTTTAAAAAATAATCATTCCTTTGAGTTCTTTGCCCAGAATTTCATCCAGTTTAATGTCTTTGGAATCAGTTACTAGAGAGTAAGGAACTACAGGAAGTGTCTTTTTTCTTTTTTTTTTTTTTTTCCTCCCATATTTCTTGTGTTTCTGTAGAGATCTGTGCATCCATTGGGATGGATGTTTCTTCTATTTTTATGTGAGGGCTTTCTTAAGAAGCCTTCTCTTGATGAGGTGCCCTGAGATACTGGTTTGTTGTGTAGTGTTGAGATTAATTCCAAATGCACTTCTTCGGGCAGTTTCAATGTAGCTTCTTTTGCTGTGACTCATGGTTTTGGACACACAGCATGCCATGGAGCCTAAGGAGCTTCCTGTCTCTACAGTCTCTGACTGGGGACCTTCTGGCAGTTTGAGCAGGTGTGGTGTAGGCAGCAGAGTATATGGGGTGCATCCTCTGTGGTTTTTCCTCCACTCTTGATAACAATGTGTAGCCTGAAAGTACAGTGTGAGAGACCTGTGCTGAGGTCCCTTACAGGTGTGGTCTGCTGTTGCTATGGGGGTGAATGTCCAGCACCAGGACTTCACCACCCCTAGCCCTGCCTTTTATATCCTCTGTTCTTTAAATTGAGTACCTGCCAAGGTTCAAGTAGGACTAGTTCATGGCTAAAGTAAGGCTGGTTCCGTTTCTCTCAGCTGGGCTGGAGGTGTAGCTCAGCAGCAAAGCACCTACCCTGGTGCATGCAGTGTGGGATTCTCTGCTCCAGGGAAGTTGAAAATTGCTTTTTACTTTCCTTGGGATTGCCTTTCTGATTCTCTGTGATGTTTGGGTTTCCCGTCATTTCCCATTATTGATTCTTTCTTTCTCTCCTTAAAAAATGGAGTTGTTGGGCTGGTGAGATGGCTCAGCAGCATAAGCACCTGCCCAGCAAGCGCGAGGTCCTGAGTTCGACTCCCGGAACCCACATAAAGGAAAAAAAGGGCCGGTGATATCGCTCAGCAGCACAAGCGCTTGCTGGCAAGTGTGAGGTCCTGAGGCCGACTCCCGATATCTACATTAAAAAAAAAAATGGAGTTGTTACAAAAAATTCTACTAATTAGAAGAGATTTACCAACCAGAATGCAAACTTTGTATTTGGTATAAATTAAAATGTGACTTATTGAGCTTTTCATTTCCAAGATCTCTGGTTTCAGTGTTGACTACGAATAATTTTTGCTAATCTAATCTGCTACAAATGTGTTGATTTACTGCTGTCATACTTGCAGATATTTATTAATTTAAAAAATCCATCTAGAAACCCAGTTAACATAATATAACAGCTGACATATTTATTGTCAGACAAGGAATGTTTTGCAATTGATTTTCCTATAGGAGTAGAGGACATTAAGCCTGAATTTTATATTATATATTGCACTGTTAGAACATATGAAATCCTGACTAAAATCAGTTCCTGACAACAATGTATTCATATTAGTGTGGAATATCCTCATGGGGCGTGAGGCATGGATCATAAAAATACTCAACTTTTAAATACTACTAAATATCAACTCAACTGGGCTAACCAGACAAGAACTGAAATGTGATATCCAAGTCCTCCCATCACTTTTTAGGAAAAATATGTGTCCAGAATATCAGGATGTCACAAAATCTAGAAACCACTTCCTTAGAGGACTTGCTAATATATAGAGTTGTTGGCCGGGCGTGGTGGCACTCGCCTGTAATCCCAGCACTCGGGAGGCTGAGGCAGCAGGATTGTTTCGAGTTCAAGGCCAGCCAGGGCTACAAAGTGAGTTTGAGGCCAGCCTGAACTGCATAGTGAGACCCTGTCTCAAAAAGAAAAGGGCTGGTGAGATGGCTCAGCGGCATAAGCGCCTGCCTGGCAAGCATGAGGTCCTGAGTTCAACTCCCAGTACCCACATTAAAAAAAAAAAAAAAGAAAAAAAAGAAAAAAAAAACATATATATATATATATATATATAGAGAGAGAGAGAGAGAGAGAGAGAGAGAGAGAACACTGTCCTTATCCTACAAGAGAAGATAAAGGAGCTATATTAGGAAAAGAAAGACAAAGTACTGGTCAGATTTTCAAATTATTATAAAGAATTTAATAATAGAGTCACCCTGTACTTTAGCCATGAAACTGATTTTTGTTTTTGGTACCAGGAATCGAACTCAGGACCTTGTGCTTGCCAGGCAGGCGCTTGTGCAGCTGAGCTATATCCTTGGCCCATGAAACTGATTTTCTCACAAGTTTCCATGTTACCAGTCACTGGAGTTTTCAGTGAAAGAAATCGTCCCACCATGAGGGGTATTATAATAAAGGGAAGGAGTTACAGAGTGATGACCTGACTTCTTGCCAGTCAAAAATTTTGTTACTCTAAAGCATTTGTTCCTCCTTTCCTTTTTCCCTTCCTCCTTTCTTCCTTCCCGTTTACTGGAAACTCTTAGGAGTATACCAATAATGTGAACCTTTAATTTTTCCTGTCTTACATTTTCAATTACATATTTTTGCGGTCATTTTGAACATTTCCATCACTCTGGAAAGTTCCTGAGTCTCTGTAATCAATCTTTTCACCCACACACTCCCAGAGACAACCACTTCTAATTTCTATCCTGTAAGATAGGTTTATCCTTATATTTCATATAAATGAAATTATAAAATATATATTGATTTTTACTTAACATGAGCCAAGAAAATTCTTTTTAGATTTATATAGTTGTAGCATTCATAATTAGATTATTCTTTTTATTGCTAAATAGTATTCCATTTTACAAATACATCTCAAGTTACTTATCCATTCTCCTAATGATAGATATTTTGGTTATTTTTAGTTTGGGGGCCTATGGAATAAGGTTTCTGTGCATATTAGTGTACAGGTCTTTTTGAGAAATACGTTCTTATTTCTGTTTGGTAAATACGTAGCAGTGAATGTTCTAAGAGAGTAGATATATGATTAACTTGATTAGAACTGATTAATACTTGTACAGTGTCCACATCTTCAACAGTTAGCACTGTCAGCCTTTAATTTTAGCATCTAGTGCATGTGAAGAAATATCATACAGTGGTTTAAGTTTGTATTTTCTGTAATGACTAATGATGTTGAGCTCCTTTTATGGGTATATTGGCCATTTATATATCTTCTTTTGCAAAACCTCTACTCAGATTTTTTTGGCCTATTTTAAAATGGGTGTATCTTTTTATTGAGATTTACTGATTTATTGAGTAGAGATTCTTTTTATCATCTAGATACATAAATACTTTGTCAGGTATATAACCTGTATGTATTAATTTACCAGATTGTGGCTTATTTATCAGTTTTGTAATAGTGTCTTTGGATGAGCACAAATTTTATTTTGATAGTATCTGATCCATTTCTTTTGCCTTACTTCCTTTACAAGAAATTTTTGCCCACCATGGTCATAAAGATTTTCTTCTATTTTTCTTTTCTATGTTTTTCTTCTAAAAGCTTTACAGTCCTAAGGTTTGCAGTTAGATCTCTATAGAGGGAATAGCATCTTTTTCTTCCCCCATGCATATAGGTATCCAGTTTTCTGGAGTCATTTATTGAAAAGCTTTTCTTTCCCCATTTGATTGACTTTGTTGTTGATAACTCTATTGAGAATTGAGTGTACATGTGCACATACACACTTAGATATCTACCTCTGGACTTTGTTTTTTCTTGATCTGTTTGTCCTATTCTAATATTCTACTTTTTAAATTATTATAGATTTATAATAATTTGAATTATAATGAATTTTGATATTTTAATATGTCCAATTTTGTTTTTCTTTATCAAGATTATTCTGGCTATTTAAAATTATTATTTCTATATGAATTTTCGAACTGGCTGACTAGTTTCATTCCAAAAGCCTGCTCATATTTTTACTGGGATTGCTTGGAATCTATATACTTTTTGAGAAACGTGAACAGGTGTCTATCGAGTCTTCCAATCCATGAATATGGTCTAGCTCTCCATTTATTTAGGTCTTAACTTTTTCCAACAGTGTTTTATAGTTTATATTGTTAAAAGTTTCACACACCTAATTATTTAATATATTTTTGATACACTTAACTGCTTTTTATTTTCACTTTTCAGTTATTAATGTTTAGGAATGCATAGCCTTTCACGTATGGATTTTGTATCAGCAAATTTGTTAAATTCACTTATTCTTTTTTTTTTTTTTCTTTCAATGTGGGTACCGGGAGTCGAACTCAGGACCTCGTGCTTGCCAGCAGGCACTTGTGCTGCTGAGCGATATCACCAGCCCTTTTTTTCCTTTATGTGGGTGCCAGGAGTCAAACTCAGGACCTCGTGCTTGCCAGGCAGGCGCTTACGCTGCTGAGGCATCTCACCGGCCCCCTAAATTCACTTATTCTAATAGTTTTTAAATAGATTTCGTAATTTTCTGTGTACACAATCATGTCATCTGTAAATCTTATCAAATTTTTTGCTTTTTCCCTGTTATGGCTTATATCTAGATGTCCTCTCAAAGCCTCATGGACTCATAGGTGTGGCTTTTTGGAGTGACTGGATCATGGGTGTGTGATACTGGGTTAGTCCACTGATTGGTTTAGCATAGTTCTGGGTATAGATGGTGGACTTAATGAAGAAGGAAGACTCTCCCTGGGTATGAGTGACACCATTAAATAGGCTTATAGCCTGGATGGAAAAAAAGGGAAAGAAGGATGCCTGCCACGCCATGTACTGTTTCTCCTCTGCCATGCCCCTCTGCCAAACTGCCCTGCCCTGGAGCCAGCCGACTATGGACTGAAACCTCTACAAACTGTGTGCTAAGATAAACCTTTCCTCCTTTTACTTGTGAGTGTCAGGTATTTTGTCCCAGAAACAAGAATGTAACTAAGACATTCCCCTTGAAGTATAATGCGTTAGTAATGTTTCTGGTACTGTGACAAAATATGAGATAAACGGTTCATAAAGAGGAAAGATTCATTTCGGCTCATAGTTTCAGAGGCTCCCACCACCAAGGAATAATCATCAATAGCATTAGATTACCATTTTCCACATATATCTCTATAGTTATATAAATATAAAAGAATGGTTAGAAATAATTTCACATAATTAAGATAATATATATGCTGTTTTAAGTGTTGTCACTTAAATTTAAATGTGTTAATTTCACTTTAAAAAGAGCAACATAAAAAGATGAACTTCACAAAAGGATCTTTACAAGAGATAATAATTACTGAAAAATGGTAATTACTAAAGGTTCATCAAAAATGACATAAAATGTTGAATTTTTGGTGATTTTAAAAGCTGTACATTTCTGTATGTGTAACTTTTCAACAGCTTGCTGTATCTTGCTGTGAGGGATGAAGGAACTAGTGCTTTCAACTGCTTCTCACCTTCTTTCCTCTTCCCAATTGCTCCCTAATTTTTCAGTTGCAATCGCATGTCACGTGGTTTGTAACATTTCTCTACCTTCCTGTCATGCATATATTTTGCTTAGTCTCAGTTCAGTTTTTAAATGGATTCAGTTCTAACCATCATCTCTTATGTCATGGTCTCTGGCTTCTTCATTAGAGTTCTCTATTTTTATTCATCTCTTGGTTGGTTAGTTTTATCATCAAGTAGTTTTCTCAAGAAATGCTGAAGTCTTTTATACTATCAGTCACCTCATACTTGAATGACAACTTGGCTGAGCATAAATTTGTTGGGCTGTGCTTCCTTTCTCTAACTTGCTGACATTTCCATGTCCTAGAATTGTGTCCAGCCAGGTTTTTTTTTTTTTTTTTTTTTTTTTTTTCCTTTACTAATACTTGGTTTTGATTTTGCCTTTTAAAATCAGACTTCCAGTTTTTGGAGGCTGTACATGAATTCTGTACCTTTTCAGTCAGTGCACTTGAGACATGGAACTGGGATGCAGCTGGGGCATTTGGGGAATATTAACCATACATCTTCACTTTCCTCTCCAGAGATAATTGACGACCTTGCCAACCTCGTAGAGAACACAGATGAAAAGCTTCGCACTGAAGCCAGGCGTGTGAACTTGGTGGACAGAAAGTCAACCTCATGTGGTAAGACATGGTAGTCATTATGGCTCTGCTTTTCTGATCTCTTGGGGATTTACTCTAAGTTTCCCGTGCCTGTCTAATTACCACAGGAATTTTGATGCCCTTCTAATATAGGCAGTATCATTTGATACAGCATTGAAATTGCTAAAAGTTGCAATGTATTATGTGTGTGTGTGTATATATATGTACACACACACACACACACGCATATATGTATATATAATATATTGCACTTAGTGTTTGCTATATTGTTTGCACTGAGCAAGTTTTAGCTATTATATATGAAGTAAGAAGAGTCTTCACAATTCAACTTTCTCAGTTTGCTTATGTTCTAATCAGTCATGTTGATTGTCATATGAAATGAATATATTCATAAACGTGTTGGTATGTTTTTGTATTTACAATATGGTGGTCCTGAGTACATGTCATTCATGAAGTCATAAGGGATGCAGAATGTTGCTTGTACTGTTGCTGATTTTTTAATACCTAGTGTTTATCATTTATATCCAGAAAAGTTCAATTTGGTAAAGCCTATTCACAGACAAAAGTCAGGGTCTTCTGTAATGTGGGAGGAGCAGGCATGTAAGTTTTAGGCCCACTCCAACTAGAAAGTATAACAAGAGACCCTCCCACATTAAACTGGGATCCAAAAGAGGAAAAAGAAAAGAAATAATAACATAGTTTCTGGTAAGCTGGCATCACAGAAAGCCCTTCACATGTATTTGCAATCTGGACGTATTTGTACTTACTCAGAGTAACCCAGGAAACCTCAAACCTTGAATTTGGTTTGAGACAGACTCACCTATTTCAGTTCTAGTTACTTGTCAAAAACAAATGGAATGCCACTCTAGAGGAAAGTGTATTTATCCCAGGTCTTTGGAGATCAACCAAAGGCAGTGATCAAGGGCAGTGATCAGCACCCAGTTAAAGATAAGCTAGTATATACATGGAAGAATACAACATGAGCAAGAACGGGCAACAGATCATGGAAACCAGTGTGTGTACACTTGCAATATTAGAATTGTCAGACATGAAAGCCAGGCCTGGTGGCGCATGCCTGTAATCCCAGCACTTGGCAGGCTGAGGCAGGAGGATCACTGTGAGTTTGAGGCCAGCCTAGGCTACATAGTGAGTTTAAGGACAGTCTGAATGACACAGGAGACTCTGTCTCAAAAAACTGAAAATAAAAACAAAAACAAAATTGTCAGACATGATTATTATAAAATCAGTGCTACTGTTTTGAATTAAAAAATGGCAAGCTTGAAAGCATCTTAGGGCTGGTGAGATAGCTCAGCGGCATAAGTGCCTGCCTGGCAAGCACGAGGTCCTGAGTTCGACTCCCGGTACCCACATCCCACATACGAAGAAAGGGCTGGTGATATCGCTCAGCGGCACGGGTGCCTGCTGGAGTCCTGAGGTCGACTCCTGGTACCCACATTTAAAAAAAAAAAAAAAAAAAAAAAGCATCTTAATAGAACAAGAAACTATAAAATACAACATAGAAAGTTTTAAAAGAGTTCAGATAAAATCTCTAGAAAATAAAAATAACTGTAGCTTGGGGCAGGGGCTATAGCTCAGTGGTAGAGCTTTTGCCTAGTATGGGTAAGGGTAAGGTTTGATTCCTAGCACTGTTAAAAAAAAAAAAAAAAAAAAAAAAAATCCTGAAACTCAAAATGGTTTTTGACCTGAAATGGATACTTGGTACTGGCAAAAGGGAGAATCAGAGGAAAAATCAGAAAAAACCAATCATATTTCCTTTTCATATATGCTAGCATTTAGAGGAGGTTATCTAGAATGCTGTGGAAGTTAAATTACGATCTTAATAAAAGAGGCATTTGGGGGGCATGGGATTGGTTCAAGAGCCTCAAAACATAACGAAGAGTTAATCACCTGATTTTCTGAAATGCAAGGCTGGATTGTTTTATATGTAAACAAATACATATATATACATGCATATAGGCAAGGTGTGTTTGAATTAGTAGTGGAAAGGGATTAACTCTCTCAAGTGTAACTTGATTACTGTTTGCTCATGGCCCTGTATGACTGGTAACTACTAGGATTTGAGTTAGGTGCAGATAGCAGCCAGCACATCGTCATTCTTCTCAGAGGTGTGCAAAAAAATAAGTTGCAAACCATGAAATGGCCTTTTGTTTCCCTGGCCTGCACAGATCTTCCTTGATGGTCTGACATATCAGTCATAGATGCTTGAGCAGTGAGGGAATTTCTAGTTATAAATACAGACCAAATTGCAAGGGGGCCACGCAGAAGAAAGGTCCGATGATGAATTTGTTTGTTCGGTTGCTAACAAAGGATTCAAGCACCTCTTTGTGGACCTTTCACTCCAGAGTCTGGGCTTTAAAATTTGTACTGAGATCTTTGTGTGTGTGTTTTCCCCTCCCTTTTCTTCTCGCAGTTGCACCCCAATGATAGCATCAAGTAGAAAACAATATTGGGGTTTTTTTTTCCTAGATTCTAAAGGCAAATTAGACTGATATGTTCCCCTAGTACCTTGATGTATTTTCAAATCTGTTTCTTGTATTAAGGACATTTACATAAAAGTGGGATCTTTGTAATTGCAGTTTAAATATTCAGTGTGCCTGATCCTCATTAGAATTCTAAATAGAGCCTTGTCTGAGTCTGATAGAGGGAGCCAATTGTGAAAGCCCAGACTAAGAATTCTGAATGACTCCGGTTGAGGGACAGTCTTGCTTCTCGGCATATTGACTATTACGTAATGTTGTCTAAGCACATCTATTGTGATTTTAGCAGCATTCCTGTATGTGGCTGGAGATCAGCCCAGCTGACCTTGTACAAATGTTATGTCAACCTAGAACCATTGTGTCTGCCTCCAGCTCTCCTGGAGATGCAGCAAGACAGTGGACAAAAGTAGTCCATACTGCACATGTATAGCAAACCTGTGTCTGGCAGACCTAGGTGTCGGTTTCCTTCTCCATAAAATGAGGATTGCAGTTATGGGTTGAGCATACCTAGTCCAAAAAAGTCAAAGTATGAAATGCTCCGAAATTTGAGCTTTTTAACTGATGAAATAATGCCACTAACAGGAACTTCCACACCTGATCTCATGTGATAGGTTGCAGTCAAAATGCAAGTGCACTAAAAATATTGTACAAAATTACCTTCAGGTTATGTGTATAATACATAAATGAATTTCATGTTTAGACTTGAGTCCCTTCCTCAAGATAATCTCCTTATGTATATGCACATATTCCTGAATCGAAAAATACTTGAAATTTGAAACACCTCTGGTCCCAAGCATTTTGGATGCTCAGCCTGCACTAACCCACGTGGTTATTCTGTGGACTAAATGAGAGCAGGATAGGTTGCACAGCGATTGGTACTATTGAGGACCAGATTTGTCAACATGTGGGTTCCAGTTGGTTGCCAACCACAACAAGTAAGGATCAAGAGACTCCTTCCGTTCGAAGTCTTTAAGGAGAATAGCAATAACGCGAATGAATTGTATAGCAATATTTTGTAGCTACTGAGTTAATATTCTTGTTTATCTAGAGTTGATTTTTTCAAAAAATAACTGAAAATTTGAAATATTGTAGCTGAAACCCATTATCAGTCATGAAAATAGTAGATGGCACCTCTAGTGCATATGTTGATCCAGTAACATTGCTTTACTGCTTTTGTCTTTCAAAGAATTATTTTTCATGAAGGAAGGGGAATAAGGGGGATTATGCTCAAAATATGTTATATGCATGTATGAAAGTTGGGTTTTTTGTGGGTTTTTTTGTTTTTTTTTGTTTTTTTTTTGGTTTTTTGGTTTTTTTGGTACCGGGAATTGAACTTGGGACCTTGCGCTTGCCAGGCAGGTGCTGTGCCGCTGAGCTATATCCCTGGTCCTGAAAGGTTTAAAAAAAAAAAAAATCCCTACCACAAACATAAGCAGTTAATCTGAAGCAAGAACTAACTATGTAGGTTCTTTTAAAGTTATCAATTATCAGGAATATTTTCTCTTGGCTGTCGTTTTCTTCTTTTCTTGGTCGTTATTCATTGAGATAAGGTAATGGAACTCCCTAGCCCCTGTTTTCTATACTGTGTGGGTATCTGTCTCTGTACCCCCATGCCAGCCATAATTCACTGTCTGGGGAAATGCTCAGTCCACCACCAGTGAATGTCTGCCTTCAAAGCTAACTTGTCTTTTGGCTTTCATGTTCATTCATTCTCTTCTCTGCCAGCACTGTTACTGGGCATTGCCTGTGTTCCAGCCCCTGGACTGGGACCTGGAGCTAAATGTAGATAGGAGTTAGAGTGTGGAGAGGGACACCTGGTGTAAATCACTAATGACCGCGGGAAGTACCCATGGAAAATGACCTAAGTCAGCTTGGGGCCCTAACCCTGCAAAAGAGGTCTGGAAAATGAGTAGAAGTTGCTTGGAAGTCTGCTGAAGTGAAAAATTGAACAAAAATAAGCAGAGTACATAGACCATGACCCATAAAGGCTGGGAGGAGGGACAGAAAGACCATGTGTACTCACTGCATATTGGAGCATATGTGGCGGCTTAGGCCTGGTGACAGTATTACCAATTTTGTAACTTAAAAATTAAGTAAAATACTCTATGCTTAATATTGTGGTACTTATAGGCATTTTTTTTGAAATAGTATATTTATAAGATAATAATATTGTATTTTAAACATTCCTATTTTTAATATTTTGTTATAAACATATTTTGTTAGTGATTAGCACCATTTTATCAAGTAGCTATATCATCATTTACTTACATACTCATATCTGGGGGCCCTTAGTTTATTTCCACATTCTGTTATAAAATAATGCTGCATTATATGCATAGAGCTTTTTTCTATACTTAAGTTTTATTTTGTTTGTTTTATTTTGTTTTGTTTTGTTTTAGGTAAAGTATCAGTTAGAATACATCCAGGTGCCAGAATCAGAGACTGGCTTTGACTGCCTTATACCCAGGGGGCTCAAATTGGAAGGTTATTTGAGGCTCAGAGCAGTGACAGCTGGAGGGCCAGGGGACAACGCAGCCATCATCATTGGATGAGAATGACTTGGGTTGAATGCCAAGGTCAGAGCATCATCAGAGACCTAGCTATGGGAGGTTCTCAGCATACTAGATCCAGCCACACACGCCAAAAGACCAAGTGGAGGAGGTGGTGAAACAGGAAAGGAATTTATTCAGTGTGGCCACTCTAGGAAGGAGCAGGGGGACTGTCATCCTAACCCTGTCTTGCAGGTACTGACAGGAGCTTCACAATTATATAGGGGAAGAACAAATGTGGGGTGGGGGCAAAAAGAATACATAATCATGTGGTCTTGGTCAAACGGTGGTCTGGTTGATCATTATTTCAGGTCTGGTTTGACAAGGTCCTGCTGGCTCTGGGGAAGTTGTTATTGCTTGAGAGGGCAATTTTGGTTCCACTCGTGGAGTAATTGCTCCCATTTAGGGAGACAATCTTGGTTCCCATCGTGGGGTAATTGCCTTTCTGTGGGAGCAGCCACAGTTCTCATCATGGGGTGATCTGCCTGCAAGACTTGCTGTTCAGGCTGGGGATGTGGCTCAGTGGTAGAGCTCTTGCCTTTCATGCACAAGACCCGGGATTTGATCCAAAAAAAAAGGACTTGCTGTTCCTGGAATCTTGAAAATATCCTAGGCATTCTTATCTTGGTGTCTTCTGTCTTGAAAGTATACAAGAGAAGTTGGGTAAATTTAGGGCTAATTAACTTTGTTCTTGCCAGTTTTTAGTTAGACATTCTTTAAGTGATTAACATGTATATCTGTGTACAGAGTCAAGCAGGAATCTGACCCAAAACTTAACAGTAGCAAAGAAAATAACTGCAGGCCCAAGTGAAGAGTCAGTGCCTTAATTTGTTCTTCTTTTGATTTGTTTTGTTTTTTTTTCTTCTCTTTAAAAAATAAAAAAATAAAAAAAAAATAAAGCATAAAAAAAAAAAAAAAAAAAAGAGTCAGTGCCTTTAGCAAAAGCAATCTTTAAAGTTATGTTACAAAAGTTACTCTACTGCCTCCAACTGTCAGAGGGTGTGCCAGCTGGCCAGAGTGGGCAGAGAAAGATGCTGGCTGTCTTGGCAGCCCGAGTGGGAAATGTTGCACTGCCCCCTGGCAGGATCTCACATGATGGGAGCGCCTTCAAAACATTGCCCATTACAGATAGATTTCCCAAGTAGACCTATTTCTTAGGATGTAAGCAGTATTAAGCCTTTGAGATATATATTATTTCACCATAATGTGTCAGAAACTGTTCCCCACCATGAACTTAGTGACAGATTTTTTATAAAACCTAGTGCCTCTTTTCAGCCCTCATTCTTCTTGAATAACTTCTAGGGTTTGAGATGTTCTCTAGCAGAAATAGCTCTTCCTCCTTGATTTCTGTGATCAAGCATCATCCCTACTGCTTCAGCTTCTTACTCCTTTCCTTCCTTTGTTCCCTTATCGTGTACTGAATGCCATGGTATGTTAGGCACTGAGGATGAAACATCAGAGTGGTCTTGGTCCCTGGCCTTGTGGAGCACTCGGTCTAACGGGAAAGCTGTAGACTCAGAACAGTGTGGAAAAGGCTCTACTGGACATGCACTGGACACTGTTGGATATTGCAACAAGATCGTAAGCTCATTTCAGAAAGCTGAATAGAATGTAGTGGGCAGGTAGGAGGAAAGACCATTCCAGGCAATGAGAAATATAGATTTGAAGAAGACACTGACAACACTAGGTTTCTCAAACAAGAAATAGGGCTGTCTGGCTAGGATAGAGGACATCTGCATGCAAGACATAGCAAGTATAGCTAGACACTGGAACCAGGCCACGGTCAACCTGTGTGTTTATTCAGGTTCCCCTTGTCTCTCATTTTTTTCCCTCTTCCACTCCATACTGAGGATAATACTTAGTGCTCAGCCTTCTGATTTTTTTTCTTGACTCTTTTTCCAAGGCCTAGAGTTTCCAAGCTATTCACCTCCTCCTTGGAAGGCTTCATGGGTAACTAGCACTTCTGCACATCAGACCCAGCTTCCTCCGAATCTCCAGGCCTGTGTCTTCAGCTGCTGCCAGCCAGCTTCTCTTGACTGCCCGTGGCATCTTCTCACTCTGTCTTCAATTCCTTGTGGACTCATAATCTTCCTCCCTAAATCAGCTTCCTTTTCCATGCGTCCTAATTTTTTCAGGCTCAATACTTCCTCATCCCTTCTGTTGCCTTCAGTGGCCAGACAGGAAACCTTCCTGATTGAAGTGAGCAACTGTTATTATGTCCAGTGACAAAGAAGAAAGCAAACAGCAGATTTCTACCAAGGAGGTGCACATACCGAGAATTGCCAGATCATCTGCTTATTTAATTTTTTAAAGAGAAAACTGAAATCTGTATCTTAAATGAAATCTCCCAGTATTTTAGTGTTAACAATAAATTCACATTTTAAAAAATAACATGTGGGCCAAATAAAACATGTCACAATGTACTACTTTGGGATCTCTTTTCCCTATCTGTCTGGTCAGCCCCTAGACCTGTTTGTGCTAAACTCTGAACTCTCTTCCTTGCTCATTACTTTCTGTTCTCCTCATTCTATTTGTGTTTTTTGTCACATTTATGTAGCCACTAAAAATAAGAATGAAATATCTTTGTTGGTAGAGAAAAATGTGTGTGATTGTAATTTTGATCAGATTTCTATAAAATGTGACCCCATCTTGGGATTAGTATATGAGGTATCACCATGGCAACCATCTCCCCAGCCCTTGTACAAATAAACAAGATGGGTTGCTCTCCTTAAGAGTTCTTATTTTTTTAGCACATGCTTTTTAAATTAGTTTAAAACTGTTTATCTCCCGGACATTTCTGGAATTTTTTAGAAAAATGACTTTTCTCTATCATAGAGATAGTAGATAATAAGTAGTGAAGCTATGTAGTACGAAACAATTAGGGAACTGGCTGCTGTTATCCAAGAGAATGCTGTGACACTCCAAAGTATGTATCAGTATTGTTCGATATTCATTCTGGGAACTGAAATGTCCAATAGACCTTCGCTTCTCTTGGCCCCTTCGAGTCCTTGCCCCATGCTGCCCCTGTGGTTGCCCATGAAGTTTGTGTGGTGCGCATGTTAGGTGCTTGTGGTCAGAATGTCTTTTATATGTGACCACATCACTGTTGTCTGCCCTGATTTTGAGTTCTGAGTGTGGAAAACCCTGTTTTTCTGCTGATAGCATTTATTTGGGAAGCGGGAAAAGGAGCAGTAAGTTCAAATGTTGACGCTTCAGCATAATCCAGGCAAAATGAAGCCTTTGAGGGAGCACAAAATTGGAAACCCTTTATTTAATAGAAGGTGATTGATAGGGGCTGACAGCTTCTGAGCCGTCACCATGACCACCTCAGAGACTCCATGTTTCTTAGGGTCTGGGGGGAGGCACTGATGTTTGCTATCATCAAGGGGTCAGAAGTGATCACAAAATACAACCTTTTTTAAAATTATTTTTGCTTGGTGTGGTTTGGAATGATCAGATGTGATTTCTGAAGTCGTTTCTGTTCTTATTAAGTAATAACTACACTGTATGGGTTTTGACTGATGATGTTACGGATGCACATGTTTATACACGTTCTCTGGTAATGTTTGTTCACCAGTTAATTCATCTGCTTTCTACATCGCTACATGACCAGCACACGTGGACTGGGTTTGGAAGAACGTCAGTAGTCTTAGAGTATATTTTGCATACTCACAGTGTTCTTTACTGATACTGTTTGTCTACCTACTCATGGGAGAAAGGGCACCCAACACCTATTTAATGTGCTTTGCTAACCCAGCCTAACCCTTCAGGAGTTCATCGTTACATTCTCTGTGATCCTCATTCACATACTGATTTTCATTTATATTTGTAAATTGAAATAAAATGAAGAATTAGATTCTATTTATGGCTGAAATTACCCAAGCTGGGTAAGACTGGGGAGGGAAAAAAGTCACTTTATGTCGTTTCACATGCAAAATCAATAGCTTAGACCAGATAATCTTTGCAGTTCTGTCCACCTGCTTGAAGAAAATTAAATCTCATTCTTCAACCTTTGCTCTTGAGTTCTCTCCTCCCTGCCCCCCTCAAGTAACCAAATAAGGACTGGGGGTCTAGGCAAGACCTTTGTGTATCTTTACAGGGTGACTAGTGCCAGGTTAGGTACCTGTGAAATCATACCTGGGATTCTTACCTTCAGTGTTATGTATTGTTGTATTGGTCAAAATTTTTTATATACATGTATATATTTTCTTGTCAGAACAAAATAAGAACATAGGGAAATGTTTTAATGAAAGCTGAGGAGGAAACTTGGTGGGCTCAGTATGTGCTAGGTTAGGAGAACAAAGGAATGGAGTAAGGGAACCACCACTCCTATGTCTGTGTTCAAAAGCAGATGACCATGTTTGTCTTTTAGAGCTATCATTAGTTACATGCTTAAAACAAAGTGGTAGACTTTTTTTAAAAAATTCCCTAAAATGGAATTTTGGTACGGCTTTTCATGCTTCTCCTCCTTTAAAAATTATAATTGCAAAGTGGATTAAGTGGAGGCATGGGTAGCTTATAGGGTTATTAAAGTCACAGTTATTCACAAGGCATTATCTCTTTGTATACTGTCTAAAGTAAATTCTAATATTGCATTACCTTTGTGGCTAGCATTTGCCATTCAGTTTTAAGAGCCTGCTGAGCTCCCGCCAGTTGTTGATGTGTGCTCAGAGCAGGAGATTCAGTTTTATTTTAATATTAACTGTGATCCCCACCATTGCTTGGAGAAACAATAGCATTGTTAAATAAAGTTACATAAAAGGAAATAGAATTAAAGAAGAAATAGCAGCCAACAAAAATTTTAAACTAAGGTTTAAAATTCTCTGTATTTCTAGAAATTATCACAGTGAAAATGTGACTTCATTAATTTGTGACTCGGCCCTGATGATTTATTTTTGGCAGTAATGAAGTAGATGCCCACTTGAGACCGCACATGTTTGAATGAAGTAGGAAGGATTGGGTAGCATATGGGAATTTGTGCTAGTTAGAAAATGTAATTCTCCTTTACCAAATCCCTTGGAAATGCAGTGTCATAAGCCCTGATATTAGCTGTAAATAACTTGACTCCAGATGTTGCTACATTAATGAAGATTTCTATCAGCTCTAGGGATGCATTAATTGGCTCCAACAGAACTTCACTGAGGACTTGGTGTTTATCTTTTAGTTCACCTTTCCTTTCTATTTCAGAGTCAGGCAGTAACAATAATTTTCAGTCAGTGAACCATGTTAAATTCCTTAGAATAATTGATTTGGGTTTCATTTTAAAATCACTGTTGGTGTTCTCTGCCCATGAATCTAAACACTAAGGTCCATTTCTCTGGATTTAGCAGTAAATTGATATTTGTGTCAGACTTGAGTGTCAGCCGGGTCTGGGACCCTGGGCTCCTCCTTGGCGGGCACTGTGAGCCGCTCATTGGATCTCACTCTCTGCTGCTCTGGAGGTGCCCGCTGAGTGCTGGGGCTGGCATGGCTCAGTCAGGCACATGTGACTCGGTTATCCTAGAGAGAGCTCCTGGCTACTGAACAGCCTCCAAATGTTCTTCAGCACTTTGATCTGTACTCCAAAGTGCCCATGTTTCTCTCTTAGCCCTTGAAGCAGTCATTCTTTTAAAAATAACTTTTGTGGGCCAGTGAGATGGCTCAGTTGTGTAAGCGCCTGCCTGGCAAGTGCGAGGTCCTGAGTTCGACTCCCGGTACCCACATACAAAAAAAAGGGCTGATGATATCGCTCAGCGGCACGGGCGCCTGCGGGTGTGTGAGGTCCTGAGGTCGACCCCTGGTACCCACAAAAAATAAAAATAACTTGGATTTCTGCAATGTCTTATTTTTTTAAATAATAGTCTTATTTCTTGAAAATATGGCATCTAAAATTTTTCTTCATTTTGTTGACATTTTGTCTGGTATAACTTATTACCTGGAAGGAAAACAAACTGAAAATGGTCACTTATAAAAATGAATAAACATGCCAGTGATGGTTGCACAAAGGCTTGAACACTTGAAAATGGAGGAGGTGGTGAATTTTATGTCATGTATTTTATCATAAAGTTTTTAACTTAAAAAGTGAATAAATACTTAACGTTCACCATTCTATGAAATCATGCACAATTAGAATAATATCATTTCTAAAATTCCCTGGCATCTTCCAAACAATGTGTGATACTGCTCCATACAACTTTTTAATGTAATAGAGTCATAATTATATCTATGTAGATTTGCCTAAACAAAGTAGAAATAGGAACAAAAATTGTTTCAAAACTAGAAGATATTTCAAAAATAAATGTAAATAAATTAAGCATTATTGTTGCTTTATTTTTCAGTACCAGAGATTGAACCCAGGGCCTTGCCCAAGCTAGACAGGCTCTCTACAGCTGAGCTACATCCTCAGCCCTTTTAAAGTTTTGGTACAAGTTCTCGCTAAATGGAGCCTGAACTTATGATCCTCTCAAATGTCTGGAGTTACAGGCGTGTGCTGCCGTGCCCAGTGGCACAGTCTTTATATCCTCCATAAATGAGAGATGTCTTTTAATCCATTTTGCTACTCCGACTTCCATCTTGTTTATACATAATCAAGCCGCAGAGATTAGGAGCCCGCTTTTCATTTTAGTTAGGCAACAGGCATATCTTACTGTGACACTGAATTTATGATTTTATACTCTCTGTTCCTTCAAAACTTTAAACTTCTAGTTCCTCCAAAACCTGATTATCTTCTTTGTAATCTAGATTTACTTTGGATTCTTTTTTTTTTCCTGCGTCTCCAATCCGGTTTTCTTATTTTTAAAAAGAAACATAATTAGGGCCGGTGAGATGGCTCAGCGGCTTAAGCGCCTGCCCAGCAAGCGCGAGGGCCCGAGTTCGACTCCCGGAACCCACATACGAAAAAGGGGCCGGTGATATCGCTCAGCGGCACGGGTGCCTGTTGGCGCGCGAGGTCCTGAGGTCGACCCCCCGGTACCCACAAAAAAAAAAAAAAAAGAAACAAACATAATTTGAAACTGCCTTCTATGGTTTTTCCCTTACATTATTTCTTAAGCTGTGTCTTATTTTGCATGGTGCATGATGGCTCCAATCAATTTGATTGTTAGTCATAATGGGCTTAAATTTAAATATTTCTCCCTTCCCTTATAAAAATGCCTTTATGCTATTGATATGAATAAATTCTGGACCTTAGACATATATTTCAGGAAAAAGCCTTTTTAGGCTATAAGAATTAAATGAACATTGTTCCTACTTTGCAAAGTGGAGATTGGTTGTGATATCATTTTATATCTAAAGGAAGGGGCGAAGGAGAACCAAGTGGAAGGAGCCTCTTTCTCCTATGACTACTTCCTCTAACCCTTATCAAGCTGAATATCACTTGTCTTTAGCAAAGTAACAGAGTCCACTATTTAAAGGTATACATAGGTTCTTTGAAAAAGGGAGGCTCTCTCTCTCTTGCTTCTCCCTTTTGCTCTTGCTGCTTTTGATGTCTTCTGCCTCCATGAACTGTTCTCCTCTGCCACCTGCCCACCCTGACTTGGAGCCAGCTGATTATGGACCAAAGCCTCCACAAACTGTGAGGTAAATAAATCTTTCCTTCCTTAAAAAAAAAAAAAAAAAAAGAAAAGAAAAAGAAGGAAAAGGGGAATAAATTACTAATTATCCCAGCAATATCATCCAAAATGGACCCAGTAGTTTTGCTACCTAATTTTTCTAAAATGACATGCAAATTGTATTTATCTACAATGGTCATTTGAAATAAACTCTACCGAGCATCTTTGGCACTGCTACCTACTTGCAAAACCATTCAGTTTGTAGGAGACAAAAGGAAATGGGGAGCCTTTAAAGAATCTCTGTTTGGGTATTTGAGACTCTCTGTTCAGTCTTTCTTCCCAGGGCTGATGTGTTTATTTTAAGGTTTGTGACTTCCACAGTGATACCTCTTTTCCTCCGTATTAATGTTCAAAGTTGGGCTCAGGAGCCCTAGTTCTAGTGAGAGGATGCTGGAAATAATCCTAGCCAGGTTCTCTGGGCAAACAGCCTTATAGAACTAGCAACCCTCAAGGGGCTCAGTTTGGTGAGCCGTGGACTGTTACACATAAACTAATCGAATGGACCCATATTCACCCATCTTTAAATTGCATCTCCAGCTCTGCTGTGCTGGGTTCTTCTCTGAATTCCTGTACTCCTCTCTTTCTGGTCTTTCTTCCCTCTCTTTTCCTTTTTTCTTTTTCCGTTAAATTTTTTTATTTTATCAATGCATGCCAGTATTACAGATGTGGGGTTTATTTTGGAAAATTAGCATATGCACTTAACATAGCTTAATCAATTTCATTCCCATCCCTCCTCTTTTCCTCTCCCCTCCTGCTTGTTCCCTTCCCCATCTCCAGAAGTGTACCTCCTGATTTCCTATCCTCTAGCCTTTATTTTAATTTTATATATTATCATTTTTGTTTGTTTCTGTTTTCCTATTTTCTTTCAGTTCCTGTCTTTCTCTCCTCACTTCCCTTCTATATTCATCCTCTCAATCAAGATTAGACCTTTGAAAGGCCTCATCCCACCTCCCAGCCAGTACCCATAAAACTCTGCATCCTCTGGTTTGATTTGTCTGCCCCAATCGGCAGCTTCCTCTCCTTGATAAGTTGCAAGCATGAAGCCATCTGGAAGTGTGTTATAAAACACAGGAATAGACCCAAGAAGTGCATTTTAAAAATGTTATTGTATAATATCTTCATGGTGTATTCTGCAATTTACCTTTTATATCTGTTTTCCAGTTGCAGGGATATCTTTGTATCCATTTTCTTGCCACTTCCAGTGTGTTGATGGCAGTGAATTCACACCTGAGTGGTGTAGCATGGCTGCTGTTTCGCAGCATTGAAGATTGAAGGAACCTTCTCCCAACTCAGTTTCATCTCAATAGAAAGTATTTTTGTTTGGGTCATTCTAGCAGTATGCAAACCATTTTTCTTAGTTTTATATCAGTTTTATGCAGAGAGGCCTGTTGTGCATTTAACTGTTCTGGAAACTGGTGGATATCTTCTTTAATTTAGGGCTCTACATCAGAGTAACCACGCTTCTATGACTTTATTAATAAAATACTGTAATTAAAATCAGTTTGAGGCTGGGTGAGGTGGTACACACCTATAATCGCAGCATTTGGGAATCTGAAGCAGGAGGGTCATGAGTTCCAGACCAGTCTGGACTACAGTGTGAGTTCAAAGTCAGCCTGGCCTACAATGGGAGACTCTGTTCAAAAAAAAAAAAAATCAGTTTGTATTTCTACAAGCATAACCTTATATGAGGCACTGTGCTCTTCTCTTTCCGGCAATGACTACTTCTAGGGACCTTTGCTTTTTTTAAGCCTTCAGAGAGTCTCTCACCGTCAGGAGCCAGTCAGGAAAAAGAGTAAACCACTTGAGGTATTTCACCCAGAGACAGTTTAACATAGAGAACTTGTTACAGTACTGTAAGAAGGCCTGAGAAGGCAAAGGGGAAGGCGAAGTAATCCAAAAATTAATAATGGTATGAAGCAGCTGCTACCCCAAATGAGGTGCCTAAAGCACTATTGCTGAATGCAGGAGCATGGGCACTGCTGCGCTCCTGGCGTTTCTGCTCACACAGTGCTGTGGCACCTGGGTTGGACTCCTGAGCTGATGCAGAAGACAGCCTGCCTGGCTCATCTTGAACTATTGGAGAGAGGCTGCTGCTGCCGCCACTGGGCTCACTGAGGGCCTGTATACACCTACAGAGAAACTGCTAGGAACAAAGAAGCTGCTGGCAGATAATACTGTCCTTCAGTAATACTGTCTTTAAGAAAGTAACCCTAGAAAGATCTAGGATACCAGAAGCAAGGGAAAGAAATAAAAAGAACTCTCGAGATGATAGTAGTGAAAGACTATGCAACAGATAGAGAGAATCGCCATTTAAGAATGGAATTACAGGTAAAAGGAAAACCAGAACTATGTGTTTTCCTGCATGAAAAATTGCAGTGACTGGCTGCTGGAGGATGTGAGATTGAGTAGGAGGAAAACCAACCAATTGAAAGAAAAAAATGAGGCAACTACTGTATTAACTCCAGGAAAACAAAAAGTAATACCAAAAAAGGAAATACGATTACAGTATGTTACTTAAGAGTGAATATGGCTGGGTGTGGTAGTGCACACCTATAATCCCAGCACTCGGGAGGCTGAGGCAGGAGGGTCACCATGAGTTTGAGGCCAGCCTGGGCTACAAAAGCGAGTTCAAGACCAGCTTGCACTACATAGCGAGGCTCTGTCTCAGAAACAAAACAAAACAAAACAAAAAGCCCCACAAATAAACTTTGCCCCCCCAAAAAGTGAATATGAACATAGCTATAATAATATAGATGTTAGATTTTAATTTAAACATAACGTAAGGTTTAACTATAAGATAAATGAGAAAGTGGTAAGGTATTGGAGAACTTAATCCTCCAATGGTAAAAAAAGAAGTGACTATACAATATCTAACACTGATGGAATTTAGAGACTATGCTGTCATGGTTTAAATATGAGCATCCTCCCAAGCCTCGTGTACTGCGGGCTTGATCCCCAGTGCAGCAGTATTCAGAGGCAGGGCCTACAGAAGTGACTGTATCACATGGGTGTTCCCTTCGTCAGTGAATTAAGCCGTTGGTGACTCCCAGCTGAACGGGCTGTGAGGAGGAGGGGTTTATTTGGACAAAGTAGGTCCCTGGGAGTATACCTTTGAAGGATATACCTTGTCCTAGTACCCTCCTCTCTGGCTCTTTCCGTTTCTCTCTGCTTTCTGGCTGCATGAGGCGAGAAGCTTTGTCCTGCCACATCCTTCGCCGTGATGCCTCTGCCTCACCACAGATAGCCAGCCCTGGACCAAAACCTCTGAAACTGACCAGAATAAATCTTTCCTCCTTTTCAGTTGTTTCTCTCAGGTGCTCGTCCTAGCAGCAGAAAAGCTGACTAACATTTGGTACACTGCATTGTTTAAAAGTACAGAGGTAAATAACAGAAGAAACAGCCAAAATAAGTATAAAGTTAATGCCTTTGATGATGGGGGAGGGAGTCAGAAGGTACAGGTAGAGAAATTGCTGTACATTTTTAGAATTGACTTTTTTATTTGTACATTAATCATTTTGATAAAATAATTTTTAATGCTGAAGTTTTAGGTTTATATGTTCTGTTGTGTCTTGGGGAATAAAATTCCAAGTAGTGAATGGGAAAAGAAAGAACAGTCTTCATGGTGTTAGCTTTGAATTGGAAGTATTGTCATGGACTTCTGATTAAAACAAGTAAATGATAGCCAGATGTGGTGGCACACGCCTGTAATCCCAGCACTCAGGAGGCTGAGGCAGGAGGATTGCCACAAGTTCGAGGCCAGCCTGGGCTACATAGAGTGTTCAAGGCCAGCCTGAACTACACAGTGAGAACTTAGTAGTGGAGAGTGCCTGGTGAGAGCTGCTCACCTCGTGGTGGCCAGAAAGCAGAGAGCAAGGGATTGGGGTCTACGTGTAATCTCCAAGGACAATACCTCTCAGTGATCTACTTCCTCCAGTGAGGCCCCCCCCCACTAATTCCCATTACCTCCAAACAGTGCCATCAGCTGCAGACCAAGCCTTTAGCACATGATATCCAAAATGTATAGGCACTAAGACTCCTTGCAGAAAGACTGGGTTCCACGGCGTAAGGCAACCCTACAACATCTGGTGTCAGAAACCAAGGAAGTGCACAGGCAATGATGAGGATGTAGCAGACCATTGTAGGAGCTGACTTCCAGGGACTCCCACTGGTTAAATTTGGGGTAACTGGAGAAATGAAAAGAATAACTTGGTAGTCTGTTATAAATACTGATTTTTAAAAATGCATCCATGTATTTGAATCCATGGTGAACTTAAAGTGGAAGTGAGAATGGGGAAAAACTGTTCCTGCCGAGAAATGTAGAAGAATAATATTAGAAAATCACCTGTTGTGGTAGGCTGAGGCAGGAGAATCATTTGAATCCAGGAGTTTGAGGTCATCCTGACCAGCACAGTGAGACCTTGACTCAGAAAAAGACCAGAGACAGACAGAGAAAACTGTTGAGTGAAAGATTGGGAAAGCAGGATATTCAGAATCTCAAAGTATTACCCCACAGATTATTAGTTACAAAGGAGGATACTTGAACAAAGTAATAAAATTTAGCATCACCGGTAATGTGAGAACTGGCATTAGGAGGCTCTGAAGTCAGTACAGGGAGAATTAATACAACACTGCCTCCATAGTATTTAGGGCAACAGTGTTAGCTTGAATCAAGAGATACCGTAAGAGCAGTTCAGACTGAGGGACAGTCCATAAAACAAGCAAAGTATCGGTGTTACGAAGGAAAGAAGACAGGTGGAAGGACTATAGATTGCAGAAACTAAAAAGGCATAAAAAATATGTCTTGTGATTTTGACTGGATTCTGGCTTATAAAAATATATCTAAAGCCAGGAGAGGTGACTCACACCTGTAATCCCAGCACTCAGGAGGCTGAGGCAGGAGGATCACTGCAGGTTCGAGGCCAGCTTAGGCTACATAGTGAGTTCAAGACTGGTCTGAACTACGTGGTGAGACCCTGTCTCAAAAAAATAAAAAACAAAATACATCTAAAAGGGTGCTTTGAAAAAATGAACATTGTCAAATAGGGACTGTGTATTAGGTAATGTTATTGTATCAATGTTAAAATTCTTGGTTATAAAAAAATTCTTGGGTATAATACTGGAGGGATTTTTTTCCCAGAATGCTCTTGTTCTTAAGAGATAGATGCCAAAGCTTTTAGAAGTGAAGTGTCATGTGTTTGCAGCTTACCTTCCAAAGTTTCAGCAGCACACGCATACCTATATGTATGAAGAGAAATAAATATGTAGATTATTATTTAATTATTAAGTATAACTAAATTAAATACACTCATTTATAATTTAACACTGGAGCATATACAGAGTGCACAGGTGCTTATGTGCCATCTTCTCTGTGTGTTTGAAATCTCTCAAAATAGTTGGAGAGGAAAAAGGGGAAACATAGACAGCAAAAGTTCCTGCAGGTTAATAATGCTTAGTTGACATTTTACTATGTTCCTGAAAAGAGAATGAATAGTTGGTGAAATTTCTAGGTGTTCCACTCATAATCTCTTTTATGCTGGTCGTCTACACACATACTGAGTTTACTTAAGCCTCCTCAGCTGAAGCCCTTGGTAAATTTGAGTCGTTACAGTTTAGATCTCCATCCTTCAAGTTGTCACACTGTGGGGAAATCGGATGTTAATCATTTTACTGGACCACGCTTCCTGAGTACAGAGACCGTATCTTATAATCCCAATTCCTAGCATTAAGCAAAATGACTGGCTCATAGTTGGATTTATTTGAAAGGCAACCGAAATCACATGGAAAAGGATTTTCTGTGTCTTCAAACTTCTTTTAAAAAAAGCCTTGTCAGCCTGGAAAGATAAAATTTGAATAGGACAAAAAATTTACTATGAATGATACAGCTAGGTTATACTTGGATTTGATCCCCTCCTTCAGTATTCAAATGTCTGGGATCATTAAAGGAAATACCAAGCCAGGCATGGTGGCACATGCCTGTAATCCTGGTGCTCGGGAAGCTGAGGCAGGAGGATCATTGTGAGTTTGAGGCCAGCCTGCGCTACTTAGTGAATTCAAGGCCAGTCTGAACAACTACACCGTGAGACCCTATCTCAAAAAAAAAAAAAAAAAAATACCACCAGTGTGTCACATAGGATAAATTCCTTCAGTTTAGTAGCTTGCAACCATATACTGCCTAGCCACATTATTCATTTTGTGTGTGTGTGTGTGTGTGTGTGGGTACCAGGGGTCAACCTCAGGACCTTGCGCGCCAGCAGGCGCCCGTGCCACTGAGCGAGATCACCGGCCCTTTTTTTCGTATGTGGGTACCGGGAGTTGAACTCAGGACCTCGCGCTTGCCAGGCAGGCGCTTATGCTGCTGAGCCATCTCACCGGCCCCACATTATTCATTTTTAAGTGCTTCCATGTACAACATATATTGGAATATTATTCAGTCATTAAAAATGAATGAAGTGGTAATACATGTTACAGTATGGATGAACCTTGAAACATTATATTAAGTGAATGAAGCTACCTTCCAAAAACTATATACTGTATTATTCCATTTATTTGAAATTTCCACAATAGGCAAGTCTATAGAGACAGAAAGCAGATTAGTGGTTATCAGGGGCTGCGGAGTTGGGAGGAATGGGAAGAGACTGCTTCATGGGTATACGGTTTCCTTTTGGATTGATGAAAACACTCTGGAATAAGTAGTAGTGACAGTTGCCCAGTGTTATTAATGTACTTAATTGTCAGGAATTTATATGTTAAAGTGGTTAAAAGAGTAACTTCTGGTTCTGTGTATTTTACCACAATTTAAAAACAAAAAAAAGAAAAGAAAAAGCTTCTATATACAACTCTATTAAAAACAAAGACTAATTTTAATAAAGAATAATTCTCTAGGCTCCTGTGGGCACCACAGGCAATTTAGGAAGGCCAGTGTTTCCTGGTCTAAAAGATTCAAAACAGTTTCCGACAGAATAACAGTGGGTTATTAAATGAAGGGAGCTGAGGGTGTAAACAGTAGTAGAGCATGTGCTTAGCACGCAGGAGCCCTTTGTTAAATTCTCAGCACCAAATAAATAAATCATGGTATTTTGGGAGCACATGCAACTATTGAAGCAGATGACAAGGAGAGACATTTCTGAGTATGTCCCTTCATGTCACAGCCATAAAACAGGCAATGGTAGCGCATCGGATCTGACCCTTTGTGGCCAATCCTAGGGTGTTTCTATGGCCACTCAGCAACTTGGAAGCTCCAGGGGAATCTTCTGACTTCCTGGTTTCTAAGTTTGTTTTCTTTTTCCTAAAATTCTTTATTTGGATGCTTATGAAATCAACGCTCAGACCTCCATAGCCTAGAAGGCCCCCTATTGAGTGTTCAATAAAGTTTTTGAGTTTTGTCAAGAAGAGCGGCTAGATGTGGCCAGGGTTAGTGGCTTGTGGTCTTTGCTTGCTAAACTTTTTCTTCGCATGGTACTTCTCAAAAGTTCTTAATTTTCCATGACACACCGGAGTGATGAGGATTGAGGTTAAGTGGGATGGCAGGCAGGCTGTTGTAAGCAGTTTGCTCCTGCGGTAATACGTGGTTGAGTCAAGGACAGACACGCGGAGGACCGGGTAGACAGAGAGGTGAAAGGCAGGAAATTCAACTGATGAAAAGGGGGCTTGGGAGTGTAGCTCAGTGATAAAGCACTTTGGATTTGCTCCCCAGCACTGAAAGAAAAAAAAAAAAGACTGAAGTTGAGAAAAGAGGAAAAGGTAAGAAGATTGGTTGGTACTTAAAGGCAAAGAAGAAAAAATCTCTGAGAACACCTCCATGTTCTTGAGTTGAATCTGCTTTCCTATATATGATCACTTTTCTTAATGACTGTATTTTAATATGAAAAATGTGTTTGGAGTAGGCATTGCAGGTTGCTAGCTCTGAAGCAGAAAACTAGGAAAGAGCCATAACTCAAAATTCTCCCTTTAAAGTGTTTGTGAGGGTGTAGAGAGTCCCTCCTAGACTGTTGGTGGGGATGTGAATTAGTACAGCCATGAAGGAAAGCAGTACAGGCTATCCCAGCATCAAGCCTGTCTCATAAATATATGTAACTATTATTGGTAAGTGAAAAATAAAAACTTAAAAACATACATTGCTTGTGCTTACTTTTGAAAAATTCTTAATTTAATGGTGCTGCTGTTTACACAATCATTTAGGCCAGGAGTCACAAACACAAATGCCAGGCAGGTAAAGAGACTAAGAGACACAGACCAAATATTTGCAGGTTGGGAGTGGCAGGGGCCCCTGTGCCTTGGAGTGAGCCAGCTACCTAGGCAAGGTCTTGATCTTCAACTCCACTTGTTTGCTGACATATGGAACTTTGGGCCTCAGGCTGCCAGACCAGCTGCTTCTGCCTTCTTCCTTCTTTCTTCTGAGAAACCTGATTTTGTGCATAATTTGCCAATTTCTTTTTCTTTTTTTTGTACTAGGACTTGAACCCAGGGCCTTTGCACTGAACTACATCCACAGCTCTTTTTTGTTTTTATTTTGTGCGGAGCTACATCCACAGCCCTTTTTTGTATTAAAAAAAAATTTTTTTTTTTTTAATTTTGACCCTGGATCTCACTAAATCTTTAAATTGCCCAGGCCAGGCTCAAACTTGTGATCTTCCTGCCTCTGACTCCCAGAGTGCTGGGATTATAGGCATGTGCCACCATGCCCAGCTAAAATTTGCCAATTTTTTTTTTTTATGCGGGTACCGGGAGTCGAACTCAGGACTTCACACTTGCCAGGCAGGCATTTATGCCGCTGAGCTATATGACCGGCCCAAATTTGCCAATTTTTAAAGCACTGTCCAGATCACAATACACCTGCAAATTGGTCCTGGCTCCCTGGCTGCCAAGTTATGAACAGTGATTTAAGTCAACAAGTTATTAATGCAGGTGCAAAAGCTGACTGCGGTGTAGAGGGAATAGGTGGAGGTCAATGCAGTGAGTTTATCGATCACCTCTCCTTCCTTCCCTCCCTCTCTTCTTTTCTTTTCTTTTCTTTCTCCTCCCCTCCCATACTTTCTGCTCCCCTTCTTTTTGTTGGTCCTAAGGGTTGAACTCAGGGCCTTTACACTGAGCTTCATCCCCAGCCCTTTAATTTTTTGTGATAGGGTCTTGCTAAGTCACTGAGTTGCACCAGCTAGACTTGAACTTGTAATCCTCCTGCCTCAGCTCCCAGAGTGCTAGGATTACAAGTGTGTGCCACCACACCCAGCTGTTAATCACATTTTAAAGCAATTCCATTGATTTTTTAAAAAATAATATTACCAGGAAATCATCCATGTTTGGGAAATAGGAGCTTTGATGGGAAAATAATTCTACAGTCTGAGTTGGGTGGGCAGGCCTAGATGGGGCAGTGCTGTGCATCTCGGCAGGCCAGAGACAATGGCATGAGATCTCAGGGTGCCTGGCCCTGTGCAGAGGAGAATGAAGTGGGGGAAGGGAGCAAGGAAAGAAAGACATTTAGTATTAGGGACTAGTTGGGTACGTGCATATGCCTACAATCACTGCTTTTTGGGGACTGAGGCAGAAGGATCATGTATTTGAGGCCAGTCTGGACAACTTAGACCGTCTGAAAAAAAAAAAAAGAGACGCAGACTGCCCCACTTCAGCATTTTTACTTGGGGACTCCTTAGTATTGACTCTTCTGGACCCCCCATCTCCAAATCGAATGGGAAATGTGCCCTTTGCTGGAAAGGAAAAATCCACAGGTTTTTATTTTTGATTGATAATTGCATGTTTTGTGGAGTACAATGTGATGCTTTGATATATAACTTGTGGTGTGACCAAGTGAAACTAATTAGCGTATCTGTCACCTTATTTCTTTGTGGTGGGCACATTTAAAATCTTCTCTCCTGGCTATTTGGAAGTACACAGGGCATTATTATTAACTATGGTCACTGCGGGGCAGCTGAACACCAACATGTCACTTTGTGCCCCTTGCCCAATGTCTCACCTTTCCCGGCCCACCCTTTATTTTTCAATATCAAGATTAACCTCATATTTTTCACAAAATAACCTAGACCAAGGTGCTACAGAAGTAGAATCCTGATCCGTGGATAGGGAGGCCCTGGAGCAGGAGGAGGGAGTGGGTTAAATCAAGTGACAAGAGCAGTCTGCGAGGAGTCTGCTAGCAATCTGCCAGGGCCCAAGCTTATCTTTTCCCAGTTGGGACCTGCACTTCACCTTCCTCACTGCTGGTCTGACATCCATCACCATCATGCCTGCCTCTCCTGATCGGATGGCAGAATTTATAGCAAAGTTCTGAAAAAGTGGAAAGGGCATGGAAAAGAGGTGGTGCATGGGAACCAGTTGTGAACTGATAAATCAAAGCCGCTTTAAAGTCCAGGAGTATTTTGGCATCTTTCACTTTTGGATTCTTCACATGAGAGCCTTTGAGAAGCATGAATATAGCTAAAAATGTAGAGGTTTTCTTCAACTTTTTCTTTAAGGTGATGAAGAGGGAAAATAGTGACAATGATCAATTTGGCTGTTTAATGAGAGGTGGCTTTATCTTGGCTCCATTGTGGCTGTTTTGTACTTAGAAGTAGGGACAATACCGTAATTAACTCATTTTGTTTGCTTTTATTGTCTGTAGGTAAACTGAGCCCCATCTGTCATTCCAAAGGCTCAGTAAAAACTTGGAGTTAGTAGGGGTGCCCACGGCAACAGTATGGTTGAGTTTCTAAGGCTACAGGAATTACATCTCTACCATTTCTTTCTTTTTTATTCTTCTTTGGTGCTTGGGACTGAACCCAGGGCTTTGCTCATGTTAGCACAGCACTCTACCACTGAACCACATCTGCAGCTCATCCACTGTTTCTTGACCTAGAATAGTAGTGTTTCTGGGTTTTATGGCCCATATCATCTTCAGGCATCTGTGCTTCTTTCTCAGAAATCTCCATCCCCTGCCTCCAGCTGTCCTTGCCACTCTGTGCATCCTCACATTTGCACCTTTTATCTACACATCTGTCTCTTGAACACCCTGTCACTTCCTGGCACTCAACATGTATAAGCTAAATTTATCATCTGCAGCTCCTCACCCCACTACCATAAACACACGTACCACTCACACTTGAAACCCAAAACTCAAAGCCAGCCCTGTGGTAGTATTTGTGTTGGGCGCCACCATTCTCCCAGTAGCTTCCAGTAGCTTCCTTCCCAGTGTAGTGGAACTCTTCCGTCCTCTTTCCCCAGTGCCTGCTGCTCCTGAGGCCACATAACACTTCTTTTTTTTTTTTTTTTTTTTTTTTTTGAGACAGGGTCTCACTATGTAGTGCAGGCTGGCCTCAAACTCACTTAGGTAGCCCAGGCTGGCCTCAAACTCATGGCAATCCTCCTGCCTCAGCCTCCTGAGTGCTGGGATTGCAGGCGTGCATCACCACGCCCAGCTCACGTAACACTTGTTCTGTGCTCAGTCCCCCTTTGCATTCTTTCTGTCACTACTGTCATGGGCTGGATTGCTATGACTTAACCTTCCTGAATGGGCCCTAGTCTCATTTTACCCTGTGCATATTAGATGTAGCTACCCATGTGATCACTCTTTTTTATTTTTTTTTATTTATTTATTTTTTTTTGTGGGTACCGGGGGAACGACCTCAGGACCTCACGCGCCAATAGGCACCCGTGCCGCTGAGCGATATCACCGGCCCCTTTTTCGTATGTGGGTTCCAGGAGTCGAACTCGGGCCTTCGCGCTTGCAAGGCAGGCGCTTAAGCCGCTGAGCCGTCTCACCGGCCCCTCATGTGATCACTCTTAAACACCATTCTTATTTTGCCAGACTATTGGTAGTAAACCTTCCAGAGCTCCAATCTGCCCCTAGAATACACATCCACAGTCCTCAGCTCTGAATCTAAGGCCCTCTGTGGTGTCTTTACCCTTTGTCATATCTGGCACTGTGTTCCCATACTCCTTTGGAAACTTCCATTCCTCCAAACGCAGCTTGTTCACTTCTGCTTCGCTCACACTGATGACCTCTCCACAGACCTGGTCCCTGTCAAATCTGATCCTATACTTAGAAGAACCTGAAGACTCCACCAAAAGACTTTTAGAGAAAAGTAGCAGGATATAAAACGAAATTAAAAATCAATAGATTCTCTATACACCAATAATGAACTGGCAAAGAGAGAAATCATTAAAAGGTTCCAGGCTGGTGAGATAGCTCAGCGGCATGGGCGCCTGCCTGGCAAGCGTGAGGTCCTGAGTTTGACTCCCGATACCCACATACGAAAAAAGAGCTGGTGATATCGCTCAGTGGCATGGGCACCTGATGGCATGCGAGGTCCTGAGTTCAACCCCCAGTACCCACAAAAAAAAAAAAAAAAAAAAAAAGGTTCCATTCACAATAGCTTTTTAAAAAATACCCAGACCCAGCCAGGGATATAGCTCAGTGGTGCAGCACCTGCCTGGCAAAGACAAGGCCCTGAGTTCGATTCCTGGTACCAAAAAAAGAAAAGAGAAAGAAAAAAATACCCAGGGATTAATCTAACCAAAGAGATGAAAGACTTCTACACTGAAAATTTTAGAACACTGAAGAAAGAAATTGAAGACAATTGAAGAAGACACCGAAGATGGAAAAAATGGGAGGGAGGAGGGGAAGAGAGGTGGAAAAAGAGAGAGACCTGCCACATTCATGGACTGGCAGAATTAATATTGTTAAAATGGCCATATTACCAAAAGCAATCTACAGATTCAATGAATCCTAATTTAAATACTGATAAAATTCTGCACAGACCTAGAAAAATAATCTTAAAGTTCATATGAAAACACAGAAAAGGCCAGGGATATAGTTCAGCAGCAGCGCAGATCCTGAATTTGATTCCCAGTACCAAAAAAAAAAAAAAAAAAGAAAAAGAAAAGAAAACACAGAAAGACCCAAAATAGCCTAAGTGATCCTTTTTTTTTTTTGTACCGGGAATCAAACTCGTGACCTCCTGCTTGCCAGGCAGCCACTGTGCCACTGAGCTATATCCCCGGCCCTAGCCTAAGCAATCTTAAGCAAGAAGAGCAAGGTATCAATACTACCCAATTTCAAATTATACTACAATGCCATAGTAACAAAAGCAGCGTGAGAGGAAAGGGGGGGATAAGGGGAGGACAATGGCGGGGAATGGATTAAAAAAGATTCGCATAGACAGTGATATAATTATTTTATGAAAATATACCATTGTAAAACTTTTTTAAACTCTGCCTTCAACTTCACTTAAATGTCATGCCTTTCAGCTAATTCTTTATTTTTCTTCTGTGCCAAGTATATATTTTTACTCTTCAGTTTTTAAAGATACATGAACATAAGGATCTTTGGGGAAGAAGCCATCCCACTGTTCCGGCTTGTGTTTAGTTGTCCCCCGAAAGCCTCATGCAGTCATAAGTTGGGCTTTTTCAGAAGTGCCTGGATCTAGGATGTGTGATGCTGGGATTACGGGTATGTGATTACTAAATTGTTCCACTGATTGGTTTGGCACCCGCCCTAAGCTGGGTAACCTAGGTAGAATATAAAGGGGACAGAAAGAAGCTGCTATTGTTGTGAGTATTTCGCTACCTTCTGCCTACCATGAACTCTTTCTCCTCTGTGATGCCCCCCTCTCTCTGCCATGCCACCCTGCCTTGGAGCCAGCCAACTATGGACTGAAACCTCTACAAACTGTGAGCCAAAATAAGCCTTTCCTTCTTTAACTTTGGGTGTTGGGTATTGTGTCTCAGCAAGGAGAGAAAAAAAGTAAGATACCGTCCTTCTCTGCATTCAGTGGGCCAGGCACACTGCGAACGGTACAAGCATCCAGCTGGAGTGCCTACTCTCATTGGTCACCAGGGCCAGCCAGCTGCGACTGTGGCCAGGAGTGAGGATCAAATGCAGGGCCTTGTGCCTGCTAGGCAAGCACACAACCCCTGAACTACACTCCCAGCTCTTCTGATTTTTCAAGGAAAGACATAAACCTCAAATTCTATGTGAAGTTAGTGTCCAAATACAAAGTAGTGTAAGTATTCTGCTTTTCATAATGTCTTAGATCTGTAAGAGTGGGTTTTCTGGAAAATCAAGAACTAAATATTCATATTATGAATTTAGGATTTAGATGATCGCAGAAAAATATGCTAGTGTCTATCACTGGTTGCCTTTCACAAATGAATTTAATAACATCCCCATTAATGTAGGCAGATGCTTTTAATATCTTAATAATTATTTTCATTTTATGAAAATGTTCAATGAAACAAAATTTTAAATGGAATTTTACTAGACTGACATTAAAGGGCAAGTCTGTTTGGTACATTAAATGTTGAGTAAGGCTGTATGTTGGAGAAAATCATAGGAGGGAATAAAGCTGCTGCCCCTTTGATAGGCTGAGAAAACAGGAGTAACTGGCCTCTGCAGGTGTTCAGAACGTTCGCACACAGGTGCAGATGCCAATTGAATGATTACTTATTACATTTGGGCTTCTGTGACACAGCCATCTTTCATCCACTCATCACATTGTTACCAAGTCCCTTCAGCAATGCCATGCCACGCGGGAGGAGTCTGAAGTGTGTTGGCCTTAGAGTCCCACCTTCAAGTCCAGTGTGAGGGAGAAAGAAGAAACACAGCCACAGGGATACACAGTAGCATCTGGTTGGTGTTTCTTAGTTCCTGAATGACCAATTTAAAACACTAATAATAGTAATAAGAGTAAGCGTTTTCCATAGACCTTTCAAAGGGTACATAATACCTCTTTGGGGCCTTCTGTCTACCCTGGGGGAAGGTTTGATTCCGGTCTGTGTGTCTTACAACAGTGATGAGAAAAACCAGGCACATTCCTGCTCTTAGAGAAGGCTCTTCTGAGCATAGGCCAATTGACTGAGTGAATCGGGAACAAGGGCACCCCTCGCGCTGTGTTTACTTCAGTTCTTGTAAGTTGGGTTGGTTTGTTCATTTATTGTTTTTGGAAGGAAGTTACCTTGTTTTCGTTTTTTAATCATGGATGAGCAGAGAGGGATTTAAGACACTCCCATTTGTTCATCTGTCTGGACAATGGTATGCCAAGGTTGTATGCAGAGATAGTGTCAGATTCCAGAATTTATGAGACTGGTCTCAGGAGACTGGTCTTTTACAGGGTTCTCTGGCTTTGGTACTCATGAGCCTCACCTAGAAAGCTTTTTTTTTAATGCAGCCATCTGGGTCCCATACACAGAGAAACCCATTCAGGGGTTCTTCGGCCTTGTAGTTTGATTTTAATATCCCCCGATGATCGTGAAATAGGGGGTCCTTGGAAACTCTGAAAAGCAGTGATCTAGTAGTAGGAGAGAGAAGACTAGAGACAAAACTGCAGAAATAGAGCGGCCACACCAAGGGCCATTGGAATGGTCCATCCAAAGAACTGTGGTTCAAGGCTGAGAGAGCTTAGTGGATGGGATCTTCGTAGTTTGAAATGAGTAAGGGATTTCAGGTTAATGGATTGGGATGAACTGAAACACTGAGGCAGAGGAGAGGAGTGTGTGTCTTCAGGGAATTAGATCACATCATTTCCAAGCTTAAAAACCCTTTCTGTGGCACCCCAGGGCTCGGAGGGTAAAGTCCATAACGTGATTTCCATAGTTAATTAGTATCTAGTTCCAGGCAGAATCTCTACTTTCCTATCCCCAGTTACCACTCTGTGGGCCACAAAGAGGCCTTGATCCCCAGTGTATACATTATCCATCTGGATCCAGTCACCACACCCCTTTCTTTATCTGTTGCTTTGTACAGAGCCCTGCCTCTACCCAGAATGCCAACCCTTTTCTAGTCCTCATTTCCTTTTGCTAGAATTTTAGTCCTCAGGGTGCATCTTGGTTCACAGCCCCCAGAGTAGTTCATACATAGTCTCCAGGGAGCTCATGTAAATGTACATTCTGAATCAGTAGATCTAGAGAAGGGTCCGAGATTCCACCTAAGTCTGTGACATTGAGTTGGTGCCGCTGGTTCAAGGATGACCCATTGAGTGAAGGAACTAGAACAGCAGTTCCTCGCTTGAACACACATCAGAATCACCCAGAGAGCTTAACAAATTATCTGGATCCGCCCCCCATAAATGCTAATTTAACTATAGCAGAAAATTGGGATTTCAGAGTTTTCCAGGGGGTTCTCATGTTCCAGGTGAACCACTGCACTAGAAAGTCTTCCCTGACTTCCCAAGAGTGGGTTATGGTGGGCATCTACAGGGTGTATCATCATGCACTGACTTAGGGATCCCTACTTACCTATTACCCTCCCTAGACTCTTAGCTACCCACGAACAGAGACTATGTCACCTTGACTATCAAGCCAACTGATTACTCCCTTAGAACGAGAGCCAACTATAGGAGGGGAAAATGTTGCTTAGCATACATGTCTGCAACAAAGCAAATGAATTAACTGGATACTTAGCTGCGGGAGAGGGGACTTGGAAGGAGCTCATGAGCAGGTTTGGTAAATGGAAAGTAATCATACAATGCCAAGTATAACTTTTGTCCACAATGTAAGATGCCCTTGATAGTTTCCTTACAGAGAGTTCTGCCTTTTTCTATTCTCTGTTATAAGGGCTTTCTCAGCCTCACTCACTACTTTAAACCCACTATTTTTAAGTCCCTTACCTGAACTCTCTCCAACAGAGGGGATTTTTAAGCTCTTTACCTCTCATATTAAGGAAGAAGTTACTATACTTAAATTATGAGATTGTACTTGAAAAATTAAGAATAAGGAGCTTAAAAATATATCAGTAAGTAAATAATAAAGAGAGAAAGGAGTCCCATGGCTGATACAGTATTCCCAGGAGAAAATCAAGGCAGTAACACCGCGAGGAGGCGGGGCTGTGTTGGGAGGGAGGAGCGTGGGTCTCAGGATTCTGCCCATCCTGAGAAGGCTGGGGAAATTAGAATAAATTGTCACCCTCCCTTGAGATCCTAATGAGCTCTTTTTCTCCCACATCTTAAACAAGGTTTTATGTTCTGAGGCAAAATGCAACTGCAGAAATAGAGTGGCCACACCAAGGGCCATTGGAGTGGTCTGTACAAAGTGCTGAGGTTCAAGCAAACTTTTCACTTTAATTTTGTATGGCAGAGTTTCTTTTTCACATGGATATGTATTTTCTTACGTGTTTCTAGAGATGAAATGGTTTTAAAAATCTATTTCTAATCCTCTTAGTCATTGCCCAAGAGTTTTTTAATATGTAAAGCTCTCAATTCTCTTTATTGTTTCTATAGCAGTTAGGACTGCCTGATTCCATTTTATGTTAAAATTATATTTCCAAGGGAACATTTCGAGTTAAAATAGACATTTATGTAAATGTACTGAAATTCATTTCTCACCTACCCCTTCTGGGTGTGGCCTTGTAGGAATAAGAGTGGAAACAAACAAAAATGATACTAAAGGGGGAAAACCTTGATGAGTAACTATCAAACGGCCCATTTCATCTAAAGCCCCCCCCATATATTTTACCACCTCTGTAAGTACCCAATTAAAAATCTAAAGTAGTGTTTATATTCCTAATTCTCACAATGGGGATTTTGCACCTATAGGTGTGTGAAGTTGTGTTTGGCAGCTGGGTCTCTAACATTCCTTTTGGCTACTACTGTACTCCCAACAGAAAGGGTTTTCACCCTGGCTTGCATTCAGCATTTGCTTTTCTGCAAGGTGCCAAAGCCTCTGAACAAGTTCATAAGTCACTTTAGAAGGGTTTGAAATGCTAATTCACAGCTGTTGACAGGTATGAATACCCATCAGCCTGGAATGTCACACCTATTCAAAGTAATTGAGCATCCTTGAATATAATCTCCTTTAAAACCAGAAATGTGAAACCTGGTTGCTTCAAGGTGAGAAAGAGAAAACTTCCTTGAGATTCCCATAGCAACTTTGTCTCAAGAAATAAATAAGCAAATGGCACAGACACACTGTTCCCTTGTCCCTGTGTAGCTTTAGATGTAACTTTAGGCACATATACCTATGTATATATGCTTTATACTTGTGTATATGTGAGAGAAACACCACCTCAAATGCCTCTTGTATTAATGTAATTTATATGTGTTTACCAAAATTCTTGAAGCAAAGATTTAGCTAATTTACTAATATATTATCTTTTTATAGAAAGCTTATTGAAAGTTTTTTTTTATAATTTACTATAAAAGGAAAGCATTAAACCAAATAAAAATCTATCTCCTACAGATAATGGCTATTAACATTGTAGATATATTGTTCGTTTTTTTTTTTTTTAATAAAACATATGTTTTATTTACATGAATTGTCTTTTCTTTTAACCATTTTGGGATCCTAACTTACATACCACAGGGCTTGCTGCTGTTGCTTCTTCTGCTCCTCCTGTTTATTTATTTAGCAATGTAGACCCTTCACACTGATCTACATCCCTGGCCCTTCTTTAAATTTTGAAACAGGGTCTTGCTGAGTTGCCCAGGCTTGACTTGAATTCATAATCCTCCGCAGCCTCCCAGAGTACTGAGTTTACAAATGTGTGCTACCAGGCCCAGCTGGGACTTGCTTTTTTTTTTTTTTTTTTTTTTTCTTCCTAGAATCTGACAGTTCTTAGTATCTTTGCATATTTTCCAACAAAATGACTGTAACTTTTTAAAATTTTTGAAAATGTGTGTATATGATACCTGTTTACATGACCTCCTACTTGAAGCAAGAGTAAACTTTTCTAGCATTCATTATGATGCATTGTAATTTGAAAATTGGGAAGAATGGGAAACTGGGACTGGTATGTTTATTTGCAAAGGAGTACCCCCCCTTCATACCCCTTTCTATACCCATGGGTTCCACAAGCACAGAGTCAACCAACTAAAGATCAGAAGTACTTGAAAAACAAATTGCATCTGTACTAAACATGTAGACATTCTTCTTCCTTGTCGTTATTCCCTAAACAATACAGTATAACTATTTATGTAGAATGTCCATAATATTAGATATTATAAGTAATCTAGAGATTGTCTAAAGTGTATTAAAATATATGGGAGGACAGTGGTGGATAGCTCGGGCCCTGGGTTCAAGCCACAGCACCATTACAAATAAAATACATGGGAAGATATGCATAGGCTATATGCAAATACTCTGCATATGTAAGGGACTTGAGTATACATAGGGTACAGTATCCTGGTTGGGGGAAGGGGTCCCTGAAACCAGTCCATTATGACTACTGAGGGAGGACTGTGTTGTATCTCATTTTTATCTTGTACTCCTTTGGGTGTGGCAGCCAAAGCTTTTAAAGACGTGATGCATTTTTCCAAATGTAACCAAAAGCTGTGGTCACCTCCCATGACAAGTATGTCTTGAGTGCTCAGCGCTGTACTGGGTGAGGGAGTATGCAGCAGTGTCGTTTGCCCTCAGGGAGCTTATAATGCACTGGGGGAGGGAGGAGAGACAGTTAACACACACAAATACACACACACACACACACACACACAAATATAATCACTACCAATTACAATCTAGACATCCAGGAGACTGGATGTATCTTTTTCTTCTGAAAAAAATTGACCCAGTTCTGCATTACTGATTTTATTAACATTATTAAGATCATCACTAGAGAGTGGTTTGGATAACATAAGAGCATTTAAGTAATTATGACAGATGAATGAAACACAATACCATGCACTCCTTTGAACGCATTATAAGATAGTTTTCAGTTACTCATAAACTCAGGATAAGTGAAACGTCATGGGAGATCCAGATTTCTAGAAGAAAGCCCCTTATTTTCAGTGCTTCCTTTTATAAGTGAACCCCATCTTCCTTTCTTGGCAGATGGTGTTGGCTAAGTTAACCAAAGGCAGCATGTTGATTTGCTGATTTGTAAACTCTGTCCTCGTTGTTCATTGGTGTTTGGGCTGAGGGTAAAATGATGAGATCGCTATCTCTTGGCTATTCCCCCTGACTCAAACTCAACCCTCATTCCCCCTTTGCCCAGTTCCCATTATGGAGCAGAAAAGGCTGCTTAAGGCCTCGTTTATTTACCTAATAAACTGGCTCTTGTATTGCCTGGGAAATGCTAAAATTTTTTAGCCAAGAAATCCTAGTAACAAGCAAACAGAGGTCCAGCAGTCAGGTCTGAAGAAACAACAAGATGAAGGTCAGCTAATATCACCATTATTCTCCTTCCTGGTGGCCATGACAGCGCTTGGGGTTTATTTGAAGATCCCAGACTTCGAATCATTGCTTGCATTGTTAGCTGCCCAAGTATTTTAGGCTGTGCCAACAGTTTTAGATATTAATGTATTCTAGAGATCAGTGAATGAAGAATTCCTCTGCACTTTTTTCCTTCTTAATTTTTTTTTTTCTTTTCCATACACTTTGTTTGCAGTGTCTTTGTCTGCCAGACGTTGCTGGGCATTTCTAATGAGAAAGCAAAGAATTGTAGAAGGAAAAAGGCAAAGGGGGAGGGAGAGAGAACAGGCGAAGAAAAACAGGGCGCGTTTAGCACTTTAACAGTAAGGTGACATTTTTACAAGCTAGTCAGGTGCACAGGACTCATTCGGGAAAGCAGCGTTGGTGATGCAAATTCAGAGCGAAAAGCAGAAAGCGCATTTTGGGGAATGTCTAACTCATTGATTAGCTGCTCACCACAAAAACGCACTTTTATTTCTGAACATCATTTTCCCCACAGGACACCCAGCCTCGGTGCTGCTTTGGTATTCATTCTAGCTTCATTATTGCAGCCACCTCACCACCCACCCTGGGCAGCTGCTAAAAGGGGGAAAAATTAAAGCAATTCATACTCCTGGTGACTTACTGCTGCAGAATAATTGGTTTCTGTTTGCAAAGAACATTATTACAGCAAAGCCCAGAAAACAGAAAGGCCTGTCTGAGAGAGGGCTTCTGGGGCTAGGGTGGAAGACGGCTGGCTGCAGGGGGAGGGCAGAGAGGGATGTGAAAAATCACATTTCTAAAAAGACAATTAGCTAATAATTAAATTTTTAATATCGTTCCTTACTAGGATTTGTGCTTATGTGATATATGTCCGGGTGCTGGGTTCTTAGCATATCCTTTGATACCTCCTAGAAATGTTAATGAGACTAAACCAGTTAAAGAGCTCTTTAGACAGCGCAGTGCTTTGGGGAAGGCCGGAATGAAATGCAGACCCTCTGAGGGCTTCTCTGACACACAAGAAGTCCCTTTGTTTCCTGTTTTATAAACCAGAGGCATGTCTAAAATTGCAGGGAAAGTGAGAGGGGGCTGAAGAGTTGGCGCCGGGGGCCTGGCTTTCTATATTTAAAAAGAGGAAAAATTGTTCGCTAGTTATTTGTGCCCGGATTTGATAGGCAGTCTAGGGTGTTTTTGAAGTTCTGAAGGAAGGTTCTCTGAAGATGTAAGCGGGATCTGTCTTTCACTTAGACTTAATTAAGAAACTTGCTGGCTTTGTCTGTAGGGGGCCCATTACGCGCAAGCTGCAGCCCCCTCTGAATAGGGGCTCAGCCTGGAAAGTGTATACAAGCCAGACCGCCTTTGTGTCGTGTTGCCAAACTGGAGGCAGGAGCAAGTGCGAGCGCGGCTCTGCCAGAGGCCAGCCCTTGTTGTTCGTACGTGTGCACTCGCATCCCAAACAGCATTGCAGCAAGTGCACGGACAGTGCCGAGGGACCTAGAACTAATGAACCTTTCAGAAAATGAGGATTGTAAACAAAAAAGAGGGCGGAGGCAGAAGAGTTAGTCCTGTTCTCCAGCCATAGTGCTGGGACACAGGGCTAACACCGGAGGTAAACAAAGTGTCCTGCTTTATATGTAAACCAGAGGTGGCCAAAGCCTGGCTCCAGGCACAGCCTCACCATCAGCTTGGTCCCATCCAGCCCAGGGTGCAATCTTGCTGTGGTCACTGTTCCTGTAACCCTGAGAATAATTTCCCCCTGGTGGGCTACTGTGGCCTACCCTATTTAGAACAAAGTTGCTGAATGCTGGAGAATAAAGAACAGTTGGAAGGCTGTGAGCAGTGGTTAATCAGCTAATTCGCATTTCAAAAGGCACTAATAAGAGGTGATAAATTCAAATAAAGCCCTGGGTATGAGTACTTTACTCATTCTAGGAAGCCTAGGGAGGGGCGCTCCCTCTGTTTCTCTCTCCCAGCCCATCTCTGCCTTACCCTTTGAAGCTTGTGGGACCTCCCAGGGTATCTACACCTCTGCCCTTTGCCCCCCTCTGAGCAGGGTCCTATACGCCTTTGCCTTCCTCTTGGCTGTGACCAGCTGTAACCATCCCTCAGGATCTACTGTCCAATAAACCAACTGTGGCTGTTTGCCTGGCCCCTCTGAGGCCTCTGGCTCTGCTCCATCTTGTTGGTTTACAGAATTCAACCTCTTCCCTCCCAAATAAATGAGAGCTGCCTCATTGTCTCATCTGTGTCCGTCCTTCTGATCTCTGATTATCTGGCAGCCCCGGCTGTCTCTGTCCTGGTTGCCATTTGGTTGACTGGTGGAATCCTGTGCCTTCCTGTGGCATTAAGTGCCCTGCCCTGTGAGTTGCAGTCAGAGCCCAACCTTGTGACTGACTGTCTTGGTGGTCTTTTAAATGAAACTCCAAGTGGCTCCGTGTCTTCCCCACTCCACCGCGCAGCTCTTCTGCTCCTGCTTACACAGGATGAGGTTGCCTGGGCTTCATTCTGGGCTTTCCAGGAAGTTCCTCACAGTTGGGTCTTTCTGTGCTCATAGGCTAGTAGCCCTGTCCTGGACCCTGTGTCCCTCGCCCACTGGCTGGAAAATCAGCCAGCCAGCCAAGTGGCACTGTAGAAATAGAGATGTAGTGCCAAAGATTAGGTGATTTTGTTTGAGCCAGGAGTTCAGCTCCAGTATTAGAAAATTAGTTTTTCTGAATTCTCTCCCACACCTTGAAGGCAAAATGAAGGATATTGTTGCCATCAGTAGAGCATGCCTGTAAAAAGAAGAGAAAAAAATTTCCTGGAGGATCTGATTCAGATACCAGAAGCAGCATCACGTGTTTGGCACCTCTGATTGTTTTTGTTTTCCTGTGTTCATCAGATGTGTGTGGAATCTATCCTTGGGGGCAAGGGGTCCCGATTTGCTAAATCTTAGAGTATCTTAGCCCCATCATGCTTTGAACATGTCACACCGTGCACAGCTATATGGCTTCTCCTGGAATAAGAATTCCATTGGGGATTCAGCCACCATCTTAATTACTTACTTTGAAGGAGTGACATTTCTTACTCTGGCCATAAGTGATGTGCAATTTCCCTGAACATCAGCCTCGACAATTTGATGAGAGTTGGGGATATCCTTACAAGCCCTAAGATGGTCATCGACCCTGAATGGTATAAGCAGGAGCTGGCCAACCTCAAAGTTTTTCACCCACAATTAAGGCTTTCTGCTTAGCGTACCTTCTGGTTATTAGGAACATCTCTCTCTATATATATATGTATATATATATATATTTATATTTTTTAATATTATTCAGATCCTGAATTATTCTTGAAGGATTCCTAGTTTCAGAGGGACTGTGGACCTCGTTCTGTGTTGGACTGCACGAGCACTCAAGTCCAAGTCCCATCACCAGCAGTGTGTCTGCCTGAGGACACAGGGCCCATTCACTGTCAGTTAGCTGAGTGATTCTTCGGGTAGTAACTCCACAGTAGAGTCCAGCTCTGTGTCAAGAAAAGCTCTCAGCTCTGTAAGGAGCACAAACCACCTCTGACCACTTAAGTGCAGAGGGAGTTAGTAAAAGGATTTTTTTTTTTTCTTAGTATTTTGAGACAGGGTCTCACTTCATAGTGCAGACTGGACTTGAACTCACTATGTAGCGCAGGCTGGCCTTGAACTTGCAGCAGTTCTCCTGCCTCAGCCTCCAGAGTACTTGGATTACAGGTATGCACCACCACACCTGACTTATAAAAGAATACTGAATAGTTCAAAAAAATAAAGCATTGAGAAGGCTGGATGATCAGGTTGGAAAATGGAGAAGAACCAAAGGTAACTAGAACCATCACCACAACCCTATTACATATCCTCTAGAGAAGATCTCATTGCTACAACTTCTAGATGCCCCCCTACCCATCTGTCTAGCACGCCCAGTGCTGAACACCGGAGGACATACCTAGGGAGACTGCCACTAATGGATGTCCTTGGAGAATTGCTTCTGCCGCCAGAATTCAGCAAAATGAATTCTTTTCTAAGCACCACATGTTATAGAGTCATAGTCTCTGACCTGGCTGTCCAGTAGCTGGCAGGAAGGCAGGGAAACCCCAGATTGGTTCTACCTCCAGTCTAGATTCATATAGCAAACTACTCAAATACAAGAAAAGGGTTCAGACACTGACAGCTGAAAACAATTGACTTGTGTCCACTGCAAACTTCTAGCTCCACTGGGAGTTGTAAAAGATGAACATTCTTTTCCTGGGCTTCTCTCCCTGAACCATGCAGCTTTAACCAGAACTGGCCATGTAATCAATATGGCCCAGTGCAAAGTGAAAAAGCAGGACCCCTTGTTCAGGAATTATTAATACTACCAAGAGGGCAATAGTAGAGCATTAAACCAACCATGGACCCTTCTAAATATGGGCCCCTGTGCAACTGTGGAGGTCAACACCCATGAATCTGACCTGGCTTTAGGTCCTTTATTGGTGCACAACTGAATCTTGGGACCTTATAGATCATAAATTCATACAAATGGGCTGGTGTATCAGTGTTATTTTATTGTATTTTCTGTTCATGACTTGAGCTATAATTAATTACAACTATCAGCATGCTACAGTTAGAGCAGCTGAGGCTAAGGAACAGTGGAACCTGTGATTGCAGTCCAGTTCTTGATTCCTAAGTCCTCCCTTCTTTGAACATGTCACACTGTGCACTAGGAGCTCGCACAGTGGACAGCTCTATGGCTTCCCCTGGAATAACGTTTTCTGGGCATCCTTCTGAGAATAACGTAGAAAGAAACAACCACTTAACTGAAAATGAAACTTCGCTTTTTTACTTCCAAGAATAGCACCACCAGAGAGGAGAACGGTGGTCATCAGCTAGTAGTTGGACCACCACGACACTCTAGTTGCTCAATTAAAAACAGCCAAAAAAAACTTTCTTTTACATGTAACTGTGCAGAGTGTCTCTTGACCTTGAGCAAGATGTTGACTGAATTGCCCATTGTTTCAGTTTTCTCATCAGTTAAAATCCTTGACCACAATGTAGGACCCCTGATATAGAACCCATGCTTGCCTGTCCTACCGTGCCCTGTTCACCCAGCAACCTTCACCTCACTTTTGGGATCAGGGCTCAACCCAGGGCCCACACCTATTTCCTTCCTGCCACCTGCTCTGTGTTCCACTTGTGTTGAACATCCAGTCTGTAGTACCTGCCTGCTCCTACTACCACCCGTTCCATCAGCAAAACATATAGAGGCTTCTCTTCACAGTGGAATCCAGCGCATCCTGGAGGAACACACTGTCTGCCCCCACTCTCGCTCCTCTCTTCTGAGAGCCTGTTCCAGTGCCTCACACAGAGATATGCTCAGGGACCTACTGTTCCTGTTGATTGGTCACCTTCTCCAGCATCCGTGTCCTTTCTCCCCTTTCTCTCAGCTCTTTTCCCTTGATTGGACACAATATGAGGTTAAAGCATTTTAAAGCATATTTGATGTTTATAAAATACAAGGTTATTTGATGTGTTTTTAATTTAAAAATCATAGCTCTTGAACAAAGTATAGCTGTCTTTAAAAAGCTATAATGAATTTAATTGTTTTTTATTGCTATGTAGTCTTTAATTGATTTTTTCCTCTAAGGCTTTTTTTTTTCACCATTATAAACCCAGAGAAGGAAAATTTCCAAGGGTTATTAGTTCATTAGCTGTTAGGAGGAATAATTGATCTGTCAACTCAAAGGATTTATAAGGATTCGGCTCACAGAATTCATGAAAGCAAGGCATATGTTTAAGTTCTGCCTCAAAAGAAAACATTTCAGAAGGGGCTTCCCCTTAAATTTTGCAAGGTAAAAATCAGCATCTTTCTAATGATGAAAGACCCCCTAATCTTAAGCTACTGCTGCAGTATTTGCCCTACACTTTTAATAATTGGGTTTATATTTCAACCACCCAAAGTATGGGGGAATCACAAATATTATAAAGTTCTTGGTTTTTTCAGTGGGTTTTTCCTTGAAAAAAAGAATGGAACACAACTAGCATTTCTTCAACTTCAAATGAGGTTTCTCCTTTTTTTTTTTAAGCAAATGCACCCAAATTGGGTTTGGTTCACAAAGGAAATACTGACTGCAGCGCTAACAGACCCATCATTAGCCATCCCTGCCCTCTTAAATGGCCTGTCCATTGCACCATTCACAATATAAGACTAAGGCCGTAAACAAGGGATCCAAGAGAACTCTGGACAAGAAGCATACAATGGAGTGGGATAAATTTCTTTAGCATAAATAGCAGTCTCCAAGGGTGACTGGTGTGAATGGTTGCCTGCTGCGAGGGTCTCTGTGCCCACAGAGGAGATCTGTGGCTTGAAGAGCTCTGGTCCCACCCCCTGGGCTGTGGAAGTGCTCATTCTCCCCTGCTGGGCTTGGTCCTCAGGCCCCCTGCGGGCCTCCTCTTTCCTTTCAAGCTGTGAGTCCTAAGGAACTCAGTGACAACTCCTCTTTCATTCTACTGTGCACATTTTTGAGCTGTTCCTAGTGCTTTCAAAAGGAAAACATAAGACATTTTACTTATTCCGTCCAGCAGGACCATGGAAGTCTGGTAAGACCCAGGGTTATTCCTGCAGTAATCCTGGGAGAGATCTTCCTCTCTGTAATGACTCAGGGTAGAGCTCCCTGAGGTGACCAGTAACCCAGAGTTTAATACTTCCCACACCCTTTATATCATGCCCTGCAGGATGCCGTCTCTGGGTACTCTTCTACCTAAGACCTGTGTACCGCTGGTGCATGTCTGGATAACAAAGACTGAAACTGTACTAATAGAAAATAAGTATCCTAGTAGTACATGTCAGCGGTTATTTTCTCACAGTCATGAGCCAAAAAGTCCAGAATTCATAGTAAACATGAATTTTTTTTAAAATCTCTTAAAAGAAATAATATATATACCCAGTTCAAAAGAAAACAAACAGAAAAAGAGCCAACCAGTTCACTGCCCCATCCCTCCTTATGTTCTGTCCTGATCCCTAGAGTCAGTCACTTTAATTCATTTTGGCTTTCCTTTTTTTGTTGATTACTTGCATATTACTAAATAATGTCCAGTTATATTGGCTCCAGGACCCCCTGTAGGTACCAAACTGCAGATGTTCAAGTCTCTTCTATAATATGGCATAGTATTTGCATAGAATCTACAAACACCCTGCTATATACTTCATCTCTGGATTACTTATACTACCTACTACAGTGTCAGTGCTTGTAAATAGCTATTATACTCTATAGTTTAGGGCAGTGATGGTGAACCTTTTAAAGATGAGTGCCCGAACTGCAACCCAGAACCCACCTAATGCAAAGTGCCAACTCTGCCATTAAACCTGAATACTGAGGTTTCAGTTTAGAAAAAAAAACTCATACATTAATATCTTTTGTCTTAAAAGAAAAATAACACACATGCCATAGGTTCATCACTGGTTTAAGGAATAATGACAAGAAAATAAAGTCTAAACCAGGTGTGGGTGCACACGCCTGTAATCCCAGCACTTGGGAGGCAGAGCCAGGAAGATCGCTGCAGGTTTGAGGTCAGCCTGGACTACATAGTGAGCTCAAGGCCAGCCTGAACTGCATAATGAGACCCTGTCTCAAAAAAAAAAAAAAAAAAAAAAAGTCTGAAGCTGGACATGGTGGAGTGCGCCTATATTCCCAGCACTCTGGAAGGCTGAGGCAGGACAATTGAAAGTTTAAGCCTAGCATGGGCAATTTATTGAGACCCTGTCTCAAAAAAGGAAAAAGGCCTGGGGATGTAGTTCAGTGCAAAGGCCCTGTGTTTATCCCCTGTACCACACACACTGGGAGTAAGGGAGGAGATGAAAAAAGTCTGTGTTCAGTACAATTACAATTTTTTTCCCCAAATGTTTTCAGTCCTTGTTTGAATCTATGCATATACAAGCCTTGGATATGGAGGTCTATGTGTATGCACTTTACTTTTTACTTCTGAACTTTAGACATTACCTATTGATTTCTTGATATATAGGGGTTTAGGGTATTGCACATACTTTATACATATCTCTCCTCTGTCGCATATCATTGTTTTAATTTCTCTGTATATTCCCATTGTAACTTTAATACCCTTAAACCTTGTTTTCTGTTCCATTGGTTAAAGATTGCGTGGTTGCTTCACCTTTCTTCTACCGCTTCTCTCATCTCTCTACCTTTTACTTCCGTCAGCTATTGATAATGTTTGCATTCCATTTTGCCCACAATCAAGATTTCTATATTGTAATTTTAAAGTTGATTCCAGAAGTTGAAAGCCAACTTAAACAGCTTTCATGTTATGTCCATATGAATATTGGACACTGAAAAATGAAGAAGTGAGCTATAGTTGATTATATTTCCCTCTATATAATTCCTAAATCATGATCTCTTTGTTAATCAAAGGAAAATATACAAATCTATTCTCTTTTCTTACATCATGGACTTAAACCAATACCACATTTTAATTTTCTAAATTTTTTAAAGCTGTGTTATTTTTGTAATCCTTCTGAATTTTTTTCCTTTTGGGAGGAAAAAAGTTGCCTTTTTCCTTTTTTTTTTTTTTTTTTTTTTTTAACTATACTCCTGATATCTTCCAACTTTTACCCCACTCTATTCCTTAGATTTTTATGTATTTTATTTTATTGTTTTCCTACTGGGAATCAAACTCAGGACCTCAGGCTTGCCAGGTAGGCACTGTGCCACTGAGCTATATCCCTGGCCACCCACTCTGTTCCTTAGAAGGCAATCTAATCCTCTAGAAGCCATTGATTGCTTGTTCTGAGTTTCTGCCTACTTATACTAAAAAATTATATAGTGCTTTTTATATTTCCTAGAGTTCCTAGTTGCCTTTATTGTATTTTATTTTATTTATTTATTTTTTTCTGAACTAGATTTCCTTTTCTTCCTGGAGACCTGTATCTTTAAACCCTCAGGCTTCTCGTTCCAGGGGTGGAGTTATGACCATAAATACCGTTTTCTGCTGAATCAAATAGCATGCTACTAGTACATTTTCCATCTTGAATAACTTTGACTTCCAGATATTCACAATTCCATTTTTTTCTTTTGTTTGATTTTAATGGGCTTGTGGAATTTTCACATGGGAAAATTTATCAGGTAACACCTCAAGGTATCTATTTATGTGTGTACTCTCCGTCCTGCTTATGTCCTGGGTGGATCTTGGGAGCAAGTTCCTATGTAAGTAGAAAGCCTAATAGGAAGCTCTCTCTGAACGCACTGATCTGGTTGACTGATAAGCCTCAAGTCTCCCTTGCCTGGGGACTCTCTCCTGCCCCCCACTTCTCACCCCAAACCCCCACTATAGGCCTCTGCTCTAGGACTCTTAGCATTGGCCTACACTAGCAGCTCTAGTGATGAGACAGTTTCTTATTTCTTTAGAGAAACAGTCCAGCTTTTTTTTTTTTTCCTCCAAGATGGAGAAAATACTTGGGTCCATATAAAGATCTTCAGTAAATCCTAGCTTTGGCCCCATCTCTGACTTTTGCTTTCTTCTCTCCTCTGGTGCCTCAGAGGGGTTTTGCAGCAAGTTGGTGCTCATTCACTTCTAGTGCTCCTCCGTGTTTTCTAGGCCACAGCTTCAGTTTAGTAGTCAGCCTTTACATGCTGTGTTTTGTTTTGTTTTGTTTTGTTTTGTTTTGTTTTGTTTTGTTTTGAGACAGGCTCTCACTATGTAGTCCAGGCTGGCCTTGAACTCACTATGTAGTCCAGGCTGGCCTCGAACTCATGGCAGTCCTCCTGCCTCAGCCTCCTGAATGCTGGGATCACAAGTATATGCCACCACACCTGGCCTGTCATGCTCACTGTCTTATCTTCCAGAAATTTGTGGAGTGTCCTCTCTCACTGATGGTTCCTCTTCATTTCTCTTCATTGTTATAAAGCTATAAGCCTTTCATGCCTCTCTTTCTCTTTCTTTTTCTTGGGGGGTGGGGGCAGCCACTTTTTATTAACTGACCCGATCATAAAAGTACCGTGGTAAATTAATAAGCCTGTTGATCTGGTCTTCCCTATTTCTAGCATCTCCACCTTCCACAAAACGGGTGTTCTTCTTCTTCATTCTACTTCACGGAGAAGATAATTTGAAGGGCCGCAGGAAGTTATTTGGCTCTTCCAACAGTATAGATCTCATGAATCAGATCCTCCATGCAGATGATGCCCTATTTACCAAGAGATCAACCAATAAATGATTATCTGTTAAGGCGATTCACCTCTTATTGGTTTTGCCGTAGCCATGCTTATAGATGAGATTGTTTACTGACCTCAGGTTTGGGTACCCCCATGCAACATATGGTTCTACAATTCTCAGCATATTAAGCGAAGCCTTGTGGAGCTTAACAAAGGTACCATTGAAAATCTGGAGAAGTTAAAGAAGCTGCAACTCCTTGCGAACCTTTAGGCTCAGACCATTGATACCCCAGATCCTGGTGACAAACTCCAGTTTAGGTTCTGTAGTTACATAGCTTTTCTCACCATCCTAGCATTTGAATCTCGGTTTGGTACATCCATCTATACTCCTTATGATAGTGCCTGGCTTCTTCACCATTGAGCTTCCTCCTGCCTTTCATAGCGTCCTTTGGGCAAACTGGTTTCTCAGGTGCTTTACCTTCAGCTCTGTGACTATCTTCACTTTTTCTTAAGGGTTTCTGGTGCAGCAGGAACTTTCTTTTTCTTTTCTTCACCACCTTCCATAGTTCTAGCTTGAAAAACTCTTGCTCTTTATCTCTTCTTAAATCAGATCTCTTAGAATAAATATGATCTAAGTCTGTTTCTTTATCCACCTACCTAATCTATAGAAATTATAGCCTATATCCTTAGTGTTTGAGATTGGGGGAGAAAACCTCAGCTGTTTTCTCCTACTATATTCTCATTGCTCTCAACACTTCTGACACCAGATGTGTGGGGTTTTCACACATACCATTCTTCTGGTGGATCCCAACTGGGTCCCAATTGAATTCAATTCTGATACTATATACCTAGAGATGGTCAGATCCTTCAGGTTAAGGACTCAGCCCCACAAGGCTGACCCCACCTTAGATGGTGCTATGACCTGAATGTTTGTGTTCCTCCAAAATTCTTGTGGAAGCCAAATTCCTATTGTGGTGGTATCAGGAGGTGTAGGGCCTTTAGAAAGTGTTTAAATCACGAGGCTCCTCCCTCATAAATGGGATTAATGCCCTTATGTAAAAAAATAGGTTGAAATAACCATCCTTGCCCTCATCCACTATGTGAACACCTTAATATGAGGCAGAGACAGTCAGCCCTCACCAGACCCTATATCTGTGGTTGCCATGATCTTGAACTTCCCAGCCTCCAGAACTGTAAGAAACAATTTTCCATTATATACAAATTCCCTAGTATAAGTCATTTTGTTATAGCAGCCTAAGCAGACTAAGACGCATAGCAATCACAAGTCTGGAACTTCTGACTGACTGGCCGTAAATTGAGAGTTCTAGGATCTCTACTCAAGTTTGATTTGCGGGGGGGGGGGGGGGGTGTGGTACCTGGAATCGAACTCGGGGCCTTGTGCTTGCCCGGCAAGCACTCAAGTATGATTATTGGTACTCAGGGATCCACTTTAATTATATTTACCCACTTATTATTAAAGAATACATTCAAATAGAAGAAAGGGGCAAGGTAGATGGGCAAGAGCCTGGAACTTCTCCATGATGCTCTCTCTGGTATCATCTGGCATACCATGCTGGGCATGACACCCGCCCAGCGTCTCCATGAGTTCAGTAGCCACAACCCAAGAGCTCTCCAAAACATGTGCTTTGGGTTTTTATGGAGGCTGCATTGTGTAGGCATGTTTAAATAATTGGCCATTGAGGAGCAACTCGACCTTCAGTCCCCCTGTCCTTTTCCGTCCTGAGGCCACAGGGTGAAATTTCCAACCCTCTAATCGAGATGGTTGGTTCTCCTGACAAGCAGCCTTCATCCTGTGGCTATCCAGGAGTACCCAACTATCGGTCATCTCCTAAGCACACAAAAAGCTTAACATTGTAGATTTGAAAAGTTCAGCACTTTGGGACCTTAATTCTGTGTCTTGTTGCCAGGTGGCTCTGAACCACCAGTGGTACAAGCATGACTGTCCCATCGGGCTGCTTGGGACACTCCCATTGGTTGGTACAAGCTGCTTGATGGGACAGTGGGAAGCCAGCGGGGATATGTTAAGATCCACTGCTAGGAAACTGGATGATGACAAAATACGTATTTCTTATTATGAATCACAGTATTGCACTTAGTGCCACAAAGTTCAAGACCCATCCTCATGCTACAGATAACATCTGGACTTTGGCAGCAGGCATTCTTTGAGTATGTAGGCAGTACAGGGTTTATACAGATGTAAAAGATATGTTCATATTCTCATAATCTAATGAGAAGCCCGTAGTATAAAGTACTAAGTAGAGCAAAGCTCAGAATTACGAACATTTATTTGTAAAGGTTTAAAATTTGGATTAAATAAACTTCAAGTGGACTGGCTAACTACCTGGCAGTTCTTTTGCTCGCAAATGTTGGTGATTGCCAAATGATACAATGGAGAATATAGAATCACTCATTCTTCATTCATCAAAGGATTTTAGAGTACAAGGCACAGTACAAGTTGCTGGGAAGAACACAGAAGTCATTCAGATATATGCCTCAAGTGGGCAGAGATAATTCAAGTGTATAAATCTCTCTTAAATACAAGACAAAATTAGGTCAATGATGTAAGAGGCGTACAGGTAAAATGTTAAGGGAATTTAAAGGAAATGGGGAGATTACTTCTTGCAAGTGTGTGGGAGGTAAGGGAAATTCAAACAGGCCCATTGAAAAATGGCTCATTGAAAGCGAGGACACGGACAACTGGAGACGAAGGAGTGGAGAGGGAGGTACTTGGGGAGTCTGGGCCATAAAGACACATTCATCCTGACTTGGGCCAGAATCATTCACAGGTGCTTATCCTGTGTCATGGCAAGAGAGTTCCCTTTCCTGGAGCACCGCTTCCAGCACTGGCTTCACTGAGGCTGGAGTTTCCTCTGATAGCACCTTGTTCAGTTGAGGCACATTTTCCTTCCGTGACCTTAGCATCTCAGAACAAGAAAAATGCCCTCTCCCTCTGTCCTCTCTGAGCACCCTGCTCTCCTGTCCTACGCAGGGAAGTCTATGCCATGTAATGCTGACATCTTCTCAGCCTTCTCATTACCATCTCTGGAAGATAGTTTTTGTTTGGTTTTTATGTACGGTACTGAAGATCAAACCCAGGGCCTCTGGGGCCTCTGACATGCTAGACAAGCACCCCACCACCGGGCTGCATTCCCAGCCCTTTTTATTTTATTTTGAGACAGGATCTTGGTACGTTGCCCATGCTGGCCTCAAACTTGCCACGCTCCTGCCTCCGCGTAGCTGAGATCACAGGCCCACACCATGGTGTCCGGGAGGAAGAGAGTTTTGATAGGCTCTCGCCTTACTCATATCAACTCCTTCCTAACTCTGTCTCTCTCTGGAATTACAGAGGTTGGAAAGTTAAAAAGAAAAGTGCACTTCTTAGACTCTTTGTCTTAAGGATTCCACTGGTGGCCCGGCTTCTGTCTTACAAGACGTGGAGCTAGAAGTGGCCAGTGTGAGGTGTCAGGTGTGCGGAGAAGATAAGCTCTTCTGGGGGCTGGGGATTGACATGCTTGGCTTTTTGTGGGGGGGGGTCAGCAAAGACTGTGATTATCCCATGTAATTTCTGTCATCCTGTGTAACCCGTGGCAGTAGTCACTGTGGTCCTGATTTATTAGAACTGTCCTGTTGTATTGTTGGCCTCCTCTTTCAGGAAGAGAATGGGGGTGGGTGGGTATGATCAAAATACATTGTATTCAGTGAAATCAAATGTTTTATGAAATTAATAGGCACTAACAAAAATATATTAACAAATATATTAAAGAATAAAGGCATAATTTTAAGTCTAAAAAATTAAAAATCCTCTTTTGATAAACCAACCAGCATGGATGTTGTCATCTTCATCGCGGATGTCATGTGTTTTGACTTTCTAGTCACCTACCCGTGTTCTTTGAGGATTTTTACACTCAATTCACAGTGGCCACTTTCATCCATTTCCCTGCCACCACACAGGGAAAGCCAGATTCTACTTCAACAGCCTTTCCAACCCTCTAGGTCCTAATATCTCCATCTCCATGGCTACAGCTTGGCGTTAGACTACCAGGAATGGCTCCACCTCTAATTCTAAAAACTCTCTCTGACCACTTTCCCATTGCCATAATATCCACTCTTCAACTGCAGAGTGATCTTTGTCTCACAGTCCCTGCCTGTTACAAGGTCAGCCAGCCTGCTTGCTTTCCTTCTGAGCTCCAACCCTGTGAGTATGGAGCTCCAGCATTCAATTTCCGCCCTGCCAACCTTCCCTTTGCTTACCATCCTTAGGATGTCTCAGTGCTCCCTGCTGATGTACGTTTCTCCCTAAGTTTAATAAGAATATAACATTAGCTAATGTTTATAAAGTATTTACCATCTACCAGCCACTATTCCAAGCACTTTAATGGATTAACTCATTGAATCCTCGTAACAATCCATTGAGATGTGTACTGTCCAGATTTTACAATTTTCAAGAAATTGAAGCACAGAAATGTAAGTGATTTGTCCAAGTCCACACAAGCTAGTACATGGTTGAACTGGGATTCAGACTGTGTTCTTAACTGTATTTTCATTCTATTTTTGTGAAAGTTCATATAGGCATCCAACATATCTATGCATCACTACAGGCGTATTAAAAATATTTTCCCAGGGCCGGTGAGATAGCTCAGTGGCCTAAGCGCCTGCCTGGCAAGCACAAGGTCCTGAGTTCAACTCCCGGTACCCACATACAAAAAAGGGGCCAGTGATATCGCTCAGCAGCATGGGCACCTGCTGGCAAGTGCGAGGTCCTGAGGCCGACTCCCGGTACCCACTAAAAAAAAATTTTTTTTCCCTATTTAACTATAACTGTGATTAATATCTTTCTGTTAACATTACATATTGCAGTTTCTTAAAGCCATATACCATTAATATATCCATAAAAGTTTTTTGTTTTGTTTGTTTTGTTTTTTTAAGACAGGGTCTCAGCTCTGTAGTTCAGGTTGGCCTTGAACTCGCAGCAGTCCTCCTACCTCAGCCTCCTGAGTGCTGGGATTACAGGTGTGTGCTACCACACCCAGCCATAAAGGTTTTTTGTTTTGTTTGTTTGTTTGTTTTAATGAAAATTGTTTCTATATATATTTTGACTCTCAATTCAAAATATAATGTGATACTCTTACAAATAAATGTTCCAGGCAGCTATTAAAGAACTCGGTCGATAGATTTTCTATATTATTCCACAGATTCCTTATCTTTCAAACTATTGATTCTGTCACTTCCAGTAAGCCTACACTGCTAAATAAAGTATAGCAATTTGGGGTATCAACTAATATTTTTTTCCCTGCTGTCTTCCAAGATAAATATAATGTAGTTTTGTTTTTTTGGTACCAGAAATCAAACTCAGGACCTTGTGCTTACCAGGCAGGTGCTGTGCCACTGCGCTATATCCTCAGCCCAATAATAGTGTGGTATTTAGACTTTGCATCCTCAAATCAGGCACTGTGATTTGAATCCCTGCTCTAGCATTGAGACCTTGGACAAATTACCTAACCTTTCTAAGTTTTAGCTATTTCATCTGCAAAAAAGGGGTAGCCACATTGTCAGATGAATACGAGTAGATAACCATGGACCACCACACCTCACCTCCAAAATTAATCTCAGCACCTTCTCGTTCCATAACAAGCACATGCCCCTTGCTCACACACAAAACCAGCTCCAAAGACTGACACATCATAGCCTTTCTGAAGGTTTCACAGTGGGACACACGAGCCGATTATATGCCGCCACCCCCCCAGCAAATCTTTCCTGAAAAAATGAAAATTAAAAAAGAGTCGCCATTTTTTCACCTACTGCTCTTGGCCCAGTAGCTGCCTTCAGCCTCTCTGCCTGTGGCCCTCCAGGCAGTGTGCTTCTGCTTTATCAGACAGGTGGGAGGGCACCTAAATTCCGGAGTCACTAACTGTAAAGACCAGCAAATAGGCTCTGCTGTACCTAGAAAGTGGATTCCTCCGGTTTTTCCAAGAGTGACTTTGAGCGAGCTCCTGGCTACATTTTGGGGTGCCCTGATTGCTGTTGCGTTCCTCACAGTACAGCATCACACTTGTCAATACCGGCTGTTCACAGTCCAGCAACTGGAAAGACAAAGTCAGCATTCAGAGCAACAGCTTCCAACATGAAGTTCTCTTATTTATTTTGGTTATCAGTGTTCTTGGGCCGTTGGGTTTTTTGTTTTTGTTTTTTCCTTCTTGCCAGAAAATGAGAGTTCATTTTCTGTCTCCAGCTCACCGCTACATTTATTTAAGTCACTTGGATATTTCCTTTCTAAAACATCATTTCAGGCTGTTCATCAACTTGACTACTAATAGTCACCTTGACTATTGACTAATATTTGCTAGAGGGAAGTACTTCTTATAGGGAAGATACATTTTGTCCCAAGAGATTTGAACATGCTATTAATCAAATATGAAATTGTTTCTGTTGATACAGAATTTATGAAGTAAATGCAAGGAAGTCAGTAAGACCATACTCCCCTAGAGTTACATGTTACTGGCTTTAGTAAATGTACTTTTCCTATTTTAGAAAGTTTTTAAAATTTTACACATTCGATGACCTCCCTTTCCTTTAATTTGCCTCACATGTGATGATGCTCACTCATCAAAACTAAAGAGCTTACTGTTTAAAAAGTTAAATGAAAATTCAGTGGAGTGGGAGTATTTGTTGCTTCTAAAGAAGGTTCTTCATTGTAAATTATCCAGGATCCAATAATGAATGTGTAGGGAGTATACTATCAGGGGCCAGGGATTTAGGGGAATGAATTTCCCAGGGTTTAATCATTTCATAAGGCCTCTGAGTGTGACTTTTTCCCCAATAATCTACTTATCTCAGTAATTTACCCCTCCTACTGCATTGCAAGGAAAATGAGTCTCCCAGGTTGTTTGCATGATAAGTAGCTGGGAATTGTGAGAGCCTTCAAGAAGCAGCCCTGAGTTAATTGTAGCAGCCTGAGCTAATGGTTTCCCATGTGAGTTGGCAGGTTAAGTGAGGAAGGGGGCTTAAAAACACCCTTTATCACAAGTACCATGCATTTGAAAAGCTGAAATCTTATAAATGTTTACTTCATGGAAGATATTTTCCCTTTGCAATATAAATGGGTGAGAAAAATGTCCTTCTTGAGATAGTTTTGCAAATAGCTGGGCATGTTCGCCACTTTAGAAGAGTTTGGGGAGGTTTTTGTTTTTGTGCTTCCAATGGATCACACTAATTTGCTGCACCCTCTGCCCACCCCCCATGTTAAGTCAGAATTTAAAGAATAAGCTGATAATTGCAAACAAACAACTAGAAAAATCATATCCGGGAACAACATTGAATAGGCTTCCTGAAATTTTCTGATTATACTTTTTTTAAAAAAGGTTCCTTTTACATTTATTTTTGGTGTTTTTAACATGATAACATATCAATCACAAAGTAGAAAGTTGTTTGTTTGTTTGTGGTGCTGGGGATGGAACCCAGAGCCTCAAGCTTGCTACACAACTGCTGTACCAATGAGCCACATCTCCAGCCTAGATTTTCCATTGAAGAAAAAATGATAGTTTTCTCCGAAAGGAGGGAATTATACTGTCCTGCACTATATCATTAGAGGACAGAGAGGGATGCATGGGATATTAAAACAGAAATTGAGGTATGGAAGTGAGATGAGAGTGAACCAATGAAGAAGCAATGTAGGGTCAGAACAAAGATCCTACTTTTCCCATGTTACATGACTCCCAGGTAAAACTGCGAATGTTTGTTAGAGGGAGGAGAACAAGTTTCCATGGGACAGAAGGCTGTGGGAAAGGATGGCCAAAGCCCTGCTCTCTGGTGTCCCTCTTGGCTTGGCCAGTGCCCTCCCAGCCCTCTGATCTCAGCTCCCACATCTCTTCCTCAAGGAAGCCCTTCTAATCCTCATACCAGGGAGTCCACATACTCTGGCACCCTTCTTTCATAGCAGTTTTACAATTGTAGTTTCACATCCATTTCTGAATTAGTGCATAGTAGTTATACAGATTAATAGGTTTCATTTTGGCAGATTTGTACATCTATATAATATACTTTGATTATTTTTACTCTCCATCAACCTCTTGCTCTGCCTTTCCCCCTAGTTTCACATTTTTTTTTTTTTTTTTTTTTGTGGGTACCGGGGGGTCGACCTCAGGACCTCGCGCGCCAACAGGCGCCCGTGCCGCTGAGCGATATCACCGGCCCCTTTTTCGTATGTGGGTTCCGGGAGTCGAACTCGGGCCCTCGCGCTTGCCGGGCAGGCGCTTAAGCCGCTGAGCCATCTCACCGGCCCCAGTTTCACATTTTTTAATGATCAAATTACTGTTTCTCTCTGCCCTCAAGTAGTGGACCTCCCATAAGGCCCTTGTCTGCTTTGACTTGCTGTTGCCATCCTAGTAAGTGATAGGCTCTCAAAAATTATTTGCTGAACAAATAGATGGATAGTAGAGGGTAGAATTGTTAAAAATATGCCTGGTGTAGGATATTGAAGTAAGTTAATGGTTCAACTGATGGCTACACAGAAAAAAGTTGAAAGGCTTGCTACAAAGAATGGAGAAAGCGGGAGAATAGAGGCATGAACCTGGAAAGTATACAGATATGTCAGGAGCAGAAATGTGTGTGTATGAACAGATGAACCTTGGAGTATAATAATGAGAAAGAACGAGATCTTGAGTGGTTTTCCCAAGAAACAAATGATGGAATATATCAGCCAGGTTTCTAGCAGAAAACAAAAGGTATACTGGGTTAGCTGGGTGCTCAGAGAGGTATAAGCAGGAAACAAGGAACCGGCAAGAGATATTGGGGCATGTGGGGATGGAAAGGTTTGATTCCTCTCCTCACTCATTGTAAAGGTACAGCTGACATGCCAATAACAAATGACAGGTTAATGAGAAAAGTATAACAAATTGATGTAATCAAAGTTTTACATGACATGAGAGCTTTCAGAAATGAAGATCCAAAGTCCTGGGGAAAACTGTCCTTTTTTTTTTTTTTTTTTTTTGTGGGTACCGACAGTTGATCTCAGGACCTCGCGCGCCAGCAGGCACCCGCGCTGCTGAGCGATATCACCGGCCTTTTTCTCATATGTAGGTTCTGGGAGTCGAACTCGGGCCCTCGCGCTTGCCAGGCAGGTGCTTACGCCGCTGAGCCATCTCACCGGCCCAAACTGTCCGTTTTTATGCTTACGTTCTATCAAGAATGGACGGACAGGTGGAAATGGAATTGTACAAAATGGTCAAGTTGAATGGCAAGAGAATCCAGCCAGGCCTCAGGATTCGTCTTGGCCTCTCTGTGTAGCTTTTCTTCCTCCGGGCAGGACCATCTGGAATGGGGTTCTTCAGTGGAAAAGAGAGAATGACCTTTCTAGGTTTTTTTGCTGGCTTTGGGGAAGAAGGATTCTGGCTTCTATGACTTGCTTATGGGGAGAAAGTGGACAAGAGACAGGAGGGGGGGAGAAACCAGAAAGGCCTTTCTACTGAGCCTTCCAGGCTCCTTCAGTTCCAAGTACAGAGCTTAGGAAAGCACCATACTTTGGGGTATCATGCTCTGAGCCCAGATAGGCCCTTAGGAATCAGCAATACCATGAAACTCCTACCCGACCCCCAGGCCTGAAGAACAAGAGGAGAAAACAGTGTTACTAGAGCTTAATAATAACTAGAACCATTGACAAGGCTAGCACACAGGAAGTGTGCTTGTAGGGGCATGCAACCTTTGCCACAGCCACTCTGCTTTGAAGCAAGGAGAGAACTGGAGAAGAAACATCCCAACTCCTCCCCTGACCTCTAACCTCCAGGTAGTTCCTTCATTGCCAGTACCCAACGGGAACACAGAAGGCAGCACAGCTACCTAGCCAGACAACTACAACATCACTAGGCCGTGTCACCGGACATGACCACTGTCATATATGGGGTCTGTTGTTGACCAGAATGTCATTTTGTAGTGCATGACTATATGGAGGAGAGCATATTAGGGACACTCATTTGCACCTAGCACACACATTATTTTATTACGTATGCATGTAGGTATAGCTGAAGGATAAATTCCCAGAAATAGGAATTTTAATAAGTTTTGCTACAACGTCCTCCATGGGAACTTGTATGGTTTTATACTCCCAGCTGCCGTGTATGAGACTTTCCTCACAGGCTTGCCGAAAGAATATGGTGCTTGGCCTTTGGAATTTTGCCAGACTGATAAATAAAAAATGTTATTTAATGATTTTAGGTTGAGCCACATGAAATTTCCATTTATACAGATTAAAAATTGTAGGACACAGGTAATTTCTTATGGTTCAGTTTCATAGCTTTATTTTTTCTGTGCTAAGGATTGAACCCAGGGCCTTGTACATGCTAGGCAAGTGCTGTACCACTGGGCTATATCCCCAGCCTTGTATTCTTTTTGTGGGTGAAATAGAATACTTTTTGATACATTTTAATGGCTATTTATGGGTTGTTGTTGTTGTTTTTTTTTTCCCTTAACAAACTGTTGATGTGTTTCTGGTGCATTATTCTAGGGACTGCTAGTTTGCCTTTTTTTAAAGTCAATTTTAAAGACCTTTTATAAACTAGAGAGGCAGTAATGCTTTGTGATATGAGTTTCAAAATATTTTTCCTAATTTGTTATTTGGTTTTTTTTGTTGGTTTTTTTTTTTTTTTTTTTTTTTGTATTATATGGGTACCGGGAGTCAAACACAGGACTTCGCGCTTGTCAGGCCCGCACTTATGCTGCTGAGCCATCTCGCCGGCCCGTTATTTGTCTTTTGACTTTATGTTTTATTTTTTTTGATACCGGGAATCGAACTCAGGATCTTGCACTTGCCAGGCAGGCACTGTCCCGCTGAGCTATATCCCTGGCCCTTTTATGATGTTTTTATGTCATTAAAAGTTTCAAAATATTTTCTTTGGTTGGGGGAAGGGGTGCTAGGGATTGAACCCAGAGCTTTATGCAAGTGCTAGCTTATGTGGTAATTGTCAGCCTTTTTTAAGATCTAGATTTTAAGTCATGATAAAAAAAAGATTATCTTCATTCCAAAGGCATGAAGGAATTCTTTTTTTTTTTTTTTTTTTTTTGTGGGTACCGGGGGGTCGACCTCAGGACCTCGCGCACCAACAGGCGCCCGTGCCGCTGAGCGATATCACCGGCCCCTTTTTCGTATGTGGGATCCGGGAGTCGAACTCGGGCCCTCACGCTTGCAAGGCAGTCGCTTACGCCGCTGAGCCATCTCACCGGCCCATGAAGGAATTCTTTCATGGAATTTTTCTGTTCTTTTAATAGTTTGTTTGTTGCATTTAAATGTTTGATCCATGTGAAATTTATCCTGGCGTGAGGTATATCTTTTTCCAAATGGCTTCGCAGTTCCTGCATCATTCATTTTAAAAGTCTACCTTATTCCTACTAATTATGAATGCTATCTTAATGACATAGTAATTTTGAAGGTTAGATGTAATCCTAGCTTTTTTTTTTTTTTTTTTTTTTTTTTTTTTTTTTTGGTTTTTTGAGACAGGGTGCCTACTATGGCTTGTATCTAGATCCCCCCCCCCAAAGCCTCATGTGGTCATAGGGGGGGCTTTTCAGAGGTAGTTGGATCTAGAGTGTGTGATACTAGATTAAGGATGTGATGCTGGGATTGATTCATGGTGCAGTGCAAGGATTAAGGGAGCCCCACGCTGGGTGTGACTGCTTCCTGCCCTCTCAGGTGAGTAGCCTGGATAGCATATAAGGGACGGAAAGAGGGCTGCTGACTTGCTTGCTGCTTGCTGCTGTTGCTTCGGTACTTTGCTGCTTTGCTGCCGTCTGCCTGCCCTGTTTTGACATGGACTGTTTCTCCTCTGTGATGCCCCTCTGCTATGCCGCCCTACCTTGGAGCCAGCCAACTATGGACTGAAACCTCTACAAAGAATTTAGATAAAACCAACTTAAGGGATGCAGAACAAAAAAAGAGATCAGCGCATTTGAAAACATATAAACAGTAGGTTTATTAACAAATATAAAACTGTCTATTTAGAAAAGGTACTTCAATACAAAAGATAAATTATGTCAAGTATAATTGCAACACAGAAAAAAACAAAGCCACCATATGAAAAATGAGAAGAGAATACAAACACAAATGCTGAGTTTAAAATAAGAGAAGGGCTGGGGTGTAGCTCAGTGGTAGAGCGCTTGGCTAGTATGCATGATGTCTTGGGTTCCATCCCCAGTACCACATACATGCAAAAAAGAATACTATTTATAGATGTAAATCAATTAGTAGTTCAGTGAAGATGATCTGAAAAACTAGAAATTTCCAAAATAGTTTAAAGAGTAATGAAAAAAAACTTAGAACAGTAACTGAAAAAGAAATAGTAAAAGTACAAAAAATTATCTTCCCAGGAATGATCTGGTGCTAGGCAGTTTTATAGGCAAATTCTTTCAAGCTTTCCAGGAAAAATAATTTCCATGTTTGTTTTAGTTACTTTTCTCTCATTGCTGAGACAAAATACCCAACACCCAAAGTTAAAGGGAGAAAGGTTTATTTAGCTCACAGTTTGTAGAGGTTTTAGACCATCATTGGCTGGGTCAAGGCAGGGTGGCTTGGCAGAGGGGCATTGCAGAGAAGAAACAGTTCATGGCAGCAGAAGACAGCAAAAGCAAGCAAGGGATGACCACAGCTCTTTCTGTCCCTTATGCCTTATCCAGGCTACTTAGGGTAGGCAGCACTCAGCCTTAATCCTAGTGCCCTTGAGCCTTGCATTGAACTATGAATCAATCCCAGCATCACACACTCTAGATCCAGCCATCTCTGAAAAAGTCCCACCTATGACCGCATGAGTCTTTGGGGGGACATCTAAACACAAGCTATAACAATGTTACATAAACTGTTTCAGAAAACAGAAAAGAAGTAAAGCTTCCCATTTCACTTTATAAAGTCAGAATAACTTTGATATCAAAACCTAACAAAGATAACATACACACACAAATCTCTAGGGCAGTCTCATTTATGAATATAATTATGGTAAAAAGAAAAATCTCACCACAAGCAAATTGAATCCAGTTCCTATTAAGAGAATAAAGCACTGTGCCCAAGCCAAATTAATCTCAAGAATGCAAAGAGAGGTTAGTATTTGGAAATATATTAACATAATTCATCTTGTTAATGAATGGAGGAAAGCCCTACGATCACCTTAATAGATACTGAAAAGGAATTTAATAGAACTCAGTGTCTTTTCTTAGGTCTTTTCTTTTTTCAGAGCAACTCTTCAGAAACTAGAAATTAAAGGGTATTCATTATCATGCTAAATAATAATTATCACAAACTAAATACTACCATTTTGCTTAATGAAGAAAAATTAGAAGATCAGATCAGGAACAAAATAAGAATGTCCTCTCTAACCACTAATATATATCATTAATTTGGAAGCCCTAACTTCTATCATATGTAAAAAAATTAATAAAAGAGGAGAAACTAAAATTATTATAATTTGCAAATAATTCTAATTTTCTATCTGGAAATATCAAGAGAATCAACTGAAAACTAAAAATAAAGCCAAATATAAAACATATAGAAACTATTTTCTCATATAGCATTATAACCAATTAGAAAATGTCACAGAGAACAGATCACATTAACAATAGCTACAAATACTCAATAAGAAATAGGATCTGTGATGAAAATTATAAAACAGTCTTAAAGGCCAGACGTAGTGGTGTACGCCTGTGATCCCAACACTTAGAAAGAGGAGGCAGGAGGATTGCTGTGAGTTCAAGGCCAGCCTGGGCTACAAAGTGAACTCAAGGCCAGCCTGAACTGCATAGTGAAACCCTGCCTCAAAAAGACAATAAAATAAAATAAAATAAAACATTCTTAAGGTTTAAAATCCAATTCAAGGGCCGGTAAGATAGCTCAGTGGCATAAGCGCCTGCCTGGCAAGAGCGAGGTCCTGAGTTCGACTCCTGGTACCCACATAAAGGAAAAAAGGGCCGGTGATATCGCTCAGCAGCACAAGCACTTGCTGGCAAGTGCGAGGTCCTGAGGTCAACTCCCAGTACCCACTTAAAAAAAAAAAAAATCCAATTCAAACTAGCTGAAGCAAAATAAGGGGGAGCAGTTACCATGTTTATAATTGGGTGTGGTCACAACTCAAAGGAAATTAGTGCAGGAGTCAGGGTAGCTCTGGACTAGAACATGATTCCTAAAAGCTCTCAGGCCTCTGTCTTGGGACCGTAAGATACAGTTGTTGAAAGTACACACTGAATGGCTTTGTTCGGTGCATGAACAGAGGGAATGCCATTCATTGTCACAGTAATGGCCATCATAGATTTATATACCTAGGACACCAGTTTTATGGTGTTTCAAGAGTAGCGCTTATTTCTAATTTGTACAAAGACACCATTTGGGTTAGTGGTGAGAGAGTGCACATTCTGTGTCTTCTTTGGCCTCATTCTTTCTATAAGACCAATCTCTCCTTGTGGTGGAGACCATGGTCACTTGCAGTCCCACATTCAAGGCCTTCTTAACTCTGTGGAAGTGGCCCTTGTTAAAATAAAGTGAAAAGTCATGGGGAAAGTTTCTCTTTGGCCTGCTTGGGATCTCCAGCCTATCCCTGAAACAGTGCCCTGGGTTACTATGTTTGGCTTACCCTGTAGTCAAAGGTGCAGGCAGAATTACTATCAGAAGTGTGTGTTGCTTGGTTGGGGTGGCAATTGCTAGGCAAGAAAGATGAAAGCTACAGACAAAGATGATTTGAATAAATGTACAGATAAACCATATTCCCAAACTGTAAAGATAGTTTTCCCCAAGTTATTAAATATATATTTTGCATACTCTGATTTCAGAATTCCAAAGGAAGTTTGGGGCTTCTTGATATCATGATTCTAAAGTTCACCTGAAAAAAACACATGTAGTTGAGAATAGCCCAGAAAATTCTGCCCAGTGAAAAGGAACTCTCTTAATTTGTATAGTCTCATCTCAGTATGACTTTATTGTTTATCCTAGGCTTGAAATATGGATACTTTGTCACCACCAAATCAAATGCTAATTACTAAAGCTTATCTCTCTGAACAATTTCTGTATAACCTAGGGAGATTACTGAATCAAATGTTCAGAGACTCAACATCTAAACTCTCCCATCACTCAGATTATTTGACTGCTTGCTAAATACTAGATTGCATGAGATTTTAACAGACGTAAAAGACATTCTCCCTTCCTACTCATTACTTGCTATATTTGGCTTTTTCAACCAAAGGCGGGTATTAAACATTGTAAGTTTGTCATTCTTGCATATGCTTTGGGGAATAAGTTTTCCAAAATGAAAAGAAAAGAAAGAAGTGAAAAAAATCTGATCTGAAATTACAAGTGTACAGAAGAGTTGAGGGGGGTGGTTGGTGAAGAGCTTTAGCTAACTTCACATTATTGAGAACAGTGGTGGATGACATGGGTTTTAAACATGAGGCTATTTTGGGATCGTAGTAAGAACAAACTTGAAGTTGTACAACATTTTCAGAGATGCCAGAGGTGACTTAAACAAGAGAGCATGTACTACATACACTAGCCAAAGCAGGAATGAAGAGATGGAGAGGAAATGCCAGCTTTAAAAAAAAAAAAAAAAAAAGTGTTTGGGTGGTAGAAACACTGCTCAGAAAAACTGGCATTTGCAATTTTGTTTTGTATTTGCAAATGGCACTCTCTTGGGAAACTAAACGTGTGCCTGAAAAGGAAAGAGAATGTATAATTCATGATAGCGTCTTTGTAGGTATATGTCATATCAAATTTCTTTGACTCTTGAAACAATGGGGAAATTTTCAATGCCAGAAATTTGTGAAAATCGGTGAGATAAATGTTTATGTTGTGTGATTTATTTTCATGCCATACCTAGGTTCTAAGAACTCACCTAGATAACCACTTAAAGTTGTTTTCATCTCTTAAGTGTTGGAAAAGTTGGTTTGCTGAGACAAACCCAAACTGAAAGCAGAGGGGTTTCCCTTACACTCATGGTACCAGCCTGAAGGGAAGGCGTATAGAGACAAAAACAACACAGCTCAACTGAGGGGAGGCAAGAACTGCTAAGGGCAACCTTAAATAAATGAAGACAGAAACAAATCATTAGACCTTCTAGCTGGAATTCAGTTCCTCGGTTTCCTTTGGAAATGATGTGCAGATATGGTAAGATCCAACATTCCGTAGAGCATATGTTGAAAATTATTCACAAATGGTGACCACATTTGCACCAGCAGAAGCTGGAACTCCCATCCATATGGAAAACTGTGGTGAGATAAGAATCTAACAGGGAAGGTCACAGTGCCTGTGCTAAATGCATGTTGGAGAACGCTGGTCCTGGTCACCAGTGCCATCTGAAGACCAAGAACATATGTAAAAGGGCCCTCAGACTGTGCCCCACCCCTGGGCCAAAGGGAAATGATCTTTAAGAAGTAGAGAGCAAATGAAAGAGAAAGGGGCTCACAGAACACCAAGGAGAGAAAAACCAGGTGGGAAGGTTAGCACATCTGGCTAATTGGTCACAGGCTATAAATCCCCCTCAAGCATCTTGCTTTTCAGCCACATCTGCCCTTGCTATGTAGAAGAACTTGGATCTTCTGAGAAGTTGCCCAGGAATGTTTTTGGGGCTGGATGCCACTCAGAGCTTTTGGTTTTTAAAGTGAAACAATAGAAGTCTATCTTCATACAGAGTTACTTGGAAGAGAGAAAGATGAGGCAAAAGTGGGCAGGTTAGCAGGAGGAAGAGGCTGGAAGGCCATGCAGGAAAACCTGCACTCCTTCCTCCTCAGCTGTGCCATTGCCAGGGACTCTGCCATGCTTGGTGCCAGGCTGCGCTGCTCAGGGCACAGAGACCAGAAAGCTCCTCCTTCTGTTCCTACACTTACGTCCACTCTTCCTTCAGTTGCCAAGTAACCCAGCTTTCTAGTGTCTTTTGCTCAAGAGCAGAAGACTCCAGCAAGTCTGTTTATCCACAGACAGAGGGACAGAATGTGCTCTGCCAGACAGCAACATTGCCATTTTATTTTTCTTAATTTTTTTATTAGTAAGTATACGTTCACAGTATGTAATGATAATCTTTACCGTGGGGAGTTCATACATGTATATAGCACATCCTAATTCTTTTTTCTATCCACTTCCCCTCCCATCCCTCCCTACTCCCTCCCACTTTTGTTCCCCTTCCCATTTGAAAAAGCTCTATTTCCATTTTGGTCAGGTGTGGCAAACACCTGCGATCCCAGCACTTGGGAGGCTGAGGCAGGAGTATCAGTGAGTTCAAGGCCAGCCTGGGCTACAGAGTGAGTTCAAAGCCAGCCTGGACTACATAGCAAGACCAAAAAGCCAAAAGGGGGGAGGAGCTCTATTTTCATTTTTTTCCTTCAATTCTTAATTTTAAAAAATTCCTTTTCCCTTACTTCCCTTCCTCCTGCCTCCATCTGTTGTTCCCCTTCCCATTTGAAAAAGATCTCCCTACTTCCTATTATCTTTTATTTTGCTCTTTATTTATATTTTGGCTTTCTTATATAAGAGAAACCATGCGATATTTAAGCCTGTATGATTTATTTCATTTTATGTTATGTTCTCAAGGTGCACCCACCTTATAGGCATTTTCCTACAAATGCCTCAAATGTATCCTTCTTTATGGTAAAGTAGTACTCCATTGTGTATAAATAGCACATTTTCTTCATCCATTCATCTGCTGATGGGCATATAGGCTGTTTCCAAGATTTAGTTATTATGAGTTGTGCTGCCGTTATCATGGGGATGCATGTGTCACTGTGATATGATGACTTTAACTCTTTTGGGAAGATTCCTAGAAGGGGAATGACTGGGTCAAATGAGATTTCTATGTTTAGTTTTCTGAGGAATCTCCATAGTGCTTGTACTAGTTTACATTCCCAACAACATTTCCATTTTAAATGGAAACTGAGGAAGAAGATGACCTTGACAAACAGGAATTCACCTGTTGTGGGATTTCAGGCTCACTGGCCCTTGCTGGGAAGACCCATGGCAGCGGAAAGGTCAGTTTTGTACTCATCAGGGCCTCCTTACTAGTGACCACTCTGCCTGGCCTTGTCCTTGTGTGGAGGCAGCTCTGTTTATAGGAATGCTGCTTAATGTACAATGGGCCCCCAAATGGTCCTCGCGTAAAGTGCCTCTGACTTTGTCCCCAACTAATAGACATTTATTTTCTTTTCTGTAAATTCTAGGCCTGTGCTGGTAGGCTATATACAAAATGACAGAAGGTTTGAACATCTTTGAATCAGGTTTAGAACTGGAATTAAACAAGGGCACCTTGAATGAGAGCTAATGTAGAGGTGCAGTGTGCATTGGGCCCCACGCCGAGTGCTTCCCAAGCATCATGTCATCTGACCTCACACCCCCTTGTTGGGATCAGTGTTATCATTATCCCCCTCTACAAGATAAGGCAACAAGTAAATTCATCGAGCTCTTTCCTCAACAACTTTTGTGTATATTTATTCTATTTCAGTAAAATTCATATTAAAAAAGTAAGTCGAGATTACTGAAACTCAGAGAAGTTTAGTTACTTGTCTAAAGTCACCCAGGTAGTCCTGGCAGAAGCAGGATTGTCTCACTTTGGCGCTCACTTAGCCCATACTCTATACAGCCATCCTTTACATTTGTTAATAAATTAGTCATGCCACACGGTAAGCAGTTAATAGAAATAGCTGGCATTTTTAGTCTCCTACACAATGACTTCCATCTGGTCATTTCTCTACCATATAGAGATGTCCTTATAATTTTTTTGTCAGTTTTCTCTGAATAACTTACTTCTTGACATTTGAAGAAATGAGTGAGTGGATAAATCATACCATAATGCACATTTTTAAGACAATGTCCTAGATTCATTTATTCACTTAGTTCGTAAATAATTAAATGTCTGTTGCTTGCCAGGGACTGAGACTATAAAGCTGAATGAAATAGTCTCTTCTTTCAAGGGGCCCAAAGTCTAATAGGAGCAAGCAGACTTACTTTGAAGAAGTTAAATCAGTAAAGGGTTATAGGTTCCAATTTGAGATCTCTTTAGAGGCGAAACAGCAAGGAAGAAGTGCCTGTGGTGAATAAGAAAGACCTCACAGAAAAGGTGAGTCTGACTTTTGAAATTGTCTATTAAAAGATAATGGTTAGCTGGGGGGCCAGGGTATGGCAAGACCAAGGTCCCCACATTGGGTGTCCTACAAACAACAGAAATTTGGAGGTGGGAGTGTAGCTCAGTGGTAGATAATATGCTTAGCATGTGCAAGGGCTTGGGTTCAATCCCCAGCACCAGACACAAACAGAAAACCCAGAAATTTATTCTCTCACAGTTCTGGAGGCCGGAAGTCCGAGACTGAGGTGCCAGCAGGGTTGGTTTCTGGTGACGGCTCTCTCCTTGGGTTGTACACTGCTTCTTTCATGCTCTGTCCTTTCATGACATTTCCTCTGTGCCTGTGTAGAGAGAAAGAGAGCCCTCCAGTGTCACTTTTTATAAGGACGCCAGGCGTGTTGGGTTAGTGCCCCACCCTTATGACCTCATTTATCCCTCATTACCTCTTTAAAGGCCCTGACTCTGAGTACAGTCAGTCACAATGAGGGATGGACTACAACATATGCATGGAGCGGGGCATGAGTCAGTCTATAATGTTACACCTGGGGGTTCTCTGACTCCCATTTCTTCCTGATACCTTCTCACTGAGGTACCTCGTGTTCTCCCATGCTTTTTAAAGGATCTTTCCAATTCATTTTCCCTGTCTTAGGGAGTCTTTAGTCAGTGTCTTAGTTATCATCACTGAGACACAATACCTGACAACAACAGTTTAAAGGAGGAAAGGTTTATTTTGGCTCACTGTTTATAGAGATTTCAGTCCGAAGTCAGCTGGCTCCATAGTCGGCAGGGCAGCATGGCAGAGGGGCGCGGCGGAGGAAGCTTGCTAATGGCATGGCAGCGGGAGGTGGAGAGATCAAGAGAGGAGGGAGGTAGACAGATGCTTCCAGCCCACGCCCCTGGTGACCTGCCTCTTCCAACCAGGCTTCACCACCCAGATCACGTCTAGCTATAGACTGATCAACTGATGAGTATCCCATCCGCGTGATCTAATCAGCTCCCAGAAGCCCCGCCTATGAGCACACAAGGTTTGGAGGGACATTGAGATAGAAACCATAAAAGTCAGTGTTTCCAGTCTGCTCCTTGACGTCCGTTCTAAAGAGCACAGGACGCTGTTTTTTTGTGACTCACCTCATTTCCGATGTTCCCATCCTCCAAAGTGATCACTGTGGAGAAGCAGCAGCTGTCTTCGGTGTGGGAATCTTCCCTTCACACGATGCTGTTGTGTTTCCAGCTGTCCTGAGCCGTAAGAGTCCAGGATAGGGTTTTATACATAAGTAAGGGCTCTGAAAATGGAATTTCATTTCCCCTTTTCCCTTAGCAACACCAGACATTCCAGCCCTAAGTTCCTATCTTACTAATAGCTTACCTTTCTCACTAATAGCTCTTTGCTGACATCAGAGCCAAATTAGCAATTTGTGGCGGCAGACAGTGCAGCAGTTGGTATGAGAAGACCCAAACCGAAGTCTCCCATGGGTCAAGTCACAGAATCTTCATCACTTGCTGCATCTGTAACATGGAGAAAAGAAGACTTATGACTATAAATTGTGACCAATAAAAAAAGTTAAAGCTAATGTACTGGAGATAGATAGCTAGATAGATAGATTCTTTGCAAAGTACAAAGTGCAGTATTCATTTCAAAATTAATTATATTTTCTTTTTATGCCAGCATTTTCTGAGATCATTGGACCTTCTCACATCTCCTATCTTACTGTAGATACATACTCAAAAGACCTTAATCAGGTCTTTGAGAATTCTCCAAAGCTGCCTGATGAACCTAAACCATTCATTTCCCATGCCCAAGTTATAATCCTCTCACTTAAAAAAAAAAAAAAAAAAAAGTCTCTAAACTTTCAGACCTCCAGTGCCTCCAGATTCCTAAACTGATTTCAGACCTCCAGATTGCTGAACTGATGAGAGGCAGCTCGTGACGTCCCTGGAACGCTGTGTCATGTAGTGGTTCATGTGAGGCTTCTCTACTCTGACTTTCTGGGTTGAAGTCCAGTGCCATCACATAGTAGTTCTATGATCTGTTTTGTTTGTTTCTTTTTTTTTTTTAAATTAATTAATTTTTTTTTTTTTTTTTTTTTTGTGGGTACTGGAGGTCGACCTCAGGACCTCGCGTGCCAGCAGGCACCCGTGCCGCTGAGCCGTCTCACCGGCCTTTTTTTTTTTTTTTTTAATTTAGATTAGGAGATTTGATTTGATTTGATTTGATTTTGAGACAGGGTCTTGCTATGCAGTTCAGGCTGGCCTCGAATTCACAGTGATCCTCCTGCTTCAGCCTCCTGAGTGCTGGGATTACAGGCATGCACCACCACACCCAGCTTGTTTTGTTTCTTTAACTGGAAACTAAGGGCATTGACATTATCTGCCTGATATTAGGAGATCTGTGAGGATTAAGTGGATTATAACACAGAGAGCCCTTAGAGCACTACTTGACACATAGTGAGTACTCAGTTATTATTTTTGTCATCTGCTCAGTAGAGATGGAGGTGTACGGCTACCATCTCCCAAGGGTTATTTAGTGATTCAACCCAATTCAAGACTATTGGTAGGGCCAGTGATATAGCTCAGCGGCATAAGCGCCTGCCTGGCAAGCGCGAGGTCCTGAGTTCGGTTTCCGGTACCCACATAAAAGAAAAAAAAAAAAAAAAAAAGACTATTGGTGAACTGAATTTAAATTTGCTCACCAAGCAGTACCCATAATGGAAGCTATCAGACATTCACATCGTGTTCCCTATTGCATCAAGTTACTTGAATCTGTTTTGTACATAGCCTCCAAAGAGCCTGCTTTAGGCTCAGTATGACGCCATGAGCACAGGGAGAAGGAAAAGGGCGTGATAGGTGAGATCTAGTGGTTTATGAGCATTTGGGCAAGGAACTGGAGGGAAAATTCTGGAAAAGCCTGAGGACAGTGAGGGGAATGCTTCTTGGCTCCAAAGAAAATTCTGACATTTCTAATCCAGCTTGGGGTAGCTAAGGGAGATGATTCTGCAAGGCCTGGTGAGCTGGAGCCAGAAACAAGAACTGTGCTGCTGAGGGTTCAGTGCCCCGGTGCAAAGGGGGCCTCTCTTTAACTGGAGGTGGGAAGAGGACACTTCCTTCTGTAGGCCTCAGAATGCAGCATGCTGGAGATTAGCTGTTAGCAGGTAGCTAGAGAAATATATGAATACTTTCTCTTGTTTCGACTGCTGTAAGTCCATCTTCATTGTAAGTCTGTTTTGTGTTATGAAAGAGACAAGTTTAATAAACAGACTCTATTTTTGTTCTGAGCTGTGGCTTGAAAAGCATTCTGAATCTCTGAACCAGGAGCCCAGTTGGTTCTGTGTGCCTGTTACTCCCCCTTCCACCACACGGGGGTGACACACCTAAACTGCAGGGGTGGGTCTCCAGAACCAGGAGCACCAAAGCCCACCGGCTGGTGCCTTGACTGGGATTGTGTCAGATTTTTAAGATGCCCTTGCTCTACCCTTATAGGATTCATACGTTTAGTGTTTTGTTTTTGTTCTCATTTTGTTTTATTTTTTACCATGTAAAGGTTTACCTCGTGGGCAGGGATAGCAGCCATCCACTTGTGGACCAGTTCTATACCTGCTGGATTCATGGTGCCTCTGCCCCCCAACTCTTAATGGTTCCATCCCAGATTCCAGTTCTGGTCTGGTTAGTTGGCAACACCACATCCAGTACTCAAGAACACATAGACACATGAGAAAAACAATCCCTCTTCCCCTTAGTTCAACTAAGGCAAGGCTGGAGGAATTCAAAAAGAACTTTTCCTTGGAAACAACAGCAAAATATACACAAAAGCATAAATAAATGGATAAATTCATGGAGTTTAGCCTGCAGTCCAAGCCTCAAGGATAAAATAGCTAGGAAGACTGGCTAGCAAGGCCTGCAGACTAGCCAGAGTCTAGTTTCTTCCCCATCTCAGGCTCTAAGACCCCTGTAGAGCAAAGTTTTAAAAAGATAAGCCAATTTTTATTCCAAGACAGATTGGATTTATAATTTATAACATATGTATTCTGAAGAGGACATGGACCTTATAATAAAAGATGTGTATACATAAAAAATCTCAAAGCTGTTAGAGAATAGAAAATGTTTAAATCCAGAAGAGAACATAAATAGAATGTATCAAATCCCTAAACTAATACCATGTTTGAGGATCTAATTTTGCACCAAGAATAGAATCCTGGAAACCCAACACAAGAAAAGGGAGATATGATGTGTCACACAATGATAATACCTAATAGAAAAGGAAAGAAAAAGTTCTTTCTTCAAGAAAGCCAAGCTTTTTCTTGGTACTCAATATTTATTGTAGTAATTGAAGCATCTGATTCTACAGTGACTTTATAGAGGACACAGGAACCCTCTCCATTTGGGTGATATCAGTGTTTGTTTGGTTCGATCCTACTTCTACATCTGATGGCATACTCATTTCTTCCCAGAATTTATTTCCATGTTCACCATGGTTGTCCAACATTCTTTTTCTGAAGCTGATCAAAGGGAGAGGAATCCTCAGCAGAAGACACTGCTCAGGAATGGGCCTCCAGCCTAACACAAAAGGGGTATGCTCTGGTCTGGTTAGCAATGATTGCTGCTCTCCATTTCCCTTTCCAAATGGCAGCTTTGTCAAGGATTTCATCTATGGACATATATTGGATGTATCGGAGGCAACTAAAGTATTTAGTTGTAATATGGATCGACAAGAACGCCCATAAACCAGACGCTGGGATTACCGAGCAGAGCCCTGTTGAACAGAAGTAAATTTGCCTAAACCAGCCTGCAGTACTTAAAGGTTTGGGACTGAAAGGGGCCTCCGTATGTAATGAATACAGCCTGACTTGATGTGCATGCAGGTCGTAACCTAAAGGGTACTCTTGTAACTGAGCAGCTCAGCCTGAACGAATCACAGTACCCAGCCCCTCAGCCAATCCCGTATTATACCCAGATAAAGTAAATGCCAAGTTGCACCAATCGGGTAATCTCCATATATCATTTCTTGTCTCTCTGCTTATGAAAGTAGTTCACCACATTGCAAGGGGGGCATTCAGCAGCATCTCTGGTATAGAGTGCTGCCTAGTTCTAGAAGCTTTTTCTTGCTCAAGTGAACCGTTTAGTTGAACTAGTCTTAGTTTTTCTTGTAACAGGTCTCATGGCTTTTTCTTCTGTATATGGTAGCAACATGTGATTTGAGATTTTTCTCTCTTTGAGAAGGGAATTAATACTGTTCTGGTTGCAGTTGGGAGAGTTGATAAGCATATTGTTAGATTATTGATATAGTGTGTGTTCGCGCGTGTACACACACGGCTTACTTGGGCATCCATGAAGAAACCATAATGAGCATGTATTCCTCTCTTCTCTCTTGCTGTGCCTCCTCTATTCTAGGACTTCCCTCTGGTATCGTCTTGTGACTTTGTGTCACCTCTCTCTTCTAGAAGAGCCCTTCTTTCCTTTTTTTCTTTTTAGGTTTACTCCCTTACTGTGATGGAACAATCCTCTTTTAGCTTTTTGAGAAATAATACCTGAGAAGTAAATCTCTTGAAATATTATATCTGAAAATATCATATTCTACTCCTTATAGTTCATTACTTAGAGAATTTTAAGTGGGAAACAGTTTGTGCTCAGAATTTTTATTTATTTATTTTGGTACTGGGAATTGAACTCAGAACCTCACACTTGCCAGGCAGATGCTGAGCCGCTGAGCTACATCCCCAGCCTGCGCTCAGAATTTTGAAGGTATCATTCATTGTCTCCTAGCTTTCGGTATTGATGTCGAGAATCCCAGTGCCATTCTGCTTCCTGGTATATGCCGTTTTTCTCTTAAGAGCCTCTTTTTAGCCCCAGTATTGGAAATTTCACACAGAAGGCCCTTGAATAATTTCTTCTTTCACTCCCTGTAACTGTATTGGGTACTTTGTGCATCATTCGTTCTGGAAATTAATGTTCTTCAGTTCTGAAATTTCTTACAGTTCTGGTAATTCCTTTGTCTTCATTCTCTTTTCTTTCTTTCTGAAAGCACCTATGTGTTGGATATGAGGCTTTCTGGTTTAATCCTCCAATTCTCATATTTTCTCTCCTGTTTTCATTTCTTTTTGTTCACTTCTGTGACAGTTCAACTACATCTTAAACTCCTTCTATTGGATTTTCTTATTGCTGTTGTCTTATTTTTTACTCCCAGGTTTTCTGATTTTCAGATGTTATTCTATTCTAGTTTCGTAGACACAAAATATTTCCTCCTCTCTCTGAGAATGTTAATTATTATTTCTTTGAAATTTTCCTTTGTTCTTTGCAATGTATCTTTTCATTGAATTTCTTTGGCTAGTTTTGCAGGGAGTGTTTTGGTTTTTGTTGTTACTGGTTTTGTTATTCTCCTTTGCCAAATATCTGGCAATGCTTGGCTAACCATTAATGTTTAAGAACAAAGCACTGAGAAGTATTTGAATGTTCCCTAGTCACGGATGGGGATTTCACAGGATTATCAAGCAGGGAAGGACCTACTGATTTTATTTGGGGATTTCAAATGTTAGTGTCTGTAGGTGTTTTCTTTTTGGTTAGTCCATTTCTACTCAGTGGACTGTAGTCTCCACCTAATGAGCAGAAGTTTAGCCATTAGTGTCTGGGAACCTCGCAGGTGCAGGGGTAGCAAGCTTACCATTTTGTATGAAAACTTTTACTTAATCTCCTTTCAACCTTCAGTCTTCTTTCCTCCTCCTGTGTCTCTCGTCGCCATTTTTGAGCCCCTGTGGTCCAATGGCTCATGTGAACTCCCCTGAGAATACAGAGCAGAGGTAGTTTGACTGCTTGTTGGGAGGTAGCCAAGGAGATTTAATGTGTAACTCTGGTCCTCATGTGTCCTGTGCCCTATCCCACAGCTTTTAGCTGCCACTATGAGTGCCCCATGCCTCCCATCCCTGAGTCTTTCCAGGGACCTAGTGTACCAGTCACTTCTTATTTTGGATTCCCAGCCTCCTTCCTCCCCACAGTCAATTGTTTAGATCTCATCATCTTCTGAAAGTCATTTATCACTTACCCATTTACCTTCCATCTTCAAAGATTTTATTGCTATATCTGGTTGTTATCTTCTCTCCTGCCCTTTGTCTCAGTAGATGTATACCATCTCTCCCTCTTTCCTTTAGGTAGTGTTGGAGAGGAGATGCTCTGTGTCGTGCCCTCGTCCCTGTCCTCACAGCAGTTCTGTGAGGAAGGTAGTGTTTCTGCCCCTATCACAGACAAGGAGCAAGGGCCCTGAGAGGGGAAGGTCCTATCTGCAGGTCACTTGGCTGATGAGTGGCAGAGCTGCAGTTTGAACCCAGGCACTTTTCTGAAACCCACCCTCCTCCCACCACATCACACTTTTTCTGATTCTCTGGAATTACTCAGGGATTCCTTCTTGCCACACTGAACAGTATTAATCAAGACTACATACCGCATACAATCCCATGGGGCCATGTAGTTCAGCTAACAGAGCTCTTTTTCTTACCTCTGTTCCCTGAAGCAATTATTTCTTTATTTTATTTAAAGACTCACCCTCTGCAGCTGCCGTGGACAGCTTGGAGTTGTCTAAAGGTTGAAGACAAGAACGAAAGCCATGAGCTTACAAGCTATCAAACTTGAAAGATGTATTGAGGTGAAGTTCTACTGCCAAACCGCCCCACCAAACCTTTTTAAAGTGAGTTTTCTTTCCAAAATGAAACAGAACCTCTTGCACTACACATGCATGAAATCGTTAGCTCTGGCATGTTCACAACAATGTTATTTGTACCTGCCCACTCCAACATAGCAGACAGTGTAGTCTTCCAAAGCCAAAGTAATTGTGTGTGGGGCACTGAAATTTAGAAGTCAAAGATCATTGTATGTGGGTGGGCTGAACCAGGCACCTTTCTTCCTCTTTTGGAGAAGAATTCTGCGCTAACAGTTAAAGAACTTTGTTTTCACACTGTGTCTGTACATTGCGGATTTGAGCCATGTGGGGAGGGGTTTGAAATCAAGACAGCCAAACTGCTGTGGTGCTTTTGGAGTTCAGACATTTGGGTGAAACTTTGACTGACTTCATGGGGAAGCATTCAAGTGCAGCTTTTCATCGCACTTATGACCTTGCCCTATTTTTTTAGCCTTACCAGTCTGATATTTCCCTTGGCATTTCCAAAGAGGTCCATTGGCAAGTGTGAAGCGCCATAACATGGAAGTTCCAGAACAAGTCCATCACAGCTTTTCAGAAGTATTTAAATTAGTCACTTTCGAAGGGAAAATGTGAAGGTATTGTTTGTCTTTAAAGTATTTGTTTTCCTAAGCACAAGTGCCTTAGCAACTGTATGTGAAGACAGGTTTATTTCAGCAGAATTTGTGGTAAACAATGTGTCATTTACAACCAGCCAGTGGATAGTACATGTAATAATTTCACTTGCAGTTTTCAAGGGTGATGTTAGCAGACCATAACCATTCCAAATGATGTTTTGACATTTTGTGATCACTGTTTTGGACTATCAAGCTCGCATCCATAGGCACCTAGATCTGCCCCATGTACATACACGTGTATATGTATCTTGTGTTCCCTAATGCTCTGGGCTTGACTCTGATTCTGAAAGCAGGCCTGGAGACATGAACCCAAGTAGCTCAGATCAGGAACTATTGCATCTAAGACAGCCAGTAGTCTGAGCCCCAGGTACACAGGAACATCCCCAGTATACCTCCTGTTTTTATCATCACTTCTTTGGACTTCTCCATTACTTTCTCTTGAATCTAGATATTTCATATTCAACATGGCCAGAATAGTTTTATGGCTCCTCAGAACCAAAGACAACATTGCTGTTAACCAGATGCTGCCTGAGGTATTTATTAAAAATGCAAATTCCTGGGCTGGGTATGTAGCTCAGTGGTAGAGAGCTTGCCTAGCATGCTGGAAGCCCTGGGTTCAATTCTCAGCACAACAAAACAAAAATTGGAGATTCCTGTGTCCAACCTAGGCCTTGGAGGCTGAAAATCTGCTTTTCCTTCAAGGACCACCCCCAGCTTTTGATGAGTAGGCATACCATTTTATCCAGATCCATATTTTCCCAATTTCCTTAATGATAAGCATCACATAATATTCTTTCTAAAAATACAAATTCCTGGGCCCTGTCCTGGAACCACTGAATCAAAATCTCCAGGATTGGGGCCTGGGAAGCTGAGAGAATGGAACCTAAGATTCCAGAAAGCTTAAGATGCTGAGGCCAAGGTTGCCTGCTGGAAACCATCAGAGGAAATAAACTGAGCCTCACCCATGACTTTGAAAGACTTTGTGTCTTTAATTAAAGCCTAAAGCTAAGGGAGAGACTGAGAGGGATCTTTGGGCCCTAACCAAATTGAATCAGAAATGTTTTTAGGTTAATTTTACTTGTTAGCTGTTACCTTTCTAAGAATTATAGGAGCTTCCTAATTCTGCCAAGTTGAAGTGTAGATAATAAAATCAGCTATTATTCTAACTGGTTAAAACATCTAGAGGCAAAATTGCATTTATTTTCTTCTCACTGATTATTTCAAAGATTATTCTTCATTTGCCTTGACTTTTCAAAAGCAAGACTGGCTTAATAGGCTTTTAAGAAAAAATTCTTTAAACAACTGTCATTTCTCATATCTTCTGAAGGTTTCTACTTCATCTGTATGTAAACTATGAGCTTCTGAGGTTCAAAAAAAATATGGATTGTTTACCTCTGAATCCCCAAGGTGCAGATCAGAGCTTGGTGCATTAAATGAGTGCTGCGTGAATTACAAGGAAAATATTTTATTTTGTCTTTGAGTTTATTTTCTTTAGCTAAGAATATCAGAGTTAGCTCAAGGCCAGCCTGAACTACATAGTGAGACGCTGTCTAAAAAAAAAAGGAAAAGGAAATTTGCTGGGTGTGGTGACACATGCCTGTAATCCCAGCATTTGGGAGGCTGAGGCAGGATGATTGCCATCAGTTTGAGGTAGCCTGGACTACATAGTGAGTTCAGGCCAGCCTAAACTACATAGTGAAACCCTGTCTCAAGAGATATCAGAGTTGGGCCGGTGAGATGGCTCAGCGGCGTAAGCGCCTGCCTTGCAAGCGCAAGGGCCCGAGTTCGACTCCCGGATCCCACATACGAAAAAGGGGCCGGTGATATCGCTCAGCGGCACGGGTGCCTGTTGGCACGCGAGGTCCTGAGGTCGTCCCCCCGGTACCCACAAAAAAAAAAAAAAAAAGAGATATCAGAGTTAACCTTAACCTTTTTTATTTGTTTGTTTCAGTGAGCCTTCTTCTATGTGGTTTGAGTATTGGTTTATTAATTTGAGGATTTATGAAAGGCAAAATGCTGATTTAAAAAAAGAAAAACATAAAACCGAGAGACAAACCACACAATTATACATACCTGAAAAGAGCTGTCCAGATCCCTTATATCCCGCTGAGGAAATTTCATTGCATAAATGGGTTACTATTAGTTGATGGAAAAATTAAGTTAACTGGAATCCCCAGTTCACCAATCGTGCCAGTTAACTGAGGTATTAGTGTCCTGTTTAAACTCTCAGAGCTATTAAATTAAATGGTCATGACATGAAACTTCAGAAAAGTCTTATTGTCGTCTAGAAAGATTGTGTACAGGTGTTGCTAGCCTGCTTCAGAATAAGAAAGGCTTCAGTATTCTCAAAAATAATTTCCTCTCCTGAGGAAATGCACCATAGTAAAATAGCCTTTGCAATACTGTAATTGCTGGCTTTCAGCTCCAAAAGAAAATCCTCAAATATTATTCAGGTTACAGTTTCCATCAGACATTTCTGAAGACTATAATAAATTTGTGTTTGATTAGTAAAATAATTCCAAAAAAAAAAAAAAAAACTGTAATTTAATCCATAGAGACCCAAGCAAGTTTGGGAAACATTTAGTAATTTAACCAATTGTTTTTAATTTAAGAAGATGCATACAGTAGAGGGCTGGGATATAACTCAACTCAATGGTAGAGCGCTTACCTAGCATGTGTAAGACCCTTGGTTCCATTCCCAGCACTGCCCAAAAAAATGTATACAATTGATGCTTATGAAATAAGTATCATTGCATCAACTCCAAAAACTACACCCCAAGTTGTCACAGTGAGTACTTTTGGAAGAAAATACTATGGATTGAACCCAGGGCCTGTGTACTGAGCAATATCCCCAATTCTTTTTATTTTTCTGTTTTAAGACAGGATCTCACTAAATTGCTAAGTTTCCCATACTGAGCTTGAATTTGCAGTCCTCCTGCCTCAGCCTTCCAGAGTGCTGGGATTAAAAGCCTACACCACCCCACCTAACTGGGAGTACTTCTTTTTTCTGTTTTTTGGGGGATTTTTTGAGATAGGGTCTTGCTGTGTAGTGCAGGCTGGCCTTGAACTTGCTTATGTAACCCAGGCTGGCCTAAAACTCGTGGCAATCCTCTTGCCTCAGCCTCCCAATTGCGGGGATTACAGGCATGCAGCACCATTCCTGGCTGGGAGTACTTCACTTAAGTTTATGTTTTAGATGAGTGACATGAAAACTTTAAGAATTCTGTTCTGGGCCAGGGATGTAGCTTAGCGGCACAGCGTCTGCCTGGCAGGCACGAGGCCCCAAATTCCATTCCTGGTACCAAAAATTAAAAAAAAAGAACTCTGTTCTTTCTTTTTTAAATTTTATTTTATTAGTACCTGTTTTAAAATTTTCATTAGTACACGTTTGCAGTACATAATGATTGCATTCACCATGGGAGTTGGTACATGTACATAATACATCTTAATTCTTTTTATATCCCCTTCTCCTTCCCTTCCTTCTGCCTCCCTCTATCTCTTGGTCCCCTTCCCATTTGTAAAAGATCTATTCTGTTTCAAACAGAATAATGTCAAATATCTATAGAAAGGAAAAAAGCTCTTTCATTTAAGAAATATAATTTTTCCCCTATACTGTTGGGGACCAAACTCAGGGCCTTGTGCATGCTTGACAAGTGCTCTACCACTGAGCTACACCCCTAGCCCAAGAAAAGTAATGTCTATCCCACAGTTTTTGGTCAGAGTAAAGATATTACTCAGTGGCAGGAGGCTCAGATGTTAATGTGAGCAGTGCTGTAAGCTTAATCCAATAGATTCTTTTAGATACTAAACACATGGGGTCACCACAGTTAGGGGTCTGTAATTCTGAGTGCTCTGTTTTTCCTCCTGAGGGTACCTGTCAGGTTTCCTGGACTCCTTCTTCCCCTGGATCCCCTATCGAAGTCCTTTGATGAGTACATAATCTCCCTTGCTTCATGAATTTCCACCTAACCTGTGCTTGATGTCTTAGATATCCATTTGCTAGAGGACAGATATGTGCAATTCTTTAGTTTTGGTAAAGAGAGACAGAGAAAAAAAATATATATATGTATATCCATAAGCTACCCTCTAATTTCACTTATTCAAGTTTGTAAGTTTATTTCTTGCCTGGATAATTTTTTCCTCAGAATTTTTCATTTAAGTATACTGCCTCCAGGTGAGAGGCGAATTCCAGTTTTCTTAGCAGTGTAGGTTGGGCAGAGGAGTGTCTAGTAGACCAAAAGCTCTTTCTTTTGGTTGATTTTGTTGTTGTTGTTGTTGTTCAGTGATAAATATTTAAGTCTAAGTTATAAAGTGATACAGATAATTATAAGTGAAGAAAATGGACATGTGGAGACACTAATTGTGTTCTCTCTCCACTACTGTGCTAAAATACCTGAGAAAATCAACTTAGCAGGAGAAAAATTTATTTTGGCTCATGGTTTCAGAAGTTTCAGTGCACGGTTGGTTAGCTTTCATATTTTTGGGCCTGTGGTGAGGCCGAACATCATGGCAGAGAGTTCATCATGAAGCAAAGCTTCTTCCCTCAGGGTAGCCAGAAAGCAAAGAGAAAAGGGAAGGGGACTGGGGTCTCAGTATCCCCTTCAAGGGCATGCTCCCAATGACCTAACTTCCTTCCCCTGGGTCCTGCCTCTTAAAGGGTTCACCACCTCCCTCAGCACCATCAGCAGGGGACCAATCCTTCAACACATGAACCTTTAGGGGACATTTAAGATCCAAGCCATAACACTAATGTTTAATAAAAAGGATGGCTTCAAGTTACATGCACTTCTGTTGAAAACTTTATCATGATTTGAAACAGTGTGTTTGAAAAAATACAATAAATGAAGGAATACATTCTAGGATGTCAAAGAAGGAGGGATTCTTGTAAGAAAATATTATCAGCATCAAAGCAAAAAATTATCAAATGTGCAAAAAAAAATAGCTGAGCATAGTGGCACATGCCTATAATCCCAACTACTTGGGAGACCCAGCCTGGGCAACTTAGTGAGACCCTTTCTTAAAATAAAATAGTAAGATAAAATAGGCTAGGTACGTAGCTCAGTGCTAGAGCACTTGCGCAAGGCCCTGTGTTCAAACCCCAGTACTAGAATAGGGAGTAGAGGGAGAAACAGAGGACTGGCACTAATAGGAGAGTGGGAAGAATACCCCAAGGAGGGCCTTTCTGGGGAGTCTTTATGAGCCGTTGATGCCGGACCCGTACCTGAGCCCTTTTACCACTTCTGTAATCACTCTGATGGACTGTATCTGCTTCACATTTAAGATACTCAAAGTATTTATAGGGCTACGCACAGCCCTCCTCACTAGAATAGGAACATTTCCTGCAATGGCTTGCTACCCAACAAGTTCTCTATAATCCCAGTGAAAGAAAAACAAATATTGTGCTGTCAAAACCTGCTTACAATAATACTAAGACGTCCAGAACTGGGCTTGTGATCTTCTCCAGCCCTACTTTTCTTTCTCTCTTTTTCAATTTCGATGAGCAAGGCCACCAACCACTCAGTTTCTCAAGCCAAATCCCCAGACATCATCCCTGATTCTGTTCAGCCTCCACGTCCTGTTGGGTGCCAGTCTCATTGATTCCTCCTCCTCAGTGTCTTTGGAATCCATACACTTCTTTCCTTCCCTACTTCCTCAGCCTTCCTGCAGCTCCCTGTCATCTTCTGGATGTTTCCTGCCTTATCTTCCTGCTCCCCATGGAAACTCAAAGGAGCTTTGGAAAATACATATTTGCTTTTGTAAGCTCTTCCCTCCACCACCACCATTCCCGCTAAAACTTTTCAGAGACTGTCCATTGCCCACGTTCCTTGTAACATCACTTGAGGTCCTCTGTGACTTACTCTGCTCCTTATCTCAGGCCCACGCACATAGACGCACAACTCTGCATCTATGTAATTACAACATCTGTGTAATTATTCCTATGCTGGGCCTCACTGTGCCTCCACATTTGTCTCCTTAAAATGGATTCTGCCTTCTTTACCTGAACCTTAGTTTTATTATATGCAAAACGAGAATAGTACTAGATGCTTCTCTGTTATTTGGCATGTTCCTAAAAGATTCCATTACTGTTTTTATTATAATTAAGTTAAATTAATTATAATAAATAAAATTAAATAACAAAATTAAATAAATAAAATTAATAAACAATTAATTTTATTGTTTTATTGTTGATGTTTTATTTATTATTTATTTGTTGATGTTATATTTTATGCTGAATTTATTCCCGTGTCATAAGTTTTTGTTTCTTCAGTTTCTTCAGGGATATCTTTTGTGCAGCCTCCTTTTCTGATGAGAGGCCTGTTTGTTCCTTTTCACTAAGGATCATCTCAATGTGACAGGGGCTGGAGTATGGGCTAATCTGACAGGGAGTTCTGTAAATACAGTGGTACATGCTGTGTGCTTTGTTCACTAGAAAGTGTTCAATCAACATTTAAACCCTTACGTTTAGCATTACTCTGTGCCTTTTTAAGCATGTGCAGCAAAAGCTCAACCTTCTTTTTGGACCACTGATCCTGTGTCCAGCCCTACTCTAGCCCAGGCACACCTACCAACTCCACCATTTTATCACTGGAGTGGCACACATTGCTGTTTTTAAAGTGACATCTTTCAGATACTTGGTAGCTTTTCGAATATGCATACCCCTGATGGCCTGGCCAGCTTCATGGGTGTTCTTTAAGAGACTGGGAAGATTTGAACTTCTTGATGTACGTGGTTTTGTGGGGGTTTCTTGGTCAAGTGAATGGCAAAGCATTTTCACAGATAAGCTCAGGCCACTTAGAGAAACAGCTCAATGTTTCCATTAAGTGAAGGGAGCCGACATGCACACGGCACTCAGTCTGCCCCACTAGAGGTATGGTATGTCTTTCCTTTGTGTCCTCAGTAACATTATGGAATTTTCTAAATTCTGGTTCTCCTCAGTTTTATTAATTCCTTTGTTCTCTGTTCATTAGTTATTGATAAACTTTTTTATTGCATTTTCCAATTGAGTATGACTAGCTTATTAGAAGGGAGTTAGAAACTATCAATGTATTTTTAACCTTTTTTTCTTTAGTTCAAATAAGTTTTCTGTTGGTTACATTTTGTTATTTGCAGATTAGCCATCCTTGTTATCCACAAATAATTTTGTCTCTTCTAGCTCTCGAAGGGAATTGAAGGAATAGATATGGTTAAGCTTTTGAGAACATGGTTAAGAAGAAGGTTGACTTGAGCAGCAAAAAAAAAAACCCACAAACTGTTCACACTGGAGAATGTTCTGTGGTCAGGAAGAAATAAAAAAATCCATGATCACCTAGTTTAGAACTGGGCATCTAACTGTGGATGGTTTGGAAGTTGCATTATTGGTCTTAGCCTATTTTTTGTTGCTATAACTAAATGCTACAGTCTGGATAATTTATAAAGAACAAAGGTTTATTCAGCTCACTGTTCTAGAGACCGGGAGGTCCAAGATTGAGGGGCTGCATATGGTGAGGGATTTCTTGCTTGTGGGGACTCTGCAGAGTCCTCAGGCAACCAGGGTATCATCACATGGTGAGAGAGACATATAAGTGGCTTCGAATAATAGACCACTCTCCAGATAAACTGTTAAACTATTAATCCATTCTTAAGGGCACAGCCCTCTTGACCTAATTACCTTTTAAAGGTCCCAACTACTCCCAACTCCTAATACCTCACAATGGAGATGAAATTTCAGCCTGAGTTTTGGTGGGAACATTCTAACCACAGCAGTATTCTTAGACCTATTTTACATATAGTATTAAATTTATTGTAAACTCTTTATGATTATAACTGTCGGAGTTGCCCAGACCTCAGCTCAGATCCCAGGCCTGGCACTGAAGAGAACATTGAAACCATCAATCAACTGCTCAGAGGTTCCGAGCTTCAGGTTCAGTAGTGATAGTAACAGCAGTGCTGGTGATGATGCTGATAATAGCAGTTTCCAGTGTGACTAAAGGGATGAGAGATGATGTATATAAGATGGAGAGGATAGTACTGGCTGCACAGCAGCCCTCAGGAAATGCTGCCAGTTGCTGCTGCTGCTGCCAACATCCTCAGCAGGTACTGGCAAAGCCAAGCACTTTCCTTTCAGCCCCTTCACCAGCCCTGGGCTCTAGACATAGCCATCCCAGTCTCTGAGCTCCCTCTTTCCACCCGCCCTCTCCCAGCTTCTGGCTGCTGCTCCTCTTCCCCTCCTACTGCTCTGTGCCTTCTGTGCCCCCTCCTCTCTCAACTCTTCTTTGGCCTCTCGATCTGTCACTGCCACCGCCACCCTGAGACCTCTCTTCTGGGCTCCGCTATACTACTACTTGCGGTGTGTCCTCTCGGATCCCTCTGCGTCATATCCAGAGCCCCCATTGTGTTCTCTGTGCCAGTAAATGGCACACACTCATCCAAGTATCCAAAGTAGAGACCTTGTTTCTTCTCCTTCTCTCACCATGACCCCCATTCTTATCCAAAAGGAATCTCTTATAATTCTAGTCCAAAATGTTCCAGATCTTTCCATCTCCACTACCAACTCTCTTGCCTGGTTGCCATTCTCTCAAGTAGTTCTTGAAATAGGTCTTGAGCTGACTGGCACCTGGACACTACCCTCCAGTCCAGTCTCCACGCAGTGGCATAAACGACTGTTAACCTGAGCTATTGCCACTTCCTGCTTAAACCCATTGGTAATTTCCTTTGTAGTTAGGATCAAATCCAGCCAAATCCAGCTGCTTACTATGGCCTCCGGAGATCTGTAGTTAGTACTAACTCTCTCACTGAACTTATCTTTATTTCTCTCCTCACTGGCCAGGTCTAACCACAGTGGGGTTTTTTTGTTTTGTTTTGTTTTGTTTTTTTAATTGGGAGTCTCACTGCATTGCCCAAACTGGTCTCAAACTCACAATCATCTTGCCTAAGCCTTATGAGTAGCTGGGATCACAGGCCTGGGCCACCATGCCCGGCCACTGTGGCTTTCTTCCCATTCTGTGATCAGTGCTTCCTTCTCCCTCTAGCTGGAATAGTCCTTGTCCACCTTTTAGGTCTCAACAGATCACCTCCTCAGAGGGCAACATTTGACCATCTCCTTAAAATACCTCTTATCGTAGTACCTTGTTTCCTGCTTAGAACGTACCCATGATCTGTATTGTTTCACTGTATGATCATCTGAATGGTCTATCTCATTAGCCTGTAAAACCTCAGGGACAGGTACCATGTCCACCTCGAGCATTGCTGTGTTCCCAGAATCTAACATGGTACTTGGCACAGAGTGGGTTAGCAGTGGACGGAGGCTGACAGGCTTCTTCTCTCTACTTAGTTTGGCCCCATCCTGAGTCTTATAAGTCCTGCCTTCACTAACCTTCGCCAGCTATCATTTCTAATTATTCCTTCCTTTGTACTTCCAACCAAACCCTGTGCTCCAGAGGTCTTCTCATTTGAGAAATTGTGATAGGGACATTCTCCAGAGTGACAAAGAAATTAATTAGAAAAGGCTTTGCTCTGTACTCCCCTTAAGTTGTGAAGACGTTCATTCCGATTAAACCCGGGGACACTGGAGAATCTAGATTTGAAATGGGAGTGAATTTTAAAGGTGGACTGTGACTGAAACTACTTTTGTTCATGTCTTGAAAACCTCATTGATGGCCTAGGAGATCTAAATTCAGAAGTGCTGGAAGCTTTGCAAACACTCTGCTGGTAACCCAAAATCCCACAGCTAGAAATTTATTCTTTAGTCAAGATCTGCCCTTTGTTTAAAGAATATATATTTATAGCACGAGATAGATATTAAACATTTGTTCTTTGGGGTAATCTTTTTGTTGGGGGCTGCCCAGAGAATTACTCAATTTCACAAAATAGTAAGTTTGTTATAACGACACTTTCCCATCGTTAGGGACTTGGTCAGCTTGCCTTGCTCCTTATTTTATAGTTGAACTGCAGAGAAAATAATGTGTTTTCCCATCTCAGTCTTATGTACTAACCTCACTTTGTATGCCCAGGTCATCGTGACTCAATGGGTAAGACCACGGGGCATATATCACCCACAGTGGCCTTGGTTCACTGCTCAGCCAGCTCTTTGGTCGGAACAGATTCCCTTTGAATGGGCTGTGGGCACACCATGACGCATGGCTGGCAAAGCCTTCATAATGGTGAAGTGATTATTTAACACTTACTGTGTTATGGGCACAATTCCCAATATATTGCATACACTGCTGTTATCCCTGTTCATAGGTGAGGCCCAGATACATTAAGTGGCTTGCTCATAATCACACAGGTGGAAAGTAGAGTGGCCAGGTTTTGAACCAAGGCAGTCTGCTCTAAATACCTGGGCTCAACCATTCCTTACTGTGGAGATGATAGCAAGTATAAAGGGACAAGGTGAAAATAATGACCAGAGAGAGGGCACTAATAGTGGTATAGAGAATAGTTACGGTCTCCCTGCCTTTGTCAAGCCAGCCCACTATGTAGAGGTGATGGGAACGTTATGAGGATAAAAGAAAGTTCTGCTTAGGAGGTAGCAGCTGCGGGAAAGAAGTTCTCATGGATGCTTGGAGTGAGAATGGAAATACACTGAAGAAAGGACCCAGAGGTCTGGGTAAACCGCTCAGTCCTGATAGGCTGGTGCTAAGAGGATGGATGGTTGTGTCATCAGAAGCAGAAGAAGTGGAAGTTGTAAACAGATCATTAACTTTAATAGTCAAGTAATGAAAAATGTGGGGGTTTCTGTGACTTAGGGAGATTATAAAGAAATTGTTGCATTTTTGAAGAGTTTGTTTAACGATTATGTGGATATCACTCATGAATTTGTTTCTGTAGAAATTTATTGGTAGAACTGATAAACAAAGCAACATTCAAATCCTTTCTAGAACACTGGTCTTGATCAGCCGAAGCCAAGCAAGTGGGTGAAAGATCTGAACAGGAAAGCATTCTCTTTCCTATAACAAGACCAGTGAAATTAAAAGGCAAGATGGTAGAGTGGTGAAGCTAGATTAGATGGCAGATTTGACAATTAGAATAAGAAAAGTTACCTTAGTATGAAAGGAAGGTTAAAAGTCAGCTTTTTGGTAGAAAGTCTCATGACTAAGGTCCGGTTATACTCATTTCCTCAGAAACCAACATGAGACCGTAATAATAAAAGTACACGTTGTGATTCAGTTATTCAGGTCTTATCTCCAATCCCATTGAACAAGAACGGAAAAGAAGCAGCACCTCACATCCAGGAAACTGTCAGAAGGGACCACTTAGAGCAGATGGCACAGTGTCAAGAGTCTACACCGGTGGAGGCGCCGAACTGAGTCTAGCCACATAAACCCATGCCTGCCCCGTGGCAAGGCTGAGCAGCATGGATTTCCAGTGCGTGACTTCAGAATGGGTGGGAACTCGCCAAAGCAGAAGGGCCTCAAGCCAGTTATGCAATTAGCCCATAGCGCGTGCTGGCCTCCATGCTCGTTAAGATAAATTTTGAAATCATCAGCAAGCTCTTGAGCCAGATCCTTTCATTGCGAGGAGAAAGTCAGACTGTATAAACCTGCATAGCGCCATGCAGTAAGTCTGTGGGACAAGTCCCACGTCCCACCCTCAGCAGGAGCAGAATGAATCTCCTGCAGAGAGACCTCTGGCTGTGTGTGGCCTGGCATGGTCCTCATAGCAGTCAGGGGGAAGGGTCCCTGCTGAGGGTGGTGGCTGGAGCCTGAGCCAGGACTGGGGACCAGTCTGTCCTAATCACTTGCCTGCCCCTGCACCCCCCCCACCTTATTGAAACCTACAGGGGATCTTAATTAGCAAAGACTGTAGCTCCAGGAGAGGAGGAGGGTGTTCAGCCCTTTCCGTTCCAAGAAGATGACCTTTGGGACCCAGAAAGGAGTACTGGGCTTCAGTTGCTTTTATTTGAGGCACTCAGAGTGCTTCCCACATATCTCATTTATCCTCATGACACCCCTGAGAGGTAAGTTTGTTTGAGATTTATACAAAGTTATGATTATGCCTATAGATTCAAGTTCCTGACTCTATGTCATTCTAAACCCCAAGTCTCATCCCCATCTCACTTTTCCTAACATAACGAAACCCTTTGGGGAACAAAACATCTTGGGCTCTAGCCTCGCCAAAGGGTGATTTTTTTTTTTTTCCCCTCCTCTTTTTGTTGTTGTTAAGTTTGATTTATTACTTAGCATTCTAGCCAGGCTCGATGGATGTTCACAATATTATAAATAATGTGGATTGAAAAGATTGTGCTGAAATGTTTATTGCATTCTTAGAAAGAGAACAAGGAATGGTGTGGAGAGTGTGGCAGTGGGGAAGGAGGGGCGCGAGGAGGGAGGGCAGGCAGAGCTTGCTCCCAAGATATTTTAGTGTGTCAATAGAAGACAGTGCTCAGAAGGGAAAGAGCTTATATTGCAATCTGCTATCAAGAATGCAGAAGTGTTCCAGCGGGTGTAATGATAGGCTTCAAGAATGTTAGGACCATAAGGAACTAATCACTAGACAGTCCCTCTCCCATTTCCTCACCCACAGTGTTCAAACAAGTCCATTCACGGAGAGGCTGCCTATGCTTAGACACTAGCTCTGCGGCCTGCTAGCTCTGGGGTACCATCCAGGGTGACAGACACTAGCTCTGCGGCCTGCTAGCTCTGGGGTACCATCCAGGATGACAGACACTAGCTCTGCAGCCTGCTAGCTCTGGGGTACCATCCAGGGTGACAAACACTAGCTCTGTGGCCTGCTAGCTTTGGGGTACCATCCAGGGTGACAGACACTAGCTCTGCGGCCTGCTAGCTTTGGGGTACCATCCAGGGTGACAGACAGCTATGGCTTACACCATGTCCACTCACAGAGTCCTCCTTTGACTTAGTTTGCACCTTTAGAGTCTAATCTTTGTCTTTTGGGTGCTCTAAATATACAAATGTTAACCAAGATTAGGACCCTGATATAGAGAAATTAATGTCAGACTGGGCCATTTAAAGCTGAAACCATCACAGCTTCTTCCTGCTGGACAGCCTTCATCTCTGATTGTTTTTCCTCTCTTAAGGCCTTTCCTCAGGCTCTGTGGGAGAAAAGTCAGAGTTCTTAGCAGCCAAGGCCATCTGCGTCAGCCTGATGCTAGGTGGAAAAGTGTGCAACCTGGTGGAGATTATTCTTCTAAGTCTCTCTTTATTCTAAGAAGAAATGGTCCTTTGGCCACCCTGGCTGCTGCTCTGGGCCCTGCAGACCTCCACAGGACAAAGGTGTCTTTCTTTGTCAAGAGGAAATGAGGCTAAGGGAGTATTGATACAGGATTGGGGGTGAATTGTGACAGCAAACAAGTGTTGTGAGTCACACACATTCCAGGCTGCTCTGCTTCTCATGAGGCTGTATATCATCAGCAATATGCTCACTGGGTACCTACCTCACCTCCAAGACACTGGCTTTCCTTTTGGGTAGGGACCCCAGACCATCATCTTGTAGTGCCCAGGGAAAACTACACTTCTTCCAACATGTTAACAGAAATTTTGTTGCAGGGCACTTGATCCTAACTTCTAAACCTCAGTTCTCAAACTTCAGCACCAGAGAATCTTGGTAAAATACAGATTCCTGGATGGGCACCCTTGAAGTTGCATTTCTAACAAGCTCTCAGATGATCCAGTGTGTCTGGTCCCTATCCCCGTAGCAGTGGTGTCAACATAGTTTTCTGTTGTTAGGTAACTTTTGGTAACTTCCTTCTCAGGAATGTCTTTGACCAGAGGGTGATTTAAAAAAAAAAAAAAAAAAAAAAAAACAGTTATAGAGAATGAAAGAAATGTGAACTGGGGCTCTTTGATTCTGTACAGAAAAGGGTCCATGTGGCTGGATTAACTCAGAAAGAAACCCATGAGCATCTGGTAAAATCCCAGCATTTCACTAAAATGTAACTTCATTGATTTGAAAGGTAAGAATAGAATACAACCTCCCAAACTTTATATTCATGTCATTACCTATCAGTGGCAAATACATTGATTTTGAATTTGATGATCCTGGCTATACTTACTTTACTTGAAACTTTTATAGTTTTTTTTTTTTTAATTAAATTTATTGGTACGGTTTAGATATATATAATGATCATATTCATCATAGGGAATTTGTACCTGTATATGATATATCATGATTCCTCTTTTTTTCCCCCATCCCCTCCCCTCCCTTCACCCCCTCTTCCCCTCCTTACTTACAAAACTTTGTATCCACTTTATCCTTCTTTTATCGTTTTTTTTCCTTTTATAGTTTTTTAAACCAATACTCCCTAATTACCTCATTTATTGAGTTTACAGTTTTATTAATGTTCACTCATTCATGTATTCACATATTTATTGTGCACTTACTGTGTGCCAAGTACTGTTTTAGCATCTAAAATATCCCCACATTAACTATCACTAAGTCACAATAGTGACTCCTCATATTCAAGGCAGTATTTGATTTTAGACTCTAAGCTGCTGTCCAGTCAATCACAATGTATTAAATATATGTTGAATATGTGAAGTCACACCCTGTATAATGTCATTTCAGTCGGTGATTGACCAAGTGTATGACAGTGGTCCCAAAAAGCTGTATCACCTACTGAAGTTGTGGTTATCTTAGTCTGGGTAAGTGTGCTCTACTGATGTCCACACGTGGTGAAATCACCCAGTGGCACAGTTCTCAGAACGTATTCCTTTTGTTAAGCAATATGTAACTGTATCTTAAGGTCTCTGTGCTAGGCACAGGCAGTTCATGGAGGGACACAGACATGGACACCCATGGCCTGCTGTCTCCGAGAATCTTCAGACAATCAGGAGTGGTAATTCACAAACCCAATTAACTGTTGCCTAAGTAATATGTTAATTTCTGTATCAAATGTGTTTAGTATGCAGACACATAAAGTAGCCCTAAGATGCTGTGAGTGTAGGGAGAGTGTTCCTGGGGAGGGAGTGTTTTCAAGTGTGCTGGGTACACGGAAGCTGGAGGAGGCTTGGAAGCAGTGCGGACCATTCCTGCCAAGGCACAGTGGCGTGAGCAAGCGTGGCATGTTGAAAGTGGGAGGCCAAGGTGGGAAAACTGGATCATCTCATTGGGACTACATCATAATTCACCTTTTTTTATTTTGGTTTGAAAGGACTTCTGAAATATCTGACAGACCATGTTTAATGTAAACCAGCAAATATTTCAAAGCCAAATCTGACTTTCTGGATTTCCTACCCTACTTTTTTCCAGAACAGTGGATAAGCAGGAGTTGATGACATCATTTTAATATTATCCTGAAATACCTTTTATTATTGGCACTAACGACACACATTTGAGAGGCAGATATTTTGTGTTCTTTGTGTGGTATGTGACAGGCAGATCCCTGGTATTGGCTTGAACAGGCTAATGTGTGACCTCTGACACTAGTCACGGTCATCAGAGCGCCTTTGCTGTGATTGTATCTTTCTAGACTGTTTCAGCCCCTTACCATCGAACATCTCCCCGCACACACACTCGGCCTTTGGTGCTGAGGATTGAACCCAGGGCCTGCATGTGCGTGTGAACGCGTGCTCTACGGCTGAGCTATACCTTCAGCCCCACATACTGAACATCTTAAGAAAGGAGAAGGACTTCCGCCTTGGTTGCCTTATCCACAAAAGTGATACAAGCCCCACTCCAGGCCGGTTCCCACAGATAACAGACGTTTCCCAATCTTTCAGCTCTCTGCACCGAATCCTTTGGGAGCTCTAGTTATCCTCCTTACCAGTAGAATCTCTGCTCATTGTCAAATATTCTAAAACTTACGGCCTGGGATCTTGTCCGTGTCTTTTCAGTAGACTCAGCGGTGGCTCTTAAATCTGTTCCCAACACCTGCACATCTGTGTCCCAGAGATGTGAAGTTGGTTGGAGGGCACCAGGTCTTGCTCTGAGTTTTCTCTTGGGAATACCAACCATTTGCTGCTGAACTTGACAGCAAGTTCTGAAAGTAGAAGCCTCCCTATGTGAGGGCAGGTTTTACAGATCCCAAATAATAGGCTGTTCATTCATCTTGGGGGTTGTGAAAGCATTTGATGGTAGTAGTGAGTGGAGAGGGCATCATTGCAGATCATTGTGACAAAGGGACAGCTCCTTCACTCCACTGTGAACAGGCCTACATTCATACCATGCACTTTGTGTGGGAGCTCTGCAGCCAGAATGTCCCTGGTATTCCTGTGGTTTCCTAGATGGGCCTGTAAGCCCTGCTGCTTTGGTTAAGAGGCCCTGTCTTCATGACCTGGTAGAGAGCAGCTTCAAAATGTCTGCTTTTGTTCTCATTCACCCAGGCTTGGTGAAGCCCACACAGCTCACAACTGATGGCTCCCATCCTACTACAAATGAAAAGTTAGCTGATGACCAGTGTGCTGGGTAGTTTCTACTCCATCCCTGCCACCAAGCATTATGTTGCAGTGATAGCATTAAATTCGTGTTCCTAGACCTAAGAAGAGGAGCTTCTGGGAAAGAATGGGCAGAAGATACGCCTTCTGTGCAATAGAGCAAATGTGAATTGCATTTTATTGATGTGCACTCAATTTAGGTGTGTGTATTCATGGAGACATACAAGCTGTTGGAGAATTTTGTGTGAACATAAATTTCAAACTGTGTTTTCTCAGTGTGTATGTCCATCAACAGATCGGTAAGGAAAATGTAGTATTTGTACACGATGGTATACTGTGCTGCCACAAAGAAAGATAAACTTGAGGCATTTGTAGGTAGAGTAAACGGATACAACTTGAGACCATAATGTTAAGTGAAATAAGTCAGACACACATGCTCAAATATTGCATAATTTCTTATATAAGAAACCATATATATAGATATCTCTGTATCTATATCTATATCTATATCTATATCTATATCTATATCTGTATATATATATGAAGAGAGATAAATAGGAAGTAGGGAGAAGTTCAAATACTTCCCCCAAATTACATATTCCATTCTTTTAAAAATATTTCAGTGTATATGCTAATTTGTTTCATTTATACTAGTAGTTTATTTCAGTTTGTTGAAAAGAGAGTTTGTGTTATCTGGGGTTTTTTGTTTTTTTTTGTCAGAATCTTTTTGGTTTATGTCTTATAGTGAGTAACTACTTTGAAAATAACAATACACAGTGTAATAACTATTGTTATTCTCTTGTTTGGTTATAAGAATTTGTTTTATTTTTTCATAAAAAATTCTTTTTAAAAATCAGGGAAGATTGTTGGCGAGGGGCCTGGCGGCCACATAGGACTGCTCAGGCCCGAGTGCAGGAGCCCGGCCAGCTCTTCTCAGAGGTCCCTCCCTTGCTGCGGTGTTGCACAGTGGGAAGGACATGGGCAGTGTTGAAACTAAAGGTGATCACAGGTGGAGGAGAGTCAAAGTGTGTTCTAGCCAAGGACCAGTGATGACGGATGCCACTTTTGTAGCAAGAAAACTTAGACAGTACCGTGTGCCAGGTAGTGTGCTTAGCACTGAGCATCGTATCTCCTTTCTTCTCTGTGGCCCCTTTGAGCTAAGGGTTATTATTCTCTCAATTTTAGGCTTAGAAGATTGTCTCACTTACATGACGGATCTGTGATTTGAATGTAAGCAGTTTGACCTTTCAGCCCATGATGCAACTTCAGCTTCCCAAAGAGAGAAACTTTGTATTCACACATGGTTCACACAGTGACTTCCTCTCTCATTTTGCTGCACACATGGGAAGTGACGCAGTGCTGGAAGCTAGTGGGCCACAGAGCTTAAAACCACTTAGTGGTGACCACTTGAAAGCTGAGGTGAGCTTTTGAATATAGTAGAGCCAATTTTTCTACCTCAGTAATGGGATCAGGCTTCACAGCCATGCTGAGTAATTATGACTTATGTTCTGGTTATTTGGAAAAAGACTCAGCTCTTAAAGTGAAAGGCCCATGTCTGGCTGTTCTCTCACCAGCCCTTATTTTCTTTTCTCCCACAGCCCCGAACAGTCATCTTTCTTCTGCCCTCACCACTGTGGCCCTCAGTTATATACAGTCTGCGTCACCTTGGGGACCGTAGGAATGCTGAGATTAGTTGGGGGCAGATGTGGCCTCCAGGATGACAGCATGTCTCTCCACCTGAAGCATCAGAAGAGGTGCTAGCAATCCCAACTTTATTAGGGATGCATTTACCTGAATTCTTCCCAATTCTAGGTGACTTCTTCTTTCTCCTATTTCATCTAATTTCTACCAAAAACTGGCTTCTCGTCAATTTCAGCAACCAGCTGTTGGCCAGCAGTTTGCAGCTCTCAGCTGGCACTGTGCTGAAGTGAAATGGCCTCTAATAAAGGCAACAGCCATTAGTTTAAGAAGTATAGTTTTCATTTGGGCACAGGACAGCCAAAACAGACTATTTGGTGAATAAATGCTACCCAAGAAGCAGCATACTCCTTCGCACTTCGTTTGAGACCCCACGTCCCCCATAGACCATTCAGGTACCACACAGTTCATTTGCCAAGTGCTGCTGTCCTGGAAAGTGCTAGAGCCCATTGACAAGTTCTTCCTCTCCAACTCTTCCTCTCTGTGCTCCATAATAAGTCTCCATTCTGTTTCCAGTTATTACATCACCTTTCATTCCAACAAACCTTCGTAATGTGTTATTTCTAAGCTTACATATTTTTAACATATAAGGATATCAGTTTCCTATGCCATGTAGGAAGGTACCCTAATCTCATTCCAAATCCCACTGTAGGATGGCAGTTTCTGGAAAGTACTAGCACTCCCTCACCCATGTGTCTCTCAGACCTGAAGGAAGGAGACACATGCCTTTGGGCTGTCACCTAGGATAAATGCTAGGAAGAGTACCTTAGTCACTTTTGTCATTGCTGAGACGAAATACCCGACACCCACAAGTTAAGGGAGGAAAGGTTTATTTTGACTCATAGTTCGTAGAGGTTTCAGTCCATATTCGGCTGGCTCCAAGGCCAGGGTGGTGTGGCAGAGGGGCATCACAAAGGAGAAACAGTTCATGACATGGCAGACTGAAGGCAGCAAAGCAGCAAGCAGCAGCAGGCTTGCCTTCCCTCTCTCCCTTTATATTCTATCCAGGCTATAAGCCTATTGATTGGTGCCATGCACACTCAGGGTGGGGCTTCCATTTATCCACACCCTGAACTATGCTAATTTAGTGCCACACACCCTTAATCCCAGTATCACATACCCTAGATCCAGCCAGCTCCAAAAGCCCCAACCTATGAGTGCATGAGGCTTTGGAGGGATATCTAGATGCAAGCCATAACAGAGAGACTATTTTTCTTTATGGCACTTGTCTAGTATATTACATTATCTACTCATGTTTTTTAGCCTTCTGCCCCCATGCCTTCATCAATTCAGTGAGGGCAAATTTTTTGTCTGATTTGTTTATTGCTGTAGATTCTAAATCAGTATTTGAAAAATCAAAAGCTACCCCCAGAGATGGAGAGGAGAGTAGAGATATCAATATTGTTTTTGCTTTCCTAACCATGTCAGGAGGAAGGACTTTCATTTGTTGATTAAATATTGATTGAGCAGTTCATTGTGTAATGTACATAATGTATACAAAGTATATGTAAACTGCCTAGCACCAGTAATGGTGACGGACAGAGCTCTTGCTAGAAGTGCTCTGGTTGAACCAGGTGTGATGGCACACACCTGTACTTCCAGCACTTGGGAGGCTGAGCCTTGAAGTATCTCGAATTCAAGGCCAGCCTGGGTTACATAGTGAGTTTGAGGCCACCCTGGACTATATAGTAAGATTATGTCTTTTTTAAAAAGGCACTGTGGTACCAGCAATTTTATGCATTTGCCTGGACCCTTCCTAAACCACGTACTCAATGGGCCTCTGACACTGGTGCCCAGCACAAGGAGGATCCCCATCAGGAACACTCAAAGCAACTAATTTGCCCCATCTACTACTTTGTTGTTAGCTTTCTTTACAGAGTGTGAGCTCTCCTCCCTGATATTTGCTCCAGAACCTTTACCCCAGAATATGAGCCCATCTTTTATATACTTTAGCTCTTAGGACAGTATCTGTAGCATTAGTCAGAGAATACTTGCACAATAATAATAAGGTGTGACTGTTGAAGAGAGGAGTTTGATATCGGAGAAGGCCCTGTTGTAACAGTGACAGCTATTTCTATTGGGTGATTCAGAGTAAGGGGATGCAACTTAAGATCACATGCTCCGAGGAGCAATGCCCCTGAACTGTCCTCTCAAGATGTAGCCAGAAGCTAGGTATGGTGGCACATGCCTGTAATCCTGGCACTCGGGAGGCTGTGGCAGGAGGATTGTGTGTTCAGTGCCACCCTTGGCTACTCAAAACAAAATAAAAACAAAGGAAAGAAGAGAGGCTAAATTAGTAAAGTCATTCTCATGTTATTTTTACATTTTTCCAAATGAGTAGAGACAAATAACTATTCCTGCTGATGATCTCTTCACTGAAAGAGGTTGGTTATAGGTAAGAGGAAATGACTCAGGCTCATTTAGTTTTTTAAAAAATGCAAATTTATTTGAGTGATGATGGGTTACGTGCAAGAATCTAAGGGAGGACAGAGACAACCCAGTCTAAGGAAGAAGCAAAAGGAAGGCAGGTGCTGGGACCTTTGGGCTCTTTGTGGACATTGTGCCTTGAGGCTTATCACTGCTGTGACTGGTCCCCAATTGTGCTCTGTTCAAAATCCAAAATTGCTGGAGAAGAGGACCTGATTGGCCTCCGGTGGAGTGTCATATCAGCTGTGTATGCAGAAGCAGGGTGAAGTTGAACACAGACGGCCACCATCCATACCTATGACATATTGGTCTGAGGTTTGGAACTACTGGTGCATCTTGGTCAGATGACTTGCTTTTAACAAACCAGGCAGATAAGCATCTGATGTGTTGACAAAGCTGTGCTTCTCTGCCTTGCCTTTGTCTACCTGAGTGAGAACTTAAGCAGCAGTGCCCTTGCATCACCTTGCCAGGTGCACCTAATTGGTGCCAGGTGATGTAGCCCAGTCCAGATGAAGGGGTCTGTAGTCATGAATCCATTGCCTGGCTGGAGCCATCCAGAAATCTTCTGACACTCAGTCAAGAGGGAATTGTCAAAACAAGATATCCATAACACAGTTCCTGACTGTTTTTTCCAAGACACTTGAACTCCTGCCAGACTCCAGACAGATTCACATTCCCAGGGGTAACTTACAGCACAATGAGGGGATATTTCTTAGCAAATATTGATGCGCCAGAGAACTGGCATTAAATTATTGACTTGACAACTCATAATAGGCTGCTTTTGATTGCTGATATGAAGGATTATCTATTTACAATTGAATTCTGCTGATGAATTGTGGTGATTGCTGAGCTGAACTTGTTTTGGAGATGGGAAATGAATAACTCTAAGAACACAGATGGGGCCTAGAAACTACTCAGCACTTTCTGTGCAGGAAGCAATAGTAATGGCCAAGTTTTTACCTACTGCCTCGAGGGAGTGGTTATCATCTGCAGGGGTTTGGTTTTTGTTTTAGGGATGGGTAAAGATGGGGTGGATTTTCTGTCTTGCTCATGAGACTAGCAGACTCCAAAGAGCCAAGTATGCATCATTGTACCCTTAGACTTGACACACAATGGGCACTCAACAAACTTTCGTTGAGTTGTGTTCTGGTGTGCGTACATCTGTCTCGGGTAAATCCTACCCCAGGCAGTGTTTTTGGTCAGCAGCCCTTGTTAGGACCAGATTTGCCCTGGCTGGAGAAATGAGCTCTCACAGGGGTCTCTGCCAACCAAGTGTTGGCCTGGCTGTGGCCTGGGGCTGCAACTGCTGCTCCAAAGCCACCTGACGCCTGGCCAGGGGCTCATGCCTGGATTCTGGAGCCCAGACTCGGAGCCTGCCTCTCACTAGGCTGCCGTCCAGCTTCTCTGCCCCCACTCTCACAGTCTTAATTCCTTTTAATTTCCTGTTTCTAGACCAGTCCTTTTTTCCCTCATCCCTACCCCCACTCCTTTCAGGTCACCTCCCCTGATTCCTACTTCCTGCTGAGAGTGTTCTTGCTCCCTCTGGCCCCCAGATGTCTCTCTCACCACCTCTGTCTTCCCCCAGCTGCTGCCTTCTATTTTCTGTATCTCCACAGAGCATTTGTTACATCTTGTCAGCATTACGTGGGGCACCGCACTGGACCACAGAGACCCAGAGGTGTCTCCTCTCCCAGTGTGGGATGGGGTGAGGTGACAAGGTCAGGGAGGCTGAAATCCAGCACTGACACTTGTTAGCACTGGCATGGCCACTCCAGAGTCACCTCTGAAAAGACCACAGTTCTTACCTTCAGGAAGCTGGTACTTTTTAGAAGAAGGCAACCACCAGTTAGCACCAGCCCTGTTCCAGGCCTTGGGCTCTTGCACAATGCCACTCAGTCCCCAGCAGGTTGGCAAATGCATGTGTCGTCTTGCGTGACCTCGTGGAAGTGGGGTGCAGAGGGGTTGTGTGAGTTGCTCACAGACGACTGAGGAGGGCCAGGCTGGGGTCTGCAGGCCCTTCCGCTTCCCCCTGTGCTGCGCCCCTAGACCATGGCAGAGGCTGTTTATTACATTCAGTCAGCGTGACACAAAGCGGAGATGAAGTGAAGATCTGTCTAATTCCAGTGTTCTCTGTTTTCAGTCAGAACCAAAACATAGGCAGATCCTATTTGGAGGCATTTTGGGCTTGTTTTGTTTTGTTTTGCTTTTGCCTTGTAATGTGTTTTTGGAGTCACACTGTCACTTGTGTATCCCAGTCCATACGTTGTCACTTTCACCCTTAGGACTCCTGTGGCCTGCCCAGGTTCCCTGCTCCCGTCCCATTCCTGAGTCGGGCCCAGCTCCATGATGCTTCTTGTCAGGGAATGTGGCCGTTTGCCCAAAGCCAGGCCTGCTGTTGGCTGGCCACCTTCCTAGGGCTCCCTTAGGGGAATGTGGCATGGTTTCTTACTCTTCTCATCCTGCTGCCTCAGCCTCCATTTTCTTACCTGTAAGTTGGGGGAAATTATTGCCCTACTGGCCTCATTTGCCTTATGATGAGAATAACATGGGATTTATGAGCACATGTATTTATTGGCATAACAATACTCTTATTTCGTGACTTCTATTCCTATAGTACTGTTGTGTTGTCAGTCTCAGTGTCGTCATCGCCATCACTGCTGCTACTGCTGATGTTGTTATTGTTGTTGTTATTATTATTTACTACTACAATTTGTGCCAGGCTCCCCTGGCTCCCCAGCCCCTGGGTCCCTCTCTGCCCCTCCTCCCACAGAGCTGAATGTGCTGTAGCATTGGGTCCTCTTTGGTTTGCTTTAATGTTCTCCTTCTCTTGCCTGTGACCTCGTCCTCCACCTGTACCCTGGCTCTGACCTCTGCTTCCTCAAAGGCTTTTTACATTTTGGTTTTTCACAGCTTCTCTCACCTGGTGTCCACTTGGCTGTGCTCTGCTTGCCTTTTGGGTCCAGCCAGAACTTCGCCCGGCACAGCTGCCCTTCCTGTAGCTAATAACCGAAAAGGATGCTGCCAGATATTCCACTCTGAACTTCCAACCTTTCCTGGATGCCCGTCATCACCACCAAGCCCAGCTAGAATTGGGTGCTCTGTTTCTGCACCAAATGCCACCCAGGTGTTCATCTGTTTTTGTTCTTCTTCCTTCTCTTTTGGAATGAATGACATGTTATTTCTCTCATTAAATTGAGAGACCAGCTCTTTTATGGGACATCCACGGAGTATCTGCCATTTATGCAGGGCACTGTATATACAAGTCACAATTCTTAGGTAGGTGCAAGACAGGAGTGATCATTATGTCACCATAGCTACCATTTATGGAGACCCAGTTATGTTCTAGAAATTTTATGTAATTTGCCTTATCAAATCCTCACAACAAGCCTACGAAGTTGGTATTTTTTAGTCTCTATTTAAAGAAATGGTGCAACCAAATTCGGAGTTAAGAAACTTTTCCAGCATATTATAGCTAGTAAGTTGCAGATTTGAAGCTCAGCATGCTTAACTGTAAAACCAGTGCCCCTCCACCACATTGGATAGCACAGTCCCTGTTTTGGGCGATCTTGTGGTCTAACGAACTATTAACAGTGGGAGAATTGAAAGATGCAGAGCAGTCATTTGTGGGCCACAGCGTTCATGTCAGTGCCCCTCAGAGACAGGACATGCAGGACCGAGCAGCTGTGGAGGACAGGTAGTCTGAGCTGAGTATCAAGGCCACATCCCTGGAGCACTCGGGGAGCGAGACTAGGTTACACACAGAGGGAGCCGGCAGAGTGCGAAGGCCACAGAGGAGGTGAAGGTGATGCCCTGGAGTTGCAGAGGAAGGTTGCCCCACAAAACAGAAAAGTTTGGAGGGATGGCGTGGAAGCCACGCTAAGAACAAAACCAGACACACAAAACCAGAGAAAGCTTTTGCACAGTGTTTTAATGAGAGCATTATTCGCAGGAAATTAACATGTAGAACCACGAGGTAGATTCGAGAGGGACAAGATCAGAGGCAGGTGGGTGCCCCTCTCCACATCCCCAGTGTCTGGTTCCCTGGTCCTGCTAGGCTGCTGGGTCCATTGGTATCCTCACCACAGGTTGCTGAGCGGACCCTACACAGCTCTAGAGCGGGCAGGTCTGGGCAGAGAGCTCCAGGGTGGCTTCAGTTCCCTGAAAATCAGAATGTAAATATCCTCACCTTCTCTGCACCTTTACTCTTTTCTTAGCTTATTTGCCCAGTAATAGGATTAAAGGGAACATTTACATGAACTTTTGAAAACAAATATTCCCATTTTGTCTCTTCTCCTGTTTATTCTCTACTTCAACTCAGAAGTCTGCTCTAAAAAATCCTTGTTTAATCAGTGAGAACCCACTGGTTAATACATAAGCAAATGTCACCTACTGGCAGCACAACTGAAGGGAAAAACCAGCCCACTATAGGACTCATTCATAAGGTTGCTCTGTTCACCTTTAGAGGTTATTACCTGGGGTGGCTTGGTGGCCCTGGCTCTTCCAATGTGAAGTACAAGGCAGACAAGAATATGTATTTTGGTTCAGAACAACCAAAAGTGATGGGCAGCCAGAATGGCTTTCCTTGTGACAAAAGCAGATAAAAAGACTTCCAGATAAAGGTCCCCCAGGTCTCCTCCTGCCTCCCACGCCACCCCCTGCCATCCTCCTTCCTGTCACATTCCCTTCCCAGCTGCCTACAGCTACGGGGTAGAAGTGACCAACACACAGACCCATCCTCTGGCCCCCAAGAAAAGGCAGACTGTGTACTCTCCTCTTCTTTCCTCTCCTCCTCCATGCTGGAGGCACTGAGAGCTGTTACCTACGCCATCACTTGCTGGTTTCCAGTGTTTCCCTGGAAAAAAAGTATGGACCATTAATCTAGATGAACAATCTTCAGAAAACACAGCCCTGTTCCTGAGAGACTGTGTTTAATGTCCTTTCCCAGTTTGAAAAGGAGTTTGTTTTCTTACATCTTTTTTTAATTGCCATGAGCTGGACTTGTAAATATTGTAAGTGGTTGAGTAATACTCATCTGGTAAACGGACCAAAGGAAATGGACATTTTTTTTCCACTCTTGTAACCCTGGCACCCATGTCTGCCCCTGAAAGGGGCTCTTGAGTACTGGCAGGGGACATCTGCCCTGCCAGGTGCCGGCGCTACCAGGGAAGAAGCTGAGTGAAGCGTGGAGGAAACGATCCCGGAGTCAAGAGGCTCGCCAGGTGTTCCGCGCTGGGGTCAGGGGCAGAGAGCAGTCATTGTTTAGAAGTTGGCAGGTTCCCAGAAGTTCAACTGTCTTTCTTGTTCTGAAATGTCAAACATTTCCTTAGCTGGGGGATGGATGACGAGACCTCCTGAGGCTTGAGCACTGTTCAGAGGCAAAAGAACTCAGTTCTGTCTTTGTCATGTGACTCAGTATGGCTCGAATTCTTCCCCATTCTTCCCTGACTGTAAGGACCCTCCTGCATCCTGGAGGCTGGAACCAGTTTCCTCCATCTGATGGGTTGGAGGCTTTGGCCTGGCTCTCTCTTTGCAAAGTTTCAACTCTGTGCTCGTGTGTGTGGTGGTGTTTCTTTAACGTGGCGCCTTATCTTTCAGTGACACTTACTAAAATGCCTATGGATAAAATATGCCTAGGATGTGCTTCCAAGTGCCACCCTGGACACAGGTATGGGTGAGGACACACATAAAACCAGACCGGCCATGAATTGATCCTTGTTAAAGCCAAGCGATGGGTTCATCGCTGTTTCGTATACTCTTCTACTTGTGTGTATGTTTAATTTTCCAACATAAAAAAGTAGAGGAGGGAGAAAAGGGAAGAGGATGAAAAGCGAAGAAACTCTGTGTCGCACTTTTCAAGCCCCAAGGAGTCTGGGTCTCTCTGCCTGATAAGCCCCGTGCTCTGGGGGGCTCAGGACCCCTGGCCTGGTTCCACTGGTGCAGGAGAGGTCAGGAGCATGGCCACCCGCCAGAGCCACCTGCATTCCCATTCTGGCTCATCCTCCGACCAGCTCCAGGGCCTTAGGCAGGAGAGTTCGCTTCCAGAGCTTCCACTTTGGAGAGTGATTTATTGTGGTGAGCAAGGAGAGGCAAAACACCATAGCCTGTAGCACAAAACCAGGCATCCCGGAATACTCCGTGTCCAGTGGAGCTTTGGAAAGGTCCTAGTTACTCTTCCCAAAGCATATTCCAGAGGAGAGAGACGCCATTCAGGAAGGTGCCAGACCTGTGTTCACATTCCGAGAGAGCCACTTACGCTTCTTCACAGGAAAGGGTCACAGCGATAAGGTCTGTAAACACCTTCTCTTTGGCACAAAGGCTGCAGTTGGCTTTTGCTTATCACTGTCACTTGCCATCTTGAAATGACTTCCTCGGCTGACCCTCGGTACACACTAGTTTACCTAAGCCTGTTGAAAATCCCCCCTACCCCAAAGAACCTGTGTTTGCTCTGAAAGGGTTTAAGGTGTAAAAATGTCATTTGTCATTGCTCCTAAAGTTCCTCTTTTCATCTTTGGGCAAGGAGCTAGTTTATCATGTTACCAGCCACCATCTAAGGTGTCAAGAGTGAATTGTGTTTTCATTCCTCACAGGTAGTGTGTGCCCCTTCATAGAGGCGTAATTTGTCTAATTCACAGTTTCAGTGACAGACAGATCAGCTTTAAAAGGCATTACTGGGACTGGAGGTGTGGTTCAGTGGTAGAGTGCTTGTCTCGCATACTCTAGGTCCTGAACACACACACACACACACACACACCATTCCTGTATTAATAATTCCAATGGGCCCACCCACCTTTCTGCTAAAACTGTCCTATTAAAGGTGTCCAGAACCCAGGAGCTTTCCCTGTCTTAGTCTCTGCAGTGTTCGTTGGTTGCATTGACCACTTTTTGGACTTTTTCCTTAACTTTCATCCTTGATATAGTTTCTCAGTTCCTCCCTCCCTGTTTACTACTCCTTCTGTGTCTTTCTCATTGTCTCCTCTTGTCCCTTTCAGATACTCAGTGTTATTTATTCATTTATGATACTTACGTGGTGCCTCTTGTGCGCCAGCTCTGTGCTAGAGACCAGGATATGGTGCTGAACAAGAAGGCAGAGTCCCTGCAGCAGAGGCTCCTGTGCCAGGAGAAGAGACACACAGGAGCCGGATGCTGAATGATTTTGATGAGTTACTGTGGGGACACAGAGGGGCAAAAGGGGTACTGTTGATTAGAGGTCAAGAAAGAGTTAGTCGAGGAGACAACACTGATGCTGAGGTTTAGGGGACTGGCTAGGCCAAGATGGGGAGAACTCTAGACAGACAGGAGAGCATGTGTCAAATCCCGTGGGTGGTCAGGAGCATGGCATGTTGGAGAGTGAAGGAGGCCCAGTGGCTAGAGCACAAGGCACAGAGCGTGGCCGCAGGAGCAGCGGGGCCAGATCACATGAGCCTTCTAGGCCGCCATAGTGTCTGATCTGTTTAAGCCATCAGAGGGCTTGAAGCAAGGAGGTAACCTGATCCAGTTTCCATCAAAAAAGATGGCTGGAAACTGGGCTGCGTAGAGCACAGAAGCACAGCCCTGCCGTGGTCCAAGTCTGAGTTGGGGGAGCCACCACACGCACCTCAAGGCCTCTTCCCTTGTGTTTCAGGCTTCGTGTGTGTAAATTAAACCAGGTGGATGATTTGGTCTTCCCCATCCATTATTCTTTATTCCTTTCTTCTGATCGCCTGTTTAGCTATTGTCATCATCACCCTGGTTTGAAAGGTCAGGGTCATTTGAACGGCTTCAGCTCTGGGCTGTCACAGCCTCAGTAGCGACCACTTGGTGCACAAGGATCATCCCGGCACAAGTGCTCGCCTATGGTGAGCCCGCCTGCGCCACACACACTGATCATGCCTCGGCCCCAAACTGTGCAGCTCATCTCCCTTATTTCCTCAGCCCTCCTCGTCCAAGAGTGAGACTAGGCCCCCAGCGAGTCCCCTTGCTCTGTCCACCGCCCGACCCCTTCTTCTCCTGATACCGCACCACATAATCTTGTCACCCCAGCCAGCAGTAAGTTCACAACCAAACATCACACACATAGCAGAGTGACAAACTGGTTCCTATCCCCATGGAGCTTTCAGTCAACCTGAAGGTGTTCCTGGAGATAGAAGTGAATGAAAAGATGTGTTTTTCTGGTTCTGGCTAGAAGTTGGACTAAAATAATCCATGCATGTACCCTTTCTCATCGTGAGCATCTTGAAATAAATGCTAGCTAAAATTTTATACCCCACCCCACAATGTTAGTGCATAACTGAATTCACAAGGAAGGAAATCCCTAGATGAAAGAAATGAGAGCATTGAAAATCCAAACCTAAGGGAATGAACTGGTGCTGCAGCTGGGTCATTATCCGTCACGGTGACACACACCAGGGGTCAGCAAACTTCTATAAGGGCCAGATGATAAATGGTTTAGGCTTTACAGACCACAGGTGGCCCGTCACGTCTCCTCCTCCTCTTACTTTTATGTCTACCCTTCAAAAATACAAAAACTGTTCTTAGCTCATAGGTTGTGCAAAAACAGACCACAGACAGAATTGATCCATGGACTACAGTTCACAGATCTCCGATGTGGAAGCTTCGTTCTGTGTCCCATGAAAACAAAGGAGAAAAAGCAGCCGTAGGTCCTGGCAAGGAGGGACTCTCACAAGATGGGATCCCCAAGAAAGAGGCCATATTAGGAACCTCACCCTGTGACAGGGAGATGGCCAGGAAGCTTACCATATATTTTAATTCCTTTCTCAATATTCAAAACCATGAGCAAACTGTACTTACATGAGTTGGGTTTAAAACTTATACTTTCTCCGAACTTAAAATACGTGTATTTTGATAAGCATGTTTTGAATGGAAAAGCAAATTGCATTCTTCTTTCATGAATGTCTTGAGATTTAGTATTTCCTTCAAGTACACATGTAGGCAGCAAACCAACAGAAGTATTATTGTGACTACATTTTCACCAATCAAAATTACATGTTTTCACATCAAAATATATTACATGTATTATCTTTGAATTTATTTTTATTTGTTTTTATTTATTTATTTATTTTAGACAGGGTCTTGCTATGCAGTCTAGGCTGGCCTTGAACGCACTACATAACCCAGGCTGGCTTCAAACTCGCAGTGATCCTCCTGCCTTAGACTCCCAAGTGCTGGGGTTACAGGTGTGCACCACCATGCCTGGCACTCCTTTAATTTTTAAAATAATTTATATAGTCATTCTGTCTCTTCTGGGACTGGTTTTTTCTTTTATTTAAGAAAAAAATCTCCAACTTTTAAAATTTATTACTGTAAAGTTATTCACAGTATTTTTTATAATTTCTACTCTCTGTAGTTACTACTTATGACTTTTTTCAATTTTCACCCATAATATTATTTATTTGTCTTTTTTATTTCTTACCTGTCTTGCCAGATCTATGGGATCTTCAGCTTCCCAAGTGCTGGGATTACAGGTGTGTGCCACCATGCCCGGCTCTCTGAATTTAAAATCCATATATTTTGATAAGCATGTTTTAGTATAATTGGAAATTTAAAAATATACTTCTGTGTAATGATTGGGCCAAGAAAGAAATCATTCTGAACATTTTAAAATACTTAGAATTTACAGACTGACAGTGAAATCATACTGTATCAAAACTTGTAGTCTTAGGGGCAATATATATGTCCACCATGGCAGCCATGGCTGTGTACAACAGTTGAACAACTGAAATATGGTTAGGGCAACTGAGAAACTGACTTTCAACTTTATTTACTTTTAATAATTCCAATGCAAATAACCAGAGGTGGCCAGAGGTTACCCAGAGGATGGCTCATGCTGGTGACTGGCCTAAAACCTGTGGCATCCTGGGCCAGAATAAGGAGTTGGACCCTTGGGATCCTGACCACCTCAGCTCCTCAGTTTTCCATGAGCCGCCCTGGTGGCCATGCTCCATGTGACCCTGTGTGCTTGGTTTCCCCGATACCTTTCATGTCCCTTTCCTCATCTGCTCACTTCCCTACTCTGGGCCTTGGTGGCCAGAGGAGTCTTGGGTGAGCAAGCTTTTCTAGATACATACTGTATTTGTGTGTCGGTGTGTGTGTGTGGTGCTGAGGATTGAACCCAGGGCCTTTGCACTGAGCTCCATCCCCAGCCTTTTATTTATTATTATTATTATTTTTTTTTTTTTTTTTTTTTTTTGTGGGTACCAGGGGGACGACCTCAGGACCTCGCGCGCCAACAGGCACCCGTGCCACTGAGCGATATCACCGGCCCCTTTTTCGTATGTGGGATCCGGGAGTCGAACTCGGGCCCTCGCGCTTGCAAGGCAGGCGCTTACGCCGCTGAGCCATCTCACCGGCCCTTATTTATTATTTTTGAGGTAGGGTCTCATTAAGTTGCCCAGGCTAGTCTCAAACTCGTGATCCTTCTGCCTCAGCCTCCCAGAACACCGAGATCACAGGCCAGCACCACCACATCCAGCTCGGATCTTTACTTTGTAGCAGCCCCGCCCTGTCTGTGTTAGGCTACACTGGTCTGCTGCTGTACCTAGCATGTGGTAAGCTCACAGTCTTAAACACTGGGTGGGTGAACGTGGAAGGCAGTGAGCTCCATGAGCAAAGGACTGTGTTCAGTGGGGCCCATGTCCAGCGTGGATACTTTGCGGCAAGGATCTGTGCCTCTGTGTCTGCCTGGCTGAAACTGGAGCTTCCGTGTACCCACTGCCCCACCCACCCCCTCCAGCATCTCAGTCTTGCAGTCCAGAGCAGTGGCACAGCTCTCCAGGGGCAGGGCTGTTTCAGGGTTCCCTGGAGCCCGTCTTCTGCACCCTCCAGCCTGCAAAGCCAGAGCTGTGTCTGCTTCCCTCTCGGCAGGTACTTGATAGAATGTGTGTTGCTGTTCCGGTCTGATCACTAAAAGAGGCATGTTCTGCTTCTGTTTTTCAGGGATGATAATGGTGATTTTATTGCTGCTCGTGGCTATTGTGGTCATTGCAGTCTGGCCAACCAACTAATAGCATTAAAGGGACCGCCCGCTGTGACACCTGCCAGTGCCGGATAAAAGCCCAGCATCTTTTTGTACACAAAACCTGCTCTCAATAAACTCTCCCAAAGCTCTGAACTCTTGATGTCACTGCTTCACTAGAGATGCAGGGCGAGAACATTGGCCCCGTGTGGCTCTTCTGGTCTCCACCTTGGTCCTTTTGGTGCTAGCCAGAGGCCCCTCAAGTGACAACTGCCCCCGTGGCTGCCAGTAGATTGCAGCCACCCCAGTGTGCTGGGCACCCAGGGGGCAGTTGTAACCTTGAGGTTTGGTCTCCTTGGGGTGCCCATGTGGAAAGTGAGTGATTGCTGTGTGTCCAGTGTGTCCCAGTAGTGGAGTAGGCGAGGCTGTGCAGAGAGGGCCAAGTAGATCCACGTCTGAGAGTCTGCCATCCCACCACCCACCCTGCCGAGGCACCCCATGGCGTTCGGCACGCCTAGGGGTGCTGGCTGCTACTGCCTAGAAGGATTTCTGGACTGCACTTGGGAGCCACCTTCATCTCTCAAACACATTCTTGTTCAGTTTCTCTGCGATAGAGAACTCATGTTTCAAGGCTAAATCATCTAAGTGGCCAGAATCTAGTGGGCTCGGGTGGGGAGCAATGTGGGGAGGGTGCTGTTTAGAGATAGGTGTGGTTACACAGTGAGGAGAACGTCACCATTTGTTCATTTGCAGTACTGGGGATTGAATCTGGGACTTCATTCATGCCAGGCAGGTGTGCTACTACTGAAGTACATCTGCAGCATTTATTTGTTTGTTTGTTTATTTCAGGATCTCACTACTTGTGATCCTCTTGCCTCACGTTTCTGAGTAGCTAAGATTATAGGAATGTGTCGCCACAACCAGCCAGAATATTGCCTTTATTTGGCCCCTAAACTGGCTCTGACAACCCTTTATGTGTGCATGTGTGCTTGTCCGTGGTTCCTGTCTCACAGGGTGGTCCACAGAGGATGCCAGGCCCACAGATGAGTGACTTCTAGTTAGAAGGACACAGAAGGCCCAGCGTCGTGCCTTCTCTTCTCTCCGTACAGGAAGCAGGATGCACAGCTGGCTTGTTTTGCCCTCCATGTCAAAAGGAGGAAAATGACAGAGTAGTTGCCAAAGTACACAGTTTCACTGAGGAGAAATGGGCTTGTGGCAGGAGACTTGGGGTGGGGAGAATCTCCTGTAGATTTTCTCACCAATGTGACCTGAGAACTCCCGTCGGGACAGGGACAGCCACCAGGAAGAGAGCCGCAGTGCAGCCTGGTGTAGTGTTGTTTCCTAGAACTTTTGAGATCAAAGACTCCAGATGTGTTGGGGAGATCTGGGACCCAGGAGTCCAGAGAGCTGCTCTGCCCGGACACATCTCCTTACTCCAGAGCCCAGGCCAACGGGACAGTAATCGAGGTCTCTGTGGCAGAGGAAAAGGAAATTCTGGAGGCCTGCAGGGCATGTTCAGCCCAAAAGCAAACCCACCACCTCTGCTTCCAATACGATGCCTGGAACTAGTTACCTGGCTCTGCTCTGGCACTGGAGAGTAGGAAGTCCCTGATGGCAGAGTGTCTGACATATGCAGAGACAGCCCCAAGGACAGCCACACCATGTACCAGCTGTGACCATGGGCCTCATCTAGAAAATGGAAAGAAGACCTCCTTCCCAACTTGTACAGCTGTTGTGAGCACTGAGTTACATGTGCAAGCACAGGGCCTGCCTCTTGGCTCAGCTGAGTAAAGGATTCTTCCTCTAACCCAAGTCTGAGTCCAGTGGGCCACTCGGTCTCCAAGTCCAGAGATGGAGAGCCTACCACCTGCTTTGAACCTAGAGCAACAGGACAGACTGGCGAGGATGGGAAAGTGAGCCAGCCAGGAAAAAGAGCTTTCTGTCTGTTTGGACCCCAGTGCCACTGACATCCTGACAATGCCAAGGCCCTTGGAGTAGACTTAGCAGGATGACTGGGGCCATGTCCAGTGGGGAGGTAGCAAGAGGCTGAGCAGATGAGGGGCAGGGCAGCCATGGTGAACAGCCCTATTGTCAGGCAGCCAGGCTGCAAAGGGAAGGAAAGGGAGAAGCAGCTTGTTGCAGGTGGGTAGGTTCCTGAAGGAGAAAAGCCAGCATGGACATCAGGGCTTTCAGACAAAACTTACCCTAGGATGTGTTTCATGTCAGGGTGGGGTGGTTGCTAATGGATCACCCAATGGAAGACCAAGAATCCACAGAACCACATCTCCAGTCTTGTGTGAAACCCCAAATCTGTACAAACAGCATCTCCTTGGAGCCCCCTACTCGGGGGCTCAGGGGAGGTGGCATTGACAGCCTGTTTGACTTTCTCACCTCCTCTTGACTTGCTCAGCACGGAGCCCCAGCAACTTGTGGGGCGTCTTTGAACCAGAGCCATGGTGTCCTGGCTCAGTCACACTGAAAGGCCCTTTCAAGGAAACACTGAGCTGATGTCTGCACACAGCAGCTTCTGTTCTTTTTGGCTGAATGGGCTCTGGCCCAGCCCCAGCATTGCTAGCTGTGTGACCCTGGACAAGTTACTTCACTTCTCTGAGCCCATGGGCAGGGGAGCGTGAAAGGAAAGCTGCCCAGGAGCGTAGAGTATAAGGACCTGCGATGCAGGCTGTGGGCAGTGCAAGCTGCAGAGGCCGGGGACATGCCAGGAGGAAAGCCCCAGCCAAGCTTGGTCTTCCTCGAGGGGCAGGTTTCTCCTGTGAGACACCTGCCATCCCCGTCAGGCTGTGAGTGGTAAAGCGTATCCAAGTGGCTGGCATGTGCCATTTGGGGGGACCTAATGCCTCATGACCCACCCTAGAGTAACGTGGCTCATGTAAAAGTAGCATTTTCAGCATGTTTTGCAAGGTCTGGTTTCCCCCTCAAACGTGTCCACACAGCAGTCCTGGGTGACCTGCAGCAAGTGCTCTGGAATTGGTTGGTTGCGCCGTACGCCCTCACCCTGAGCATAAAGCAGAGCAGCAGGCTAGGGGCATAGCACCCATCACCTCGAGTGCTTTTTCAATGAAAATAAACTTTATTAAAATAACAGCATAAGAATTGTTTAACTTATCGGATTATTAATTATAAGCATTTTAAGTCTGGATACCATATAAAGAAATCCAGATACCCGGATACAACTGGTATTTTGTTCCATTTTAACTTCATAATTATTAATAACTGCATTAAACCTTAGCTGTCATTAGCTCCAGGACAGTCTGCTCCTTTTAAAGCCCACAGGCCCTGCCTGGACACAACCTCCACCCAAGTCTTTGTGGCTTTGATACGGAAAATCCTTGCGCTTCTTTTCTCTGCTGCCTGCAGCCAGCTAGCCTGGCTGGCATTGTGCCTTCTTTTTGAGCTCAGATCCCTGGAACTTTCCTTCCATGGGGCTGCTGCAGAATTCCTTAATGCCCCTCTGCTTCCAGAACTGTCCATCCAGCTCTCCTGACTAGTCAGAGAGAACTGGCAACAGCTGGCTGTGTTGCTGTTTTCCCTCGTCAGAAAACAGTGCTTTCGCTGCCTCAGAATCCTGTTTCCTGCTTCAAGTTCAGTGATAACACTGGCACCTTTTGCAGACTAAAGATCATCTCTTATCTAGTTGGATTTTCTAACTGAACCCTGCTGAAGTTAAGTGGGGTTCCCCCTTATTTATATTAAAAGGTGGGCCGAGATTCTTCTTTCCTCTGATCGCATCGTAGGATTTCACAGACTTCCTCCCGACTACCTCCCCGTAACAAAAGGCACTGACCTCTTTCCAGAAATGACTTGCTGTCCTGCTGAGTCTCCAGTGTGCTAAAGCAGTGAGTTAATCCATCCTGTACTGTATTCCTCACTGGCTCTGTTCTTTCACTCCCCATTTTTCTTGGCACATTTCTTCTCTGTCTTTATTTAGTCTTAAAAAGAGCATGGAAAAGTGTCTGTTCAATGAAATCTGAGAGGGGTGTGTCTGCTTAAGTGGGCATCCCCATGCAGGCACTGTCCCTGGGAGATGCAGGGACTGGGGAGAGGCCTGATAAATGTGAGCCGCCCCGACAGCTGACTGGCCCTAGGATTCCTAAGGATCACTCGGCTTCCTTGTGCCTCAGCATTCTAGATTCTAAAATGGGCTTTTTAGAGCCCACCTTGGGCTAGTGTTTAGCAGTGACCCGGCTCATCTCCTGTGTTATTCAAATTGGACAGATCTTGATGTCTCTCGATGTCTTCTCAGCCAGAAGGCGAGGCCCTGAGAGGTAGCTGTTCATGGCGCCCTGTTCTGATGTGTTTCTGATCAGCAGTGTTCCCTGCAGGCCTGGGGCTGCACCTGCCAGCACAGAGTCTGGCTGTGATGGAGTCCCAAAGGACACATAGCACTCGCAGGCAGAGACAACTTTTGGACAGAGAAAAGCCACATCATGAAAGTCCTTGAGAACTGGATCCTTGACCTAAAATGACCACAGCTGAGAATCAAGCTGCCATATGCATCACGAACCTCTTAGCCCCAGTCTCAGTGGGCCCTAAATCCTGCCAACAGTCCAGCTGGCCCTGGAGACTGCCGAAAGGCTTGCTTTTTCTTGGCCTTAGCAACTGAGACCTGCCCAGGCCCCACCCATTCACCATCAGTCATTGTCATTCAGCAGGAACTCACTCCTGAGATTGACTGGGACACCCTCAGTCCATGGATGTGCTCCGAGTGCCCAGCTCCTTGTTCTCACAGCCAGGCCCCCGAGGAGGCTGGGCCATCACAGTATCACCCTAAGAAGCAGCTGACCTCTAGCCAGCTTGCTGCATGGCAAGGGAAGGCTTCCTGGGCCAAAGAAGGGCGGCCAGTAGAATCCACGTCGCTGAAGGTCCAGACCAGGCTCATGGCTGAGCCTGGTCTTGGAAACAGCTGGGTGCAACAATGATTGTTTTGTAGAGCCCATCAGCTCCACTTTGCATGGCAACACAATGTGTTCCTAATGGCTGGATTGTTTGTTTAATACAGAAATCACAACCATTTGGAGATTTAAATATAGCCTCTCCGAAACCCAGCGAGCTCAGCTCCTGGTGGTTGCGTGGTGCTGGCACTGGCCCACTCTCTGCACCGCATGAAGCCTTCAGCAATGGCTTGGAAAAAAGCCTTTTGCAAGATCTCTTGAGTTTCACCTACCCTGTTGTATTTCCTTGTGAGTCTCTACTTGGCTTTAAGAAACAAGTTATATGAAAGGCAAAAAATGATTCCAGTTTCAAAATCAAACAGGGAAAGGTCAAAGGTTGCTTTCTTCCTGCTGCTGTATGTGGGGCAAGTGAGAAGAAACCCCCTTTTCCCTGTACCCTAAGATCCTCCCTATCTGGGAGCTCCAGGGAATAGTAAGGATCTATCCCAGGAGTGGCGACTAGAATACATACTGGCCCATTTGAGTGCCTTTTAGCTCAAACTAGCATTCAGAGCCAGCAAGGCCCTAGGACTCTCCAAGTCAAGCTGCTCTTTTCCTCCCTTTTTTGGGTAGTTAGGGCTCTGTCTTGCTGGGGAGTTGTGCTAAGACAAGAAGCCATATTCCATAAGTTGCTGGAAGACTTCGCCCTCGTGCCTCCCCACATGCCCACCACTCATAGCTCAGGCCACCAAGAAAGACTGGAGACAGAACAGTATACAAGAGTTTATTTAATGATAATCTGAATTTAGTTCTATCATGTGGGGCCCACATTACAAGTTCCATCTGGGTCCATTACAACTCTAACAGAAAAAAACCTTAAAAAAAATCCACAACTTTTTCCATGTCATTAAATATATTCATATATAATAACCATAATATATTAGTATGCATTGGAAGGGACACTGACCTGAACAATATGTCATGGTCACAACTAAACATTTACAATTCTGAGTGAACAGAAATCCGCAACACAAGAGGGAGCTGGGAGAGGGCAGGAGGGGCTGTCCAAGGACACAAGGAGGGGATCTGGCTTAGGTTTGGGCAGGGGCAAGGCCCCACAGGGACAATTTTGGTACCTGCCCCTGGGGTATGGCGTGGCTGTGGTCCGCAGGAATGCCTGTCCTGAACCGTGGCACATCAGTGAGACTAGTTTGCCCACTCTCTAGGCTTGGGGGAAGGAGGGGATCCTTCAAGTATTGAGACCCCAAGGGAACTATTTCCCAGTCCCTAAGGGTCTCTTCTGATTTCTGTCTCATTCCAACCTGGGGCAACTCCAACCAAGTCTATACCCATTTCCTGCATGTTACTACTGAGGCAGTTCCAGGAGGTCCCTAAAGACCTTGTGCAACTCCCAGCCTCTCTAGGCTTTGACTCCACAGGTGTCCTCCCCTCCCATCTGAGGGAACCTGTGGTTGCTGCCTCCCACCCTGCTTTCCAAGTACAGAAGCTGCGAGGAGAGGCCACAGCCTGCAGGTGCTTCCGGTGGGGCAGCCTGTTTCCTTCCCCCGTCCCTCCACCTCACACTTTTTGAGTTTCTGTGCATCAGTAAAGCAGGCACTCAGCTGTCAGGAGCACCAGACCACCCAGCTGGTTAAAAAAAAAAAAAAAAGTGGGGCGGAGGACAAGAGGCCCTGGGGAATCTTTTAAAAGCCAAAAAAAAAGACTAATCTGATCTTCAAAAACCTACATATCACAGTTCTGGTTAATACACTCTTCAAAATCAAAATCTAGTTCCATTTTACATCCCTTTCTAACTGTACAAACTGGAACTGCAACACCTTGATTTATTTCCATCTCCTCCCTGGGGTGGGAGTGGGAGAGAGAGGGGGTCACTTTGCTGAGGCTAGGTCCTTACCGTGGAGGTCGGAGGCTGGAAGCAGGGGCAGTGGGCTGGTTCTGGCTGGGTGCACAGGACCAGGGAGGCAGCCTGTGATGAAGTGTGCAGTCCCAACAGTGACCTCGTCCCTGACCTGGCTGATCTGGCCACCCTGCCACAGTCCCCCAAGGGTCAGAACACTGGGTGGATGGCCCCTGCTCCACTGAAGAAAGGGTGGCTGAGCCAGAAAGCAGGGCTGGAGGCTGGTTTTGTTGTCAGCAAAACGCCTTGTTGTTGGGCAGGGCCCTGGCTCCACTGTTTAGGGGTCCTCACTAGACATGGGGTGAGACCCAGACCCAGAGTGGGGTGTGGTGGGGCTACCACAGTCCTTCTGGGCAAGGTGGTATAAACAGAACTGCTCTGGCAGCAGGGTGCCTTTCGCTGCTGATGGTGTTCAGCAGATCATGCTAGGCCCAGGGCCTGGCGAGAGGCCCTTGCCCTCCAGCCTTGGGTTGCAGGGAGCCAAATGCCCCGCCCTAGGGCAGTTTTCTTTCCCTTGCCCCTGAGGCATCTTCACCAGTCTCTCCTAGATTCCCTCCAGCCTTGCACCCCATACCCAGAGCAGCCAAACCATCCATCTGGGAGCTCGAGAACTGAGGTCTGCCTTCCTGGAACCTGGCGTTTCCCAGGGCTTCCCTCAGATGAAGCCGTGCCCTATCCTGCTCCACCCAGCACTCTGGCTGCCTCCTCTGAAGACATCGCACTTGTCCCTATCCTCCCCCAGGCTCCTGTCCTCTAGGCTAGATCCAAGGTCCTTGGGAGGCAGGGGCATGGTCTGGCAGGTCCATGGGCACCCCTCACAGCGTGCCGCGGGAATCGAGGGTGGGTGACAGAGCTGGAGCGGGTTCTAGGGTCTGAATCCCAGTGCTGCCACACACTTGCAGCACGACCTTGGGCAAGTGTATGCCAGTTCCCTCCCTGGTGGAAAATGGGTGAGAATCCCTTTCCCATGGGGTTTTGACAGGCTGGGAATGTGGAGGTAAAGTGCCTGGCACAGAGCAGGGACTTGTTAAATGGCAGTTAAATGGTGACATGGGTAGAAGTGAGGGAAGCAGAGGGAATCCCATCGCCAAGAGGTTGAGCTCCATTCTTGGTATACCGGCTCTTTGGAGCAGCCAAGCTCTGGCAGGGAAAATGAAACCAATTTCCTGCCTGAGAGGGAGCCAAGCTTCTCATTCCATGCTCCGGGTGTGAGGATGGGGCCGGAGGCCCAGCACAGTGCACAGCTCAGGAAGGCAGGGAGCCCAGAGGCTCCAGAGCACAGGAATAGGTCCTATAAGACAACCAGACCGAAAGGCTGGGGCCTGCTTGCTTGAGGACAGTCCCTAGGGGTTTGAGAAGGGGTTGGGCACACTGGAAAGTATGGGGGGTGTCTACAAAGGATGGTCTGAAAGGAGTGCGCAGAGTGCTACCCAGGCTAGACAATGATAGTCCCCAGGGTGGCTGCAGCAGGCTTTTTAGCCCAATACCCTCGTCCCTTCCCTTGGAAGTCAACAGTGAGGGCAGTGACACGAAGTGGTCAAGGCTTCCATGGCTCCCAGGAGTGTGGCCATTCCTGGCCCTGCCGGCCTGTGGTATGGGCACCCAGGCACCTTGCTGAGCCAGCAAGCCCTCTCCCCCAAGGCTGGCCCTGCCGCTGCATACCCTGCCTGTGCGCCCCCTTTCCAGCTGTTGACACTGCTGAGGGGCCTTGTGGGAGCTGATGTCATTACACAAATAGTGTCATTGCTGTAAACCCAGCCAGTACCCCTTCCCCCTCCCCTGGAAAATGTCATAAAAGGGGCTGGTTCCAAGTTTCCAAAAAGGAAACTCTCTGGGAGGTTTTGCCTTTGCAATGCCTCCTCCCACAGGCAGCTCCAGCAAGAGGCAGTGACCACCCGGCTTGGGCTTCTCAGGGGTGTCCTTGGGCCCACTGCTTAACTGGCTAGAGGCCTGGACCAGCCCCTGGCTGGGTAGGACAGGCACCAGCAGGAGCTTTGCCTCCTCACAGATGAACCCCCATCCCACACCCCACACTCCACCCAGGCGAACCAACCCAGCAGGTGGCCATGGAGACCAGAGGCCACATGAAGAATGCTGGCTGGACAGACTACTTCCCCCTCCTCCCAGTGCCACCCCAGCCTCTTCAGATGGGGCCCAGGTTGTCACAGCCAGGCGTCCTGTGGGAATTCCTAGACAGCAAAGAGGAAAGAAGGAAGGGCTTTTGTCTCTTGGGTTGGGGTGGTGGTTTGGTCAGGCTTGCTCAGCAGCCCTATCCAGGCTGCGGGCCTAAAAATTCACAGTTCTCCTCATGTCCCCTTCTCCATAACCATCAACGACCTGCGTCTGCGGCCCGCCTGTGCCATTCTGTGCCTGCTCCCTGGCACCAGGGAAGGCTGCCCCCAGCCCCTCCACGGTGACCCCAAGGGAAGCGCATCTCTGCTCTGGAAGGAGCCCCGTGAGGTAGCTGCGTCTCGTCCACATTTCTCCAGGGCCTGGCCTGCTGCACACCCTGCCTCGCGTGTGTTTTCGCCGCTCCCGCCAGGGGCGCGCAGGGTGGGGCTGGGGGAGGGGCCGCCGAGGGCCCCGCCCCACGCCGGCTGCGGCCCCGCCCCCACCCTCCCCCCACCTGGGAAAGCCCTCGTGGGCCAAGTCCACCGCGGCCGCCTGCTCGCTCACCCGGCCGTGGCGCCCCGCTGCGCCACGCTAGGCCTTCTTGCACTTGCCCTTTTTCTCCCGCTGCTGGAATTTGCGCAGCCGCCGTGCCCATGTGTCCCGCCACTGGATCACCAGGCTGCTCTTGTCCGCCACGATGCCGCTCTGGTCGGGCGAGTCCTCAGCGTTGCCCAGTAGCAGATATTTCTTGAGGGGCTTGATTTTGGGGCACTTGCAGGCGATATCACGGGAGCGGATCCACAGGCTCTGGTCACCGCGGCGGATGCGGCTCGTGCCCTGCTTGTACACGGAGATGATGTTGACCGTGAACTTCCACCAGTCCCCCGCCTTGTCTGCCTTCAGGATGTGGATCTGGACGGCTGCAAGGAAGCACAGGCCGGCAGGTGGGCCACAGGTGGAGGAGCGCGGCCTGGGCCCCCAGCCCCTGGGGCCAGGTGGGCCCTCGCCTGCTCCTCCCTCTCTGAGAGCCTGGGGAAGAGGTACAGGGGGCCACAGTGGGAAGTGACTGCTGAAGGTGCCCAAGCGGCAGGAGGCAAGTAGGAGCGAGGGGATTCGGAGCTAGCCCTGCTGAGACCTGGGCTGAGGCCACCACAAGAAGCCCCACCTTCTGCTTACTTTGAAGGTGCTGCCCAACACTGCCTTTGGAAGCAAGCTACCGTTTGGCTTTTTAAAGATCCAATATCTAGCAAGGTCTGGGGAAACCCACAGAGACAGACCACACCCCACCCCCAAGGCAGGTACCAAGACAGCAGTGCTGGCCACTCCGCACAGGCTGGAGATGGGACCCTGCTTGATGTCTGCACTGCCGAAAGCCCAGTCACTGAACACCGAGCCTCGTGCTGCTTGTGGATCCACAGGCCTGCTCTTGACCCAGTCTCAAAACCATCACAGGGCTCAGTGCACAGGTGCAAATGACAAGAACTTGCCTTCTGGGTGGCCACAGTGTTTCTTCTAGAGTCTCACGTCCTTGTACCTCCTGCCCCATGTGCCTGAGCCATCACAGGCTGCCTCCCTCCCTCTGAACCTCTCAGGTTCCCCAGGCCACACCTCGTCCCAATTCCTTGTCTGTACCTCCCCTGGCACCGGGGTTCTCAAACTGAAGCATTCATCAGAATCCCCTGGCAGCTTCTGAAAACACGGTGGGTCCACCCCAGAGTTTCTGATTCAGTGTAACTATGGTGCGCCCAGAGCACCCATTTCTCACAAACTCCCAGGGTGCTGATGCTGTTGACCCATGAGCCATAGAGGATCCAGACCCTGGTCCGTAGTAACAGGCATTACTATATTTCTGCAGGACACTAAGGGATGTTCTAAAAACAGGAGGAAATGCTTAAAAAGGGGTAGGGTCTTTTTTTAACCTGGTACTTCACGAACCTATTTGAACAAAGTCAAAAGGTTTCCTTGCTGCAGAAGTTCTCAGAACCTTTAATCTATGACTTGTATGTGTGTTACCTTGGTTTCCCAAACAACCCTGACTGTAGAACCCACCCTTCAGTGAGGTCACCAGAGCCTCATGGGTCTACCTGGGAAACTGCTGGAACTTGAGGGACCCCTTCCCCTAGTCCTGGGGGGTCTTTGGAAAAGGCCTCAGTGCACTCACCCCCACTCACAGAAATCAGCCATCTTCCTCATCCTCGGTCAGAAGGGGCCTCCTGCCTCGCTGAGCCACCCACCATACCCCGTACCCTTCACCCCACTGAGCAGAGTAGTGCCCTATGGACCAGGCTAAGGACCCCCTGGTCACTGAGTGCACTTGAACACTCCTGAGAAATAGGAAGCAGCTTGAAGAAACAGACACAGGCAGGCTCAGTGGCTTCAGCAGCCATCACACCTTCCCTACCTTAAGGCCCTAGGCATGGGCCCAGCCAGAGCCATGCCTGCCTTCCTGCACTGTCTGGCTTCTCCCTCGCTCCCTCTCCCCAGTGTGTGGTGCTGGGGATGGAACCCAGGCCCTTGCACATGCTAGGCAAGGGCTCTACCACTGAGCCACATCCCCATCCCTGTGGCTTCTCTCAAGGTCTCTGGGGGCCCTTCTGGCATCTTCACTCCTAGGGGACCACCCTACTCCCCTCCTGCACCCACACTGGTGCATGGTGACAAGGAGGGGCAGGGACTGCAGGGCCCGGGGTGCCCCGAACACTGTCAAACCATCCTCCTGGCAGACAGAGGGGGCAGATTTTCCCATATTTTCATTTCAGCTGTTCCTGGGCATCCTGAACTTTGCACTCCAGTCTGAGGGCTCCAAAGAATGGCTGCCATGGCAACCGTTTCCATGTTTTTGTCACCAAGGGACTCAACACTCAGTGTGAACTCTGAGGGGTGGGGGTGGGGGAGCCCTCCAGTCCAGAGAAGTGGCTGGGCTGTGTGTATTTGACTGTGCAGATGGAGGTCACCGTGGCAACTGAGTGCCCCTCAGCTATGCAATGGGGGAGCTACCCCCAGCCTCCCTGAGAGCCCCAGTTTCCTCTCCCCAGGACTGAGCTGAATACAGAATGGCCCTCCCTCAGGCTACAACTGTTCCCCTACATGGCACCTCAGACCTCTGGCCCAGCCAGTGTCCCCCCCAACCAGCAGGGGTGGGCCCGCCTCCCCAGGCTGCTGCAGAGCCACCACTGGCTGGGGCCCCTGGGAGATGCAGCTTTGATCCCAGCCCTGAGCACTGATAGGTGCAATGGGCTGAGCCCCCCCCCACATTCATGCGTTCTTTAGAGAGTGACTATATTGAAGATAGGGTCTTCACAGAGGTAATTAAGATGAGGTCCTGAGAGTGGGCCCTAATCCAATATGATTGGTGTCCTTATGGAAAGAGATTAGGACACAGACACACAGAAGGCAACCACATGAGAACACAGAGAAGAACCCATCTACAAGCCAACCAGTGAGGCCTTGCACAAAACCAGGTCAGCTAACACCTTGATCTCAGACCTCTCCCCTCAGTGAATGCCCTGCAAAACTCACAGGGCACTTGGAGCAGCCCCTCCCTCCCTAGACACAGCCAGCCCAGGTCTGAAGGGACCTGCTTAATACTGAGGTCCAAGCACTGAGGACCCCCTAGACACCTCACCGACCTCAAGAATCCAGAGGAACAAAGCAATGGACACTGGTCGGCTGGGACACAGAAACTGGCTTCCACACCCACCTGGCTCTGGTAACTCCCAAGGTGGGAGCATCCTGGCCATAGGGTGAGACAGCCCAGGGCACAGGAGGGTGGTGGGAAGATTCGTGAGATTATGCTGGAAAAACTCCACATTTCCGCTGCCCTTGGCAACACCTCCACACATTACACAGCCCACCAAGTATGAGCTGCACACGCAGCACACATGCCAGGTCCCCGCAGCGCACAGAGAGCTGAAAATATGCACAGTACACATTTCAACAGTGACCTCGAACAGACCTGCTCCCCACTCACAGAACGTGCTCTCTGGCAGCCACTGGCACACCACAGGGCTGCTGCCACCTCTGACCAGCTGCTGGCTCTGAGCAGGGAATGCCAAGGGTCCCAGGGCTACACAGAACTCTGGGCCCCCACCAACGCAGAAGTGCCCCGTTACATCACTCAACCAAGGGGACTTAGCACAGCGAGCTGTAGGAAGCTCTGCCCATTCCTAGGACAACGGCCCCAGAGACAGACCCCTTACGTCCTGCTCTCAGTCAGTGTCCCTCCCAGTATCCTGTGTAGGAAGCTAATACCCAGCGTGGAAGGACTAAAAGATGAGTCTTTGGGATGTGACCGAGTCATACAGGATCCACCCACAAACAGGATTAGTGCCCTTGTGAAAGGCTCAAGCAGACCTTTGGCCTTCCTGCCATGTGAGGCCATAGCAAAAAGGTGGCATCGCTGAGGCAGAGATGAGCCCTCAGCAGACACTGCATCTGCAAGCACCTCTATCTTGGACTTCCTATTCTCTGAAACCATAAGCAATAAATTTCTGTGGTTTACAAATTGCCCAAAATGTCTTGTTAAAGAAAAAAAATGTATCTTGTTATAGCAGGCAGAATACACTAAGACACAACCATCACACAGCAACTCAACCTCGGTCTCAGCCCTTAGGATACCTAAACTCTCCCTACCTTATGCCAATGTCCTAAATGTTGTCCTCGACAAGGCCAAAACATAGGGTTCTGATGAGGATCCCCAACTGTATTCAGAAGGCCAGACCACAAAATCAGAGCAGGGAGATGAGAGGTCCCTTATATTAGAGACTGCTGGTCAAAAGCAAGACAGTCCCAGCCTTGAGCCAGAGTGGCCCTTATCTGAAATAGACATGGCAGTCAAAGAGGCAGATGCTGGCAGGAACCCCACCAGCTGGTGCTTCTGGACCACTGTGAGAAGTGGCTGCATCTCGGGTCTGCACTGCAAACCCTTCGTGCCTTCCTCTGAGCCCTTGCTCAGAAAATGAGGGCCCAGCCTGAGTGACTCCTGCAAGTGAGGGAGTATGCTTGTCCCTCAGGCTCTGCACCACAGAATGTTCCTGGTGTAAACAAAATCAGGACCCTGGAACCTGCAAGGCTGACAGACTGAGCAGGTCCCCAAGGAAAAGCATGGAGTGTGCCACAGCCTCCTAGGAGGTGGCCTCCAGGAGCCAGAGCCTGGAGCCCTGTCTAGACTCTGTCTCCAGGCTTTGGAGTCAGTGAGCTGCCTCCTCACATGACTGTAGTAAACTCTCCTTTCCTGTACCAGCTGCAGAACCTTACAGGGCTCAGCAGCTGCCCCTTGCCCAGCAATTCTGGGGTTCACAGAAAGGACTGTCACACAAAGAATACACTCAGCCAGAGGGCAAGCCACAAGGACTGATGTCCCTGGCCCTAATTTAAGCCTGTTGCTTTGGCAGAGGCCCCACTGTAGGTCCTGGAGTGAAGAAGCCGAGGGCAGGGCCCACAGGAGCAGCTTTGTTAAGGGTGGCCTGCGCTGGTCCTGGCCAAGGGGCAGGAGGCAAGGAGGTCCGCTGGGTGCCTGGAGACACGTTCTGCTTGGACCTGTTGCTTGCTGCACCACTGCTGCAATGTGAGGCACTGGCATGTCCTCCCAAAGGAGCAGGCATCTGCCACCCTTCCCAGGGGCCTCAACCTCCTCAGAGTCCCAACACTGAGGAAATTACCAAGTCTTCAAAGGCAACCTGAAAGGAAGATTGTTCCAGACTTGTGGCCCCATGGTAGTCCTGTCCTCTGCCCAGAGCCCACCCAGCTCACTCAGAACCTGCCTCCCTCCCTGACCAGCTCCAGCCCTGGCCCAGGGGCCATCAGGGCCTGTGAGCTCCACGCCTTCTAAAACCTAGCATTGCTGCCACTCTGGCATGTTAGTGAAAATCAGTCAGCTCAGCGCAGACTGATATCTTTGCATGCAGATTTTGGGGACCTCCTACTGAGGTCAAATCTCCCCACCTGGGCCAGGTTCTAGGAAAGCTGTCTGGCCAGCAGGAGGTTTGTGCAGTTTGTGTTGTGCCTGCAGACTTCCAGGAACTGACTTGCAGAGGAAAGGCCCAGTGCAGGCTAAGCCACCTGCTGGGATGGCCCTGGGGGAGTAGCCAGGACACTGGGTCTGCTGGCTGGTCCCCACTGCCCAGCAAGGCCTAAGCACGTGGAACACCTCAGCAGGAAGGCTTCCTGGCTCTGGAGGTCTTCTAATTTATGGGCTGTTCAGGGTGGGCCCCCAGGGCCTCCCCACAGCTGCCCTTCCCAGGGAGGCCTGGGGAACCGGCCCCTGGCTCCCCCTACCCCCAGCCATACCTTCCTGTTGGGCCAATCCAGCTAGGGAAAGTTTGTCACCCATCTGCCTCTGCGACAGCAGCCAGAACAAACGAGGGTGCATGTTAACCACACAGAAAGCATTAAAACCGCACAGCCCCATAAATCTCGGTACAGAAAGTGTCATGAGGCACAGCTGCTTCCCAAGATGTACCTCTGACCACATGCTGCCCAGTCCAGCCAAGCTGCCTACCCAGGGACACTCATCTGTGCAGATAAACACGGAGTCCCTGCTGGCGAGTGCAGGAGAAGGGGCGACATGCCCAAGGCTGGGGGTTATAGCCTTGCCTAGTGCGGTTGTGGCCAGCCCCAGCCTCAGGAATCCCAGGCTGCTGCCTCCTTCCACATACCCCCAAAGCCCTGCCCTAGACCTAAGATGAGCACACCCAACTTAGGGCTAGTGGAAGGTTTTCCTTCAACCAAGGAGTCCCAGCATGCCCCCCTTCTTAGAACCAACGGCAAGGTAGGTACTACCTCAGTTTCCCCTGTTAGCTCCTGGTGCTTGGGAGGGGAGAAAACCCAGGTGCCTGGGACTGTCTGGTTGCTTGGGGACCCCTGGAAGAGGGGACATCAGGAGGTTTGAGAATCAGCCAGACTTGGGCAAACATATCAACCCAGTTCCCTGAGGGGTGGGCAGTCTGTTGTGGCCTGGCCTATCCTACTGTACCCCCAGTCTCACAAGCCAGAGAGATCAGGGCATTGGCCACCCTGCTTCAGGAGGCTGAAGTCAGGGCAGGGAGCTGGGCCCTCTCCAGGCACAGATGTGGCACCATCATCACAGGCTGGCCCTTCCCTCACAGCAGCCCATCAGAGAGCCTGCTGCCCACAGTTAAGGGTTGGAGACTGAGGGCCGCTTCCCTCTTCCCTGTGAGGAGAAACCGAAACAGCCCAGCTGCCTCCTAACCCAGAGCTCTTCCCTTCACCCTTTTCCTGGTGGCTGGGTCAGCACTGGCACAGCATACCCACAAGGTGTTCTTGTGGGTCTCAGGAGGAACCCAGCACCAGCCATGGGCAGGGCTGCCAGAGAGATACTCAGAGGGGACAAGGCCCTGGGCCCAGGGCACTTCCCTGCCCCTGACTTGGCCTGGCTTCCTGAGCTCCAGACCACCCACGCCTGCCTCCTGCCTCAGTGCTCCCAGCCTGGGCTGGTAGGGGTGGCCCAACCCAGCTCTGTCCACAAAGGACAGTGGCGAGTGGGAACCTGCTGGACACACCATCTAGAACCTCTCAGCAGGAAAAATGGGCAAGGGTGTGCCTCCCAGACGTGGCCTTGATCTAGGCTCCATCTGCCTGAAGCCCTGCCAGGGCCCCCAGAAAGCCTAGTGAGGTGTTTCCGCAGGGCTGTAGATTTATACCCACCCAACTGAGGGGCAGAGGTGCATCGAAGAACCCCTCAAGTGACAGCCCTGCTGGCAATCCATTTCCCCACAGAGGTTCTACCCCAGGGAGTTACAGGAGAGCAAAGAGTGTCCCCCTCCTCCTGCGGCTGGGCTGGCACTTTGGGACCGCCCCCAGGACACCCACATGTGGAGCTCTGTGCTGGACCGGGTGAACATCTATGTACCCTTTACATATGGGACTCAACTCCTAAAAGTCAAACTATCCTTAAAACTTGCTTTTACAGGACACCTAAAAAAAGGGCCTCATTTCCTGAAACGGGAGCCAAAGAGCAAGTGAGCAGCCCATGCACCAGCCCTGGGGAGGACGGGAGCCTGTGCCCTCTTTCCCACCTCGGGGCCCAACCCCAGCGCAGCTGGCTATGTGAAGACTACCAGACAGGTCTCAGGGAAGAAGCCCCAGGAACAGCCACTGGAGTGGCTGTGTCCCCATCTGCAGTATGGGAAGAGTCACCCCTACCAGATGGCCTCCGTGGTCCCCTCACACTGTCCCTAGCCACCTCTCCTTCCTACAAGCAGGATGTCGAGAGAAGAGAAAAAGATCGTGAGGAAAGACTGGGAGTGGGCCAGGGGCTCCCCAGACCTCAGCACACTCCTCCCCTCTCTGTACCACAGGGTGACCAGGTTCGGTGTCCCCAGTCTATGGGGAGGGGGAGTTGCAGGCCTACAGTCTGCTTCCTCCCCCACCTTGCCCCTCATCGACACAGCACCCAGCCAGGCTCTCGAGGGAGGGATGTGCCTGTGGGCACAGGGGCTCTTCTGTCCAGCTGTCTCAGGCTGACTGGCCCTCCCTGTCCAACCTGGTGGTCACCCACGTTCCATGACCTCAGGCTGACTCAGACCCAGCTCCACATCTGGACTCCATATGGGGCTGGCACTCCTGGGGGGGAGGTCACATCTGCTGGGGAAATCAGAGGATCCCCAGGGGGCTGGTGACCCCAGGGAGGGGTCACGAGCCTCTGCAACACCATGCCACATGCTGCTGGCTGGTCCACGTCCTGTTCTCTGCACCCAGGGATGATGCCTGGTGGAGAAAGGCCCCTCCAGACACTGCCACCAGCTTCCAGGGCCCTGTGTTTGGGGGACAGCCCCTCAGTGCACCCCTAATGTCCATACCCACATCTGACCCCCCCAAAGCCACTCACTGCTTAGATGTAGTAAGTAACGGCATCTCCATGACAGGGCTGATGACGTATCCAGTTCTCTGCACCTGCAAGGCCCAAGCCAGATTGGGTGCAGCTACTGACCCAAGGTCAACAAGAGGAAGGGGAAGGGTGCTCAGGAGGGGGCAAGGCCATCATCTATGGAGGCCCCATGTCAGAGTTGTGAGACCCTCTTGTCTCTCCCACCCATTGCGTCCCCAGTCTGAGCCCCTGGATAAAATCTGGGCAAGGACTGGGCTCTGCTGTCCCCACTAGCATCTCCATCATTATGGCACTGCCACTGCTGCCATGCCCTGTCATCCACATCTGCTCCACACCATCCAGTCATTTCCACCACCTCCTCCACTGCCCGCTGGGTCTCCCCACCACTACCAGGGGTCTTCTTATGACCTTCCTCCACCATCTGGCCAGGCTGCCCCTAGAACAGTCATACCAATCCCACCTCCACCACCATCACTGACAGTCCCCACCCCACAGGGGCTGTGGCTGCTGGTCTGCCCATGAAGATGCTGGAGGCCTCTCCTCTGAGCCCTATCAGGAGGCCAGCACCAGGGTTCTGTGGAGATACCAGTTCTGGAACCTTCTAAGGGACTGCTGTGCCCACTCCAGGTCACTAGAGCCTCAACTCCTGGTGTGGAGGCCAGGGGAGCAGGCGGAGAAGTCAGATCTCAGGCCCTGTGATGATGGAGCACTCGATCTTGGCCATGTCATTTTATCTAGTTGAGTCTAGGTGTCCTACTGACAGGAACAACAAATTCCTCCCTCTCCCGGTGTCTGTGGGGACTAAGGAAGGATGAGAGGAGGGCTGCAGGGCACCCGGTCCTGCAGGGGAAGGAAACGGCACCAGCTCAGTGGTTTCTCTTGGTTTCCTCTTGCCTCTGGAGGTGTCAGGCACACCGGGTGGCAGGGGGTGCTGATAGAAATCAGAACTCTGCCAAGGTGCCGGGCCGCCTGGCCACAGGGTCTTCGGGGACACACGCCAGCACACGAAGACATGCAGACCCCAGCAGCCGCAGCTTCTCCCCGCCGATGCCGACAGCATCTCCCCTTGTGTTGCGTCCCCCGATCCTCCTTGTGGGATCTCAGAGGAATACTCGAGACGGATCATCTGGTGAAAAGCATTCTGATTTTTCCATCTGGTGGTGCCAAAATATCTTTCAACAAAAGGGGTGACTAACAAACATTTCTGGGAACAAATCATGCTTCCAAGAACTGGCAAGTGAGATGATCTCACCTTTCAGAATGGGAGCTGTCTTCTGGGGCTGAGCGAATCCCAGGGAAAGGGAAGAGATGGGCAGCAGCACCCAGGCAACCTGAGGTGGCCAGCAGGGGACAGGAGTTGCTCTTGGGGGATCAGAGTGGCTGTGCATTTGGACGTGGCTAGGAGGCCAGTACTGTCCCCTCACTCTCCCCGGCCTCCCTGGGCGACCATCTTCTACCTGCTACCCACACTGTCACTTCTTCCATCTCACCAATCTGTGTCTAGCTTCTGTGCAGGGAGCCTCCCCCCCCCCCCGCCCGGCATCCCTGCTTTGCCCTCGGATCACCAACACGGGCTCGCTCCTCCAGGAAGCCTTCCCTCTTGAGCTCCTGCACAGGCCCACTTAGCTGTGACTGGGCTGCATGCCCAGCCTTTGCTGTTCTTGTTTGTGTGTTCGTCTCTTCTCCTAGACTGTGAGCTCCCTGAGGACCAAGACTCTGTCACGCTGATCTGTAAGCGTGGCACCCGGAACAGAATAATGCATACAGCAGGCACTTAATGAACGTGTGTGGAGGCCACAGCTGGGGTAGGGAACGGGTGTGAGGGACCAGGACTTCTTTGGATGTGCACTGCTGTCCTAGAGTGCATGTGCTCTGTGTGTGTGTGTGTGTGTGTCTGTCTGTGCGCAGCAGCTGTATGGGATGAGGCAGTTGAGGTTGTGCAAATATGAACAGGTGAGTGGGGGCAGACAGCAAAGCCTTCCCTCCAGGGGTGCAGGAATGACAGGGCTTAAGGCAGGAGGAAGGGAAGAAGGAGAGCAGACGGCCAGAAAGGCCCTTGTCAAAGCTGGGCGGGCGGCCGGGCTCTGGAGCCAGGGCCTCCACGTGATGCACAACAGGGCAGGTAACTCAGCCAGGAAGTGCTCTACTCTGTGCGAGCCCACCTGGCAGGAGGCGTGCCTGATGGCGGATGTGCACACTTACACACTTGCACATACACAAACTCACTGGCTTGGAGCATCCTGCCAAGAAAGGGCCCCTCCAAAGCAAGGTTCTCCTGAGAGGTTGGCAGGAGTTACTGAGACACTTGGAAAGAATAAAACCTGTCTTCCATGAACAAGGGCTCCACATTTACCCTTCACCTTGGCTTTTTTTTTTTTTTTTTTTGGCACAGTACTAGGGATTGAACCTAGGGTCTTTGCATGGAGCTACATCCCCAGCCTATCTATCTATCTATCTATCTATCTATCTATCTATCTATCTATTTATTTTGAGAAAAGGTCTTACTAAGTCACTAAATTGCCCAGGTTGGGCTTCAACTTGTGATCCTCCTGCCTCAGCCTCCAGACTGCTGGGATTACGGGCCTGCAATACCACACCCACCTTGGCTCTTCTTCAAGCATCTGCAAGGTGAGCTCCATTCCATAAGAGCAATGGAGGACTGAGGTAGCCCAGGAGAGGTGGGGACAGGTGCAATAACAGTGTCACCATGGGCTGCTGTCCCTTAGAAATGGCACCTGGCTTGGCAGGAGCTATGGTCCCTGTCTCACTCAGGATATCAGTTCCCCTTGACTGCACCTCATCTAACAGATGAGGAAACTGATGGCCAGACTGATAAAGGTCCCCACTGACTTGATTGGACTGAGAACCACCTGGGAAGTTAAAACACACTTCTGGGTGTGTCTGTGGAGTATAGCCAGAGACAATCAGCACATGAAAACCAAGACAGAAAACCAAGCGGGAGACCCACCCTGAATGTGGGTGGCACCATCTCATAGGCTGGGGTCCTTGGTGCAACAAAAGGGGGAGGAGGAGGAAGGCTGCCAGCATAGGCTCTTTCCCTCTCTCTCTGCTTCCAGGCTACCATGAGGTGAGCAGCCCGCCCCCCATGATGTTTCTGTCTCATTCCAGCCTAAAACGATGGAGCTGGGTGACCATGAACTGAAACCTGTGAAACCGTGGGCTGAAATAAACCTTACTGAGGCAAGAGCTTAGGACATAACAAACTCGCTGGGGAAGTGACCTGTCGATCACAGAGCTCCAGGACACATGCAGAGAACATTTTCCAAAGCCCTGAACTTGGAACCAATCCAAGTGCCATCTTCGATAGTTCTTGCCACCACTAAGCTCTTACCCACTGTTCTCTCTCTTTCACAGTGGTTCTCGCCCACTGTGTACTTCTTTTCCTACTTTTAATTGGCCCCCACTCACTCTGCAGAGCATATTTCTTTTCCTACCTTTAATAAATGTAAAACCCCACTACCTTCTGCATTGTTCAATTCTTTGTTCAGGACAGAAAGAATCTAGAAACACCTCTAGAAAGAGACTCTAGCACCCCGGAACCCAGTAACATTAGTTCCTTTGTCATTCTCAAGTATTTCGTCATAGCTAACAGAAGGGCCAAAACTCCTTTCCCCACAGACAAGAATGGTATGGGCCCCCTTCCGGCTCGGGGGGTCTCTTTGGACAGGACCAGTGTGGTGGAGCCTTGGCCCTGAGGCCCTCCCCTAGCCCCACTCCTACCTGCCTTGCTTGGTGTCCACCCCAACACTCCCAGGCTGGGTGCAGGCTCACTGAAAGACACGCCCAAGAGAGTATGGGCAGAGCTGCATTCGCTGGGCTAGCCAGCCCAGGTCTTTTCCCATCAGCTTCCTCAGCCTCAGTCTTCTACCGCACAGGGTCAGGCAGAGCTCTAAACCTGTGTTCTCCACTGGCATCAAGCTTCTCCTGAGTAGATCTGGAGGAGGAAGGGGTCCAGGGCCTGTAGGCACCTGGCTGGGCCTCACTCTTAGTGCCCTGGATAAAAGGAAATGTATATTCCTAATTAGCCCCCTGTGAGGTGTCACTCAGAGACCAAGCGGGAATTCTACAGCCAGGGGAGCTGGACATTGCTGCCTGGCCTCATCTCTCTGATCCCCAGGCCAGCTCCTTCCTGTCCCCCTCCTCCTATCCATCCTTCCCTGGCATGGCTTACATCTTCCCCAGGGTTGAGACGGACACAATCCAAACACTCTTCACCCAAGAATCCAGGGTCCCAACCGAGGATGAATGAAAAAAAAGATGCTTCACAAGGCACAGCAGAGCCCTCGCCCCCAGCCTCAGAGCAAGATCCACACTGCTGCCAGGTGGCCCTCAGCACCCGCAGGCCCAGCTCTGTGTGTAGTGCCCACGTGGCCCCTGCGGATGGCACTTACTCCTTCCTTCCCCAGCCAGGCTCCCCCACCAGACACTTCCCACACTGAGCTGGGGTGGGGAGACTCAACTTTTAAATGGCCCTGTGTGGCAGGGACAATCCTGGAACCAGAAACACCTTGCTATGGTTTGACTGTGGTTTGTCCCCACCAAAACTTTTGCTGAGGCTTGGTCTCCAGTATAAGAGCTTTGAGAGATGGTGGGCCCTTTAAGAGGTATTTTGGGTCATGAGGGCTCCGTCTTCATGAAGGGATTGATGTATTTCCCAAAAGAGTGGACCAGCGACCTTGAGATAGGGTTGTTATAAACATCCTCTCCTTTCTGTTGCATGAGCCCACTTCCTGCCAGGAGCTGACACAGCACAAGGCCCCTCGCTGAGCAGGTACCAGTATGTTGCTCTGCGACTTCCAGAACCATGAGCCAAAATAAACTGCTTTTCTTTATAAATCACCCCAGTCTCGGGTATTTTCTTACAGAAACAGAAAGCAGACTAATATAGACCACTACCACCTCCCCAGAAAAGGGGCACTGGAGAATGAAAGTGGTGTGAGGCAGCGTGGTGGTGGTGGGGGCATGATTAGGACATTAAAGCTGGTGACACAATAGGGCCAAGCCTCATCAGTTCCTAGCATGGGACACCTCATATCTCCCCTGCAACCTGCTTCTCAAGTCTGACCCTGCAGCAGACATGGGCAAGGCACCTGGGTGGCAGGGATGGGGGCCGCCATGAGGCTGGTGTGCCCACCCCTCACCTCTCTGGGCCTTGGGCTGATCTTGACGGGGAAGGCAAAATCCAGGGCAAAGCACTGTACAGGGAGCAGGAGGCAAGGCTACCACCTGGCTGTGACTGAGCAAGCCCCTGTCCCATCTGTGACCCAAGGGGACTGAAGCCCACTGCCCTGGCGCCTGCTTCACTCCAACAACCAGAACAAGTCAGGCATATGAGGTGGGGGACAGTCGGGGAACAGAAGGCCACAGCGACCCCAGAGGCTGGTCGCGCTTTCCCACAAGAGTGATGCCCCGCTCACTCCCAGGGTTGCTGCAGCAGGGGAAGGGCTCTGGGAAGCCTCTGGGCTCCTGAGTCAACATGGAAAGGGGGTCGGGTGGGAAAGGTAGAGAGGGTCTGCCTACAAGGGGTGCAGGAGCCAGGACAGCGCTGAGTAGGGCAAGGCACCCTCTGGAATATCAGAGGTGACAGAGGCAGAATTCACTGAGGAAAAAATGTCCAAGGAGAATGAAGCCAGACTGAGTCAAAGAGAATCAGGTAGAAAACAGGGTCCATTTTGGGACATGAAGTCCAATTTTTTCACTTGAGGAACAGAATAGAAGTTGCAGGCCTGCACCTTTCAAAAAGACCATCCAACTCCCCTTTCTCCCAGCCTCCTCGCACAGAGGCTACCCCAAGGTTCCTTTAAGACTAAACCCAAACAAGCAAATAACCCTTCCCCAGCACCCCCTTCCCCCTCCCTCCCAGATGCCCTTGCAAAAGCCCCCAAGCCCTCGTCCCTCCCCCCACTCCAGTCCTTAGCAGACACTGGAGACCCAGGGCTGGGAGGACACCCTGTGGCTTCCTTCAAAACCACCTGGTCCCTCCTTGTGGCTTGGAGACAGCAGAGTTTGCTTTATCTTTAGACAACCACATGTTTGTTGTCGAAGTCCAGGTTTATTTCCCTGTGGGAGTCGGAAGTTTCTATACTGCCCTGGGATGCCTGCCTTTGAAAGGGGCTTCTGGGAATTTACTGTGGATCCCAGAGGGACCCTGAATGTGGATGCCCACAGCCTGGCAACTCCTGACACATAAAACAGGCCAGTTGCCCTTGCTTCATCCTGTGGGAGGCCAGGCAGCCTGTGAGAGGGGGTTGCAGAAAGGGTCTTGCCCTGGTTTCCATGTGTGTGTGGTGGGGGATGTGTGTACGTGTACACACACACACACACAAAGGCAGTGAAACAAGAATGTTTTAGATGTTCTTAAAATTCCTTTGGGCCTCATCGCTCATTTCGTTATGCTGCAAGGTCCTGACCCCAGTCCATACTACAGAAAAAACCTTTAAGTCTTAGTTGAAGCAGCTGGCCCAGCTAGGATCCCCATGAGGCCTGGGTCCCACAGCAGAGCGGCTGGATCCCTGAGTCAGGGGTGGGACGGAGCCATTTACAATACAGATTCCCCCTAGCCGGCAGCAGCCCAGAACATTCCAAACACACTAGGAGTTCCTATTCCCTTTCTGATGCCCAGAGGACCTTGCTTTGAGCAACATAGACTCAAGTTGAATGCCTACTATATGAATGATGACATGGCAGATCAGAGAGGGCAAGTGAGTGGTCTGCAGCCACACAGCAGAGTGAAGGCCAGAGCCCTGCCTGGGGATTGCAGCCTCGGGGGTCCTCACTGGCCTGGGTGCCCCTCTGTAAGTTGAGGGGGAGAACCCAGGCCCCTGTGGCCTCTTCTGCAGTCTGTCCCTGAGGGCCAAGGTAAAATAAATGAGGAATTCCAGGGAGTGGGATCCTCCAGTTGAAGGCACTGCATGACTAACACGCACCTCAGGCCAACTGCACCCCATCCCTGGCTCCTTGCTGGTCACTCCCCCAACCCGGGCCCGGAAAAGAGGGCCCTCTCACTCACCATAGTCCTTCTTGCAGTACTTTTTCATGTTAATCTTCAGCTTCCCTTTGGAGGCCTTGCAGTATGAATCGCAGTCTGTGAGAGAGGGAGAACACAGACAAAAACTAATTAGGCTGGCCATGAATAGGCTGGCGGGCTGAGCAGGAGGCTGCCTCCCTAAATACCCAGAGGCCTGTGATACCCATGGGCCAGGCCAAGCGGGCGGCCATTCAGGGCAGGCCTGGCCTTCTAAAGAGGCCCCTGGGACAAAGGGCCCCTGCCCGACCCCCCTCCTCTGGCCTGACGAATCCTTTCGCCACCTTGGCCTCCGTGAGAGACTCTGGGGGCTCCTGAATTGTGCCACCCAGGGTTTCTGAGCACCACATAAATTCCCCCTGTTCTTAAGACACAACTGGAGCCTGATTAAAGCCGATAGAGGCCTCATTGTCACCCCGCGCTCCGGGTCTGTGTCAGGCGCTGGCTTTCATGGCGCGGAGCCTCTGGCTGGGGTCAGGCCCCAACAAAAGAGGTCACAGAGGAAATTAGCAGTCCATGAAGCATTAGAAAGCCCCTTTGGTGTCCACTCCACTGGAGTGTGCAAATAAAATGCCCCGCGAAGAAGAGTTCAGTTCTAATGGGCCCTACTGCTGAGAGGCAGGGCCACGGGTCTGCATCTGCCGGGTATCACTTCAGGGCTTCCAGACCCTGAGCAAGAGCTGGGCAAGATGTGCAGAGTACTGGGCCTGCCAGCTAGCAGATGGCAGCCCCTGGCAGTGGTCTCATCGGCCTCCTAAAGACAGACCTGGTGACTGGACCCCAGTCCAACCTTGCCCCCTTCCTGCCGGCGATTTCTGCTCTTTGGATAAACATGCAATTCCTTCACTGGATCTCTATGTGACATGTTGACCCAGCCCATCACAAGTCCCAGTAAATATCTCCCCACCACTGGACAAGCCAGAAATCACTCAATTCCTACAACCATTCTGGGATGTGTGAGAGGTCTTCCTATTCTGCAGACAAGAAAACCAGGCCTCAAAGGAAGTCAGCCACCTGCCAAGGTCAGGAGGCGGGGGGAGAAAAATCGAGGGCAGGAAGGCAGGCCTCTCCGTGTCACCTGCCCCAGTCTATGGTGAAGGTCTAAAGGGGATATTGAAAAGCGATCTCCCTAGAGGCAATCTCTGGCCCCACATGAAGCAGCTGCCTCCTTCAAAGACCCAAGATGCACTGACATGGCCTTAATTAGTCAGCATAGCTCCATCCCATTTGCCTAGGAGCCCTGGGCCTGGCAACCCCAACTGCCCCCGGGCCAGCTTATTGAGGACCAAAGTTAGGAACCAGTCTCGGGAAATGGGAGAAAAACAGCCACCCTGCTCCTCTATGGTCTGAGCCCTTGGAGCTCTGCCAGGTTGCCCCCGTCCAGGGACACCAGAGGCCACAACATCAGTCTCTCCTGCCAGATGGACAGCTGGCCGGTTAGTGCCGCAGGGAGCTCTGGAGGCGCAGAGGCTGGGCTGTCCACAGAGCGCGCCTTCACTCCACTGTGGCCAAGCCCAGGAGGTTAAGATGGGAGAGCTGACAGCCCAGACACACAAGCCTTACCACAACAGTCACCGTTGCACTTCCTGGCTGGGAACAGCTGTGCTGAGCCATGTCTGCCAGCTCAGGGACGGACAGATGATGCTGACAGCAAAGCCACTGTGTGGCTGAACCCAATGGTGCCGAGTGTCACCACTGCGGGGACAACCTCGAATCTGCTGGGTGGCTTTGTGTTATTTGGGGGGAAGTTCTGACCCAAGTCAGTACATTCATTTCTAGTCAGGAGACCACTGGGCACCCCCTGCATGAGCCCCGTGAGATGCACTCCTGTCCTGTGACAGCACAGGGAAGAGGGCACCGCTGAGCTTGCCAGCTCCCCTGAGGCCATGGTGGCTCTGCAGGAGGGGTGCAAGTGCTCAGCTTCCAGATAGGAAACCAGCACTCAGAAAGGTGCCCGGGCGTCCTGCCCAAGGGAAGCCAGGGCCCATGGGCAGAACGGAGGTAGACAAGTCTGGGGACAAACTACTTTAGCACCACTGGCCCAGGCGTATAAATAGCCATGGCTCTTCTCTTCACAGCCAAGGGCCCACCTGGAACAGAAATCACCCTAGAAATGCGCGGTATCCATCATCGCCTAATGAGCTCACACTCCCAGGCCTTGCTTGCCAATTCGCAGTCATCACTGTGCATCTCAGAGACTGTGCTCGTTGACGGCATGACACAGGGCAGTGGCGAGGCCTCAGCACTGTTCTGATGCTGTATGCGGCCCACTCACCCCTTCCAGTTGAGCCCCCTTTCACAGATGAGAATTTTCAGCGCAGAGACATTGAGGACCCACTCACCAGGGGTTGTACGTGTAATGCAGCAGGCTACGGGACCGAGACCCCAACCCCTGTTTCCCAATCCTGGCTCTGGGTTCTGCCTCCAAGAGGTTCTGATTTCCTTGATCTAGGGAGTGGCCTGAAGGTTTGGATTTTTAACACTCCTCAGGTGATTCCGATACACACCTAGGGTTAAAACCAGCACCCAGCTTGGCAGAGGAAAGGCAAATAAAGGTGGTTGTTAACTCAATGTCTATCTTAGAACACTGGTAGTTGTATTTGCCTTTGTGTATATGTGTGCATGGTGGGGGTGGGGGTGCTATCTTTCCTTTCTGGCAGCTGGCAGGTCAGTACACTTGTTGCAAAAATGTCCCCTTCTACTTTCAGAGTAACTGATTCTAACTTGCTCGTGAGCTAGGAACACAGAAAGACCAAGCCTGTTAAAACTGTGTACAGAGGGCCGGTGAGATGGCTCAGCGGCGTAAGCACCTGCCTGGCAAGCGCGAGGGCCCGAGTTCGACTCCTGGAACCCACATACGAAAAAAGGGCTGGTGATATCACTCAGCAGCACGGGCGCCTGCTGGCATGCGAAGTCCTGAGGTCGACCCCCGGTACCCACAAAAAAAAACTGCATATAAAGTACAGGTAAACAGGCTGGGAAGGAGCAGGATAAAGTTCTCCTGTGGGGAACGTGAACAACCTTTACAACACAGATACCATGAAAGCTATTTGGCTGCTTGTGGGCTCTTTGTTTGTGTTGTATTCCAGATAGCTGAGGTCACTGGACAAGTGGTCCCCGGATAAGAATGTCCCATATTGCTTCTTTTATCAAGACGCACAAAGCTACAGACACTGCTTCAAGATGGACAAATCACAGCGTTAAAATGCAACTTTGATTCCTTCCTCAATATGGCATCTACTTGGCAGCCACTCACAGGGCCTCTCCTTGTTTTGTTCCAAAATAGCTATAAAGACAATGAAAAATGAAAATTCACATGAATGCCAAGAACAAAACTGATAGATGACCCAATGCTGGAATCTGGGAGCAATCTCTATTAATTAAAGGCAGATGGTGGTAGAAGAGGCAAAACCTATCTGGATTTTACCTCAGGACAGAGATCTTTGTCTGATGAACAGAAAGATCTTGAAATAAAGGAGGAAGATAGAAAGACAGTGACCAGAAAACAAATGGGCAGGAAGTGGGTGGGGGCAGTAGGAGTGACCCCTCCGCCAGGGAGGGGAGATTAAGGAAGGGTAGGGACCAGAAAGACAGTACTTGCATTGGCTATATGAACTTATAATTTTATCTAAATTACCAGTGCAGAGAGTCAGAAAGTCAGATGGTAGAAATAAGAGAAGGGCAAAATAAGAGGCTGGTGGGAACCAGGAGCTGGAGCTGTGCACGCTGCACCTTGGCTCTAAGATGGGAACCAGCCCTCATGTCAGCACCAGCATCTGCAAAACTTCCTCTGCAAAGGGCCCAATGGTAAATACTTGAAGCTCTGAGGGTCATATATTCTCTGTCACAACTAACCAATTCTGTCACTGTTGGTTAAAAAACAACCATCAACAATATGTAACTAAATGGGTAGAGCAGATTGAAAAACTAAAAAGATACAGCCTCTATGAAATAGGAGAAGAGATGAGACTGAGCTGAAAAGGCCATATGATGCATAAGAGAAAGATGAGGTGCAAAAATAAAAACTAAAGCAAACATCTAAATCCTATAGCATAATTTAAATCCACTTTGGAAGCAGCAAAGAGAAATGATACTATAAAAACTGATTCAGGGATCTGGAAACATAGAGAACATATTGGAGAAACAAAACTTGGAGGAAAAGTATAAAGACATGGAAACTAGGAAAAGACATAGCTATAAGACAGAGTAAAGAGTTGACATATGATTGGAAGAGAACTGAAGCAGGGGCCAGATAGGAAATAAGAAGCAAAGACAGGATTCTTCAACCAAAGACAGAACTAATAAGCAGAAGGAAAAGGGTCCCTAAATTTGTTTTAGAAAATCAAGAAAAACCAACAACTACCTTTTCTAAATATATGAAGTACCAGGATAACCAAATATATATATATATGCACATACATACATACATTAGAAAACAGCAACTAGTCAAATGCTCATGGGGCAATGTCTATATGATCTTAAGGGAGAAAATTTACAGCTCAAGAATTTCATACCTAGCTAGACTGTCATGTACACAGGCCACAATGAACAAAAGATATTCTCAAGTGAGCAAGGGCTCACAAAAGATTCCAATTCATGTATCTTTTTTTTGTGGGTACTGGGGGTCGAACTCAGGACCTCGCACGCCAGCAGGCGCCTGTGCCACAGAGTGATATCACCGGCCCTTTCTTCGTACATGGATACCAGAAGTCGAACTCATGACCTCGTGCTTGCCAGGCAGGTGCTTATGCCACTGAGCTACCTCATCGGCCCATCATGTATCTTTTTTGCAATAAGTAGCTGAGAATGTTTTCCAACCAACTATGAAATAAATAAAAAAGAGCTTAGGGAAAAGTCATGGTATAAACACACTGGTGATGAATACCAAAACCAATAAACACAGGAGTCTCAAACTTTGTTCTAAAATGGAATGAAAATATCAAAAGAATTTTTAAATATTTGCAAGGAAACATCAGACTATGTCTATGATACCCTAAAAATTAAATTTGACACTTTCAGATCTTACTAACAAAAATAAGTAGAATGAGATAGGGAATAAAATACATGTTTTAAATAGAATGTAAAAGATGCCCTTTCATACTTGACTCTGACAAATAAGATTACTACTTTTAAAAAAGCTTACAACTTCTGCAGTGGCAAAGGCATATCAGCAAATGAAAACAAAAACATGAGCCACAAGAAGAAATGCTAACATCAGAAAAAGTAAAATTCAAGGCCAATGTGTTTAAAATTGACAAAGAAGATCACTTAGTAATTAAAAAATTATTTTAAATGGATGTGAATATTTCACTGAAATATATTAAGCAAAAACTGATAGAAATACAAAGAGAGACAGACAGATAGATACACATAAGTAGTGAAAGAATGCTAAATTAAATCCAAGAAGTTGAAATTGTACAGGCCACATTTTCTGACCACAATGTAATAAATATTGTTATTAAAAAGGAAAGAATGAACATAAGCAAAGTATATTCAGTTTTAGAAGTCAGAAAATAAACAAAACAAAAATCCAAAGCAAGCAGAAAGAAACAACAACAGAAGTAGAAAATAATAAAGTACAAGATAGAAAAAAAACCTCAGAAGTTACAAATGCATCCAAGGCCTGATTCTCTGAAAAGACCCCAAACTGGGAAAAAAAAAACCAGACAAAACATTGTCATGTCTAATTAGAAATAAAAGAAAACAGAACACTAGGGAGTAAAGAAAAAAGGATATTATCATGATCTAAAGAACATTTTATGAATGATAAGGCTATTGTATACAACTTTAGGCTAAAACTTGGAAATATGAATAAAATGCACTATTTCTAGGAAAATATGAATGACCAAGTTGAATAGTCTTTTTTTTTTTTTTTTATGCAGGTACTGGGAGTCGAACTCAGGACCTCACGCTTGCCAGGCAGGCACTTATGCCACTGAGCTACATCACCAGCCCTTGAATAGCCTTAAGAAACATCCATTTCATGCTATTTGCACTGTCCAGAAGCAGAAAAAGATGGAAAGTTATTAGGATGAACCACCTCAAAGTACTGAAAATAGACCACTTTACAACTTTAAAAAGTCGGGATATTCTTAAATACACCAGACCTTACAGGCCATGTCATTGGTCTCATTTACTAACAGAAACCTAACACTTTATGCCAACAGATTCCCATCCTACCCCACCTAGCACTGGGACCCCAGTCAGCAGCCAGAGCAAGCCTCAGCATCTCCACCCTCTCCACAGCCCCTTGGGCACTTGGGTTTGGACCCCAGGTAAATACTGGCAGATCTGTGGGGCCCCTGTACCCAGGCAGCCATTTCTCCTCTCCCCTCACCCACAAGAGACAGGGGCTGCCAGGGCTGGACACAGGCACTACCTGGCTCCCCATGGAGACCCGCTCTGTCCCGGGGAGGGCCGCTGAGACCAGGAGGCGGCCATCTGCCCAGCTCGCAGCAGGCCCATCCTGGCTGGCTGGCATCCTGGCCCCTCCTGGGAGCAGCCTGCCCTCCCTTTCATTCCTCCCACCTGCTCCCCTGACTGACCCACAGCCAAGTGCCAAGAGGTGGCCCCACAGGCCCAATCCCAGTGGTCGCCTCCCTCCCGCCTCTCCTTCCACCTTGGGTAGCTGGCCCCGATGGTCTGCCTCTTCTCCCAGGTGCCAAGATCCTGCTGGGCAGCCCCGCTCGCCAGCTCGAGGCTCATCTCTGAGCATATGGCAGGCAGAGCCCAGCAGCCCACGGTGGGAGCCAGGGGCACCGCATCTGGCACCTCCCCTCAGAGCAGGGTGGGGAGCTGGCAAAGGTCTTGCGCTCGGTAGCCCAGGCCAGATCTCTTGCAACACCTCTGCTTTTCTGCTTCTGGGCTGTCGGGCTGGGGAAGTGGGGCCACTGGGTGTAATGAGCCAGGGACACCCTGCTGGTGAGGTCTGCCTCCCAGGGCGAGAAACCTCAAGGTTTCCTGAGGGCAGAGGGGAGGAGTTCCTGGTCCCTTCTGTCCTGGGGGAAAGAGCTTGACGGGAGAGGGGCTGGAGCTGGGCCGGGCAGCCAGCAGGCTCCGTGCAGTCAGCTGGGCCATTCTGCTCACCAGCAGGTAACAAGAGGCAGGTGGAGCCAGGCTGTCCAGAAAGCATGTTTTGCCCTCATCTGACCTGGAGCCAAAAAGCTGCATAGATCCTCACCCAGGCAAGAGCCCCATCCCCAACATGTTCGGTTTTCAGGTATCTGCCTACGTTTCACAATGGCCATTGTAGAGGAGGCAGGGGGCTGATGGGAGCCACTACCCCTGATGCCAACTCTTGCCTCTTGGTCACAAGTGGCAGTGACTTAATGACACCCCTCTTTCCATGTAGGACACCTTCCCACTTCCACAACACACACTTTGCCCAATGGTACAGACACGTGCCAGTTCAGCGGGGCCTCAGGCAGCTCTTTAGCCCCTGCACACCTCTCCAAGCCTGTGCCAGTCTCATCTCGCCAGTCCATCACACCCGCACCCTACCTGCCGCGACAGCAATTCACCCTCATTGAACTTAGGGCCCTGGCGCAAAAAAGCCAAGGACTCCTGAAATACAGAGGCTTCTCTAGCAATGGACTGGCAGAAGAGCTGGACAAAAGGTGCCTTGCAAACTCTGTGGCAAACAAGCGGAAGAAAGCCCTGTGTACAACACAGAGAGCAAAGGATTGGTGTCCTTAATATATAAAGAACTCTTCTGAATCAATAAAAAGATAAGCAACCTAAAATTCAAAAGAAAGGAATAGGCAATTGCCAAAAGAGGAAATAAAAGGAGATAAGGAGATGTAAATATGTGCTATCTCAAAGTTACCAAAGAAACACACCTTAAGCGGGGGTTGGGGGGACAGGCAGGCACTTCCGCCTAGCAAATGGGCAAAGGCAAGCGCATGTGCACTCATACAATGTGGTCAGTGAACTAATTAATAGGAATTCTCCTTTGAGCAAGTGGCATTGAATGTCACCCACAAAACCCACCCCCCCACACACACAAAGACCTAGCCAGCAACCTCACTTTCATTATTCCATCATCCAGTCATTCACTTAAAAAGTTTTACTAGCTGGCTCTGGGAAGTGCTAGGGGCACCCTGGGGCTAATGGAACAGTTAATGGCAATGTAGCAGGAGGGGACAAGCCAATCACATGAGTGTCTCACATCTGTAAAAATGTGACGCTAAGAAAATGAAGACAATGAGCCAGGCACCTTGGCAGAGAAAAGAGGAAGCAGGTGGAGACCCACTAAGATGTGATGACCATTCTCAGGAGGTGACACTCAGGATGTCAAGGAGTGAGCCCCTTGAAATGCAGGTGGAACATCCCAGGCCCAGTGGGTGGGAAGGCCCCATGGCAACAAAGTGCCAGGCAGGTGTAAGGAGCCCAAAGGAGGGGAGCCTGGAGCTGCATCAGGCTGCATGGGAGACTGTCAAACATGGCAGGGGCTCCAATTTTATTCTAGAAAAGTTGGTGTGGTGAGATCGCAGCTGGTTTTTAGACTTGCTTTGCTGCCTGATCTGTATTTTAAGTTTGACAATCAGGATACAATTCCTGTGTTAAAAAGAAAAGATACTAAAAAATATTCCAAGGTGAGGCTCTTTCTTAGAGGATAGGGACCATCTACTTATGGGGGTTGAGAATCCCAGGATGACATCTGTATTCCACAAAGTAACATTCGCTTTCCTAACCCACTGGGAAGTGCTACACCCTTCCTAAGAGGTGGCAGGTGTGAACACGTGGGAAGCTGCATCCTCTAACTCCTCAAGAGTTAATACCAAGAGACAAGGGGAAAGCCAACTGGAATGTACTAAGCACCCACTGTGTGCACGGTAACTGTGCACAGTTGGTAGGCTGCTGCTCTTGCCAGGGTGGTGGGGAAAGCTTCCTGGGGTGGTAGGTTGTGAGTGACGCCTGGGCAGCATGGAGGAGATAGGGGCAAGAAGATGTGAGGGAGAGAGTGCAAAGCAGGAAGGACAGCCTGTGCAAAGCTCCTGAGGCAGGATTCTGACCCCTTCATGTGGCCCAGGGGCTGAAATGAAAGCTGGGGCACCCTGCAGAGTGAACAAGGAGAGGAGCTGAGAAATAACTTGCAAAGCCTGTCTGGCCTGCATCACTCAGGGCTGCTTGGTACTGTCTTTAGATGCACAGAGCCCAGACAAACTCTCGTTTTTCCCTCTAAGGGGTGGGTCCCCTGGCTGTCTAGGTCCCCCTTGAACATGACCTCTACTCTGTACTGCAATTCTGAAGAGCCACGGTTCTGGCTCTGAGAAGCCTAAGAGGCACTTTGGTGTGCCAGCCTCATTGTTTCCAAGGACCGCAGGTGAGTGCACTGTGGAGAATGTAGAGCTGAGCTGCCTGCGTGTGTGAACCCATGCACTGCTCCTATCCTGCATTGTGCTGGGGACCTGGGGACCTGGGGATCAGCTGGCAAGGGCTGGGGCTCTGGCCCCATGAAGCGCTCCCAGGGAAGCCCTACCCTCTTTCTAGCTTCTTCCCCAGGTGTGGCCACCATCCAGATGGTTCCCTTTGCTGCCAGCCCAGGCAGGGTTGGGCTCCTGGAGGTCGCACGCAACAAGGCCAGGTATGCCCAGGGCCATCACTCCTCCTTGTACTTTTCCTGGAGAGCCACCTGCTGTGATTGCCTCAGCTGTCCTGCAAGAATGTGACAAACCTGCTATTGGCTCCCCAATATCCATTGAACTCTCTTCCTAAATAGCAAGCCCCAATGCTTCCAACTTAAAATGCCCTTCTTCAAAGCCTCACGTGTAGCTCAGCATGCCATGACCCACTTCTGGCCCCGAGGGTGCAAGATGAAATCACCGGAAAGGGGCTCCAGGGAAAGCCACTGTCTCTAGTTAAAAAAAAAAGATCCATCACATGCCTGCTACTCCAGGGCCCATGACCATGCCAAGCCTCTGTGTCTCCTTCAGTAAAACAGGTAGCAGTGCTGACAGTCCTAATGGTGCCACCTGCTCCCAGTTCTTAGGAGCAGGATCATGATGCACAAGGAAGGGGAGGTCAGAGGCTGACATTTCAGTGAGAGGCAGCCTCATGGCCCCCCACTGGGAGTGGAGGATGAAAGATGGAGCAGCAGAAAAAGCAGGGCCAGACTGAAGCCTCATGGGGCAAGGAGGAGTGCTCAGAAGATCCAGGCCCAGGACTGTCGGGAGCAGCTGAGCTAGTGATCTTTCACGCGTGCGGAACTGAGAGCACGAAGTGCCTGAGGAACGCCCTGAGGGCACGGAGCATCCCAGGTGAACAGGTGGTCCAGCCAATATGGGTGTAAGAGGTGAGCTAGTTAAGCAAAGGGGTGTCAAATAACAAATGTATAAATAAATGCATTGCAGTAGTTGAGCAGTTCCTTTCCTCCCATCCAGAGAGAGGGCCTCACCTGACCTCAGCTTTCTGTATATTGTCTCTTATCTTTATTTCTCCATTCTCTGTGGCAGTGATGCCTCGGAGACCACACCACAACCGAGAGACAAGGATGGGGCCAGACCCAACCCAGGGCCAATTAAAGGAATTGACCCAGGAGGCCCAGGAGATGGCAACCAAAAATGGGAATTGAAGGTCTGAGTAGGTGATAGAGTGTGTGGAGATAACGGAGCTGAAAGCTACATGAAAGAAAGGGACACGAAAATTACTAGTATTCTTAAGACAAAAATAAAATACAAAAATATATATTGATTATAGATGAAAGATTTTGTTCCTTCCAAATTCTTAAGAGATTTTTGACCTAAAAAAAATCTAACTAGTCTATTTATAATTACAAACTCCTAGAATTGTAAAAGGTTATTATAATTTGACCAAAACCGTATCTGAGTGCATTCTAGTGTTGTAGGTGGGTTATTTGTCAGCCTGCCTGTATATCTGTTTGTCTATCCATTCTGTGTCAGCAGCTGTTTTTTTATTTGAGCTCAACAAGTTTTTCTCCTTTCCTTTTTCTTTTGCATTTTTGGATCATTTGTTCGAAATTTAATCTGGGGCCCATGAGATAGCTCAGCGGCATAAGCGCCTGTCTGGCAAGCACGAGGTCCTGAGTTTGACTCCCGGAACCCACATACGAAAAAAGGGCCGGTGATATCATTCAGCAGCACGGGCGCCTGCTGGCGCGCGAGGTCCTGGGTTCGACCCCTGGTACCCACAAAAAAAAAAAATTAATCTGGGTTATAGATTTAAAAGCATGCTTCCAACTGGAGACTTTTATAGGTAAATGGATGCAACTCGAGAAAATACTCATAAGTGAAATAAACCAGAAGCACATGTGTAAGCATCGTATTATCTCTCTAGTATGAGAAACTGAAAGAGTAAATAAGATCCAAAATGTACAATAGATATGGTGAATCAAAAAGAAACTGGTCAAAAGGAAAGAGAGACTGGAATAGGGAAAAGAAAGAAGGGAAAGGGAAAAAAAATTGTATATATATATATATATATATATATATATATATATATATATATAAGATGGTTAAGATAGATACACTACCATTTTTACTTAGTTCATTGAAGAGTAAGGTTTGTGCCAATAATGTTTGGACAATTGAATGCTAATGTCTGGTGTCCTGAATAACTAACTTAAAGATAGTAATACGTAATGTATTAACCATTGTTACCCTCCTATTATGTTGGTTTGAAAATTTGTTCTTCTTTTGATTTGTTTTGTTTTTTCTTCTCTTTAAAATACAAAAAAATAAAAAATAAAAAAAAAAATAAAAGCATGCTTCCACTTGGGTTGCCAGCTGGTCAATTTGATATCAAAATTGGTTTTCTTAGAGGTCATCGGAAATTTGTTAAGGTAACTAAGGGGACCTTTCGGGCTTAGAGATTATTGATCAAGGCTCCCTTTGGTGAATAAAGGAGCAGCTGCCTGGGAAAAATTAGCCCGGCCTTTGTTCATTAATAGGAAGTTCCAGTGATCTCATAGCTTTATGGGAGATACCCCAATAAATGCTGTTAAAAGTATATTATTGTGATATGTTTACACTGGTCATCATCAAAAAGATTAAGTTTTCTAGATGATAAATTTTTAATTTAAAGATGATCTGGTACAAAGGTTTTCATATGGCTATGACGATTGTTATTAATCTCACGGTGTATTAAATGTATTCATGCCTCCAGATATACAGGTCTTCCAAAATGTAAAACAGGGATTGTTTATAGTGACAGTCTTTTCTTTCAGATCCAGACATCTGCCTTTAACAAAACTTATGTGATGTACATCCCATTAAAGGACAACAAATTAGATAAGTTTATGTGTTAGAGATGACTGATTAAAAAGGTTATACTATGTCAAAATGAAAATTTAAGTGTATTACACAATGTCATCATGATTGTCATGCTACAATATTATGTATGGCTTTTGATTTCTAATTTTCTGTGTAAAATATGTAACTGTTATCTGTTAATATTCTGTAGAGATTTAAATACTAGGACATCCACGGTTGATAGAAAATAACAGTTCTATGTTGTATAATATTAAGCTCACTGCTCCCATTACAATGTAATGTCATTAACCTTCTCTTCTGGATGTTCAACAACTGAGGGTTGGAGACCAAAAAACTAGAAAGACAGATGGGCTAAGAGGATAGCCAATATTTTGGGCCCGGCCCTTCGAGGTCAATGAAGACCCAGGATATAAGAGAACCTCTGCTACGACATCCTATAACTCGGTGAGTCCCTGGTCTTCTGACCAAGGAGGTTGTGGGACCACAGGAGATTGTGGGATCACAAAGGAAAGTGATCAATGGCATACAGTGTGCCTAAGGAGAGTCACCAGGAGAGAAAAATCTCCCAAGTTTTCACAGAAAGCAACTTGGTCAAGCAATGGCCGTGACTCATCCAGATGGCTGACACTGACAGAAGTACTAAGAGGTGCTGTGCATGGTTCCAAGGTAATTCCTAAGGATACTTAACTCACCTTGATAGATAGCAAGAAATTAATTGTAATTAATACAGGTCTCACTTTAACTTGGTCTTAAACATCCAGCAGAAAAGTATAACCACAAGAAAGAAAGTTGTCTGCAGAGTCCTCCAAACACAGCTCCTCCCACTTCAACTAAACACCCATTGATTGCAACTACAAAAACAGAAAAGGGGAAGATGTTGGGGGAGCGGCTGAGCTGGAGATTGTTCACATGTGGAGCTGAGAGGACGAAGTGCCTGAGGAACACCCTGAAGGCACGGAGCATCCCAGGTGAACAGGTGTTCCAGCCCCCAGAACATGGAAGTAAGAGGTGAGCTAGTTAAGCAAAGGGGTGTCATGTGACAAATGTATAAATAAATGCATTGCAGTGGTTGAGCAGTTCCTTTCCTCCCATCCAGAGAGAGGGCTCTACATGACCTCAGCTTTCTGTATATAGACTATTTCTCCATCCTCTCGCCATCCTTCCCCCTTCCCCGGGAACTTTGAGAGCTGTGCTGGACGTGGCACAGGACAACTGATGCAAACCCTAAAACCTGTTGGTATGGCGGGTTCTGCACAATGGACCCCAGTCCCACAAAAGGAGCAAAGCCTCTTTCTTGGCTGTGCTGTGGGCCCAGGGCCAAGCAGGGTTGGGGATGAAGAACACAGCAGGCCCACTGAAAGGACTTTGCCTCTGCCTGAGGTCTGGGGACACCGACTCCTTTCACTGTCCTGCATATTCTCTACTGGAATATATGGTGGCTGGATCCTATTATTTGTAGTGTCTGGAAAGAACAGGACCTAACCCCTTGGGTATTGGGAGAGGCCCAAGATCACACAAGGGGCCATCATCCATAGGTCCAGCCACCACACCTTGGCTTCCAACACCTTTCTTCTCAGGACTTGCTTAGAACCCATTCCCGGTCACATCCCTGTACACCCTGCCATCCTTCAGCTCCAAACTCAGCTCTAACTGCTCATGGTCTAGAATTTTCTGCCTGCTTCCTTCCCCAGCCAATCCCAGCACCTAGCTCAAGTGGACCATCACTGGTTGCTGGAGAAGCCCAAAGGCACATAAATGTGTGGGGGCCAGGAACAAGGCGGTCTACAGGAAGCTGGCTGCAGTTGCCTCAGAGATGCCAAGGCTCCTGGGCAAACAAACCTACAAATACAGGTCCCCAACAAAGACATTCGTTGGCTTCCTCTGTGGTCATTCTGATCCTTGTGAGAAAGCCTGAGAGAGGAGCCTAGGTATCTTTGAAACCTGCTAAGCCCTTTGACAACAAAGAAGGCACTAATTGGGCAGGGGAGAGTGAGAGGCAACATAAATCAGAAGGCCACACCACTGCTGTTCAGACGCAGGCTGACATCTGGGAACAGGACCCTCGAGCTTTTCTGTCGGTCTCAGCATGCTGTCTTTTGGGTGTGGCTTTACTAGAACAGATGGACTCTACCTGGACCCCAGAACACTAGAGGAAATCACTGCCCCAGTGGAAAGGTGGATCACACATCAAGGAACTTCTGCGCAGCCAGATGCTGGGGAGCAGCGAGGATCCAGCAGGCAGTGGTAGCAGGAAGGAAGACTACTAAGGCACTTGAGATGCTGGCCCTGTGACTCACAGCTGTGTGTCCTTGGGCACTGCTGGACTTCTCTCAACCTCAGACTCCTCATTCATTCAACGAAAGTAAAAGTCTATAATCTTTTAAAATTCCAACAAGATGGAGCCTGGCCTATAATAAGCACTAAAAAATATTAGCTATATTATTTTTACTCTAGTTTAGGAACCATGTCAGAAAACCAATTTCATTGTCTTACTGACACATCTATACTTTTTTTAAACCCAAAGATAGTTTTAGCTCAAGTATGTCCTTGATCACTGAATAATGACTGGTCTCTGACTGTCCTGTCCATTTTTAGAGGATGTGGTTCCTTCGAGGCCCTTGTCATACTTTGCAGTTCAACAGTTTTCAATCTGTTTATTGTTCCTTTTCCTCTAGAAGTTGGGGCATCACTGCTATAGCCCCAGGGCCCAGGACACATCATGACCCTCAGCAAATATTTGTTGAATGAGTTGAATAGGAGCAGGCCCCACTGCCACCACCCTGTGGCCAGCAAAGTGATCCTTGGCCCCAGCGGTTCCTGCATACCCTAGTCCAGCGATGGTGAACCTTTTAGAAACCAAGTGCCAAACTCCAACCCAAAACCCACTTATTTATCACAAAGTGTCAACACTGCAATTAAACCTAAATACTGAGGTTTTAGTTTAGAAAAAACAATTCATGCATTAACATCTTTTGTCTTAAGAAAAACACAATAACATGCATGCCATCGGGTCGCCACCATCGTGTCTCACAGTGGAAGTCATGCGGCTCTGCAAAGAACCTGCACCGGAGAGCCCATCGGGGTCAACAGTACAAAAGGAAAGGCTAGAAACAGGATGCTGAAGGGTGGAAAAAGGCAATTTTCAAATACGCTGCAAAACACAAAAAGCAAAGCTTGGAGCCCTCAGCTCCTTGCCTAGCGAGGAGAGTGAGAGCCGATAAATCTTCCCTCTCCAGGGAGGTTGGAAGGGCTTTGGTGTTTTCTTTGGACTTTAATAACACAGATCTTAAATCCACTGCCTTATAATAAAAATATATTTGCAGATTTAAAATACTGGGTCTGGGAATCTGAGGTTGGCTTTTAGAGGCACAGCCAGGAAGGTTCTGAGCTGGGGAAGCCCCTGGGATGAGCATCCCCTCTGCTGGCCTCCAAGTCCACCCGGGTTCAGTCCTGCCTGACTCACAGGAACCCCCAAGGGAGAAAGACACAGAGGGGCACAGGGCCAGGCTTCAAGGATGGGGGACGAGAGAGCCAGGCCTTTCCTCCCCTGGCTGAGTACAGCCTTGAGTCACCCCAGCCTTCTACCCGCAAGGCAGGGCTCTGCGGCCTGGCTTGGGGGTGGGCTGGGGTGGCCGGGAGAGGTTAGGGGCTGCACTGACCACATGAGGTGGGAGTGCTACCCTTCTTCCCCTCTCGGAACAAGAGGGTGAAAATGAGTCCTCAGCATGCTCTTTCTTCTTACTGAACAAGATGGATTGGAAAACAAATTGGTTCAAATAAAGCATGTAATTAGATTAAAGCCTCTCGCCAGAGCCTTTAGGACTGCAGAAAGCCCTCCTGACTGGAGGCAGGAGACGAACTGGCTGTACCAGCTTCTGGACATCAAGAATCTTCTGTTGACCTTTATCTGCCCACCCCCAGGTCTCCCCAGCCAGTGTCAACTATGCAGAGGGGATTGCCGTGAAGGTCGCCCCAGTCTCTGCCTTGCCACCAGTCCCAGACTTGGGGGTCACCCTGTTCTCTGCCTGCAGATGCTGCCTCAGTCTCAGAAGTCAGCTGTGTCCAGTGAAAGGCAAAAATGCCCAGGATAGTGATGAGCTATACCTGCCCAACCCTTGCCCACCTGACCTGCATACTCCCGAAGGAGGCAGGGAAAGCAGTACAGCACAGGACTCTCCTGATCATGACATATGAGAAAACGGAAGTTTAGAATGTTGTGTCCAAGGCCTTGAGCCAGGAGGATGTGTTACTAACATCAGCTGCCCTTGCTTTAGTACAGGGCCACTCATAAGGTCTCTGTCTCCAAACCTTAGACAACTTGATAGCCAGTCAGCACTGAGCCTCACTGCTCCCGTCCCAATGCAGTGGCTGTCCCTTCTCAAGGGACCATCCTTTCTGCTTCCCTCTCCTCAGGAAAGAGCCTCTATGTGCCTGTCCCCATGCCCATCCATTCCCACCACCATACCCCTTTCCCAAAAAGCGCCCCCTACATCCATGAAGCCCCTTTGGCCACCAGACAAGCTTTTAGGAAATAAAGCCATGTTCACAGCCTGCCAGAAGAAGTAGGCCATATTCAAGAAATTTCTGGGTACAAGGAAGAAATTCCTCTTTCTGAAACTATTTCTGAAATTCTGCATCAAAATGGCAGGTGAGTTCTGGCCCTTAGTGGTGAATGAGAGCCCAGGAAAGGAAGAGGAGAAAGAAAAAGAGGAGAGTGTAACATCTAGGGTTCCTAGCTTTAAAGGCTTATGATGAACCATTTGAGGGTTTACAGAGGAAGAACTGATGGAGAACAAGTGGATAAGCAGCACACAGACCACCAGTTTCCCTGGCCAACCACATGGCAGACATTGCTAATCAATCACAGCACCCTAAGGAGCCCAGAACTCAAGAAGGTTTTCCTTGTTGCTTAGTGGATAAGCTGATGCAATCTTGCCATTCATTCTGTCACTTGCTACTGGCTACTAGATTGGATACAGGCCACAGAACTCACCATTTGGAATGGAAAGTTTCTTTTGAGACTGGACACAGGCCCAACTTTGCACCCTTGTGTCCATTGGTGCTGCCTGATGCTCCTCAACACTGGCTCTAGGGTGAGCCAAGACTGCCATTGCCTGAGCCTCACCTAACTTCTGCAACTTCCCCAGGTGGCTTATGTCCACCTTTGGGGACAGTCTAGCACAAACCTTCCTGGTTAACCAATAGAATAGCACTCAAGACTTTTAGAGAAGGTGTCCCCACCCCAAGGCTCCCTGGTTCCTGCAAATTTAGAGACATGTTCTTCAGAAGCCCCACAGTGCCCATTCTTCTTCCTCGCTGCTCTGCTCTGCAGTTCCTGATGTGAGAATGGAAGACTAATCCCCTTTCCTCTTTACCTTATGGATAAGTATGTGGAGAGTGAAACTGCTTCAGATTCTTTGGAAAGTGTAGTGTAAACCCAAAATGATGCTTATGACTGTAAAATCTGACTTAAACTAGAAGACACTTAGCTGTGTATCCCAGTTCTCTGGAATACAGGAGGGCAAGGAAGGAAGAATTCTAAGCTGCCAAATTGGCATCACAAAGGAAATCTCTTCAGGTCTTCATTTATAGCTTATTCTTTGCTTACAAACAACGACAATAAAGCAAGATCCATGTCTAAAACTTTCTATATTAGGGTCTATATATAGTCATCCCTCAGTATGTGTGCAGACTGGCTCCAGGACTGCTCCAGATACCAAAATCCACCAATGTCTAGGTCCCTTATAAAAAATGGAGTAGTATTTTCATGTAATCTATCCACATCCTCCTGAATGCTTTATATCATCTCTAGATTAATTGCAATGTAAATGCTATGAAATAGTCATGCTTTATTCTTTGAGGAATGATAAGGGGAAAAAATTCTGTACATGTTCAGTGTAGATGCATTTTCTTCTAAATATTTTTCATTCAAGGTTGGTTGATCTAGGGATATAGATCATGTGGCGAGGGAGACCAACAATATTTATTTAGGGACTGGTAGGGAAAAGAACTGCTAGCAAACAGGAGGTAAAGAGGTGGAAAACAATACAAGTATGGAAAGCAGATGCAGATATCTAAGGGCAGGATATCAAACAGAACCACCATTCCTAGGACAGCTGAATAAGATGTGAGCCAAAGGCTGTGTGACAACACAATTCCTCTTCCAGTGGATGAATCATCCCCAAAGGTGAATTGTATTCAGCATGCATGACTTAACAAGGCAAGAAATTTGGTGATAGGTTTGGAAAAGATTCCCATTCCAACTGTTTTTAGAAGTTCTGTGGCATGTCAATGAATAACGTCACAAGAATCTGGAAATTTCATTTAGGGGGAGCCACTCATGCCACAACAATGCCACAACCATGAAAGATACTAAAGTCCTCCCCGGCAAGACCGATCTCTGCTCACATAAAAAATAAAAATGCAGGTATCCCTCACCCAAAGTTCTTAGGACCAGAAGTGCTTTGTACTTTTAATGTTGAACTTTTTAGGATTTTGGAATATTTGCATATGCATAATGAGATATTTTGGGGATGGAACTGAAATCTAAACACAATATTCATTTATGTTTCACTTATGCCTTATACACATAGCCTTAAGATAATTTTGTATAATATTTTTAGTGTACCTGTGTTTTGACTGTCACCTGTCACATGAGGTCATGTTTTAGTTACTTTCTCGTTGCTGGGACAAAATGCCTGAAACCCACAAGTTAAAGGAGAAAAGCTCAGTTTTAGCTCAGTTTGTAGAGGTCTCAGTGCAATAGTTGGCTGGTTCCAAGGCAGGCAACATGGCAGAGGGGCATAGCAGAGGAGAAACAGTTCATGGTGTGGCAGGCAGGAAGCAGTGAGACTTCCTTCTTTCCGTTATTATTCCACCCAGGCTACAAGTCTATTGGTTGGTGCCAACCATACCCAAGGTAGGTCCTTCCACACCCAGAACTTGCTAAACCAATTAGTAGAAGAATCCAGTATCACACCCATTATCCAGGCAGCTCCCCAAAGCCCCACCCACGAGTGGATGAGGCTTTGAGTGGACATCTAGATATAAGCCATAATAGGTCAGGTGTGAAATTTTCCATTTCAAGCTACCCTCTGAAAGAGCCACTGTATGATGTAGAACCCAGAAGTGGAAAGGTGCATCAAGCACTCCATGGATACCCTGGACTTCATCCCTACCCCACCCTCCTCACCTGGACACATCCTAGGCTTTTAACAAGATGCCAAATTCATCATTTATACCAGTCTTCTGTTATTTAACCATCTCTTTTTTCTCCAAGAATTCCTAGACACAGCATTTCCAACTACTATTTCATATTTGTTTCCCAGTTTTAGAGGGCCTCCTCAGAGCCTATAGGTCTCTTTCTACCACCCACAGGCCAAAGGAAAGTAGAATAAGAGGACTGTGCACCCCAGGAGTTCAGGCAGTGCTGTGGATCCTAGCAATGCCCTTGCATTTCACCTGACCTGCTGGAAAGCTCACACGCAGGCCTCTGAGAGACTTCCAGAACAATTCTGATGGACAATAGACTAGCCAGTTTTCACCTACAAGGGAGGCCCTATGTGTGGAAGACACCATTTAGCTTTATTCCCCGTACCCATAAACATCAGCTCATGTTAGAGGCTGGGAACAGTGACCCAGGCTCCTTGACAAGGTCACAGGCTAACTCAGAGCCTCTGGTTATCTGTGCCTCCTCTCTTGGAAGTCAGGCTTTCTGGTAGCCCTGAGGGCCAAACCACCACCCATTCCTTCCACCACCATGTCACAGTGAAGTGACACCCTCACCAAAACCTCGAGCCATAGAATAAATTAAAAAATCTTTTGTCAAAGTTCAAAACCCCTCCCCCAGAGATGAGCTCTGCCACCTGAGGGGAGAGAATACACAGCAACATACATGCTTCCATCTGCAGAAGATGAGCTACCTAGCTGGATGAGGGGTGTCGGACTGGGGGAGATGAAGAGGGGTCCCCGTCTCTAGGAGGAAAAGAGAGGGAGACCAAATCTGCATCAGAACCCAAGAAACACTTGCCAACAGCCTCTTAATGCTTTTTCAAGAGGCAAATTCTGCCTCATAAGACAAGCCTTCTAGAGTTTCTGCTTGAAGACCTCAAATTTCCAGCTATGCCACTGGTTCTAAGTACATTCGGCCCTTCCCTATCCATGAATTCAACAAACTACAGGTCAAAAATATTCAACAAAAACTGTATGTACTGAACAAGTATACTTTTTTATAGTTATTCTCTAAAAATATACAGTACAATAAGTACGTACACAGCATTTGCAGCACAGAGGTAATGTAACATACAGATGAGTTAATTATATGGGAGGATATGTGTAGAGTATGTGCAAATACTGTGCTATCTAATGTAAGGGACTTGAGCATCTGTGGATTTTCATGGCGGGGACAGGGAGGCTGGAACCAATCCCCCAGGGGTACAGAGGGACCACTGTATCTTCCTCTCTTGTCTGTCATCTGTGCCATTAGGAAACAGCAGCCCATCTGCGGGGCTGAGCGGGGGAGAAGCCACCTTAGACTTGAAGCTGTACTCATTAGGCAGTGGAACACCTGGTAAGCTCTTAGCAATGCCTGCTGCTAGTCAGGCCACGGAAAGTGACACCAGCATCCGCTGACACAGACAGACCTAGCTAACAGTTAATACCCTGAGTTAGAATCATCTACCTACTTACATGCCTTCCTCACATGGTACACCATGAGTCCCTTGAAGGCAAAGCTCCATGTTCTTCTCAGCTCTGTAACCCCAGCACCTAGTACAGGCCCTGAGCAAATAAATGCATGACTGATGAATGAACAAACGCAAAATATATAAGTGGACAAATGCACAAACCCTCTGATCAGAATTCTGAAGGAATTCTAGGAGTTGGCAGGGGGACAGAAGTACGAAAGCCACTACCGAGCCTGGCTGAACAAGAAATCCCCCATTTACAGCCTGCAGCCCAGAGGAGGCCAAGGGAAGAATTTATATAGCACAGGATCCATACTCCATAAGCCTTTCCAAATTGCGGAAAAGGCCGCACCTGCCTCCATCAGTCTGTGGCTGCTAATCCATTGTAACAGCTCTGTGCCCCCCATTCTGGCTCCCACTTGGCAGGCAGCATTATCCTGTGTATTTGCCTTTAATAAGCTGAAGCCATTCGGCGCTGAATTCACTGGTATCTGCTCCTACCGGGCCCGCCCCATGGGGTCTCCTTGTCAACTCTCCCAGTGAACAGGGGATTTTATGTTCAGCAGGGAAAACAAAGCTGTCCCAACAGGGATCCAGTTGGCTCTCTGAACACTTCTCCAGTGACAGCCAACAGTGGACACAAACTGGAACTGCTGTCACACTAAGAGGGGATTCAGATGAGCTAAGCTGGAGCTCCCTGGGGAGGTAGTGAAAGAGAGGGATGCTGGAAACCCTGTAGAGTCCCCCCAGCTGGTTGGCTGGCTGGTTAGATCAGCAGATTGAGCCAGTGCCGATGAGGTCATGCCTTGGAACCCATGGCACCCTTGCTTACTCTGCCTACACCTCAAACCTCAGCAGCTGTCAGGCAGGATGTACACCCCCAGGCCAAGCCTGGGCTAAACTGCTTCCAACACAGAGAAAAGGTCTTCAAGACTCACTCTCACTTTCTGATGTCAACTGCTTCAGCACCATAGTGACAGGAGGTCACAAATGCCCCTGAAGTCAGTGGAGTGATCCAAGATCTTTTTTTTTTTTTTTTTTTTTTTTTTTTAATTTATAGAAAATACAAATTCTTTACTTCTAGGACTAACAAGAGATCACCCATGGATACACTGGACAGGTTCAAAATGTCCACCTCCCCCACTAAATGCTATAGCTTTCCCATTTTACTGAGCCTTGTCCCATTGGTACTATCCAGAAGCCATGTGGAAGTGTATGGAGTACGTGTGTAGGACATTTGCTCAAAGCGAAGTCACAAGTTTTGTGCACCTTGTCATAATGACCCTAGATTCCTGTTGGGTGCATTGTAAACAGAGAAGCCATTCTTCAGGCCACCTGCTCTGAGCATACCCCACTAAGAAGATCTATCTTGAACACTCTATGTGATTATCAAACACAATTTCATTTTCCTCCTGAGTGTATGGACTGCATTACCCAGGATCCCTTGCAGTTAGGTACAGTCATGTGATCAATTCTAACCAGTAGGACAAGTGTACAAGTGATGCACAAAACTTTCAGAAAAGTCTCCCATGAACTTCTCAGTGATGACTCTGAGGCCCTAGAGGATGGCACAGCCACATGATAGAAGGAACCTGAGGCCCTAACCCACTGCTGTGAAGGGAGCTACCCAACCAGGAACACCCATGGGTGATGACTGCTGTATGAGCCAGAAACACCTGGGCTCTTAGGGGTGGTTGTTACAGCATGCAGTCTTCTTGACCAATATAGGGGCATAAGAAGTAAGGAAAGTCTGTCCCAAGACAGCAGCAGCAGTGGTATGCATGGTAGAGAAGAGAGACGTGAGAGAGGAATAAGATGTTCTGAGTGACCAGGTGGACATGGGTCCCAGAGCATAACCAACAGGTCTTTCTACAGCATAGAGCTGTTACAGCAGTGATGGCGAACCTTTTAGAGATGAGTGCCTAAACCGCAACCCAAAACCCACTTATTTCTCGCAAAGTGCCAACACTGCAATTAAAGCTGAATACTGAGGTTTTAGTTTAGAAAAAACAACTCTACATTAACATCCTTTGTCTTAAAAGAAAACCATGTGTGCCATAGGTTCACCACCACTTGTTAGACAGTAGATGAAACAGAAGCCCACAGATGGCCCCCAGATCCCAATAAAATTCCCTATTACAGTACTCTCCACAAGTACAAAAATCTGAGGGTGCTCAAGTCCCTCACACAAAATGGCATGGTATCTGCATAAAAGCTACACATGATCTCTCCTATACCTTGATCTCTAGATAACTTACAATGCCTAATATAATATGAACGCTATGTAGTTACTATATTATTTACAGAATAGTGACAAGAAAAGTCTACACATTCAACACAGACGCAATTTCTTTTTACATAGTTCTTAAATGCGGTTGACTGGATGCACACATGCAGAACCCATGGATACAGAGAGCTGACTATGGCAGATGTACGGGTGTCCTGCCCTGACCCCTATACTGACCCAGCACACCCATCCCCAGCTGCCACAAGGCCAGCTTCCCCGGTACGCACATGTAGCCTTCTCTGAAGGGTCACTGTTGGCCGATGGACACTGCTTTGCTTGCAGATATCTGGGAGGTTACACAGGTCCCTTCCCAAGGGACAGTCCATAGCCTATGGTCAACTGATGTGGGCAAATGTAATGGCTCAGTCCTTTTGCCTTTAAATGGAACCACTCCTTCGGCACGATTACAGTGGTACCTTGGTTCACAAAACTCAATTCTCTCCACAATTCTGGTCACAAACCGAACTGGATGAGAACTGAATCAAATTTCCCCATAACAACAAAATTTGATTCAGTTCTCGTCCAACTTGGTTTGCAACCAGAATCATGGAAAGAATCAAGTTTGTGAACCTAGAAACCACTGTGCCTCTCCAGAGTCATACGGCATGGGGCTGAGTCTAGACTTCTGAAGCCACAGATTTCCCCACCTTCCTTCCCTGCGCTCTTTTGCTCCCCTCTCCCTTCCAGGTTGCTCCCGGAGGCACCCCTCAATAAATCACCCACATGGAGATCCCTGTCTTGGGCCCCCAAGGTTCTGGGGAACCTAACCCCAGACACTAGGGCCCCTAATCATCCAAATGAATGGCTGGCATTCCACCTCTTCATCCACCCACAGCAATAAATTGGCCACAAAAAAGAGGAGCAGGGATGAAGTCCAGAGTCAAGACAATCCTGGACCATGTGGCCCCCAAAGGATACCATCTTCTCAGAGGTCTCTCTGGACAGCGGAGGTTCCTGTGAAGATGTAAAGGGCTGAAGGGAGATTTTAGACTCTCAAGGGGGACTCCCTGAGCCTGGGGCTGCAGAAGGTGGCATCCTATGATAGAAGGAATGCTCAGCCAGGAAATTAGAGACATGACCCACCTGCTTGGGTGGGGGAGGGAAAGAGGCAGGAAAGCAAAAGATTAAAGCCTAGTCCAGCTTGGGCCTGAAGAAAATCTTGAAGCAGTTTTCTCTAAAGCCTATTGCTCCAAACAATCCATGAATTTCTAATGTCACTTCAGCAGGAGGGCTCTTTTCAAGTCTCTGTAACTGATTTCTCTCCACCACCTACTGATTGAAAGGATGGCTTGCTTGAGGCAGTATAGTTAGGTGGGAACCTTGGTTCTGCCATCAACACCCCTTGTGACCTAGGGCAAGTCACTGTCCTCCTTGGGACTTTAGTGTCCTCATCTGTTGAATGTGGACACCAGAAAAGATGCCCTATATCTAGGTTCTTCCTGGTATCAAGATTCAGAACTCTACTCCTTGAGTGTTTTTTCAACAATGCTACGATTACAAATGTTTACCAAGTAGCTCTCTGGGGTATTAAAAAAAGCTTTGATTTGCACAATTTGCCAATTTCAATGGTACGAATAATCCTACCATGGCCATTTTCAAAGACCAGCGTGATACCCCGAAGGCAGAATCAGGATGAAATGCACACGAGCAGACCTGGAAAGCCAGCTCGCGCGCACCAACGATTCCCACAAACCTCTCTGCAAGCTAAGTTCATTTTAGACTCCTGATCATTTCTGATCTCTGCAAACAGAAAGCTTTCACCTTTCCTCAATCTCACAATACACTTTACTCTTGAGCACAGAACACAAAACAGCGCGTGACCTTTGTCACAATCTTCCCTGGGGAGCAACTGGCCTTTCTGGAAATGGGGACAGGAAGGGGACGGTATCCCACCACCATCCTGAGATGCTAACCCACTGCTCTTACTCACACTGAGGCTCTGTGCTGGATGCAAACCCAGGCCCATGACCTGCATGGTCACATATCTGCACCAGGCCTGAAGCAGAGGCAGGGCATTTGTTTCATGTGGCCACACTGAGAGCTTTGGAAGCCCAGGGAGAAAGCAGCAGAGAAGACCATCCTGCTCAAAAGCAGGCTGCAGTGGAATGAGGACAATCTGAGCATCATACAGCCAGGGAGGAGGCAGCTGGTAGCCTCCCGGCCTCCAAGCCATGTCGGTCCTCCCAGCTGGGAAGGACCGTATGCACTCGAGGGAGGCGCCTGGCTCCTGGGCAAGCTCTGCCCTTGGTCCATTTCTGGCTCCTCTAAGAACACCAGGCTGGCTCTGCCCACCAGGCTCTGCCCAACTGCTGAGGACAGAATGAGGGAAGATGGAGGGCAGGGTGGGTGATCCACAGTCAGCCTCCAGTGACACCCCAAGATTGGGAACTGGGAGGGGAATGAACAGTTCACTGAGTCCGTCATCATTGCTTCATTGAGAAGACCTGGTCCAGAAGAGCCAAGTAGTGGCTTGTAAGATGCTTACACTGCAGTGGGGCAAAATAAACCCCCAAGATCCAAAGTATGGATTGATGATTATATATATTATTGTTACTTTAAGTCCTGTGTGGTTTTGGATCTGGTGGGGTATTTAAGCAATCAAAGGACTACTGGGGGTGTTGCTCAGCCCCCTCAGGGTTGGAGGAGGGCTTTACTTACCCCAGGGCAGTGGCTGTTGAGGTTCTGCAGGGACAGCCTGTCAGTGACAGGACTGTGCACTGAGGGCCAAGGGCCAGCACGTATGGCCCCTCCCCCACAGCCCAGCCCAGCCCTCGTGAGGATCCTGAGGAGTCTAAGGCAGAGATGGGGGGGGCTCACCAGGGGACTCTGCATCCACTCCAGTCAGCCCAGCTCCTCAGCATGCACCTCCCCACCCCCACCAGCCCCTGCCAATAAGGTCCCTGTGACAGCTGTGTGACACAGGGGTGGGGTGCTGGGGTTTCCCATCCTGCTACCCCTGACACCTGTCACTTGTCCCATCAGCCATCTCCCTTGAGCCCCCAGTGGGAAGAGTTCCCAAGATGGACTAAATATTCCACCCCCACTTGCTCCTCTGGCCTCCCAGCTCATCCCTTTATCTTTTTCCAGGCTGGTGGCAGCTCCACCTGCAAAGGCCCAGGGACAGGGGAACAATGGGGTCCTGAATCCAGCAATGCAAATGGCTTCCTTTGTGCTCCTTGGGGTGACAAGGCTCTTGGCAGCAGGGTAGGGGGGCGGAGGAGCTCTCACCCTGCTCACCCCCAACCTGACCTCTGCCCCTACCCTTTGTGCAGGCCCCAAAAAGAGGAAAGAGAAGAAAAGGGAGGGGAGGAGGCAGCCAGAGAAAGCGAGAGAATAAGGAAGTAGGTATAGAAGACAGAGAGGGAGAAAGCAAAAGACTGAGAAAAGCAGAACGAAAGAATCTAGAGAAAGAGACAGGCAGACAGAAGAGAATGAGAAAGAAGGAACTAGAAGCTAGTCATTGAGGCTTTCCAGAAGCGGTTGGACCATATCAAATTGCCATTTTGGGCCCCAATGGCAATTCCATACAGTTCGACCTAATACCTACGGGACTGGTCTGATCTCAAGCCAGGGTTAGCGAGCAGGTTCCACTGGCTGGAAGAGGCCCTTGTACCCTTGGCTCTTCGCTGCTTTCCTCTCTGAGCTGATGTCAGGACACCTAAGTTTAACCCGATGGTCTCTAGCAGGGGCTGATGTATCATTAGGGGACATCTGATTATCACAGGCAGCCAGGCGGATCTTCCAGCCCTGACGCCACAGTGCTGGGGTTGAAAAATCCCGGTTTAAAACTTGGTGAAAGGAGATGGGGGTGTAAGCTCAGTGGAAGCAGACTTGCCCGGCATGTGTGCGATCCTCAATACCACGAAAAGAAAACCTTGGTTTAAATACCTTAGTGCCCACCGGGAAGACGTAAGATCATCCCTGATCATGCTCCCTGGTCCTCTGTGCACAGAAGGACCGCTCCTGAGGGAGACACCCCTAAAGGAAGCTCAGAGCTCACCCCCCCCAGCCATACACTGGTCCTGGGCTCTGGCTGGATGTGGCACCAGCTCCTCTTGAAGGGCACATGGGTGAATGGTGACAGCAGGCCAGCACTTCCCACTATACATGTCCCTGCAGGTGCACTGCATCTGCAAAAGCAGCCCAGGACTGGGGCCCCACATGCACTTCTAAATAGAAAGCTTTGTATATCACACTGTTGCAGAATGGCTTAATAATTAAACCACTGAGCAACCCAGATGTAACCCAGATGTGAAAGACATTTTTTAATATGGCCTGCATAACAGGTGATATTATAGAATTTCTCGTTAATTTGGTTAAGTGAATGATGGTATTGAAAAGATGTTCTTATTTTTCAGAGATGTGTTGTGAAAATTTGCAGAGTAAAATGTCATGATGTTTAAACTTTTCCTTAAAAATTTTTCAACATAGCTGGGCATGGCAGCACATGCCTGTAATCCCAGTACTTGGGAGGCTGAGGCAGGAGGATCACCACAAGTTTGAGGCCAACCTGGGCTACATAGTGAGTTCTGGTCCAGCCTGAAATACATAGCAAGGCCCTGTCTCAAAACGAACAAAAAGTTTTTTTTTCAGCAGGACTGGGGATATAGCTCAGTTATAGAACATTTCCCTAGCATATATGAGGCCCTGGGTTCAATTCCTAACACTACAAAAGAAAAAAAAACTTTTTAAAGTTTTTTTCAGCAAAGAAATATTGTTCAAGCCAATATGGCAAAACATGAATTGTTAAGTCTAGATGGTAAGAGTGTGGTTGTCACCCTATTCTCTCTACTTCTCTGCGATGCCTCCTAATAAAAAGTTCAAAAAGTTCAAAGTCAAAACACATTAACCCAGAATATACCAGTTTATAGTAAAACTCTGGGGATAACTTTCCTTTTGTGGGTTGAGCTGAATCTTACCATGGATAAAGAAACAGGCAAACAAAAGGTTTAGCCCCGTCCCACAGGAAACGCTTGCTGGCTTAGGGACACACAGCTTTCTAAATCCTCAGCTGCGTCCATGTCAATGTGACGTGTAACTCGTCAACGAGCTGCACCCATCTATAAAGGCCGCGGCCCCTCTCCATACTTTCTTTCAGAGACAACACATGCACTTTACCCTGCACAAACCCACGAGAGTTCCCACTCCCAGCACCCCTAGCACTGTGGGTGGATGATTCTTTACTGTGGGGTGTTCGGCAGGGTCCCTCTACCCGCCAGAGGCCAGTAGGAACCCCCTCCCCAGATGTGACAACTGAAAATGTCTCCAGACTGCCAAATGTTCCCTGGGGACTGCACAGTGCCTGGTTGAGAACCACTGAAATATAAGAATGAAATAATGAGGGCCGGTGAGATGGCTCAGCGGCTTAAGCGCCTGCCTTGCAAGCGCGAGGGCCCGAGTTCGACTCCCGGAACCCACATACGAAAAAAGGGCCGGTGATATCGCTCAGCGGCACGGGCGCCTGCTGGAGCGCGAGGTCCTGAGGTCGTCCCCCCGGTACCCACAAAAAAAAAAAAAAAGAATGAAACAATGGGGGCCGGTGAGATAGCTCAGCGGCACAGCACCTGCCTGGCAAGCGCGAGGTCCTGAGTTCGACCCCTGGTACCCACAAAAAAAAAAAAAAAAAAAAAGAAACAATGTAATTGAAACGTCCTCTGAATCAGTCACTGCATGGAGGTGGCCTTTCCACGTGTTATCTGTTGAGTAGTCTGTTTCTGTTCCTTGGCAACACACTGTATCTTTTCATTCATGATTTTTTTTTTTTTTTTTTTTTGGCACTGGGGATTGAACCCAGGGCCTCTACACTGAGCTGCATCCCCAGCCCTTTATTTTTTATTTTGAGACAGGGTCTTATTAAATTGCCTAAGCTGGGCTTGAACTTTTGATACTCCTGTCTCAGCCTCCCACAGGTGCTGGGATTACAGGCATGTGCCATCAAGCCCTGCTACTTTGTTTTCTCAGCACCGTGTACCGATGGGTTTATTCTTTTCCACACTGATTAGCAATAGTAGATTTACTATATACTAAATTCTGTTTATGTTTGAGTCTGTTTCTGGACTTTCTACTCAGAGTTGGTGATGTCCTGTTAATAATATAAATATCTGGTAGGGCAAATCACCTTTCATCAGTCATCTTTTAAAAAATTCTTGGCTATTCTTACACATTTATTTTTCTAACTGAACTTTAAAATCATCTGTCCAATTGGGATTTTGATCAGAATTATGCTAAATATATAATTATTTCCAGAAGAACTTTTTTTTTTTTTTGTGGGACCTCGCGCACCAGGAGGAGCCCGTGCCGCTGAGCGATATCACCGGCCCCTTTTTCGTATGTGGGTTCCGGGAGTCGAACTCGGGCCCTTGCGCTTGCCGGGCAGGCACTTAAGCTGCTGAGCCATCTCACCGGCCCAAAAGAACTTATTTTGACAATATTGAGTCTTGCCTTTCCAGCACGTGGCAAGACCTTCCATTTTTTTTCCTGGTCGTTGGTGTCCCTTGGAAAAATCTTATTTGTTTGTTTGTTTTTTTCCTAATACATATCCTATACTTTCATTGCTACATTTATTTCTGTGTGCTTGATATTCTTATTGCTATTCTAATTTAAATTTGTATGTGTGTGTGGTACTGAGGTCTGAAAGCAGGGCCTTACCTTACATCCCCAGCCCTTTTTATTTTGAGACACAATCTCACTAAGTTGTTTAGTTGCCCAGGCTGTGCTACAACTTACAATCCTGCCTCAGCTTCCCAGAGTGCTGGGATTACAGGAGTGCACCACCATGCCCGCTTTATTCTAAATGAAATTGTGTTCCATTATCAAAAATGATGCATTCCCTGGGCACTTACTACAGGACAGACATTCCACTGTGTGCTTTCACTCATTTAATATGACACTTTTTTTTTTTTAAAGAGAAGAAAAAACAAAACAAATCAAAAAAAGAACAAATTTAATATGACACTTTTTTAACTAGTCACTTCTGATACATAAAAGTTACTAACCTTCCCTTGTTAATTTCACAACACATTTTGCAGAATTCTTTTGTTCTAGCAATTTGCAGCTGATTGTCTGCCAGTGTTGTTTTTTGTGATGCCCACCCACTTTCTGGTATTGGTTGATTCATATGCCCTTTCACATCAGCTGCCTTGTGACCAAAGGGACAGGGTGCTGCTAACTATTCTCCCATGCCCTGACCAGCCCGACCCACCAACCCAGCACACTCATGAGAGCCCTAATGGCACCTGCAAAGTGTATTGGCTTTTTTGTTTTGTTTTGTTTAAACACAGTGTCTCACTGTGAAGTCCAGAAGGGTTGAATTCCCAACAACCCTTCTGCCTCAGCCTCCCAAGTGCTGGGCTTACAGACATGCGCCACCACGCCCAGGCGTACACTGGCTTTTAAGTGGCCCATCTCTCCTTGGTTTCAAGTCCTTACCACCACCACCAGCGGACACTCAAGTTTGCCCTCTTTCCTGGTAAGATGTTACCACACGTGGGCAGAAAAAAAAATAATAAAAAGACCCTAAAGTGACCAAACAACATAACATCTGACAGGCAGAATGATGGGGTGGTCACCACCACTCAAAGACTCCAAGGCCAGGTGACTTCGGCCATTATCCTCAGTTTCCTCCTCTGTAAAGTGGAGGTAAGAATAATACCCACCTCACATGGGTGGAAGAGATGATTACATGACTAATAAATAAAGCACCTGGAACACTACTGAGCACGCAGTGAGGGTTACACACGTAAACATTGTGTCTTGTTTCTTCACATTTAGCCAGAATCCATTTATGCCCCTCCTGGGTCAGGTCTGAGCTCAGGCCAATACTCATCCGATGATGTTAATGGCTCTTTGCTCGCTGGCCTAGCCTGTTTCATGCTATCCTTTGAAGACTGGTGCCTTGGTCAATGCTCGACTCTCCAGGTCTCTTTGTCAGCTGCATGACCCTTGACCCCGCCTCCAGCCAGCAGTACTCCGTGGAACCACAGGCCCCTTTCTCCACTCCAGTATACTGAAGTGCCCCCACCCCCACCCTGGGATTCAAGGAACCACACCCTTCTCAGCCATCTCCAAAGAAGAGGAGGCTGCAGGTGTGGGGCCTGACTGTCCTGACATAATTCAAAGCAAAGTGCACACAGCAGTACCGCTGGAAGAGGCACAGTACTTCCGCCATTTTCCTCACCCCTCAGCCTGCGTTGGCTGGAGAAGACAGGAAGGACATTTGGGTGACTTCTACTGTTTGGCTATCATGAAGTCAAGTACTTGACCTTTGATCAATTTCTAATCTTTAACTCTGTTTGGTTCAGGGTCTAATATTAGCAGCTAGAAAGCTCTGATGAGGCCTCCAACAGCTCCTTCAGTTGCTCCTGCCTGGGGTAGCCCAACTTGTCACTTCTGAGGGTTTCCCTAAAGACCCTACATCAAGCTAACCCTTCACACCTGTCCTTATGCCAACAACCGCCCCCAAAACCCCACTATCCTGGACAGAAGCTGGCAGAGACGTGGCCAGCTTGGCTCAACCCCTAATTACATTGTGGTGTTTCCATTTTTCTTGTGGTTTTATTCTTTTCTGTTGAACACTTACAACAGGACCCCCACTGACTCATAGGCTTTACATGGATCATCTCGTTTAATCACCCAAACAACCCTATAAGGCAGGATTATTATTACTCACTTCAGAGAAAGAAACCACAAGAGATCAAGTCGAACTCAGGCTGCCAATTCAAAGCTTTGTCCTCCCTCTGTCCTGCCCACCAAAACCTCACTCATACTTCAAGTCTTGATGCCACATACTCCCATTTTCACCAACCTAGTCCCTATGCTGGGAAACAAAAGGCTAACTTGAGAACAATACAGGTTGCAAGTGTATACAAATTTATTTTCTTTACTGAATAACTGTACATGTTGAGAGGCCACTCAGTGTGACATCTCAAAAGTTACCCCCTCCCCAACTCACCTGCTGTCATGAGCAAAGAGCTCTGTGGGTCCAGCTGCTACCTGCAGAGTTCTCTCTAGGTCTCCTGAGGGGCACATGCAAGGTACTCTTGGAAACCACCCTGAGCCCCAGTCTGGGGCCACTGGAGCAAGGGGGCCAGGTAGGGGCCCAAACAGGGTGGGCACAATGAGAAGATAGGGCTGGGGTAAGGGCCCAAGACCCCTGTAGGAAGCTGGGGGAGCCCAAGACTTGACTGGCTCCTCACTCCTGTACTCCAGCCCTGGGCCTAGCTTGCACTCAAAGGCAGCCAAGCACTTCAAACTGGGGGGACTAGCAGAGGTGGCCTCCCTTCCCATGGATCTCTGTCCATTTCCTGGACAGACCCACAGCAAGGTGGGGTGGGGTCGGCTCCCGTGGGCTCTGAGAACTGACCCTGCACGTCTCTTCCATGGGGTAGCCTGAAACAGGGCACAGGTGGAATATTTACTCCAGGTAAAGTAGCACAAGCTACAAATCATCCCAGGTGTGAAATATTTCCCCCCAGGCACCTTGGCCCAGGCCTCTGCTAGGGCTTGTGGGTGGAGTCAATCATCAGATGTGGATGAGGAAGAAACCCCAGCAGGATGGGAGGGTCGGTCCTGCTGCAGAGAAGCAGGGCAAGGAGGAGCCTGGGAGCACAGGGCCCCACCCCGGTTCAGTCCAAGACCTTGAGCCAGGGAAGGAGCAACCCAGATCTGCTGGCTCCAAACCAGTGCTCCTCTAATGAACCAAGTGCCAGCCATTTGCAAGCCAAGGACTTCCCTCAAGTTGAGGGAGGATGAGGGGAGACAGGAGTCCCTCTTTTAGCCAAAGGGTGTTGAGGCCTCTGCAACCAGGAAGCTGGGGTGTGCCCAGGGAGCCTCAGGCACCCTGCCCTTTTGGAGTGAGGGTCCCTCTCTCCCTTCCTGGCCTCCCTGCCCCACACCTCCCACAACACCGCGTTCCTGGCCATCCTGCCCACGACAGCTCATCGGCCAGCTCAGGAAACAGGTAGAGCGCATTCCCTAAGTGAGCTGGCCCTTCAAGGGGATGAGTTCAGTGTGAGGTTATGTCTGTCAGCCTTCAGAACAAATCCTTGGCTTATTAATTCTCTCTCTTCTGTTTGGCAGGCAAAAGGAAATAAGCTTTTCTCAGGCAGCTTCACACAGAGGCCTTCCCTACTCAAACACAGCAAGAGTGGACAGGTTTGGAGGTGCTGAGCTCCCAGGCCCTACTTCCGGAGGCCTGCCTGGCCTCCAGCTCTCAGCTCTCTCTGATGGGAGGGCCTGAAAGCCAGCATGGTGTTCCCAGGGACAACTTGTGATTTCCGGGCCACCCTTTATCGGTCAGCAAGGGTCTGGCCAAAGCTCCAATACCCAAACCTTACTGTCCAGTCCTTCTGTGAGGAAAGTACTTTGTAAGTGTTTAAATCATATTTGTAACAAAACAAGAAAGGAAATAAACAGTCACAAAATCAAAAGGAATCAGAAAAGTTAATTAACCGACCAAGGACTGTCAAGGAAGACATTTCCAAAGAGGATGCTAAGGACGTTAAAAAGTGCTGCTCAGGAATCTCTTATCTGGGGTGGGGGATATAACTTACTGGTAGAGTGTTTGCCTAGCCTTGGGTTTGAGTCCTAGCACTGCAAAATAAGGGGGGGGGTATTTTGTCTAGTAGAGCTAGGAACCGTGGATGCTTTATACCAGCTGTGTGTAGCCTATGTAGATATGGGGGAGGGGCACGGATTTTTTTTCCCCTCTTGCTTTCTCCTCCCCCATTTGCCCATTCCTGGTTTGGAAGGGAAAAAGCCAAAAAATATTGTAAAAAATCCAAAATTCTGTTGTGAGGTGTAGAAAAAAATGAAAGGAGACAGAGAAAGATCATTAAGCTCTGTCCCAAATGTCACAGCATAACCCATTAATTTGCACAATTAATATGCATTAGTAATTATAATTAAAAGGAAAAAGATCTGTCCTGCCCTGGGGTGAGCTGTGTACACTGCCCCCATGCAGCACCCATGATGTGAGCCCAAGGGCTTGTGCAGCAGAGTCTCCTTGGGCATCACTGGCCAAAGGACTACCACCACTGTGGTACCAAGAATGGACATTCCATTTAGGTATCTTCTAGCTTCAAAACTACTCCCCCTTAATTTCATTTTTATTGATTAATGGTGCTGGGGAATGAACTCAGGGCCTCATGCATGCTGAGCATGCATTCAACCACTGAGCTGTACTTCCAGCCCCTCCACTAGTTTTTAATTAAAAAACAAAATAAAACAAAACAAAAACTAGAAAAAAGTCTACCCTTGTCCTCAATGAACAAGAGGGGACAAATTATTTTTTTTCCCCCAGATTGGGCCTCACTATATTGCCCAATGGCCTTGAACTCTTGGACTCAAGTGACTCAGCCTCCTGAGTAACTGGAAAAAATAATTTTTTAATTAAAAAAAAAACCTATATAACCCCCCTCCCCAAATCAACTGAACTACTAGAGACGAACCATGCTGGGATGCTGCTGTGGCCTGTGCTTTGACAGAGGGCTCTCTCCCTCCACACCTTACCTCCACCTTACCTTGCCTCGTCTTCCTTCAAACCCTTCCCATCACAATTGCTCAACCAAAGGCACCAGAAGCCCCAGCAAATAACCCAAGGCTCTGCTATCTTTGGCTTTCCCCAGGGTGGCCTTCGGCACTCCCCAAAGCACATTTCTATCCTTCCTCTTGCACACTGCCTGTTGGCTACTTGCATGTGCAAGCTCAAATGTGTTTTCTCTCAAGTGCCCAGGGCACTGCCAATTCTCCCCCAAATTCAGAGTTTTTATTCTAAAGTTCAGGCAACCACATGGATTTGCAAGCTCTCCCCCACCTCCCCACAGTCCCATCTGGAGAGAGGAAGGACCCCCAGGGCTGGCATGAATGTCATTGTCACTCCTCCTATTCCAAGTACCAGTACACAGAAGCCACCGTGTCCCACAACCAGGAGCCCAGTGTGGGCCTGGACTGCTCTCTGCAGGGCACCCCATGCTGCCAGGCTCTGTGCCTTCTGCATGCGCAATGCCAGAGCTACAAAGCCTTTCAAACTGTACCAAGGAACCCTGTGGATCCTGCCTCAGTATTTTTCAATGCTAAAATAAAACACAGATAGTCCTGACTTATGATAGTTTGAAGTAACGAGTTTTGACTTTACCATGGTGTGAAAGCAATATACAGTCAGTAGACTGTATAATATACGTTCTCAGAAGCAATATATGTTTTGAATTTGGATCTTTTCCTGGGCTTGCTGTATGCGGTCAGATCCTCTCTCCTGATACTGGGCAGCATCAGGGAGCCACGGCTCCATCAGCCCTGTGATCTGGAGTGGAAAATCCCAGCATTCTGAAGTACAAGCTATAGCTGAACAAGGATGCTCAGTGGGTGAGGTGTTCTCGATGCATTTTGTGTTCAGGATATTTTCAGCATATAACCCCATCCTAAATCGAGCAGCATCTGTTGAGAGGAAGCTAGGGCAGGTGAGGCAGGAGGCTAGCAAGTTTGGGCCCAGTCTCAAAATAAAAAATAAAAAGGGGGCCGATGAGATAGCTCAGCAGCATAAGCGCCTGCCTGGCAAGCGTGAGGTCCTGAGTTCGACTCCCGGTACCCACATAAAGGAAAAAAAGGGCTGGTGATATCACTCAGCGGCACAAGCGCCTGCTGGCAAGTGCGAGGTCCTGAGTTCGACCCCCAGTACCCACATAAAAAAGTAAAAAATAAAAAATGAAAATAAAAAGGGCTGGAGATTACAGCCCAGTCTTCGCTTGAACTTGCGATCCTCCTGACTCAGCCTCCCAGAGTGCCGGAATGACATGTGCTTCTTTTAAATGACTGTAAATCAGGATCTAGCAGTAGGTCTAGTAACTGCTATAATTTTGAAGCAATCATGAGCATGAATATTTCATATCTGTACCGACAATGACGTGATGCAAACACAGCTATGGTTGCTACTGGTGGCCACATCACAAGGCTGTGATTGGTGGCCCATGTCTGTCATGGAGGAAATGTTACATCTTCAGTTAGAAGTGGAAGAAAGTGAAGGTGGGATTCTCCTCCTGCCGCACCTCATGGGCCCTCAAATTCCCACACCCCAGTGTGGAACCCAGGCCCAGGAAGTCTCAGTCCCAGCACTGCCCCTCTGTCTTCAGTAGCCCCAGGAAGAGGGCCCCGGATGCTGGCGAGCCAGCAGGCAGCACTCTAACCTCGGCAGCAAGTACAAGGAGCTTCACCTTAAGGCTCTGGCTTTAGGAGACTTGCCCTTTGGCTCTGTTAAAACATCTCTTATTTTATTCTCAGAAGCAAAATCACCAAAAAGTACCCTATGGCTCCCTCCTATTCAGTGCAGTGTGGGGTGAGGGGATGGTACCACTCACACAGAGCCCAGGGGCTTACAGGAGTTGGAGTCTTCTAATCCCCCCTCCCACTCCACCCGAGCAAAATGGACACACAAGAAGCTCAGGGGACAGCTTACCTTCGGGCTCCTCCACACTGCTGGCTGCAGTGGTCGGCGGTGCTACAGGGATCTCTTTGTGAGGTTCAGGACAGGCCGGAGGAAAAAACAAGGTGAGAAGACATTATTTTTGACCTTCAAAGAGAATGACTCACCAAAGACTCCTCCCAGCCTTTCTGGGACTCTCTCTTCCTTGGCCACTCCACAGCTCAAGAAAAATTAAGATAAAGAGAAAGCCAGCTGCAGGAGTCCTGGGCATGTTATCTTGTTCTCCAGTCCCTTCACCTGGCAGAGATGTCACAGTTCCTGGTTGTTGAAGGGGGACCTGGTGACATGGACGGCCAACCCTGCACCCAGGCCTGACCCATGTGTCCTTTTCAGTTCTGCTCTGTCATCAACTCGGCCCTGTGCCATGGTGGTGGAGATGGCCTTCTCCGCGCTTTCTGTTCAAAGTGCTACCTTGACCCTGCTCGCCTGGACTCAACTCAGGAATGGGTAAGGACCCTGCGAAAACCATGGGTCAGACGTCCCTTCAGGAAAGGCTCACTTCCCCTGGTAGTGACCTCCAGTTCCACTAACGGTAGCCATCATCTGACCCTTTGGGGTAAGAATTTCCTCTGATGCCTGGTTCCAGATCCACTAGGACTAAGAGGCTTGCTGGCTAGAGAAGGAATACTTGGGCTGGGGGCAAATCAGCGTGCACTGAGGAAGCAGGCTTTGTGTCTTTCGGACACAGCCCTCAATGAGGAACCACATCTTGCTCTCAGATGATTTTATCAGCAAAAACACATAGGTGCTGTGGCACAGCAGCTCATTAGGAAGCTGGGGTCCTTGTACCAGGCCCGTTCTTAGCCCTAAAAAGGCAGGTGGTCCCACCAGACACACTCTGCAGGCCACATCTGCATGGCCTGGTCTGATCCTGTAAGTCCACAAACAGGCTGGGCCAATGGCCAGGGAGCCCCACTGGCTGTCCAGCCTCAGTACTGTAGACAGGCCTGGCTCTTGACTGCACATGGAGGGTCCAGGGCTCTCCAAGCTGTGACAATGCTGGGCCCCTAGTCAACGCTTACGGACTTTGCAGGGTAAGGTCCGGATTCTTGAGACTGCTAGGTGGGAATGCTCACAGCCATCTGCCCACCCTATATGGGAAGAAGGGGGAAAGTATAGAGCATGCAGGAAGGCAGGAGTTCCCATGGTCCAAGGGTTCCATTTCTGATTCTGAAATGTTGATTCTGGTTTTAAACTTGGTTTTTCTACTTGGGGATTGGAAATGGTTCCAGCCATTTCTGAGCAACCTGACAGCTTTTAAAACCTTTGAAAGAAAGACCTAGAAGTTGGGCGTGGTGGCACATGCCTGTAACCCTAGCACTTAGGAGGCTGAGGCAGGAGGATCACTATGAGTTTGAGGCCAGCCTGAACTACATAGCAAGATCCTGTCTAAAAAAGCCAAAACAAAACAAAACAAAACAAGACCTTCAGCTGGAAGTGTGGCTCCATGCTAGAACACCCACTCAGCATGCACGAGGCCCTGGGACAAGGCCCTAGGGTCCATCCCAGTACCAGGAAAAAAACAGGCAGACTTCGCTTCTTCCCTACACTTTCATAACCCCAGATTTCCCCTGAGCTTTCTAAAATAAAAATATTTATTTTGCAGCTTTTTAAATGGACAGAGGAAAGGATTTTTACAAATTCTGCAACTGGGATTGTAAAAATCTTTCAATCCTTTCCTTCCTTCCTTCCTTCCTTCCTTCCAGAACTGGGGGTTGAACCCAGGGCCTTCACACTGAGCTACAATCCCAGACCTTTTTTTAAAAAAATTGTTTGAGACAAGTTCTTGCTAAGTCATTAGCCCAGTTCAAGCCCAGGCTAGGCTTGAACTTGTGATCCTCTCGCCTCGGCCTCCCAGAATGCTGGAATAACAAGTGTATATCACTGTGTCTGGCTGTTCTGTTTTGGTTTGTTTTTTTAAGGTGATGCTAAGATGGAACCCAGGGCCTTGGCAGGCTAGGCAAGCACTCCACCACCCATTTCAAGCTGCTTGCCCCAGGGTGGATATCCATCTCCATTCCCTGAGGCTCGGACTTTGGTAATTTGCTGTCAGAACCTGTGTGGCTATCGTCTGCAGACGTCCCTGACTCAGAAACTGGCCAGTGGCTGCTGGCACTAACACAGCCAACCTGTTCTGGGAGCGCACCCACTCCTCCAGGGCAGGTGAGGTGTGCAGTGTCTGAGGCGCCCACCTGCTGGGGGAAAGGGCGTCTGCAGGGCCTGAAACGCTCAAGGACTCTGTGACTACTGCTGGGATGAGGGAGTCCCCACCTCCATGCTGTGGCCCCCTGGCGCTGGCCTCGTGACTCAGGCTGTTCCAAGTCCCTCATAACTTAATATATTGTCACCAAAGCCCCCCTAGAGCTAAGAGATGGAGAATCTCTGAAGTAGGGGTTGACTGACTTCCCCTGAAAAGGGCCAATAGTAAATATTTCAAGGTTCTGTGGGCCACACAGCCTCTGCTACAGTCACTCAATTTTGCTCTTAACAGCACAAAAGCATGTAAATGGGGGTGGTGGTGTAGCTCTATTCCAATAAAACTTTATGGACACTGAGCTTTGTATTTCACATAATTTTTTATGTGTCATGAAATACTACTCTTCCTTTGATTTCTGTTTCAACCATTAAAAAATGTACGAACTACTGAGCCACACAAAAGCATGCAGCAGCCAATTTCCTGGGCCAGATTTGTCAACCTTGCTCTCTAGAAAACCAGACTTCATTCATGGGACCTTGCCTTGTTTGCTGGGATTCACTACTCCTCCTCCTGCTCCTCCTCCTCCTGCCCTCCTTTCTTGGCTTGGTCAGCCCTGCATGAGGAACCAAAAAGGCTGAAGACCAGAGCAAGGTTGAGCCAACTTGCAGTGAGGCTAGGCTTTCTAACCAGGGCTAATTCTCTGCTTGTAACCCCAGTGCAAGCCTACCAGGCATAAAATACTGAAGCTCTTCTGAACCAAGGCCTCTGAGTGACCCTGCCATCCTGCTCAGCCTCTCTCCATGTTCTGGCAACTCTGGTCCAATAAGGTCCCTGAAGCCCCTAGGGCAGTGATGGCAAACCTTCGAGAGCTTTCAATGATACAAACAGCCCCCTGTGGCACACGTGCTATAGGTTCGCCACCACTGCCCTAGGGTGACATTTACCCTTCACAAGGGCCTTGGGTGCTGTGCATGGCAGCCTGGCCCAGCTTTTCTCAAAGGCCCTGGGCTTTCAGTTCTTTCCATTCTCAATACACCAAGGCAGGGGAATGTTGGGATTCCTGCAGCCACAGCAGCCCACCCCAGATCTGGGGCCAAGGTGGAGTGTGAGAACAAGACCTGCGCTGGGGAAAAGGGCTTGCTTTTCCCCTGGAGCCAGAGATGCAGTATTGGTCAGGACAAAGGGCCATGTACAGGCTGGCTCTCCCGAGCCTCCAGCTGCTCCTACAGGATGCTTCCCCCCAACCCCAAGCTTGAGGTCTCCCTGAGCACCAGGCATGAAGCAATAAAACGACTCGACATCAGGAACCAGCCATCCCACAGGGCCCAATCCCTCTGCCAATCCAAAGGCTGAGAGCTGGGGTCCCGCACGTACTGATGCAGGGCGCAATGGGTGAGCGGCTCTGCTGGTAGCCCTTGGCGCAGCGGTTGCAGGTGATTCCCGTCACCCCATCCTTGCAGGGACACTGGCCGGTGGTCTGGTTGCAGGTCTTGCCGGCAGCACCAACGGGGTGGCAATCACAGGCTGTGAAGAACACACAATAAGAGGGTCAGAGTGGCTGGATGGAGTCCCTGCCCACTCAGGGGTGCCCCATGAACCCCACCCTAGGGGAAAGTCAGGGATGGGGCAGGCCTGGCCAAGCTCACACATGGTCCAGAAGCTCTGAGGCTGGCCACCTGCATACCTGGGGATGAGAAGTAAAAATCCAAATGGATCTACATAAAAGGGCTGTTTTGGCAGGAGAAAGAAACTGAGCAGGAAGAAGGCCAATGACCAAATATGTTTTCAAAGGTCTGGGGTACAGCACAATGGTACTGTGCTTAGTACGCATGAGGCCCCAGGTTAAATCTCCAGAAATCCCCCCTTCATAGACAGAAAGAGCCCACAGCCCTTGTCATGTTTGTTTGTTTTTTGTGTTTTTTTTCCCCCACTTTGGAGACAAGGACTCACTATGTAGCCCAGGCTGGTCTCAAACTCACAGTGATCCCCCTTGCCTCAGCCTCCCCAGTGCTGGGATTACAGGTGTGTGTCACCATGCCCGGCTACAGCCCTTGTCATGTATGAGTGGAGGCACCAGAATTTGGAGGTACTCTGTCCCTTAAGTTCATGTGTTTTCACTTTCTGCCCTCAGCCTACTCTAGGGGCCTAGATTGCTTTGCAGAACTTCTGAGTGGAGAAGTGGGGCCCCGGGCCTACTGAAGCCCAGAGGGTCTGCAGATCAGAGAAAGGCATTCAGGGCAGACTCCTAGGGCTGCTGCCCCCACCAGCCTGGAAGCCTGGTGTCCAAGGTTCAGGCTTCTGAATCACAAAACCCAGTCACTACAGCACTAGAAATGGCCACAGTGATAATTTAGTTAAAACTCTGATTAAATGTGCAAACAAAAGCTGGAGGGGTAAAGAAACCACCTGGGGCCTCACAGGAAGGCAGCGGCCAGACCTGGAGGTGAAGTGAGGCCCCTGATTCTCAGGCCAAAGGCCATGGCACTAAACAGTAGAGCCCATGCCCCTCCTACTGATTCTGAAAGGGTGACAGCTGGGTGGACCGCCCTGTCCCACTGCATCCTGAGGCCCGCTCGCTGTGGTCTACGGCTCTATTTCTAGTAATGAAGCAGCAAGAGCACTTTGGAAGGATGGCTCCACCCACACCATAACGCTCTGCGCAAGAGCAGCTATCCCAGCACATAGGGGACACCAGGAGCTCTGCTAAGTCCCGCCCACCTGAACCGAGGCAGTGGAGCAGTGGGTGGCAAGGAGACGGGAAAGGAGGCAAATATTTTGCCTGTCCCCTTGCCCCAAGGAAGCCCAGAGAGGGTAGGGCTGGCCCTACAGCAAGGCATCCTGCAGCCATTTCAATTGCTGCCACACACTGCTATGTGTTTCTGTCCCCAAAGGGGACAAAAATATCCAGGAAAATAAGTGAGAACAGAATCCTAAAAGAGCCAAAGCGGAACTTCCCCAGTGAGCCCTGCTCAGCATGAGGGCCAGAGCCTGCAGATGAAAATGTGGCCTCTCCCAGCAGCCTCGGCCCAGGAGGAGAATTAGGAGGAGGAGGGAGAGAAGGAAAAAGCAGAAAGGAGAAGAATGCCAGGAACTGTTTGTTGCAGCTGTGGCTGGACACACAAACACCCTTGGGAACACCGGACAAAGGGTCCTGGCTAAGGGTGCCCGGTGGGCACAGAGGAGGGCAGGGCCTGGCAGACCACCTGCCTGCTGGCTCCTACACTGCAGGACCTAGGAGAGGCGAAAGGACTCTTCCGACCTTGCCCCTTGTAGGTAAGAGTAACGCCTTTTGTTAGGATATTGTCTTCTTAAATCTACCCTAAATTCAATTTGTACCCTCAGTTTGTTTTAGAACTCCGTAATAAGACAAGACTTGATTTTGATGATCCAGGGGCATGCTAGGATGATGATGGCAGGGAAGGGAAAGCTGGAGGGGGCTTTGGACTTTCCCTATGGACTCTTAAATCCACCCCATTACGGGCACATCTCTAAGTTGGCTGTGTGAATGCAGAAGGCTACAGCCCAGCATCCCACAGTCCCTAAACCCCTGATGTAGGCTGGGGCACCAGGCAGATGGGGACTCCAGGGGCTGTGCCAGCTGACCTCCTTTGGCCTGCTCCACAACACTGCTGGTAATCCTAAAACTTATGCCAAGACCTCCTCCCCTGGGTGCTGATGGAACACAGCTGTGTGCCAGTAATGTCTAGATCCTCAGACTTGGCTAGGGGGAGGTCACAAATGGTTGCTCGGTCACTGAAGTTTCTAAGCCGAGTCACACATGGACACTACCGTCAGTCCAGGTGATCTTTTTCTTGGCAGGAGCTGGCCCAGTGTGGACTCTGGGTGGAGGCTGGACATGAGCATGCACTGTTCTCCTTATAAACCTGCACAGCTGGTAACCTGCTCCGCTGCCAAAGCTGGCACACTGCCGAGAGGGTCCAGGCACCAGCTGAGGTCTGCTGGGGCCCAAGGCATCCTTGGTAATGGCAGGCCCTTCTGCAACCACTTTGTGCAGCCTACACTTCCTAGGGGTCCATCCTTTGATTAATCGGGAGCTGATGCTTACTGCTGGCTCTCCAAATCTTTCTCCCAAGATTCTGCAAAGACTCTGACCCAGTCATCTCATCCAACTGAGGCAGCAGGATGATTTATGCTTATACACCAGCAAATTGTTGTTCTAGGAAGTGAAGGCATGAGGGTTCTGAAGGCTGTAGGACAATGTAACCATCACCAGGTTTCAACCTGCCTATGGCAGAGCATCCCTCCATCAATACTACGACCATCCAGACCCCTGCCAACCTCCTCAGCACGTGCACACTCATATGTGTCATCTCCTAGAATTCTACAACGGCTCTGTGAAACTGCTGTGACTGTACAGGAACAGGGGAGAACACAGGCTGGCAAGGAAGTTGCAGGAGAAACAAGGTGGTGCAGAGATGCAAAGGTCCTAGACCTCTGAGCAGACCACCCTGGTCCCTCACCCTCTCTGGATGGCCCCCTTTGTACTTCTTGTTGCTCATGGACAAATTAGATCTTATCTTTTCAACCAGTATCAGGTGGGTCTTCTGTTACTTGCACCCAAATCCAATCCTAACCAAGACCTGCACTGCTCTGCATTCATTCTCAATTCCCAGCCAAATGACTCCAAAGCAAGAGCTTTCTCCCAAAACCTGGGCAAAAGGATGAGTGGCCCAAATTATACCCTCTGTGCAAAGGATGAGTTTCAAGGTACGGAGAGAGCTGACTGGTGACAACACCCCCATGGTGCGTTCCTCTACTGCTGAAAAAAGAGAATCCGAGGATCAGTGTCAAAGAAAGACAGCCTTAGGGCCTGGATCCCAAAGGAGCCTCAGGAGCTGCCTTAGGAAAAAAGTCAAAGGGTCCTGTTTGGTTCCTCACCCAGATACACGGACTCGCACAAATCCCCAGAAACACAGATTCCCTTTTTCTTCCTCACACAAACTCAGACACAAATTACGGACTCTACAGACCCACACCCAGACATACTCAGGCCACAAAGACGAAGACTCAGACGCACATCAGACAGATTCACACGGAACCACCATGGGCAGCAGCACCAGGTGGGGAGCAGGGGTGGAATGAGATGGGGAGAGTGTGGAAGTGAGGCAAATGGGAAGCTCTGCCTTTGGGGTGGTTCTGGGGAGGGGGATGAAAAGAGAGCCTCCCTAATTCTCCTGAGCCTGTGGTCAGGGTCAGAACATCCCCCACCGCAGGAAGCCCGCCTGGTGACTCCCATTTCCCTGGAAGTCGGCCACTTCTTTCAGAAGGAAAGTCACCCCGATTGCACGGGGCAGGCAGCACCTGGTCACAATCTACCAGAGTTTGTTTTTTCCGTAAAGAGAAAGGTGAGACCAGAAGGAACTCCAGTCCCTGAGAAAGTGGCAGAACTGGGTTTCCCACAAAAGCTGCATGCTGCAGAGCCTCCCAGCGAGGCCAAGAACCCAGGCTGCCCCTGCACTGAGCCATCAGACAGGGACAGACAGCTCTGGGGACCCAAATGGTTTGGGGTGTGTGACAGGAGAGCCTGGCCTGGCCCTGCCCTGCCAGCAACCTTAGGTTAGTGCCTTCCTGTCTCTTGACACCAGGTGGCTCATCTGCAAAGACAGAGGTCTACACTCTCAATGACGGTCACTTCGTGTCCACACTGGCTCCAAGGGAACCATGGCAGCAGCCAGCACCCTTGGACCGTAATCCCTAGGGCTGCTGTTCATCACAGTGTCCTGGCCTGGGGCAGGGAGTCACCCTTCCTTACGCACCTCCTTAGGGCCCCACCAGCACCGTGCCAGAAGCTTCTTGCTGGTGAGTCAGTGGACCATGAAGAGGAGGCTATCCAGGGACCTGCAGGAGCCCTGGGCAACCTGGGCCAGAAGGCAGCCAGTTCTGGTCCCTGGCTTCCCACGCCTGAGTAGCACAAGGCTTTTGCTTCTGCCTCTGAGGCACTAGTCCTGCATCCTGAAGGGCTGCAGCCTCCATCAGCTGGAAACTCACAGCTGATGCCTTGGCTTTGGACTTCCAGCCTCCAGAAATGGGGGTGTAAGTCACCTGGTCTGTGTACTTTGTTCCAGCAGCCCCAACTAAGATACCTGTGTGAAGCCTCAGGCAAGCATCTTCTTCCCTCGGCCCTCCGAAGCCACCCCTGCCCTCCACAGGAGACTGCCCTGCCACTCACCCCAGCAGCCCCAGCTCCCCTGTGGGAGTCACTACATTCGCTGGGGGAGGGGGACCTCCTCTTCAACAGGCCACTGAGGGCCCCAAGACCCCAGCAGGCTGCCAGAGCAGCTGTCGGGGCACGTGTGACCTCTAGAGTCCCTTCCAGCTCTGATACCAGCTCATAGACCGTCAGCATGAGGGCCACTTCCAAAAGGTGAGGCAACAAAGGCCTGGGGCAGGGAGTACTGCTGGGGCCCAGGACCATCTGTAGACCACAGTGTGAGGCCTGCAGTAAGAACTTCTGCCAGGTGGTGACCCCCTCTTTGCCCAACCAGAGTGCAAGGGGCATCCTCTGCTCCAGTCCTAGAAAAAGAAAGTGCTCGAACAGCAGGTACTAGAAGCAACCTTAACAACTGAAGTCCTGTAGAAAAATCCCTCTCAAGGACTCTCAAGCCTACAAGGTGTAGAAGAATGTCTCAGGCAGAGAAATCTCCTGGTCCCACATCCCGGGACACTGCTCAATCAGTGAACATGGGACCCTCACCATGCTCCCCCAGGATGGCTGATCACAGAGCCAGTCAGGAGAACACATGGGCCTGCGAGGCCCGCAGCTCACGCCCAAGGGCTGCATCTGCCGCAGCCTGCCTGGGTTAAGGGGACATATTCTCCTCTGCTTGGAGTAAGCAAAGGCTCTATACTGAATACCATCCACAAAAAAAGCAGGGTGTGCAGTGGCCCTGCCAGGAAGGCCAACTGATCTCTGGCTGCTTCAGAGAACAGGGAGGAGAGGGATTAGGGCCAGCTCGGCACAGGGGATGGGGTCCGTAGAGACAGAGAGGGCCAGTGTCTTCCAAGAAAACAGGAGCCAAAGGCTTCCCACGTTCCCATATCTTCTGTATCCATGTCAGGCCTCTTGGGGAAAGCCTGATGGGTACCCCCACCAGAGGTGGCACAGGGGAGAGGATATGTGACAGGCATAAAGGGTGTTCGGGTTTCTGTTCTTTCACTTCCCAAAAGAGGGTGTGAAGGGTGGACAATCAAGAGAAGAGGCACATAAGAGCTGGCCAAGGCCGTCAGGGCAACAGAATGAAGGGACCTAATGTCAGGTGCAGGTAACACATGGGACAAGCAGCACAATGTGGTGGGGGGCTCAGCAGGGCCAGGGAAAGGACTGTGGATGCTGACCTGGGAAAAGGCCCTCTAAGGAATGGAAACAAGGAGGCCCAACGATAGTATCAGAAAGCCTATATCTGCCCATTTTCTGTCACTGTAACAAAATCCCTGAGGCTAGAAACTTTATAAAGAAAAGAGCTTTATTTAGCTCATAATTTTGGAGGCTGAAAATCCAAGACTGGGCAGCCACCTCTGTCTGGCCTCTGATGAGGGCCCCCTTGGCTGTGTCACAAGATAGTGGAGAAGCAGAAAGGGAAACAAGTACATGGAAAAGAGGTCACATGGCCAGATAAGAAGCCAGAGAGATTCAAGGGCAAGGCTCACTCTTTGTTTTTTCATGTCTTGGTGCTAAGCACTGAACCCAGGGCTGAACTACACCCCCAGCCACATTTTCGCAGGAACTATGACTTCATGCGAACTACAGGAATCCCTCCTTAGGATGACGCCCTGGGCTTTATCATCTTGCACTAGGCCTGCCTCTGAAAGGTTCCACCGTCTTACAACATTTCCACACTGGGGACCAAGCTTCCAGGACATGGACCTCTGAGGGTCAAACACAATCCATGTCTAAACCACAGCAGACCCCTAGGAAAGGAGTTTCTTATTAGTTACATTTATTTAATTTACTGCTTTTTGGTATGCACTTCTATAGTTTTTTTTTTGTTTTTTTTTTTTATGTGGGTACCAGGAGTCGACCTCAGGACCTCACGCTTACCAGCAAGCGCTTGTGCCGCTGAGCGATATCACCGGCCCTTTTTTCCCTTTATGTGGGTACTGGGAGTTGAACTCAGGACCTCGCGCTTGCCGGGCAGGAGCTTATGCAGCTGAGCCATCTCACTGGCCTTTCTATGGGTTTTATCGTACACACAGATTCTTGTAACCATCACAACAATCAGGACTCAGGATAGCGCAGCCCTCCCAAGAGTTCCCTTCCGTGCCTCCTTTGGAGCCAGCCCCCACTCCTACTCCGGGCAACCACTGACCCGGCCTCTGCCCCTCTTGGGTCACCTTTTGCAGAATGTCTTCTCCTGGGATTGTACAGTATTCACGATGTTTCTATATACAAATGGGATTGTCTCGGAGGCAGTCTGCAGAGACCGACCTTTGTTATTTAGCCAAACACATCTGAGATTCGCCCATGCTGTGGTGTGAATCAACAGTCCATTCACTTTCATTTCTGAGTAGTATTCCTTGGTGTGGATGCAACCTTTTGTTTATGTGCTCAACCACTGAAGCACACTTAGATGGTTTCCAATTTTGGGCAATTAGGAATAATGCTGTTAAAAAAAAAATCCCTGTACCAGTGTTTATATGAACATAAGTTTTCATTTCTCTTGGGTAAATATCTAGGAGTGGGATTGCTGGGCACTATTATAGGGCTATGTTTAACTGTGTAAGAAATTGCCAAACTGTTGTTCCAGAATGGCTGTGCCATTTAGAATTCCCACCAGCAGTGTGTGAGAGTTCCAGTTGTTCCTTGTCCTCGCCAAGCACTTGGAATTATTAGTATGCTTTATTTTCAATGAGTGGCATCTCCTTGTGGTTTTAATTTGCATTTCCCTGGTGACTACTGATGTTTCGTGCATTTATTTGCCATCTGTCCATCTTTGTAGAAGTGTCTAATCAAGTATTTTGCCCATTTTTAATTGGGCTGCTTACTTTCTTGTTGAGTTTTGAAAGTTCTGTACGTATTCTGGATTCACATCCTTTGTTGGATATGGGATGCACAAGTATTTTCTCTGTATCTGTGGCTTGTTTTACAGAAGGATCTTCTTCAAAGGAAAGCCAGACAGACTACCAGGTCACCCTTCTCCTTAAAGTCTTTCTTTCAGTGGCTTCCCTGCCCTTAAAGGGGGACCCACCTTCTCTCCACACTCCATTGACCACCCTGCCCTGCACTCCTTTTGCAGAATGTCTTAAGGCCTTTAGAAGACAGAGCCTAGTGCAAGATGGTAAGGTCGGGGGCATCCACGTCTCCCTTCTGACCAAGCCCTCTGCTGCTTCCAGACTGGGACTGTCTGGCACTTCCTCTGGCTGCCTTCTCCCAGCCCAGAGCTCATCTCCCCTGTCCTGTCCTCAGATCCCACCCCCAGTCAGCTTGTAGAGCAGCTTCTCCCAGCTACTTTCCTTTTCTACTGTTTATTTCCTCATAGCGTTCACCACATTCTATAACTATCTTTTTTTTTTTTCCTTTATTATTGACAACTTCCCACCAGGAAGCAAATTTCAAGGGACCGAGTCAGTCCTGGTCACCATGGCCACTCTAGTGCCAGACACATAGTAGGTACTCAGAAAACACAAAGAATCAATGAACAATCTCATCATTGATCTGAACATAACTCAGGGCCAACTGGCTGCCTTCCCCACGTGAAAGGCCATTTCGTTTACCCTGTGCATCTGGAGGAAAGAATGAGGAGGCACACGGGAATGATAATCCCCTCACATCCTAGGTCACCAGCAACCTCAACAAGGCAGCGCTCTCCACTCTGAAATTCTCCATGCTAATAAGGGAACAAGGATTGCTGAAATCCACAGATAATCCCCAGTCTTCACTTCAGCTGTCCATGTCAACCTCCTCCCAAGCCCAGCTTTCCTTTCCCCCCAGCAGTTGCTAACAAGGCACAAAAGCATAAATGTTTCAAGTTGCATGGCTTCCCCTATCCCCTGCCACTTTCAGATCAAGGTGCAGACAGCAGGAAGTGCAAGGGGAGGGGAGCCCCTTAATCCCAAACTGGTTATCTGATCCTGCGTGATCTAGTTAACTATAGTCTTCTTGCACCTGTTCTACAGCTGGGGGGGAGCACAGGTCCCAAGAATGGTTCCCAGAGTGTGCAAGCATGTGTGTGTGTGTGTGTGTGTGTGTGTGTGTGTGTGTGTGTGTGTGTGATGTGTGTCTGCATGCACAGGCCTGGTGTGGGAGGACAGGGGCTGGCAGGAGCAGGAACACCTGGCCTTGTGTGGCAGAATGGGGAGGGCCAGCCCAGGCCTTGATCAGCTGCACACCCCAGTGTGGTCAGGGAGTCCCTCAAAGGCCACCTGGCCTTTCTGAGTGGCACTTCCAGATTCCTGCTAGACCACGCACAGCCAACCCCACCTCTCCACGCGTAGTCTCCATAAGCAGCTGCTGGGCACATCTCTGCCATTCAACTCATTTGTCATTTTTGCTCCCAAAGCGTGTAAATCCTTTATGGAGAATGTGCAATGGCATTTAGACAAATCCCTGGAGCCCCACCCATTCCTGTGGGAATCCACCAGAAAGTCTACACGGGGGTTGAGCCCTTTGAGAGAGGGGGGCCAGTTCTCCCAAGCACCACTGCTCATGAAAAGAACTCCAGCAAGTGAAGAGCCAAAGGATTTCCTGCGTGTGTACACTGACAATCATGAGGATTCTGTGTTTCTTTTTTCCTTGATTTGTACAACTAATCATCAATATTAATAAGTATGGAGTGCAGCTATGTGTCAGGCTAGAGCAATGGCACATCATTTAATCTGCAATACCCCTAGCAGGAAGAGAGAATGTTTTAATTCCCATTTCTAGAAGAGAAAATTGAGGCTTTGAAGAAATGTCTTGACACAGGTGAAATGTGAACCCTCGTCTCAATAACATCAAGTTCCACCTTTTTTCCATTTTTTTTTTTTTTATTGTGGTTTTAGGGACTGAACCCAGGCTGGGCTCAAACTCACAACCCTCCTATCTCAGCCTCCCAGAGCACTGGGATTACAGGCATATGCCACCACACCCCACCCAAGTTCTATACTTTTAAAAGCTATTCACCTCACACCTACTCACTGGGACCCACCTAGTGTTCTCCTGGAAGCAAGAGCCAAAAGACACTATTTCCCAAGTAAAATGTCCTTAAATACTCTGACCTTCAAGCCAGGATGCTCCACGAACCTGAAGAACTCAAAGATTGAAGGTCTTTTCTGCTCAAGTACTGGGGACTGCTGGGGAGCCTCTGTGAAGGTCCCTGTGGAACTGGGGAAGAGCGGGCCTGAAGGATGAGGAGCCTCAACTCCCAGAGGAGTGAAGACATCAAGGGTGCCCAGACAATGAGCCACAGGGCTGGGCTAGGAGGACCCTGCACAGCACAGGGCACTTCACGGTCACAGGACCAGGCTCTGTACGTGAAGACCTTGGAACAAAACCACCTCCATCCAATTTTCTGGCTTTACCAGCTCTTCCAAGTTGCCAGATCCCAAACTTTACTGCTATTGGGAATAATCCTATTGTATCAGGGGCCTGTAAGATTTTAACTCTTCAAGAACAGCACAAGGAATGTGGAATGTCAAAGCTGAAAGGGACTTGGCAACCAGAAACCTGAATTTAATGCCACAGATGAGAAGACTGAGGTCTAAGGTGATCAAACAACTGCCCAATGCCCTACAGATTTTGAACAGGAGCCAAATCTGCAAATAGGATTTTGACTCACATATCCCCCAGGGAACAGGGAAAGAGTCACCAACAGTCATTATTGGAGTTAAGCTCTTCCACCAGGAATTTTCTCTCCTGACTGTAGTATCAGAGGGCTCCCTTCTTCCCTCCTGGTGTGTACTGGCTTTACCTTGCCAAAACGGAGCCCAGTCCTTGGGTTGGGGTTTCTGCCTTCAAAGCTGGACCTGCTCCAGCCACTGACTACTTTCCTCCCTCAGATGACCAACCCCTTTCTCTGCAGCTCTCCAAAACACAACAGGAAATGCAACTGTGACAAGGGACTCACAAAATGAAAGCGTGCTCTTGAGGAGTGCTGAGAGGGGTGGGGGTCCCAGGGACTTAGTTTTGCTAAGGCTAAGCCCTCGCACGACTAGCTCTAAATATACGTGCAAAGTATACATGCATGATCTCCTGCCTTAACCTGCACATTGTGAAAGGAGGCTGTACTAGCCTTGCCCAGCAAGATTGAAATATTTTAAAATTTTAACTGTCCCCCCAACCCAGTGTTCATCAAGGGAGTCACAAAAAATATTTAAATTCATTTGATTACAAATCTTTCCTCTCACAGGGATAAATCCTGGGACCTAGGCCACCTGTGCGTCATGGTGACTCTGTACCGCCAACAGTGAAGCACCATCCTCATTTCTCATTCTCCTCCCATTCTTATTCTCTGTGGTTTTCAGCCTTTGCTACACTTCAGAATCACCTGGGGAGCTTTTCCAATTCCCAATGTCCAGGTCTCATCTGGACCCATTAATTAAACCAGAATCTCTGGGATGGAACCCAGGCGGCAATATTTTTCAATCTCCCCAGGTGATTCCCACATGCGGAACTGCAGTACAAGCTAGAGACTAATATGCTGATGATGCCAGGAAGTGAAGGCTGAGAATCCAGAATGAGATACTGGGGGTTGCACAAAGTGGCCCAGGGAGCTAAAGGGAACTGGGCCCAGATGCTCACTTCCTCCCTACACCCAATCCTTGGCAGAGCTGAGCGAAGAAATAAAGGGCTGATGAGAGTTACAAGAATGCACTGCAAAGATGGTGCGGACTGTCACATGCTTCTGCCCTGCTAATGACTGCATCTTCTTAGGGCTCAAGCACCTTCTTAGCAGCCCTCATTCAGCCACATTCACCGCAGACTCGGAGGGGGAGGGCAACGAGTGAACGGAACGGGATGCTCAGTGAGATGGAACGCAAGCCCTTTGTTTGGGGATGCTAGATGCGGTGGTTAATTTCTTAATTCTCATCGCAATTTGGTTCACGGGAGACTCCTGGAATGTCTTTATCCATCACAGATGGCTTGGTACGATGATAAATTAATATTGTTATCAATGGAGGCACGGCTGAAATGGTTAAAGAGCAATGTCTTCTTTTGGGGCCTCTAAAAAGAAAGCCCCCAAAGTCCATAAAGAAAACAAATGGTAAACAAAACCTCCTATCTTTTGACAGATTCCAGGAGGAGTATCATTCACAATCCATTCTGTGGAGAAAAGGGAGAAATTCATCTCATCTGACTTTGTATAGGACAACAGCCCACACCATAATGAGGCTGTCCCAGGGCTGTGAAATTGGGCTGAATAGCTGGAGAGTGCAGCGGCCTGTTCCCTGGGCATGTTTATTACAGCCTTTTGTATGCACCAACCCTGCCAGCCTGGGTTTGCTTCTAAACTAGGGGAGGGGAGAAAAAACTCAACAAATTTGTTGCTATGAAACTTCCCGAATGGGGGACTGCATAATAACATTTGGAATCAAATGCCCTTGCTCCAAGCTGTTCTTGTCTGGGTCCACTCCTGTTCTATACTGAACAAGCTCCTGAGTCAGCCAATCACCAGCAGTGTATGGGTGGCCTCAGCCCCCTGCCCAGGCCCCTCTGGGGCCTTGAGAAGTCAGGGGGTAAAGAGGGCCCCAAGTCCTTTCGCAAGCCAACATGGGGGTCCTGGGCCAATTGTCCCAATCCCCCTGTGAAATGTGTCTGAACCAAGCAAAGAAGTGTGGCTTCTACCTGGGAACCTATGATAGACAATTGCAGGGGCTGGAGCTGGGGCCAACGCGCTTCCACACAAGGAAGCATTTCTTAAACCATGTGGCCCTGGAAACGCAAGGACGGCTCCTCTGGTAGGGGTTGTGGAGGAGGGGTGGGGGTGCAGACCAAGATACCCCTGCGGGAAGGTCTCAGGGGTACACATTCCCCTGCCAGGCAGTGTTTGAACCTCTCCTAAAGCTGGTTCCCACCAAGATCTTAGGGTCTCTTTTCCACGGGAAGCGTCCCTTAGGGGAACTGAGGACTCAAAGTTCCCACATCCCCTTAGGTGACACCAAGAAAGGGAAGAGTAGAGAGGACAGATCTGGAACTTCCAAGAGATATTTCTCTTCACCAGCGAGGTGGCTGGATCTTTCGGGTCACATTTTTGCTTGTTAATCAGAAAGTAGATTTTTTTATCACCAATCATAAAGGAAGCTATGCTTTTCATCATGAATTAAAAGCAAGATCCTTACCCTTCTCCACTGTTGGTGAGAATGTAGACTGGTGCAACCACTGTGGAAATCAGTGTGGAGATTCCTCAAAAAACTAGGATTGGAGGTCCCATTTGACCCAGCTATTCCCCTTCTGGGCATCTTCCCAGAAGAATTAAAAACATCGTACCACAGCAATATATGTGCACCCATGTTTATAGCAGCACAATTTGTAATAGCCAGATCTTGGAAACAACCCAAATGCCCATCAACCGAGGAATGGATAAAAAAGATGTGGTATTTTAATACAATGGAGTACTACTCAGCCATAAAGAAAGATAAACTGGAGACTTTTATCAGTAAATGAATGCAACTCGAGAAAATACTCATAAGTGAAATAAACCAGACACATATGTGTAAACATCGTATTGTCTCCCTAGTGTAAGAAGCTGAAAGAGTAAATAAGATCCAAAATATACAATAGATATTGTAAAACAAGAAGAAACTGCTCAAAAGAAAAGTGAAACTGGGATGGGGGAATGGAGAAAAGAAGGAAGGGAAAAGAAAAAAAAAGAAGATATATATATATATATATATATATATATATATATATATATATACAAGATAGTAGTTAAGGTAGATACACAACTAATTTCACTTAGTTCATTGAAAAGAAAGGTTTGTGCTAATATTATTTGGACAATTGAATGCCGATATCTTGTACCCTGTGTAGCTAATTTAAAGATAACAATACGCAATGTATTAACCATTGTTACCCTCCTATTATGTTGTTCTGAAATTAAAAAAAAAAAAAAAAAAAAAAAAAGGCAAGATCCTTGAAACACTGTCTTTCCTCACCAGTCAGGTGGTAGGTTCCTTGAAGTGTCATCTTTCTTCACCAATCACGTGCCAGGTTCCTTGAAACACTGTCTTTCTTGTCCTATCAAGAGGCTGAGAGCCCCACTCTTCCCCTCCACATTTCCTCAGCAGGATATGCTTGTGTCTTCCTGAGCAGAACCCATCCTTAGGTTTTCCTCTTCTGTGAGTTCTTCCCCCCAAGGTTCCCACCAAGTCAGGGGGCAGCTGCTATCCAGGAAGGGAAAGGAATATAGCCACTGAAGCTGCCCCAACATTTGAAGTCACAGAATGGGAACATCCCCTCATCTGCCTGCATTTGTCCCCCCAAAACCACCAAAGAGGCTTCAACAAAAATGGCAACCCTGGAGAACGACTGGAGGTTCCCGGGAACTTGTGGCTTCCTAACATCTCTCACTTGGAGCAGCATGCAACACATGGCCCCATCTCTGTCCTCAGCAACTGAGGGGAAAGGGAGATGACCAAGGTTTTGCTCCTTCCTGCCTCTCTGAGGGACACGCATTTCTGCTCTAACCGCAGAAACCGGGAAAACGGGAAATGACTAGTGCCCTCCTTCACAGAGCTCAGACCTTCCCACCCCAGGGCACAGGTCTGCCCATCCGCATGGCTGATCTGGGCTAAAATTTCTTGGCCAAATCTCCAGGAAATCTGTGTGTAAGCCAGTTGTTTACAAGACCCCAGTTTCAATTTCTTTTGTAAGAGAGACAATGAACACTTTGGGCACAAGACAAAACCGAAAACTCCAAGCCATTTCTCCCTGCTCACACCTTGTCAGCACAGCCCTCTCTTGGGTCTCTTTGCCTGGGTCACCTTCCCATTCTCAAAGTCTCCGTGGGATTGTTCCCTGGAGCAGTTGTCTGTCTGAAGTGGAAACAGCCCAGCTACCTTTATGCTCAAATTTCTCTTGGCAACCACCAGAGGCAGCCGTAAGTCCACAGATCTGGGGAAGAGTTGCTTGCATCTTGGAGTTACCCTACTTATCTCTGTGCAATGTGAATTGGAGAGACCTCTCCTGAAAGAGACAGACTGGGAAGCTGGTGGGTTCTGTGTTTTGTATGTCAGAGCAGAATTGGCTTCATGCTCACAAGGGCATGTACTTGGCTGAAGCTCTGCAGTCACTGCTTTGAAAATCTTAATCATTTTTTAATAAGAAGCTCCGTATTTCCATTTTGCACTGGACCCTGCAAATGATGTTGTCAGTCCAGCACGTAAGTACCCAACACCTGGTGGGTTTCCTGTTATGAAGATGACAATTCTGCTTCACTCAAAGACTGAGACATGGCTGGGAAGGGTTCCTTGACAGCAGCTCATCACCTGGGCTTAGATCTGCCACAGCTTGGGACCCTCCCATGTCAGGCCCATGTGTGCTGAGCTGTCGCCTAGGAGCCCTTTGGGGTAAACATCTTTGTAAAGCCATGCTCGTGGCAGGCCCTGGCCCCAGACCCCAAATTTTAGGACAGAAGAGCCCTGGTTCCTGGAATCCCAAAAGCTAATGTGGGGCAGGGGGCCTACTTCTCACTCTCTACCACCACTCAATTCCCTGGCATTTCATCAGCTCCTCTGAGTCATCTGACCATCCCTTCATTTTTGTTCCTGGGAGAAAAACAAACAGCAGAAAGTTGAAACATTAGTGCTTGCTTCAGCGAACAAAAATAGAATCTCCCATCTCCTTGTAATTTTTTTTTTTTTTTTTTTTTTTGTCCTGAGAAGTAAAGCTATTTGCAGATGGATTAAATGTTCCTTCTGAGACCCTGATCTTGAAACTGGCGACCTCGCTGTGACTGTGTCTGTGTGTGTAACGAGGGGCGGGGGTGGCATGCACATATCCAAAGAATAAGTCTGCGTGGGTTTTGGAAAAGAGGGTCCTTTGTCCTGACGGTAAGCCTGGCGAACATGACTCCCATCCCTGTGGTATGCAGCACACCTGTGCAAAGGGGGAGCGCCTGTGGGGAGGCGGTGGTGAGCCGAGCCCTGCTCCCTCGTAGGGGATCACACCTTCTCCTTTCTTCTCCTTTAAGCCATGTCTCCATCGCCCCTTTGTTTTGGCTTACACCTCCAAATACCAGGGAGGCCCTGTGTGTGTGTGTGGGGGGGTGACCTCAGTCTATGCTGCTTTGTATGGGAACTAGAAAAAAGAAATAGAAAAGGTGAAAGAGAGGGAAGACAGGTGTCCCTAAGGCCTCCCTACCCCTTGTCTCTGGAGTGCACTCTACCTTTGCAAGCTTTTCTGTGGGTGATGGGCTTGCCCATGTCTCGGTAGAAGCCCTCCTTGCAGTAATGGCAGTGACGTCCAGCTGTGTTGTGGCGGCAGTTGAGGCAGACACCCCCGCTCTTTCGACCCGACAGCTTGTAGAGTTCCATGTTGAAGCGACAGCGCCGGGCATGTAGGTTGCAGTTACAGGCTGCAGGAAAGACAGGAAGAGGCCGTCAGCAATGGTGGTGCTGAAGGATGGGCACCTGTGGGGGCCTAGCTCCCTACTTCATCTCCACCGCTGGACCCAGGGAGGCAGCCTTGTGCTCTAGGAGCTTTTCCTTGGCTTCTCTGGTTTCCACCCATAAACAGATTGGGCACCTCACAGTACCATGGCTGAGGCGCCCCCCCCCAAATTCTTCTGTTGACAATCCCCAGCACCTCAGACTTCACTGTATTTGAAGACAAGTTTTTGTTTTATTTGGTTTTGTTTGGCACTAGGTGTTGGTACAAGGCCTAAATGCATGCTAGGCAAATGCACTACCACTGAGTTACATCCCCAGTGTTTTATTTTGAGACAAGGTCTTGATAAGTTGCCCAGGCTGCCCTTGAACTTGTGATCTTCCTGTCTCAGCCTTCTGAGTAGCTGGGATTATAGCCATGCACCATCATGCCCAGCTTGAAAACAGGAACTTTCAAGAGGTGGCTCAGTTAAAAAAAGGCCTTCAGGTTGGGTCCTACCCCAAGGTGTTCCTATAAGAAGAGGGAAACTGGATACACAGAGACTTCACAGATGCATTCAGGTAGAAGAAAGACCTGACGGGATCCTGGTGAGAAGGCAGCCACCTGCAAGCCAGAGAGAGAGGCCCCAGGAGAAACCAACCCTGCAACACCTTGATCTTAGACTTGCAGCCTCCAGAACTGGGAGAAATGCACTGAAACCCTGCAGCCCTGGCACAGTCACACATGGCTTGTGAGGCATTCGCCTTGAGGCTGGCCTTGAACTCTCCATCCTCCTGCTCCAGTCTCCCAAGTGCTGGGGTTACAGGTACGTGCCACCACGTCCAGTTCATTCTCTATGATTTTCAAAGGTTGCCTGGTACTCTGTTGATTGGATATACATGTCATGGGTTCCTTGCAGTATGAAGATACATTTAACAGGAGAACCTCCCAGGGCTGGGTTTGTCATCACTATAAACAACACAGTGGTAACCACCTTCGAACACAATGCTGATCACCTTGAACCACCTTTGAACATGCACATTTGTATGCTGCTCTTATTACTGTTGTACAGAACATTTCTCAAGGCAGAATTTGGAGTTAAATCTTGGATCAGCATGTTTTAAACTTTGGATCCAAAATTGCCCTCCAGAAAGGCTGTACTGGCTTACCCTCTCACCAGCAGGATGTGACAGCTCTTATTACGCCACACCCTTGAAAAGAATAACAATATGTATTTGGTATCAGCATTCTTCTTTTTTTAATCTTTGCCAATTTGTCTGGGGGGAAAAGACTGGCACATGATTTTAATTTGCATGTCTTTGATTACCAGGGAAGTTGAGCATTTCTCCATGAGTCTTTCTATTTATATTTCTTTTTCTGTGTATTGCTTGTTCATGCCATTTGCCCAGTTTTCAAATAAGGTGGAGGTTTTTTTTTTTTTCCTTAATGTTGCCTAGTGCTCTTCTCTATGATTGGATTAAAAAACATCTGCTTTCTTTACAAGCTGAAAATATTTTTACCAGTTTCTTATTCATAGGTTATTTTTATCTGTGACTTTTTTTTAAATTTGCCTGTTTAATTTTCCTCTCTGATGTTATAAGTTTCTTTAAATGCTCTTTCTAGTCAGTTCCCAGATCACTCACCTATTAGTCACTTGAGATGTGTTTTTTTCTTTTTTGTGGGTACCGGGGGTCGACCTCAGGACCTCATGCACCAGCAGGCACCCGTGCCGCTGAGCAATATCACTGGCCCTTTTTTCTTATGTGGGATCCGGGAATCGAACTCGGGCCCTTGCGTTTGCCAGGCAGGCGCTTACGCCGCTGAGCCATCTCACCGGCCCTCCTATTAGTCACTTGAGCAACAAGTCGAAGTAGAGGAAGGCTTTAGAGGAGGCCCTAAGACAGCTCATGCCCTGAAATCTGGAAGCAGCTGGAAGCCAAATTAGACCAGAGAACAACTCCACTCCTGACTCCTGAGAGCTTTACTAAGTGTCCCCCAGTAAGTGTCCCTAAATACTGAGTTCAATCAGGCCAAAGAGAGAGGCTGCACAGAGCACTGCCACACTTTAATCCACCCCTGTCTCTGTGGACTCGGCCAGGCAAGAGGACTAGTGGGCTTCTCAGAGAAGCGAAGAAGCCAGCAGGCCCAGCACCAAGAAGCCTGTGAATGGAGGGCCAGGGCCGCTGCCCAGTTCTTCCAGCCCCAGAGGAAAAGACCGGTATCACTGGAAGTAACAGCGAGGCCTGGATCACAGCCCAGCATCTGGAACACTCCAAAAGCAAAGAAGTCTCAGGGCCTGGTGCACCTACCCAGGCCAGGGATCTGGAAAGATCACCCAGATCCTCCAGGCCTCTCTTGTACTAAGAAAGGCCTTGGAGTGGCTTCCTTTGGTCCTTTTTGGAGGTAGATTTCATCCCATGTCCTCCTCTGTAAAAGGAGGGTCCAGCTTTCCTGAACCCCCCCACAGGCCTCTGAGCCCCTTGTGGAAGCTCAGTATTCCCCTTCCCAATCCCAAAGAGAAGTTGAGGCTGGGATCTCTCTTTCATACACACCTCACACCAACAAAAGGTTCTTCCCAAACAACTGGTCACATACAAAAAAACTCTGAGGGCAAACATCAAAAAAGCACCACCACCCCCTTCTTGGAGCTGTCGGGGGACATCAAGTGACAATTGCCTATGTTCAGACTTCTGCAAAGTATTTTATGGCTTGTTTTCTTTTCTCTTTGTTTTATTTTCTCTGTACAAATGGAAAAATGCACCAGGCAAAGCAGCTCACATCTGTATCCCTTGGCTCCACACAGAGGTGTCACCCAATTCCCTGCCTGTCCTGTGCCCCTGCCTCCCTGCCTCCGAGAGACACCTTAATCCCTTGTGCCTTCCTGTTTGTCTCCTGCTTCTCTCAGAGGCAAAAATATTGGGTATTAGTTTCATTATCAGATTTCAAGGCGGGAAGAAAAGGGCAGCTTTGTGAGAACAGAGGTCAGCCTGGGAGAGGAGGGGCAAGGAAGCAGAGAAACCCCCGAGTCCTCCCGGGCCAGTGCAGCTCTGCCTTTTCCCCAGGGGTCCCCCGGCCATCCAGAGAGATCCCAACCATGAGCGCCCTATAGCTATCACGTAGAGATCACTAAGGACACATCATATGTGGCTGCATCACAGACCCAGGCATCAGGAAGAGCAAGGGAAGGAGGAGGAGGGGCTCCCCACCACTACCCTGCAACCAGAACACTACACAGACAAGGGACCAAGAGATGTGCTCCATTTCCTCCCCCATAGGCAGGTCCTCCAAGTCCTACTGTAACACATGCCTGTGGCCATTCCCTAGCTCCCAACATCCCTTAAGACTTTCTCAATCTCCCCACCAACACGGAATTGCCCAGCCCCTCACCACCCCCAGGTCGGTTCAACACACACGTACAGTGCTCCAGCTACACGTCAGCCTCTGTGGTGGGAGGGGGCGGATGAGCACTCTCACCAGCACACGCAGCGGGACGAATACTCTCATCGACTGCGTGCGTTCCCTGAAGACAGGGACAGTGCTTGCTCTGATACCAGCCAGCCACAGCAAGTCTGGATATACATTTTTTGTTGTTTTACAAATCAGAGAGAGAGACAGACAGACAGACAGAAAAAGACAGAGAGACAAAGACAGAGACAGGAAGAAAGACCTCTCAAGAGAGAAGATGGATGGGATGATGGGATAGGATAAGTGGGTAAAAGGACAGATGGAAGACAGAATGAGTGGATGGATGGATGGGTGAGGTGGGAGAAGAGGGAGGATGGATGAATGGTTAGATGAACGAATAAACAGGTAGGAAGGTAAGCAGGTAAATAAGTAGATACATAGACAAAGTAGATAAGTAGATACATGACAAAGGATTTACCGCCTGGACCACACCCTAACAAGGCACAGCCTTGTGACATTTCCTTTACTGTTGCTTGGAACTACTTTAAACTCATCTCGCTGCTTTAGCTTACCAATTTAACTTCTGTCCACTCGAGCACACTGCACACTTTAGAGAGAAGAAGCCACATTCAAGTGCTATGGGCTCCTCCCAGGAGTCTAAAAAGGGCCCTGCACAGAGCCTATGTCTGCCTGCTCTGTTTCGATGAGTTTATCAAAACACAAACTAACCAATCCCACCAGGATGATCCCAGGCGCAGAAAACATCTAGCAGACACTGTTGAGACATATCCTGACCCTGTCTCTCAGGAACTCTAGCCCTGACTCCCCAAGTTCATGTAGCTGAGGGGCTCTACCAGCGGAAACAGGAAGGCTCTCTGGTGACAAGTCCTCCTCAGGGGCTCTGGTCTCAGCCCCAGGGACCTTCCTCTACCCCCCTAGCATACAGGATCAGTCTTCCCTCCCTTCCAGGGCAATTCTCTTGAGAAAGTAGCCCCATATCACTTCTGCTGTGTAACAGAGAATTTTGGATTTACATGTCTGCAGATGAACTGACCAAAATAACCTATTCACGGAAGCACTATCAACCCCAGGCCAGGAGCCAGGTAGGCAAGAAATAGGTCCCTAGCCCTGGGCTTCCTGCGTGCAGGTTATGAACCCCTCTCAGATCTGTCAGGATTGAAGGAACATTCTGACCTGTCCAGGCCACATGGGCAGGTTGGGCACAAGGGGCACTTGTAGGATGGGGGAGGCAGGGGCTGTTTCTCCCACTGGTTCCTTAGGTAATTACGCCTGGGGCTGCTAGGTGAGGACCATGAGATCTCCTCTGACATGAGTTTAGGAGACAAGCAAGACAGAGTCCTGCCCTCAGGGTGCTCCAGTCTCAGGGGGAGACAGATCCATGAAGATCTGGAATTTCCAGGTGTGAGCAGCGCTGTCAGGACGGATGGTCAGGGAAGTCATTCTGCTGGGCCCTTCTGGGACCAGGTAGAGGGGATAAGGCCTGAAAAGAGAGTCAGAGCACAAGACAGGATATTCTGCCAGGGCTGCTCCAGCTGCACCTGCATGGGGGCCACCTGAAGATCTGTCGAAACACACTTCTGACGGGCTCCCAGGTGACACCTCCCATGGGGCCGGACTGCAGGCCAGTGTAGACTGATGGAACCGATCGGAATAGAAGCCCATTGGAATAAAACCCACTGTGTGGAGAGAGGGCCCTGCAGGGAGGTAAAGGGGAGGGCTTACAGTGGGAAGTCTGCCAGGAGGTATTAAAGGTGTGGATTCATAAGAAACTTCTCGGGGGCTGGGGATATAGCTTAGCAGCAAGGTGCCTGCTCAACAAGAGTGAGTTCCTGAGTTCAATTCCTGGTCCCCCCCCCCGCCACAAAAAAGAAATTTCTTCTTAAACAGTTGGTTCAGAGAGCTATTTTTAAGAGTTTGAGATTACTTGTACACCTTTTTATTTAAGATTCTGCTACTCTATGGAGTATACTATTTATTTAGAAATTGCCTCTTATTTATAAACTTTAAGTAGTCCACCACTGGTAAGTGTCTTTCTGAGTCCAGTTTTCGGCAGCTCCTGAAATGGCCTAATAGAGCAACCACAGCTCCCACCCACCTGGCTTCCATTGGCCTCTGGAGATCATCCAGAGCTGGGCTCTCCAAGGACTTCTTTTGGGGATGGGGCTGAGACAGGCTGGGCCCCGGCATTTCTGGGACCCACAACCTTGTATGTCTACAGGTGAGCTGGGCCTAAGACAAATGATCATGAATGCAAATGAAGTTATAAAACAATCAAAGCCCAGATTATAGATTTCATTTTATATTGGCAAATCTGGGAGCAGATGCATTTATTTATGCAGTCAACAAATATTTACTGAGCACTTGCATTCCAGAAACTACTCAAGTAGCTGAGGATGTAACAGTGAGCAGGGCAGTCTTCGCAGATATCCAGGTGTTGTAGTCAGGGTTTTCAAGGGAATAGTTTTAATACAGGACACATAATTTATAGGACTATTTTATAATATTCACCCAAAAAGTCAAATGCAGAAGTCAAATGTAAAAGATCTGATGCTCTAGAGACCCAAGGAATCCAGCTGAGGGTCTGGATCCCATGGCAATGTCCTCCACGAGTCCAGCTGCAGGCCTAGAGCCCATGACAATGTCTCACACGAGTCTGTATCAAGGACCTGCACTGGGAGAACCCAAAGGTCAGTGGTGGAAGCTGGAAAGTCTGCGCCAGCGGGATGAAGGATCTGTGCCAGCAGGCTGAGGGATCTGCACTGGAGCCAGGAAGCAACACTAAAGGTAAGGACCAGAGCTCCTCAAAAAGAACCGCAGCCATCCTCAGCAACAGCGAGGACCTGAGCTCCTCCAATGATGAGAATAGCTGAGTTCATATCAGGAAAGCCAGCATGACAAGCTTCTCCAGGAGAACCAACAGCCCACCATATTCCCCTCCAGTTCTCCTTTTATGCTGTTGGCAACAATCCTCGGGTGGGCCCTCCACACCCAGAACCATGCTGATTCAGTTCAGCTGTGTGTTACAAGTTGACCATTAGTTAATTCACCATACCAGATGTGGCTAATGCTGCTGCCATAGTCACCTTACTCCAAAGTCCTCCCCTAATACAGGACTTAAAACTTGTCAACAGAGACATCAACCAGTCAGATACACTACAGTGGTGAGTAGCCAGAGTGAAGCAAAAAGATTGGGTCACCACCAAGGGGACTGAGAGGACATCACACACGGGCAGTCTGGTTCCAGGCAAGGCTCTAAGGTTTGCAGTCACTTGGGGCTGCCTTACTTCAACTTAAATCTAAAGAGCCATTGGCAAACATCCCCTAAGTATGGCCAGAACTGGACAACTCACTTGTCTGAAAGAAGAATCATCACATAGCAAGTCCATCCGCACTGCAAGACAGAGCCCAGGTGATGGAAAATGTTCTATGGGGCTCTCAGCCGACACAAGAAGGAAGGTGTGGTACCTCAAGACAGGAGAGGGTGACACTCCCATCAGGACCTGCTTCTGTGTGATTGCTCATTCATTTTTCACTCAACAAACATGAAAGGGGCCCCTGAGGGGCAGGCTTGGAGTCTGGAGTGCAGCTGCTGTAGGGTTGACACTTCTGTATTTGGCTCTCTCAACACTCTAGGCCCCCTTTTTCTGCTCTCTAGCTATAGTTTCTAATTCAGGTGGTCCCTAAACCAAAACCCCATTAAGGGATGGTTCTCAAACCTGATGCCCAGGTTCACCAGGACTGCCTACCAAAGCTCGGACTGCAGTGCCCACCCCCATGGCTCCTGACTCAGTAGGTGGTGCACAGGAATGACAAGACACACATCTACGGCCGGTGAGATGGCTCAGCGGCGTAAGCGCCTGCCCAGCAAGCATGAGGGCCTGAGTTCGACTCCCGGTACCCACATATGAACAAAGGGCCAGTGATATCACTCAGCAGCACAGGTGCCTGCTGGCGCGCGAGGTCCTGAGGTTGAACCCCGGTACCCACCAAAAAAAAAAAAAAAAAAAAAGACACACATCTAACAAGTCCTTAGGTGGTACAGGTGCTGCCCATCTGAGCACCACACTCTGAGAATGCAAAGGAATAAAAAGGGTGTCTGAAGCCCTAAGACCTAGGAGTTCAGCAAGAAGAGGCAGGCACAGGCAAGTGTAGCTGTTACTAAATAAAGTTATGCCACACACTGCCATTCATCACTAGGAGAAAGAGTTGGGCCCAATTTGGAGGCCTGGCTGCAGTCCCCATTCTGCCCCTCTCCCCACACACCCATGTGTGACTCTGGAAAGTCCACTTGGCCCCTCTGAGCCTCTGTGTTCACCTCTAGAAAATTAAGACATTTGGCTTTGACCATTTGTAAGACTTTCTTTTCTGGCCCTAAACATCTGTAATCGCATGCTTCCTAAGCCCCTGGGAGGGTGAAGGGACAGATTTTAAGTTCACATCTATAGTGATAGATGAGGGGGTGTCTGGGAGTTGGAGGGGAGCACTCTAGGTGCAGTGCTGATGCTGTGAAGAACCACAGGGTGGGACTAAGCGGGACAGGTGCCAGGCCTGTGGAAGGCGCAGTAAGACCGTCCCCGATGCAGGCAGATCACAGACGCAGTGGGACTCGACACCGACATGGGTGGCCCTGAGAAGTATCCTGCAGGCTTCCACCTCACTGAAGGCAAAAGTGACAGCTTCAGAAAGGGAGTGGCCAAGGGGATTGGAAGGAGAGAGTGTGGCAGGGTACTCACCAGGGACCTGCACAGGAAACCCTTCGAAGGGGAACCAAGCACAGCAGTCCTCTTACCCAAGGTTTTGTTTCTGAATTTCAGTTATCTGTAGTCAGCTGTGATCAGAAAATATTACCGGGCCGGTGAGATAGCTCAGTGGCATAAGCGCCTGCCTGGCAAGCGCGAGGTCCCAAGTTCAACTCCCAGTACCCACATATGAAAAAAGGGCCGGTGATGTCGCTCAGCGGCATAGGCGCCTGCTGGCGCGCGAGGTCCTGAGGTCGACGCCCTGGTACCCACAAAAAAAAGCAAGGAAAAGAAAAGAAAATATCACCACCACTCAGTGATCCAGTGTCACCCAAGCCCAGCATCCTCCTCCTGAGGTAGTACTGTCACAAGGTCAGTGGCAGCCTGATACCCCATCCCCATGCCTGCACCGTCCTCTCCACCTCCTCGTGTAGGCACTGCGGCAACTCACCCCATCGCAAGGCAAAGGGCAAACACAGGACAAGAAAGAAGATACTCAGAGAGAGAAAACATGTTCTCATAACTTTTATTACTGTATATTGTTATACTTGTTCTGTTTTATTATTAGTTATTGTTGTTAAGCTCTTACTATGCCTAATTTATAAATTAAACTTTATCATAGGTATGTACTTACAGGGAAAAAAATAGTATCCATAGGGTTTGGTACTGTCCATGGTTTCGGGTATCCATGGGGATCTTGGGACACACGCCCTGTAGTTATGGGGACTACCGTAGCCTGCTTTGGGTCATGTGCAGGGCGCAGGGTCTGGTAGGAGGATTTAATGCAAGGCAGTAAGCAACAGGAGCCTTCTCTCAGCATGGAAGCCTAAAGCGCTGTTCTCAGGAGCCCCTTTCTTCTCCCTAAGTCTGTCCTCTCAGGAGGCAGAGGTACAACTTTTATTCTGAAGTTCCAATGTGACAAAAGTCCTTCACCACCCCTTCCCCCACCTGGGCTTTAGCTTTGATAACAGGGACACAATAGACCAGGGGTGGATCAAGGTGGTAGGAGAAAAACGAAAAGACAAGAAAAATTGGGGAAATCCTGTGGAACTCAGGTCCCAGGGTGAGTGGGTGAGAGAGGCTGGCCTGCCAAAGACAAGCTTTAGATGGTTTCTGATAAAGTCCCTGGAGATAAGTGCCCTGTGTTTGTGGAGGGCTTAGAGAGCTTTAGCCAAGTCTGATCACAAAGGGGCCCTCTGTCAACAGTCCTTCAGGCCACTAATGGGGCTGAACAAACACGACAGTAACAAGTCCTTCACACCTGCGGGGCTTGGGAAAGTCCCCCCCCACCACTTTGTCAATAAGGCAGACAAGAACTGCCGGGAGGGAGCGCGGCCCTGCTGGGCCAGGGCCTCCTGGGCATCTGGAGAGAGACTGGGTTGGGACCAGATAAGTCTGAGTTCTGGAGAGTCCTGTCTCCCTTCTGCAGAAATACGAGCTCCAACAGGGTGGGGAGACCCTGAGAACTGGCAGGAGAGGGCATTTCTGCAGGCGAGGACCAGGGCCACAGGCAGGATTAAGGTGCTGAGGTCAGACAGTCCGGACAGCACAGCTACAGCACTGTGACTCTCTCCCTTTGCGGGGCCACCACCTCCTCCCCCCACTGCCTGCAGGGCCATCTCTCAAATCTACTTGACCTCACCATCATTTTTTCCACTCAATTTTTTTCCTCTGTAAACATCTTAGCCTTTTCTTTCCCCTGCCCTTTTTTGGCTGCTACGCCTCCCCCTAAGGCTTTGAAATGATCCCCTCTTAACTAACGTCTCCCAGGCCCTTTGCTCAGGACAGCTCAGGGCTTCTGCACAAACACCCTCCTCCTTCCCGCAGGCTGGGCAGGCAGGCCCCTTTCTGCAGAGGAAATGCCGAGGAGGCTTTGGTAAGCCTGGAGCAGACATCAATTCTTTGTCTGCAGCGTTCCTTAGATCCTCCTTCTGCTGTGCCCTTTCCAGAGCCCCACCCCAGGCAGCCAGGCGGGCTGGTCAGAGGGTGGGCTTTGCCCTGCCCTGTCACCTCCCTTAGGATGTCAGCCCTGGCCCACTAGGTGATATTCCCAGCTCCAGGCCTTCCCTTCCTCCCGGTAATCCTCCACCCCAAATCGCACTTCAAAAATTCCTCACATCTTGTCACTCCCCTGTTCTGGAACCTTCCCTAGTTGCACACTGCCTACAGGATGCAAATCCTCAAGACTAAAATGGTTGCAAAATGGAAGTCCAGAGATTAGTGACCTTGCTTCTGCCTTACAAAACAACCCTGCTGAACTCACTTCCCCACTCCTATCCACACTGGAGATCTATCAAATAGGGAAGGAGGATATTGTCCCAGGGCAAATGCACGAGCCTGGCGGTAACGCAGCCTTCCAAGATTTCCCAGTTTACCCTCCTGGAAGAGATAACTGACATCTCCTCTCCAAGAGACAGAGATTTTGCCACCAACCTGGCAATAGTTAGTGACTAACTCTTCACCTGACAACTTTCAAGGCTCTCTCCAGGCCTCCAGCAAGTCAGGAGGGTGGCACGGGCCTGGGCAGAAAGACACGTGATAACCCCACCTCCACTGCTGCCTGGCCACTGGAATTCCTTCCTGAAGGCACAGAATTCTCAGAGCAGAAAGGGTTGTCTGGGCAAAGCTTCCCCGACAGCCTCTGTTGCCATGAAATCGTCTTCGCCTTGTGACTTGCCCACACTGCCAGATGCCTCCTTACAGCACCAGGGGCTCCCTTCCAATCGCGCTCCCCAGAGGTGGTGCACATGCTCCATGCGCTTTCTTCAAGGAACATATGAGGGCTGACTTGCCAGAGGAGCCAGCCAAGCCTGGCTTCCGGGTCCCTGGAGTCATTTCCCATCTGTAATGGGTCCCATCACTGAGGCTGGCACAAGCTGGCCCAGAAAGCCAAGGCGGGATCCAGCAGCTGTGGGGGAGGCTGGCTGCGAGGGGGCTTAATGACTTGCAGCCACTCTGTTCTCCAACACCAGGCAGGACATGGTGCAATTCCCCCGACACCTTTCCCTACCCTCATTCACCATACCCACTCCCAACCCCGCCCAGGGCTGCATCCCTCTCTCCTTGACCACTTATTTAATTGAGCTCTCCAGTTCACTGTGCCTTGGGTTGTAAGCTCCAGAGACCAGACTAAGCCACTCAGAAATTCCACACTGCACTCTGGCCTGTGAGTCCCATCAGTGGAGGGTCCTACTCAGGGGGAGGGACAGGCTGAAACAGGGGTCCTGGTGAGCCATTCTGGGTCAACGCCAATGTACCTTCTCATTTTCCTAATTCACTCTCCAACTACAGTTGCCAGATTTCACCCAAAAAACAAAAAATTACAAAACAAACAGGATGCTCAGTTAAATGTGAATTGTAAGAAATAACTTTTAGTAAAGCATGCTAAGGATTGCATGAAAATCTTGTCTCCAACAGGTCCTGAATCCCTATCAAACCTCTGCATTCAGTTCACCTGACAGTTTTTATCAAAGGCAACTCTAATTTTCTTAGCACCTGTGAGTCCCAGAAGAGGATAAAAGGGTCCGCCAACACAACAGGCCCAGGATGCAAAACTTCTATTTGGGTTTTGTTTCTCTGTGTGTGTGTATGTGTGTTTAACTCAAAGCATTGTCTCGCTCTTTAGGTCTTGTTTGGTTAGCACCAATTTGTCGTAATCATTTGTCTTTCTCCATCTATGAATGAGAACAGAAACCCTGTACCAGAGACCATGTGAAGATATGCAAGAAGGGGTAAGACGCTGCTCAGCAATATGATGTCAGAAGTGTTTTCGCTGCTGCGTGACCACCAACCATCTCTCTCTGTCCCCACCAGGCTCCCAGTGAGGTCCTGTGATTCTCTAGCACATCCCAACCTCACCTGGAAAGATCTTCACATTGCTGGGGGCCAGGGAGGAGGACAAGAAAGAGGAAAGCAAGTATGATCCAAGTGGTCCAACATCTTTACCACAAGACTTTTCATCAGGACTCTTGTAATAGAACTGATCAAACTCCGAACCCCAATTCTGAATCCAGTTATTTTACTCAAATCAGTAGGTACAATTTAGAGACCTGTAAAGTGCTAGTGAGATTATGATTACAGACTTTAATTAAAAATCACAAAAAAATGCAAAAAAATGTAGGTGGCCTGCCATGGAACACAGGGAGTGATAGAAGGCAGCCGATTCCAGCTGACCAAGGGAACTGAAATGGGCCATTCTCAGGACAGAGCGACCTTTCTGTCCCTGGAGGCATTTGAGTAGAGGGACAAGGTATGGTACATTCCAGGTCCTCACCCATCACCCTCCTCTCCCAGTTGTTTTGAGGGCCAAAAGGGAGGTTACACACCTAGTTCCCTGACCACCAGACATGTAGCTACTGGGCTCTGTCTCAGCAGGGGGTGTAGGTGCTGAGGTTCCTGGGGTGTTCCAAAGACCCATGGGCTCCTCCTGCCCTGCTAACCAGAAAAAGGTAGGAGGGAGAAGGTGACAGATCTCTCTTGCTACTTGCTTCAGGCCTGGGTCCCCAGGGTCTCAAGGTTTTCATAAGAAAGACTGTCCTCTCTGTGAGGCCTCATCCTCAAAGTAGGCAGGACGCTCTGTGCTGGAGCTCTGATGTTTCCAGAAGGAGCCAGGAGCTCCTGGGAGTGCCAAGAAAGAAAAGACACGGAACAAATGCCACGCTGTAGTCCAAAGGAGGAGAAGGAGGTAGAAAACAGGTAAGAAGGTGGAAGGGAGAAGTTGAGGGCAGGACTCTAAGATGGAGCAGCTGACTTGCGCAGAGTGGCTCTGTGCACCAGATGCTTAGGGTCACTGACTGTTCACAGCCTCCCTGCAAGGCTGGGCTGCTAGAGTCCCCACCCCTGCACCTTAAGAAGCTGCTTTACTCTCCACATCCTCAGGGCCCTCAATAAACACATGCACCTGGCCCTAAAGATAAATGAAGAATGGGTGTGAAAGGGTTCTTAGGCCTCCCAGGGAATTTCCCAAACCCTAGATGGCTCATATCATCCAACTGATGACTTTAGAAACAAAAAGTCTGACCTTTTTCTAGCTCACGAGAGACTAAGACGAAAAACTAGTGCTCTTCTAAACACCCCATGTTTTATAACTTTACTGTCATCCCTTGGTAGCCAGGAATGGGTTCTACTACTCCCCACAGATACTCAAATCTGAGGATGCTCAAGTCCCTTGTAGAAGACAGCATAGTATTTTCATGTAATCTATGCACACCCTCCTGTATACTTTAAATCATTCAAGATTACTTTAATACCTAATAAAATGTGAAGGTTATGTAAATAATTGCTATACTATTATTTTTTAGGGAATAATGACAAGAAAAAGTCTGTATATGTTCACTGCAGATGCAAAATTTTATAAAAACTGATGGCACATTGGTTGAATCTTTCAATTGGAACCCACAGATATGAAGGTCCAAATGTAATTTCATCCCACTAAAGCAAGTCATAAGATAAAAAAGATGGAGATGTGGGAGCCTGGTCGTATACACCTTATCCACCCAACAGGCTCGCAAACACCAGGGTAAGGTGTACTATCCCCATGTCATAGATGAGGATGTTGAGGCCCTCGCTAAACTCACACAGCTCACAGGGAAAACAGACTAGAATCCCACCCTGCTCCAGCTCAGGATCCTGGCACTTTCCTCTCTCCCAGGGACAAATGGCGAGGTTGAGTCCCCCACCACCACCACCCCCTCCACCTGGTGAACTATAGCCTTGAGCCTCAAGCGGGGCCAGGTGAGGTTATCTTATGGTAATAGTTCTCCTGAGGTAGTCTTTGGAAATTTTTTTCTGTCCCTAAAATTAGGGGGTTTTGGAACCAGACAGTTTTCTTGAACAAGTCGGGATAGGGTGGGGGAGATATGTGTGAACATCCCACATTTCTTGGCTTGGTGCTTCTGACCACTTTGGATGTGGCTAATTCCCCAGGCGTCCTCTGTAATTCCACAGTAATGTGGCTTTAATTGTCCCCAAAGCAGGCCATTCTTCCTTTATTGTGCAGTAAATTTCCCTCCTGAGTTCGGATTTCATGCGCCTGCCCTGCCCAGGAGCTGGCCAGCCTGGGTGGGGGTGCAGTGCTGTCCTCCCCAGTGGCCCCCATCCTGTCCAGTCTGACCCCTTCTCCTCCCTCCGGCCCTCCCTCCGCTCAGAGCTCAAATGGCCGTGGGGCAGACGTCAGGACCCCCACGGAGGGACACGCTTAAGGACTCAGGGACACTGGTCTGTGGTTCTGTCTGGAAAATGAATTAACTTGACAAATGCAAACAAGCTGCAATCCGGGACTCATTAGGCTGGAGGCAGGATGGCTTTCCTCATTTGCTCCTTTGTGTCACCAGCAAAGACCACTGATACAGGGGAGCTGGTACAGAGGAGCTGTGGGCTGTTTTAACTTCCCACCTGTGTAGCCTCTCACAGCTACCTGATCTCTCCTGCTTCTCCCTGCTGGTCAATGAAAGAAGAGTAATTACAAGCACCCCGTTATCAGATGAGATAAGGCCCTGACTGCCTTAGCCTTGGCCTCATTACAATGCAGAGGTGAGGAAGGTGAGTCTGGAGCCGGATGCATGAGTTCAAATCCCGTCTATCCCACACTAGCACCATGCACTTGACCTTGGCTATGTCTGTTAACCTCTCATGCCTCAGCTTTCTTATCTAGGAATGAGGACCAATAATGATGCTGCCTGTCAAGAGCAGCTGAAGTTACTTTTATCACGATTGACAACACAGTTCCAGGAATCCCTCCCTGGCAGATCTAGTGGATGCCAAAGACACAAGCTCAAAGACGGTCTATGCACTGGACAAGCTCGTCACCAGAAGGGGATGTAAAAGCAGACAGCAGTGTACTCAGGACCACTGAGTGGGTGGATGTCACAAACAGGGGTCACTCGGGGGAGCCCATGTCCTTTGAAGCCTCAGCCACTGAGGAAGCCAGGCCGGCTCATCTCCAAGGAGCTCCCAGCTTAAGATGCAACTGTTCTTGCACTGGTCTGACATGGTTTGTGCTGGTTCCCATAAATCTAAGAGCTTCTCACCTTCACAACCTCTCCTTTCCAGAACCCAAACCATCTTGAACACTGCTGAAAGCAACAGAGAAGGAAAACTATCTCTCTAAGCAGCCAAAAGAAAGGCCCCCTCCCTGGATTGTCTTTACTTGCTGTTTACATGGAATCCTAACACACCAAGAGGGAGCAGCTGTGAGCTGACACCAAGGAGGAAGACAGAACAGGCAAGGCCAGGACAACAGTGTGAGAGAAGGGGCAAGTTCACCTCAGCATCCCCCTGTTGGAGGAAAATAAAATGACTGGTATCCGCAGAGTGACAGAGATGACCAAGTCCTCAGAGACAATGTCTTGTGCCTCTCATGTTCCGGCGAAAACGCACAACAGTGAGATCCCAGCGGAGATCTCTTCTGAGGTCAGAGGCTCAGGCTGCTTCACCTCCCACTGCAGGTTCCTCCCAGCCCCCTGGCCACACCTCTGTTTCTCTCTGCTCCTGACCCTGCCACCATCCAAAGTCACGCCAGCATCCACTTGAACAAACAAGCCAAGGCCCTGGGCTCTCAGCTGTGCGGCCCATCACCACCATGACTTCCTCTCTATTCCCATGCAAGCTTCTGGGCCTTCTCGACAAAGCCCACTACAAGGAAGATGGACACAGCCATAAATCCATGGTCACCTGTCTCCCCACACTGCTACCCTTTACTCCTACAGTGTCTCTGAGCCCTGGCTCAGCTGTCCCTTCTCAGCAACTAACCCTGACCACCCTGCTTAAGATCTGCAGCCCCCACCCAGCCTCTCATGCCCCTCCTCGGCTCTTACTTTCTACACAGCACCCTCGCCTTAGGGCATACACACTATCCGTGTCTACTCTGCGCCACCTAGTACCACACACGTACTTTACACGTTTTGATTACTATATCAATTTATAGCATCTACACACTTTACATACTGACTTTGTTGTATTATCTTACATCACACACACAGTCATCCCTTGGTATCCATGAGGGATTAATCCCAAGACCTCCACAGATACCAAAATCTATGTATGCTCAAGTCCCTTATATAAAATGACAGTATTTGCATAGAACCTGTGCACATCCTCCCATATACTTTAAATCATCTCTTGATCTCTTCACATATAACGCAATGTAAATAGTTGTGCTCAGGGAATAACGACAAAGAAAAAAATCTATTTACGTTCACTGCAGACTTTTTTATGGTGAATAAAATGTGTATAGAGAATTATCCAACTGGACTCAGTCTAGATGATCCCAATTTTGTTGGCAACATCCAAAGCATCACAATCAGGAGCCCACTGAACACAGGCCTTCTTCCCTCCATCAGGCCTGATCAGGGTACTGACCTCGGCCACACCAGTCTCACAGAGCTTCCTCACAGCTTGTCTGAGCTGGTGCTTGCTGGCCCTGACATCCACAATGAACACGAGTGTGTTGTGGTCCTCTGTCTGCTTCACGCTGACTCCGTGGCCGGGGAAACTTGACGATGGCACAGTGGTTCAGCTTGTTTCTCCTGGGGGTGCTCTTCCGAGGGTATCTGGGCTGCCTCCGGAGCTGCAGAGTCCCGGGACAGCGGAAGGTGGGTGACATGCAGATCTTCTTTTTGTGGCTGTGGATCCCTTTCAGCATGGCCTTCTTGGCTTTCAAAGCTTTTGCTTTGGCTTAGCTTTGGGGGAGGCAGAAGCTTCCTTCTTTGCCTTCAGCACCATCCTGGTACACTGCAGACTTTTGTTTGTTTGTTTGTTTTCATTGGTACATTTTAGATATACATAGTGGTAACATTCACGATAGGGAATTTGTATCTGTACATGGAATATCTTGCTTCTTTTTTTTCCCATTCCCCTCCCCTCCCTTCAGCCCCTCTTCCCCTCTTTTGTTTTTGTTTTTGTTTTGAAACAGGGTCTCACCATGTAGTTTAGGCTGTCCTTGAACTCACTATGTAGTTCAGACTGGCCTCAAATTTAAGGCACTCCTCCTGCCTCAGCCTCTGAGTGCTGGGATTACAGGTGTGCTCTACAACACATGGCTTCACTGCAGACTTACAAAAATTATTAGTACATGTTCATAGTACACAATGTTTGCATTCATCTAAAAGGGTAGGTACATGTACTTAACATATCTTAATTCTTTCTATCCCCTTTTTTCTCCCCTCCTTCCCCTCCCCTCCCTTCCTTTTCCCCATCCCTCCCCCCATCTCTCTCAGCTGGGGATTGAGACCAGGACCTTATGCATGCTAAGCATATGTTCTACCACCGAGCTACATTCTAGCCCACGATTATTTTTACTATTTGCAATCTGCACTTGGCTGAATTCATGCAAATTGAACCCATGAGTATATACTTTCCATACGGATTATTTACTAAGCTTCTCCCATCTAGCCTGTGAGCTCCCTGAAGAGAGGGATTTTTGTTCTGTTTTGTTCACTAATGTCTCCTCGGGGCCTAGAACACAGCCTGGTATCCAGTAGGCACATGAGTATCTGTAAGTAAATAAATGGATGAATTTGCCCTGAGGACACGTCAACTTTCTCTCCTACTCCAAAGACTATATGTCAACCCTTCCCTGCTCTCTTAACCTCCATGCCCTACCATCTCCCTTCTAGAAATGCATGGCCTTACCTCCCACTCTGGGGGAAATGGGAGCCTTGGACAAGCACTTTTACAATCAGCCCTGAAGCACCTTCATTAGGGCCATCACCTTCCTTCTTCCCCCCGTTTAAGGCCAGTTCCCCAGCTGTGTTTTAGATCTACTCCCTCGCTTGCCTCTTTGGGGAACATAGACTGTCACCTCTCCCTTTTGTCCTTTTGATCCTAACTCTCACCCTACCGGCTTGCTCAAATTGCTCCCCTCCTTAGAATCCCTCCCTCTACCCCACCATCCATTTTCACAGCCCAGCTCAGCCTCCAGTGCTTCACCCCGCACTGGCTTCTCCGTCCCCTCCCCTCCACCTTTCTGACCCCCATTCTCCCAGCAGAAGACCCACACTAAGGCCACCTACACCCACTACACTACAAATCCAATATACATGTCTCATCTCTTTCTCCTCCTCCTCTCTCCCCCCGCCCCACCTTGGCAGTGCAGCGGGTGGTCACCGCATCTCCTCAGCAATATGGTTGGCCTTTGGTATTCATGGGCTCTGCATCTGCAGATTCAATCAACCTCAGATTGAAAACTTTTCTTAAAAACCTACATCTGTACTGAACACAGACAGGTTTTTCTCTGGTCACTATTCCCTAAACAATATAGTACAACAACTATTTACATACTAGTCATACTACTTTAGGTACTGTCAGTAATCTGGCCCACTCATATGCTCAAAGCCACTTCCAACTTTACATGGTCCAAGAGCAAGGTCATGCTGTTCTCTCACCACTCCAGTGGCCTTCCAGGAAAATGATGCTTTCGTCTACCCATATCTATAAGCTGAAAATCTGGGAGTTGCCTTTCCACCTCCCACCCCCAGCCCCATTGTCTGACCCATCACCAGGACTTGTTCACATTTAATTATCAAATCACTTCCAAATCCCTCTACTTCTTTCCCTAGTCCCAAATCATCATCATCTCTGACCCACACAGGGGTCACAAATGTGGGCTTTCAACCTTCCTGAGGGCTGGCAGGTAAGGTCACAGATCCCGGGAGATCTCTGCCCCTTGGTGCAGTACAAAAGTCAAAACAGGCCACGCTGCCAGCTTCGCCCTCTGCATGCACGTTATCTCTCAAAGCCCTGACATGGCAAGTGCAGTCCCTTCAGGTCTAAGGTACTGTGGTTGCCTGCTCTTAAGTTTTCTACTTGGGGAAGCCCTCCCTTTAACTCTGGTCCTCTGGGTCCTAGAGAGGTCGTGGGGTTCTCCGACCTACGTCCTCACATACAAATCTGGCTCTGGTGCTCGCTTACCTCCATGACCTCTGTTCCACTTTGAGACCACAAGGAATGCCAGCACAGTGGTGCATGTTTAATTTCAAACTTGTATTTTTGCTTATTTTTAAAATGCTTCATCCTGTACTTTGTCTCTGCTGTTTTCAGAGGCAGGACATCCATTCTATCACATGGCCAGAGGTGGAATGATGGTGATGCCACTCTTGCCCTAGAGCTGCTGCGGTGTGTCACATTCCAAGCAATGACCTTGCCCTTGCCTGGGGACCCAGGGCACATACAGCCCAGGCTTCCAACAGAATCTTTCAGTCGCACACAGCTCTCCTAGGCCACCTGATAGCTGGTGTAAGTATGTTGGCTTCAACTTTCCAGTGTGGTCAATACTTACCAAACTGCAGGTGGATCAGGAGGTCAGTTCAGAGAACTGTGGGCCATACTTCAAAAACAGAAGCAAACAGGAAGTACCAAGGAGGATCACACACGGTAAGAGTTCATTAAACTTTTATTTTGGCTGGATGGATAGATGTGGATGGATGGACGTGTGGGTGGGTGGGTAGGTGACTGGAAGGATATCTAGATGAAGTAGACAATGATTCATAAAGGTAAGTACTGTACATTTTTACTGTGGATTACAGTCCAAAAATGTTTAAGTACTGTTGCAAGAAGCTGGGAATGGTGTTGCCAGGCATGGTGGCGCATGCCTGTAATCCCTGCACTCGGGAGGCTGAGGCAGGAGGACTGCTGTGAGTTCAAGGCCAGCTTGGGCTACAAAGCGAGTTAAAGGCCAACCTGAATTACAGAGCAAGACCCTGTCCCAAAAAAATGAGGCATGGTGGCATGCAAGGTACTCAGGAAGGTGAGGCAAGAGGATCGCTTGAGTTCAGCCTGGGCAACACAGCAAGATCCTATCTCTTAAAAAAATTTTAAAATAAATGCCACTGCATGGAGTTAGTTCATTTCTCTCTCACTCCCTAACTGGCTACAGGAGCACGGTGCGTGCGTGGGAGGCTGCTGGCGGACACTGAGAGCCGCCAGACGGGCTGAGGCTCTGGAGACAGGGAGGAAGCTGTTACGGCTTACACCTAGATGACTCCCACAGCTTCACGCGCTCATAGGCGGGGCTTTCGGGAGACGACCGGATCGTGCGTGTGTGATACTGGATTAGCCCACTGATGGGTTCATAGCTAGGTGTGATGTTGGGAGGTGAAGCCTGGTGAGAAGAGAGGGTCACTGTGGCATGGCATGAAAGGTTAAGTTACCCTCCTCTTCCCCTGAGCTCTGCTCTGCCTCCTGCCTGCCACGCCGTGAGTTTTCTCCTCTGCCACGCCACCCTGCCTTGGAGTCATCTGACTGTGGACCAAAACCTCTACACACTGTGAGCTAAAATAAACCTCTCCTCCTTTTACTTGTGGATGTCAGGTATTTTGTCCCAGCAATGTGAAAGTAACTAAGACTGAAGTCCCTGGAAAACTGAGGCCTGAGGACTCTTTCCCTTATAACTAAAGCCCGAGCATGTTCCTGCCTGGGCCCTGCTGGGTGCAGCCAGAGTCTGTCCCCCCACAGCTCACCTTTGGCCACGAAGCCAGCGAAGACCAGTTCCTCAGTACCTGGCCTTGCGAGGGGCTCATCAAGGTCAGGCCAGGAGCCAGATCTGAGGAGCTGGCTGTTTGTTGGGGTTTCCCTGCATCCCATTCTGATCTAGATATCAGGCCCAAGCTCCTATCCCACTCCCTTCCCCAGTGCCCACCCCACTGCCCTCACTTTCCAGGCCCCTCAATTGATCATTAACCTGCCCTGGCCTCTAAAAGAAAGGACCAGATTTCTTAACTTATCATTTGAGGTGCCCACGATCTCCCTAATCCCTGTGCTAGCTTCACCTCCACAATTCCCTCCATCAAAAGACCGCTCCAGCCTCACCCACCTGGTCACTGAGACCACTTTGGCTAAACCTCTCCTGCATGGTGTCCACAGCGGTGCCCAGTACAGTCTTACCAATCTCCTGCTCCACACACTGTTCCGAGACACGGGAACATCTGAGCAGTACACCTGGGGACACCCAAGAGGACTTGAGCCCTGGACATGTCTTTTGTGGCCAGAGTGGGAAGGCCAGCGGCCAAGACCCTATATAAGCCCCTGTCTTCAGCCCACAGGCCCTGTCCTCTGATCCCCACCCCCCTGCCGGCCCAGCTTCTCACCTGGCTCGTGACACACAGCTGCCTATCTTATCTCCTGAGTCTCTGGCTGCTCTGTCTGCCCCAGTGCAGCCCACAGTGGTTGTCAGTGCACAGGCCCTTGCCCAATAAGCAGGTGCAGATGGATTGACTGACGAGCAGGAGCTGCCAGAGCCCAGGTGGGGGCAAGGTCTGTCTGGCCTCTGTCTCCTACCCACATGGGGCCTTGGTGACAATGTGCCGAGAGAAGAGGCGGGGCAGAGGTCAGAGAGAGGTGGTGTCTGGGGTGCAGCCACTGAGCCCCACTGGACACAAGCCTCTTGGAAGATGGATGCTTTTGTCTCTTTTCTTTTCTTTTGGTACCAGCAATCGAACTCAGGACCTTGCACTTGCCAGGCAGGTGCTTGTGCTGCTGAGCTACATCCCCAGCCCTTGTCCCCTTTCTGAGCCCAGAGCTCTAGCTGAGAACAGACCCTGAGAAAATTAGAGTCACAAGCGCTTGGGCAAGACTGGCCCTGCCACTGGTCTCTGCTGCTCCATTAAGAGGTCTACTTGCACTTCCTAGGCCTGGGGCAGTATCTTGCCACTAAAATTTATGCAAATGAAATAATGAGCAATTTGGGAAAAGGAATGAAATGCGGAACATCCATCCAAACCACCCCAGACACCCGCCTGGAGGGGTGTGCAAGTTGAGCAATCATTTAAAAGACAATTTAAAGTCACTTGCTGTGGGTGGGGAGGGACAAGTTCCCTGAAGTGCCAGCAGGCCCTGCGGCTTCTAAAGGTCTCCCTGGACTCCTGGTGGGGAGTGGGGAGACCAGGCTCCTTGTGCTCCAGGACTAACCAGTGTGGCTTCAGCAGAGGCCACCCGCTGGCCTCACCACAGGGATGTGGCTCCTGCCCTGGCATCCTGAAATAGCCACCTCATTCCCAAACTCAGACCCAGAGAAAGCCCCAAGTCCAGTGAGAAAGACCAGCAATGCCCACCAATTCTCACTGGTAGAGATGGGCCCACCCCGGGGTCAGGATACTCTATGCATTGTTCATTCATTCCTTTGATAATACTCACTGAGTGCCCACCACATGCCAGTTCTGCACTGGGTACTGGAGATAGGGCTGGAAACAAATATTTGTTCGGTAAGCATTCACTGTCAACTGGCTTTATACGGTAACTGGCCTGGGAGGGAGGATAGAGATGCAACAAGGAAGTGAAAACACGGCCACTGGCCACCAGGAGTTTATGGTCTGGTGGGAGAGGACAATGCATGGACAAAATTCAAATTCCAGGCATTGATAGTATGAGAGAAAATGCAGCGACCATTTCTAAGGGGATCATCAGATAAGTCTTCACTGACAATGTGTCACCTGAGTCAGGCCTCGAGGAGTAAGTAGGAGCTCAGTGGTGGAGGCAGGAAGAAAATTATGAAATTCCAGGTGAATTGGAGGAAACGGCACAGGAAAAATGTAGAACATGGGGCCTTCTGGACCATCGGCCCCTGTCCTGACCCTGAGGCGGGGGATGTGCCTGAGAGAGGAGTCACTTTATTTAGTCTTTCCTACCATCGTTGCACATTCCTTTCCTAGAGATCAGGTCTGATGTCAAGGGCCTCCCTCTCTGCGACAGTGAGGAGCAGGGAGGGGAGACGAGGATGGAAAGGGCAGAGCAAGAGGAGGGTCCCATGTAGAAGAGCCTGTGGCGGGAGCAGAGGGCCTCCGATTCCCAGTTCTCTCCCTGCCCCACAGTGTGTGTCCCAGTTTGCAAGAAAAGGCAAGGAGGGCGTCATAAAGACTAATTTATTTTCAAAAAGTAAAAGAAGGAAGAAGGAGAAAGGAAGGAAGAAAAGGGAGGGAAGGAAGATAATGTTACCATTTGATAGAGCTAAGATATGGGCATGGCAGGCATTCATCATACTCTGCTCTTTTATAACTATGTTATCCTCAATTCTTAATGATTTTGGATTAAAATAGTTAGGTTCAGGTTGATTTGTTTCTGTAAAGACTGAAGTATGCAGGACAGTGCTGGTCCTGCTGACCCAAGCTACATGGCCTGGTACTGGAAATTTTCCAGCCCACTTGTTTCAGGAAAAGCTGCCCCTTCCACAGCTGGGACTCAGTTTCCCATTAGTGGAGGCTGACTCTAAGAGGATTCTAGAAAACAGCGTGAGGCAGAACAGCAGGAGGGTGTGAGGAAGTGGCCTCAGAGCTTGCAAGAAAGAAGCAAAGGTGACAGGTGTTGCATGTTAGTGTTATGTGTGTCTGCATGAGGGTGTGCACATAGGTGCATCTGGGCTAGGAGTGTTCACATTGCCCTGTGAGTAAGGGCTGGGCTCAGGCCAAGGGTGTGAAGAGGAGTTCAGGAAGTTAGTGGTGGGCCCAGGGCTGGACCCCTTGTCCTCTACACACCAGTCCTCCCTGTAAACTCTAGAGGCCAATGATGATGGCCAGGGAAGGGCTCTAAGAGCAACTAAGTTTTCACCTTGCCTCAATTGTGACCTCAATCTGTAGATGAGACAATGGCAGCAGGAAAAGTAGAGCCCAGTCTGTGAAAAGAGTGGCAACCCATGCACCAACTGAACCCAACCTAACCCAACCGTGCTGAGCCACTGTTTTGGGAGGACATGGCGAGGCTCCAGGGAGCACAGGACTGAAGCTACCCATCCCCTTCAGGGCCCAGGAGAGAGCAATGTTGAGAAAGGTTGAGTCTTGATCCAGAGAGTGGCTAAGGAACAGCCTCAAGGAGAAGGAGACAGGCCAAATCTTCCAAGAAGGGGGGCGTGATGTACAGGGGCTCAGAGGCCACAAGCAGTAGTGGTGAGACCACCACCAATGTGGCATGCTGGGGGTGGGCAGCAGCTGGATGAAGGTAGGGAGCACACAAAGGTGCGTTGGGCAGAGCAGGTAGAGCGACATTGAGACCCGGATGACAGCTGCTCTCAGATGCATCCCAGCAGAACAGTGACCCTTCCATAGCAAGAGCAGATCAGGCAGGGGACGAGAACAGAGAGGCAAGGACCTGGCGAAGGTAAGCAATGGCCTTGAGCTGAGCTGAGGAATGGGGCTGGAGAGAAGAGGAGAACCCAGGGCCGTCACAAGTTGGGAGACATCAGGCCTTATGAGGGGAGAGGTGGGTCCCAGCATCCAGGCAGGAAACTCAAAGAATGTGGGTCAGGGTTTGGGGGTTAGAGGTGCCAGGGGCATATGGATGGGGATGCTCATGCAGGAGGCAGCATCCCCCGGATCTGGAATTCAGAGGCAGGTCTCCCAAACTAGACTATCAAGTCCAAGAATAATTTTCCTCACCTCTCTTGGGACCCGGTATGAAAGCAGAGGCGGGAGGCAGACTGTTGAGAGGTGCTGGCTAGGTGCATTTCAGTTCCATAATACCCACCAATACCCAACTGAATCTCTGCGGGCTCCAAGCTGCAGCGGCTGTGTCTGCACATTCATCTGACACCTGAACAAACCCTGCAGGGCGCCAAGCAGTGAGCCTCTGTGCCTTGGAACCTGAGAGCACAGGGCTGCATGAGAGGAGCGAGTGGTTTTCAAGCAAGTGAGCCTCATCCCTACAGCTCTCCGCCTTGGCTCCACAGTGAATCACCTGGGAAGCTCAAGAGACTGATTAATTAATTCATCTGAAGCAAGGTTACGGTACCGGTACCGGTAGTTTTTTAAAGTTCCAGGTGATTCTAATGTAAACGACCAGCCTCCATGGTGTCGCCAGCTACTACAGCTTAGATCTTTTTTTTCTTTTCTTTCTGTGGGTACCAGCGGTCGAACTCAGGACCTCGCGCTTGCCAGGCAGGCGCTTATGCCGCTGACCTATCTCACCGGCCCCCTACAGCTTAGATCTTAAATGTTCCCCAAAAGCCCATGTGTTACTCCCCACCCCGCCTGGCACTACTGGGAGCTGTAGGAAACTTTAAGAGTTGGGACCTAGTGGGAGATCTTAAGGTCACTGTGGGTACACCCTTGAAGGGGATTCAGGGACCCTGCTCTCGTTTTCTTCCTCTCTTTCACTCTCTGGCCATGATATGAGTAGTTTTGCTGTACTGTGTTCTACCTGCATGATGTGCTACCACAGGCCCAAAGCAATGTGGCCAACTAATCATGAACTGAAACCTCTAAAACTGTGAGGCAAAATATACCTTTTCTCTATAAGCTGACTATCATGGATATTTGTTATAGCAACAGAAAGCTGACTAACACACCTAACTTTGTTTTTCAAATGAGATACAGAGACCTGTCTAAGGCAGCCGTGGCTGCAACCCTAGCAGGCAAAGAACATTGGGAGGGGGTACATTGGGGTGGGGAGAAGGGTCAGCACCCAGACATCACTAAGGAGGGACTGGCAAAAAGTCATTCATTTGGATGGCAGAGGAGAACTATTAGTGGCCCCAAGAAGAAAGGGTACTAGCAAACATTTTAGGGAAACCTAAACCTAACTTCTGTGATTGGCAGGGCACTTAACCATCCAGTGGGAAGGTGTGTGCACAGACGATCACAGTCCACTCATTCTCCTGCAGGACAAGAATGATGCAAAGGCCCCTGACTCATGGCCACCTATGGTCACTACTGGTCTGGGTGCAATCTGCCAAATAAACCTAAGGCCCATGGGCCGGTGAGATAGCTCAGCGGCATAAGCGCCTGCCTGGCAAGCGCAAGGTCCTGAGTTCGACTCCCGGTACCCACGTGTGAAAAGAAAGGGCCAGTGATATTGCTCAGTGGCACAGGTGCCCGCTGGCATGCAAGGTCCTGAGTTCGACCCCCGGTACCCACACACACACACAAAAAAACCTAAGGCCCAGACTCAGTCATAGCAAGTCACCAGGGAAACAAGGGGGAGAGATAGTGCCACTGCTACCACCAGCTGACCAGGACCTCTGGGACAAGCCTTTGGACAGGCACCTGACTGCTTAGTCATGCTCTACAGGTCCAGTGAGAGAACCACATCCCAATCTCCTCTCCAGAAGGGTGAATTAGAGAAGATACCTTGAGCTGCCTCTCTGGAGGCCCCCAGTGGGTTCTAACAGCCAAGACAAAGAGCCGCATCCCTTGGGCTCCCCCGAGGGCAGCTAACCTCCCCATTGGACCTCAACAATCTTGGTGTCCCTCAAGGGGAATAAGAGGAGGACTTAACAGTTGTCCAGGACTTAGGAGAAGTTGGCAGGGTGCTTGGTGACTCACTCTTGGCATAGATGTAGTCAGTAATGTCACAGTGTGTGACCATGGTGGCTCAGAGGATGAAAAGATTACTTGGAGATGAGACTTGGTCCGAACTCCAAGAGTCCTGTCCTGGCCTCCACCAGGAGGGAGTCTCAAGGGAGCAGTCCTGAATCAAGAGCTCTCTGGCTTTTATTGCAGGGAAATACTGTACAGGAAGAAAAACACCTTAGGTGTCAAAGAACAAAGAGGTCTGCTACGTGACATTTTTTAGGTTAATCTAAGCAATTCCTCAGGAAGGGGGAAGGAAAACAGCCGAACCTAGCATGCTTCCCTAATCTTTAACCACACATTCCAGGGCCTACAGGGCTTATGCCCGTAGGCCCCTTCATAACCATTCATTCCTCTGGCCAAGCCTCACACACAGTAATGAGGAGTAGTTGTGAGGAAAATCTCATCTCAAGCTGTGAGCATTTATAATATGGGCAGGGATTGGCCAGAACCCTTAAACAATGGCATTTAAACAATGGCTGGGCCACACTCATTCTGACCATGTTTTATCAGTGTAGACATGTCCTTCATGTCCTTGTTGGTTTACTAAACACACAGGTCAGCCAGACATGGTGCTATGCCATACCCAAGAGGTGAGCATGAAGGTGAACAGTGCGGCAGCTATGCTTAAAAAACTCACATTCAAACCAAAGAGGCAGGCATGATGTAGGAAGTAGATCCCTTCTAGTGGGTGTGGATATGAAGCATGTACTTTGGGAAGAGTGGTTCAAGGTAGATGAAGGATACATAAGAGTTTTTAAGAGATAAGGGCAAGGCATTCCTGGCAGGTGAAACAGCAGAAGCAAAGGTCTGGGGGTGGGAATGTGTAACGGTCATGAAAGCACACAGCCTGTTAGAGACAAGGTGAGAGAAGACTGACCCCAGTCCTTGAAGTGAGGAACCCAGCCCTCCAGTCTGACCGTCAGCACGAAGAGAGCAGAGGCAGCCATCCACGACCCTGACCCAGGAGTCACCAGACTGCCATCCAGGTGTCTGAACAAGCCCTGGATGGTTTTCAGACACCAAGACTTAACTTCTCTGGGGTCCAGAGCACCAACACACCAAGAGCCTGCCCACAAAGAAGAAACCTTCTCCCTGATCCGATGCTCAGGTGGTTGGGTTGCTGGAGAAGGTCTAGGCACCATCACTGGCCCTAGGAAATCACAACTTTCTAGTACACTCTTTCACTAGATCTTGATTTTCCATATTTCATCAATTCTGAGATGTACATTTCCCCACGTGTTGGCCTGGCAGGGACGGCTCAATGATCACCGGCTGTCCACGAGTGTCTCCATCTGCAGAGAGGGAAACAATGACCACTGGGTCCACAGACAGTGTGCTCTAAGAGGTGACAGTGTGGGAAACACAGGCGTTGGTGAGTAGGAGTCAGACAGAGATTCAGGGTGATGAATACTGACTGGGAAGTGCTTGGGGTATGGAGTCTCTTGATTTCATTTATAGTTTCTTTTGACACATATATAAGCCTTAGCCTTGACAGAACCTTAGAAGGGTTGAAATTCAGCACATCACTCTCAATGCCGAAGCTTGAGAGGCCCATTCCTTTCTGAAGAGGAAAAGCAATCAAGCCAATGAAAATAATGAGAGCTGCAGGCCTCAGACCAGAAGCCAGACCTAAGACCCACAGTTCAGCATTCTTTCCACTGCCCCAGGCAGCTCCGTGTCTCCGCCTCCACCTCTGACTGTTTTGCCCTCCCTGCGGAAGCGGCTCTCTGAAGCTTTCAGGTAACGGGGCTCCCTGGCCACTGGGAAGTCCTACAAGAAGATCCCTGCATGGTGCCCCCAACAGACCCACCCAGAAGCCAGCCCCGCGCTGGATTGGGTGTTTCTCACTTTCTTCAAGTCTGACTTCTGCACAGGCATAAGGGAGAAGTTAATCTCAGACCTCTCTTTTTGCCGGTGGAGGCAATGAAAGCCCGTGCTCTATCAGGTAGCGTGTTACTAGGGAGAGAGACCAAGGGACTGCAGAGCCACCCCTTGATTTTCCAAGTGAAGAAAGGCAGACACTGCCCCAGGGCTACACACGGCAGAGTCAGGATGGAGGCGCAGAGCCCTGGGTTCATTTTTCAATTGTCTTTCTTCTGTTCCACAGCAGATGGGCAAAAAGCAAGCAGGCTTTTTGCTTAGTCGAGGAACAACTTCGTTCTGTCCTGTTGGCACCTGGAAATCCTAGGCAGATTCTGATTTTTGTCACTCTCTGCACTCAGGTTAGGGGAACTCCAGCCAGGCAGCCCTGAGAATGAAGCTGGGAGGGAACATTCTAGGGGTCCCCATGGAATGGCTAAGAGGTCTTCCTGGGGGGAGACCAAAGGGACCAGGCATGGCAAAGACTCTGGGGTTTCTCTTCCCATCTTCAGTCCCCCAGCTGCCTCCCTTGGTCCAGGGCAGACTGCCATAGGCACCATCATCACCATCCACCCATCAACACCCTTCCCATTTCACTGGTGAGCCAGAGAAACAGCAGAGCGGGGTCAGTCTGGGATAGCCATGGGTGGACTTGAGCTCTCTTCCTGAAACCTAGAACTAACTCCACCCACACCACTCACGTCCAGTCATTAATAAAATCACTGGCGGTGATACATGTTTTCTTAGACAACTTTCCAGATCCCAAGCGAGCTGCAGGAAGTCTGGGGTACTTGGCACTGGCCCCTTCAGTCCCCAGTGCTTGCAGTGGTTCCTAAGACCAAGAATGCCCAGAGGAGGCTGGGACCTGACCTGAGACCCAAAATTCAGGGAATCCCAGCCGCAGAGCCTGGTCCCTTCTCCCCTACATCTGCCACCATGTGCACCACACCTCCCCCACCTCATGCCACAAAGAGGGGACAATGTAGCCCTTGCTCTCACCCTGTGTCTTCCAATGAGTGACATCAAGCTCCAAACTCACACGAATGTTCAAGAGGGATTCATGGCTCACTGCTTTCTTTCCTTTTGTTCCCACAAGCCATCCACTGAGTCCTGGTAACACTATCTCCCACGTGGATCCTTAATGTACCCACTGGTTGCCGCCATCCACCCAAGCTTCCGTCATCTCTCACCTGGAGACTCCCAGGCCTCCTGGCTGTTCCTGACCTCTACCCTGCCTCCTACAGAACAATTGGGAAAATCGTATTAGAACACAGGTGCAATTGCGTCATGCAGCTCCACACACACACCCTTAGCTTCCCTTATGGTTGATATAAAATCCAAACTCCCTCTCTTGCCCCCCATGTGCTACCTCTTGCCATAGCACTGACCCCATCTCCCCCAGGTCTTCCTCCACCCATCCTCTTCCTGCATGGCCACCTTCTTTTTTTTTTTTTTGTGGGTACCGGGGGGTCGACCTCAGGACCTCGCGCGCCAGCAGGCGCCCGTGCCGCTGAGCGATATCACCGGCCCTTTTTTCGTATGTGGGTTCCGGGAGTCGAACTCGGGCCCTCGCGCTTGCCGGGCAGGTGCTTAAGCCGCTGAGCCATCTCACCGGCCCCATGGCCACCTTCTGCAGGGCCTTCTTCAGGAAGGATAGAGGACACAGGGTAGTCTGAGGCATGCCTTCGCCCCTGAGGTAAAAAGGAGCCCTAACATCTGCCATAAGTCCTTCCTTCAAATGCCCCTCCTTGCACTCCATGACCTAAGTGCCCAATGATGACCCCTCCCAAGCTGTCCCTCGACACTGTCTCTCTCGAGGTTGTAACTCCAATATATGCCTGGCGTGTCCCCAGCCTTGGTTGACTTCATGGTTCCCACCTGTTCCCATTCTCCCACTCATTGTCAGAACTGAGTCCACCTTCTCTCTAGGGACCTTCCCCAGCAGCTAGATGCCACACTGATCCAGAATGGAGGGGCCAGGCACGAGCACCAGCCTGGGGGTCCTTCCTGGGCATTTAAACCCCTTTCTTGTGCCAAGAGCTTTCCATAACCCCCCTCTTTTTATTTCCCTAACAAAACAAGTGACAGCGTGGTAGCTCTCTGTCACCCAGGCCATGAAGCCTACTCAATTCATGAAATGCTATATTGTTCTCTAATTCCTTCCAAAGCATTTCTCTTGCCTCCACCCCATGCACCCCCCATCCATTCATCCTGTTTTGTAGGCAGGCTGCATGGGGACAACTCCCGGCCCTGCACATGTCAGTTGCAAAGCCCTGGCAAGTCCTCGGGCTCCCTGAGCTTCAGTTTTTTCACCTGTAAAATGGACATTAACACCTAATTTAAGACTTTGTGCAGACTAAATCTAATCAGTGGCAAAGAGCCCAACATAGTAAGTGACAGTAATGATTTGCATTAGTGTTATCACTTAGGAGCTCCGCGCTGAGCATCTACTCTATGGAAGGTTGTGTGATGATGAATACAAAAGAGATAAAAGGCTCTCTTAGAGCTTTGGTATGCAACAAGAAAGACACACATACACGACAACCACAACAATGGTAACTGCAAACACACAGTTACGTGCCAGGCACTATAAAATGTACACAAATATTCATTTAATCCTCACATCAACCTTATGAAACACTATCCCCATTTAATATATGAGGAAACTGAAGCACAGAAAAGTTAAGTAATTCGGCCAAGGATCATAGCAGGGGCAGAGTCACGGTTGAAAGCAATATGGTCAGCTCCCAGGGCCTGGGAGCTCAGCGACTTGGCTCTACTGTGTGGCCCTCAGGATGAGGCAAAAGCACAGCAAAAACAGGTTTCTTTTACCTCTACAGCATCTGCCATCCTTTAGGACACGAAACAGATAGGTGCTCAGTAAATTAACCTGACTGCTGAGTGGGAGCCTGTGCAGGATTTCCACTTCATCATCCAGCCGCTTTCTGGTCATCTGCGGAGCTCCATGTCCTCATCACTGTCATCATCGTCAGCCCCGTCGGAAAAGCAAGCAAGCTGAGTGTGGTCTGAGTGCAGCCCAGGCCCACACCAGGCCTTGCACAAGGTGTGGCCATGGATCTCCTGGAAATCTGGGCAGACCACCCAGCAGGCTTCCCACCCACAAGCCGGCTCAGAGGGCAGGAAGTGGAATCCTGAGAAGAGCAAGAGGGAGGGGATGCACACAAGATGCGTCCGTCCACCCGACAGTTATAGCAGCAGCTCAGAGATGCAGCAAGGAAGGGGTGTCCCTCAGTCACATAAACTCGGTGTTCTCCACACATTTCCATCCTGCAGTCCTCACCTTGGGAAGAAAAAACAAGGACTGTGCCTGGCACACCCAGTAATGGAAGGAAAGTGCTTAGGAGTCCGAGAACATGAGTCAGCAGTGCACAGCTGCTGAATTTTAAGAAAAATGGATGTGACTATGAGGTGCTGTCCTGGAACAGAGGAACCTGGCTTTCCCCGGGTGACAGGAGATGTGCAAGGCTCCGAGTCAGGAGACAAACCACATGTTGCTAAGTAGACCTGAGTATTCTCTGGTCCAAAAGATAAAGCTGCTGTACTCAGAACTCCAGAAGAGAAGTTTAAAAATACAGATGATTTACTCTCACCAAATAGGACTGAAATCCTAAGTGTTTAAATAGAATTGACTGGACAATGTAAAGGGCCTTTCGTAGTTCTCACAGCGGTGTACCATTCGCAAAGCCTCTCAAAGTCTTAAAATGTATCATGAGATTGCAAGAATTAAATCAATGTGATAAGAACAGAACAGAAACCTAATCAAACAGAAAGTCCAAAAAGAGACCCCTTTGTATCATAAAATGAAGTAATTGGGGAAAGAAATGACAGATTGGATAAAAAGTGGTGCTGGGACAACTGGCTAATCACCTGAGAAGAATAACAGACTACTTTCATGCCTTGAATCAATGTATTTAAGTGTAAAAAGTGAAACTGCAAGAGCTACTGGAAGAAAATGTAAGTAAATATTTATATAATCTTGGGACTGAGAAGGCCTTTATAAAGATGACACCAAAAGCAAAAGCCATAAAATATACACAGATTCAGTATCCCTAATCCAAAATTCTAAAATCTGAAGTGCTTGAAAATCTGAAATTTACTGAGCACCACATGACTCCACAATGGAAAGTTCCATGCCATGAAACTTTGTTTTATGAACAGAATTATTGCCTTCCTTACTTGGGAGGCTGAGGGAAGAGGATCTACAGTTCAAAGCCAGCCTGGGCAACACAGAAAGACCCTGTCTCAAACTAAAATAGAAAAAAGGGCCAGCAGTGGAGGTTGAATAGACCTAGATTAATGGCAGGGCAACCACCTAGTATGGTGAGACCCCGGGTTCAATACCCAGTACTACAAAAAAAGAGAAGCACAAATGAATTTCATGTTTATAACTGGGTCCCATCCCCTAGACAGCTCATTATGTCTATACAAATACTCTAAAATCTAAAAGAAAAAACCCAAACTCTGAAACACTTCTGATCCCTAACCATTTTGAATAAAGGATACTTAACCTATATCTGGTCATTTTAAACTTCATAGGTTAAAAAGTACCATATAATTTAAAAAGCCAATGTAACAACCTAGGAGAAATATCTGTAGGACAAAAGGTGTACAAGAATTTACCATTTTGCTATATAAATTCATTAAGTAAAAAGATGAACTCTTACTAGAAAAATGTATTAGTATGACAATAGGTGATTCACAAAATCTAAAATTTTCAAAAGTGCCCAACCATTCTTGTTAATTGTCAAAGACATACAAGTTAAAACAATCAAATGCTACTTTTTATCTTCCAAGTTGGCCAACATTTTTTAGAGTAATTAATACCCAACACACCTGAGAAAACGAAAACTATTAGGCCAAAGTTTGTAAATTGGTACAATCTGGGGAGGGCGACGATACTACATGGACCAGAAGTTCTAACTTTGACCGAGCAATTTCACATCTAGGAATTCATCCTAAGGGAACATTGAGAGTAGCACAAAGGTCAGCTTGGAAGGACATCCTACACAACAAACTTGGAATGGAAAAAATCTGAAACAGGGGCTGGTGAGATGGCTCAGCGGCTTAAGCACCTGCCCGGCAAGCGCGAGGGCCCGAGTTCGACTCCCGGATCCCACATACGAAAAAGGGGCCGGTGATATCGCTCAGCAGCACGGGCGCCTGCCGGCGCACGAGGTCCTGAGGTCGGCCCCCCGGTACCCACAAAAAAAAAAAAAAAAAAAAAAATCTGAAACAGCGCAAATGTCCAGTTTAAATGCCTGGTTAACGGAGACAGGGTCCTTTCACAAAACATAATCCATGCAGCTCTGCAAAACTGTAAAGCAGACTGCAACAACGTGAACAGAGGACAGCAGTGTATTAAGTAAAAAGTAGTGTGACTCTACAGGACAGGAAAGTATGCACATCAAAAGGCGGTAGACACACTAGGGTGTTGTGTTTCAACACAGTCACTATGGCTGATTGCATAAACTGTTACATTATTCACTTTCTTCTTTTGTCCTAAACTGTATCTTCTGATTTTTGTACACTGGACAGTCATGGCCTTTGCAAAATGAAAAATTCAGTAACATACTTTAATGAGAAACAAAAGCACACACACAAAAAAAAAAAAAAAAAGAAAAGAAAAGAAAAGAAAAAGAAACAAAAGCACAAGGTCGGCCGGGGTCATGCCTGGACCAGCCATCCAGCTCTTGGGATCTAATGCACCCTGACACCTACCCTACATTCTCCAGGTCAAACTTTACCACAGCCCTCTAGCCTGCTCAGAAGCATGCATCACTGAGAAATAAAAGCCACTGTCCAATCCCCAAGCCTCCAATCCAAGTCTCCAATTGCTTGTTATGAACCAAACTGCAGAGAACTTTGGGGCTTGGAGAGAAGAGTTGCTCTTTTGTTTTGTTTTTTAAAGTAATTCTATAACTCCCTAGAACCCCGAACACATCCAGACAGAGAAAGATAATATCCCCTTTGCATAGACTGGGTTATATTCCACCTTTCCTGTGTCAAGAGTGGCACCGACAAATTGGCTGATGTCCGGGGAGGAGACTGAGACAGTGAGAAGACTGGGAACGGCCACCGGGAGACTGCTTTGAGGAAGTAGGTGTGAGAGAGCCCAGGGAAGAGATGTCTGGGGGCCATTTTGTGGGAGTAGAAGGCCCGCGGGTCTGTAACATCAGGGAAAAATAAGCTGCTGACCAGAGCTGCCACCGCTTGGGCCGGGGCCTTGGTGTGGTTGACCAGCTGCAGTGAGGCCACACTGCAGACCACTGGATGGCTGCAAGTCACAGAAAGGGGTGGAAGGAGACACCAGCACCTCTCCATGGAGCGCACATCATCAGCATCAACCTAGGTATGCACGGAACTGTGCAGGGTCCCCGGGAGAAAATGATCCCCAGGGCTAAGTGGGGAGAATCACAGGGGAAGCGTGCCTAGGGCAGGCAGGAACTGACAGGGAAGGTGGGGGAGGGAAGAAAAAGAGTAAGAGGCACAAGTGCCAGATGTTCTCCCGCGGAAGGAGAAATTAACTACCCTCACACAGGAAGGAGAGGACAGGGAGTGGCTGGGGAGGCGCTGGTTCCAGGGGAAAAGTACGAACGGCAGGACACTAGAACCTGAATATAAATGGCCCCTAGAAAAAGAAGACTGTCATTTGGGAAGAAATGGGAGCTGTGTCACCACTGGGAGGGCTTCATGGACAAGCTGGCTGTGAGAAACAGGCTCTCTTCATGACCATCTCAGTCCCTCTGGGAATTTTAATTATGACATCCAGCTCCTGGCTCAAGGTGTCCATCTGGACTACTTGCTCCCTTCTTTTTTCCCAGCCACAAGGCCCAGTATGGAAACAGGGATGATCCTCCCACCTCGTCCCTCTACTTTGGACACCTTTACCCTGTGGTGTGACCCTGCAGGTCCCTGATGGTTTTCTCTTGCAGGATCAGGCAGGTCTCTAGGGAAATGCCAAGGTCAAGTCAGACCTCAGCTCAATCACCACCATGGACTAACCAACCGTTGGAAAAACCTGAGTCGTTTTGTTTTGTTTCGCTTTTGATTTCTGAGACTGGGTCTTGTTATGTAGCCCAAGTTGGCCTTGAAATTGTGGCAATCCTGCAGCCTCAGCCTCTTGAGTGCTGGGACTACTGGCGTGTAGTAGCTCGCCAGCAAAACCTGAGTTCTCTTAAGCAAAAAGCAAATGAAAAGTACAGTTTAAACCAAGCCCAAAAGCAAGCAGCTGGTACAAATGGACACAGGGATGAAATAAGCATGGTGACATCACAGGTGGGGGGCTAACAGAAAGCAGGATGGGCAGGACTGGGGAGTCTAGATGTGGGGTCCCCATCAGGACTGCACACATCAGCCAACACTATCACCAGCAGGCTCTTGGGGGCACTTGCTGATGACCAAAATCCAAACACAGTCCCTGCACAAGATGAGGTTTCAGTGAACAGGCCACACATACCACCGTGGTCCTGTAAGACTGTAAGAGAAATGAAAAAATCCCATCTCCAAAATGACACCATAGCCATCAAGGAGACAGAACAGCATAAAGAAACACGTTATTCAGTGTTTGCGGTGACACTGGTGCCACCGAACCTACTGTGCTGCCAGTCATATAAAAGCAGAGCACATACAATTATAGGTAATACATGATACTTGATGACAATAGGCTGTTACTGGTTTATATATTTACTGCAGTATACTTACAGTAAACTCCTGCTTATAAAAATACGTTTACTGTACACTGTGCCATGTGACACAGGCAGCAGCCTCACACACCCATGTTTATTGCACCCCATGACTGCATCAAGAGGCCTCGCTGAGTGACCTATAGCATCTAGGTCACGCTATGATGTCTGCACAAAATCATCTAATGTTGCATTTCTCAGAACGTATCCTAGTCATTAAGCAATGTCTGGCTGTAGTGAGCAGCCCGAAGTTGTTACCACAGGTAGCCAGGTACAGACAATAGATGTGGCCCACCATGCGGTCTTGTCACCAGCTCAGACGGGAAGGTTCACTTGAGATTCAGGCAGCCCGAAGAAGAGATGCAGAGCTCTGGATTGGATCAGACATCTTTATTCTCAGGTGCAGCTCAGCTACACACACTCACATGGCAGTCTAGCTATACAAAGGGGTCCATATACATAATAATGGCTTTGTGCCAGTAATGACCTTGGTTATGTAAGTTATTTACACTGGCCACACTGACCTTGGTTATATAGGTTATTTAAACCAGGACATCAGGAGGTATGCCCGCACTCAATTCTGTTGACTTGGACTTAATATCCCCTGGAAATCACCCCCACCCCCACCCCACCCCCCCACACAGCTTAAACCATAGTGCAGCCATCTTGGGTTTCACCAAAGGAGATATACAAATGGCCATTAAGGAAATGAAAAGATGCTCAGCTTCATCAGCCATCAGGGAAATGCAAATCAAAACCACAATGTGATTAGTGAGGACCACTTCAGAGCTTGTGGAACGGCAAGAATAAAGACCTGCAATAACAAGTGCTGGGGAGGACATGGAGAAATTAGAACCCATGTGTATTGCTGGTGGGAAGGTAAAATGGTGTGGCCACTTTGAAAAATAATCTGGCAGTGTCTCAAAGAGTTAAACAGAGTGAATATATGACCCAGAATTCTGCTCCTGGGAATCTGCCCAAGAGAAATGAAAGCATATGTCCACTCAAAATTTTGGACACACATGTTCACAGCAGCATTTTTCACTAATAATCCCAAGATAGAAACAACTGAAATGTCCAATAACAGATGAATGAACAAATAAAATGTGGTGTTATGGCTTGTGTCCAGATGTCCCCACAAAGCCTCACACAGTCATAGGTGGGGCTTTTTCAGAGGTGGCTGAATCTAGAGTGTGTGGTTGATTCATGGTGCAGTGCTAGGATTAAGCATGCTAGGTTTAAGGGTGGGTGATTAGTAAATCAGTCCACCCATTGGTTTGGCACCATCCTAATCCCAGTAGCCTGGATACAAAATAAGGGATAGAAAGAGGCTTGTCTTGCCCCTTGCTTGCTTTGCTACCTTCTGCCCACCATGGACTGTTTCTCTTCTGCAGTGCCACCCTGCCTCAGAGCCAGACGACAATGGACTAAAACCTCTACAAACTGTGAGCCGAATAAACCTTTCTTCTCTTAACTTTGGGCATCAACTTTGTCTCAGGAACGAGAAAAGTAACTAAGACATGTGGTATATCCCACAATGGAATATTATTCAGCAATAAAAATGAATGAAGTACTGATACATGTCAAACATGGATGAACCTTGAAAACATTTCACAGCAATGAAAGAAGTCAGTCACAAAAAAACATATAACTATATGATTCCAGAATAGACAAATCCATAGAGACAGAAAGCAGATTAGTAGCTCCCAGGGGCTGGGAAGGGTGTAGGGAGGACATAGGGAATGACTGCTAACCAGGATGGAGCTTGTTTTAGGGTGGTGAAAAGTGATTTTTGTGATGGTTGCACAACTCTGAATACATTAAAAGTATATACTTTAAACAGGTGAATTACATGGTATGTGACATATCTCAAGTTTTGTTTTTTTTTTTAAAGAATTAATTTAATCCTTACATCCTTTCAGAGTAGGTGCTAATGTTTTCCCCCTTTTACAGGTGACAAGACAGGCACAGAGGAAATCAGTAACCTGCTCAAGGTCACATACTTGGAGAGTGCAGGGCCAGGATCTGAGGCCAACTGGCTGGACCCACGGTCCATGTGCTTGGGCACCACTGGCATGGCACACAACCCCACCACAGGGCCCCTCTCACTCTTGGCTTCCACCACAGAGGGGAGGAAAGGAAGGAGGGCAGATCGTGCTTCTCAGTCCTGTCCAATAGGGGTCTTAGGCAAGATGGCTCCATTTCCTCTAGATGGAGTCCCAAGATTTAGGGGTGGGATGCAGTGGGAACACAACTTCATGAGGCAACAGTCCACGTGCTGGGTGCAGAGCAAGGACCAGAGGCTCTGTCTGAGCACATCTGCCCTCATGCTTCTGAGGCCCACAGGCCCGACTCTAGGTGTCCCCAGCCATCCAGACACCTTTGACCTCAGTGCTCAGCCCTTCCTTGGGAAGCAAAGTGTCTTATGCCCTTTTCCCTCCAGCTTGCCACCCTGCTGCCAAGGGCTCCTCTGCCTGGCTCCTGATGACAATCTGCTTTATGTCCTCTGTGCTTCCCTGCCTGTCTCTGTGTTTTCTCTCTATTCACACACTGTTTCCTCAGACGTTGCATTTTTTCCTATAACATCATGTCTGATCCAGACTCTCCTAAAAGCACCCTTTCATACTGCACAGCTTCTCTGGGTGTCACTCAGACAGGAGCCCCTCCTCTGCCCAGCCCGCCATCGGCCATCCAGGCCTTCTCCCACTCCCCATTCAGCCAGTCACAATGCATATTTTCATATCAAAAGCCACTCCTTGTACCTCCTGCCCAAATGCCCCTGAAAGCAGACATCTGCAGACAATGATAAGTAGGATGTGCTCCATTCTTACAAATATTTAAATACCTTAAGAGTATAGTACTTGAACCTAACGGACCATGATCCCACCTTCTGCTTATTGCCTACCTTCAAAATAATACCTTTCTCACACCTTTTCTGAGGAGGAGAAGAGGCGTTTCTCTACAATCTCTGTGAAAGAAAGGGCACTTGGTCCCCAAGCAATACAAGTCCGAATCTGAGCTGAGAGGCCACTGGAAGCTGACCTCCTGGGTCTCCAAAGTGATAATGTGAACATGATGGATGGGAGCATTTTCTGGCCCTGGTTTTTAGCTGAGGCAAGCACTGTCTTGGGCAGCTCCAGTATCTCCAGCAAGGCTTGTGATTAAAGCTTTGTAAATGAAATGGGCAAATCCAAGACGTGGGAAGAGAAAGGATGGCAGGGGACTGGGGCCTCAGAAGGAAGCCTCAACCATCACAAGCTGTCACCTCACTGATGTATGGACTCAAACAGCAAAAGAGCTCCCGGAAGTCACCCATCTTGTACCTCTGGAGCAAAAGATAGGGAAGCTAAACCCAGTGATGTGAAGGACTTGACCAAGGCCCCACTGCTAGCTACACGGCGAGTGGGTCACAACTCCACAGATGCTCTCTGACATCAATGGGGACTCTTCCCGCCAAGAACCACCTGCCCCACCGGTCCCCTTGGGGCATTCTGCAAAGCCCCTTGCCTCTGGAAGAGGACTCGAATGGCTCAACATCTCTTCAACAACCCAGCCTGGCCATCACCAGAGGCAATGTGCTTAGTTACCCAAACAAGATGGTGGGACCCACAAGCAGCTTTCTGGGCCTCTCAGAACCTTCCACAATCTGCCCATTATGGTTGTGTCTAGATGTCCCCCCAAAGCCTCATGCGATCATAGGGCTTTTTCAGAGGTGGCTGAATCTAGAGTGTGTGATGCTGAGATTAAGGGTGTGTGATTAGTAAATCAATCCACTGATTTGTTTGGCATAGCTCTGGGTAGGATTAAAGGTGTGAGTGCTACACCCGCCCTAGGGCAGGTAGCCTGCTTACAGTATAAAGGACAGAAAGTCTTATCTGCCCCTCTTGTTGCTTTGCTACCTCTGGCTGCCATGAACTGGTTCCTTCCTTGCTGCTTTTGCTATCTTGTGGGTGCCATGAACTGTTCTCCTCTGCGATGCCCCTTTGCCGTGCCACCTTGCTTTGCAGCCAGCCGCTTATGGACTGAAACCTCTACACCCTATGAGCCAAATAAACGTTTCCTCCTTGAACCTTGAGTGTCAGGTATTTTGTCTCAGCAATGAGAAAAGTAACTAAGACAGCCCCCTAGAGAAAAATGCAGAGGTTAAAGAAAAGGCCACACAGCTTGCCCTGGGACCTCCACCACTTCTGCTCACATTTGTCTTATGAGAAAAAAATTCTCCCTGTTTATTGATAGGAGGACCTGATGTCCCTTCCTCCGAGGCTTAGGAGACAGTGAGGACTCAGCTCCAATGGCCTCGCAGGCTCCCTGCACACACTGGGCTAGCAGAGAGCAGCAAACTCCATGCAAGGCTGCCTGGCGCCTCCAGAGGCCTCAGCTGCGGCCTGTCCCTTGTCTCTGGAGCCTGTAGCCACGGGAAATGTCACAGACATGTGTCACTGCCCCTGGGAGGGAAGGATGAGTCAGGGCACAGACCTCAGCTCCTGCCTGCCGTCTGCTTTCCTTCTGAGGCCCCCTGAGAGTGGCTAGGATGCCGGCTTCCAAATTAACTCCAGCACTCATGGTGCGAGCATTCAGAGCATGATTGAATCCCTCTCCAGAATTCAGCCAGGATCTGTCCAGCTCCAGGAACCTCATGTGGACAAGGATACCGTTTCAGCTAGGAACATGCTTGCTCTTCCGGACAGTGAGCTCTGAAGAGGAAAGCTGGTCCCTGGGATGGCTACATACCCTGGGGACCCCAGAGATGTGCACCAAACATTTATTATGAGTCTGGAGAACACCTCAGAACTATGTCCATTTCCAACTCACCCACCCCGACCTCAAACGTCTTTCTCAAAAGCCTTGAACTTGCTGAATCAGTCTCGAGATGCATTCTGGCCCACCCTAATGAATGAGCCCAAGCTCATTAGTTCCACCACACCCCAGGCCTGCTGCTCCCACTCCTTGCACCTTGCCCACCACCAACCCAACCAAGAAAAATGTACGGATCATTACTCATAAATCTCCTATGGCGTCAGATTCTAGAAATAAAGTATCGCTCCCAAGTGGTGCATGGTCTAAAGAGGGACTCAGAGACTAATGGGAGCCATAATAAAGGCTGAGTCAGGAGGAACCAGCAGCTCTGAGAACTGAGGAGAGGAAAGGGTCTCCCAGCAGCTTACAGGGTTATTGACTTTTAGCCCCATTTTTTTTTAATTCTCAAGTAAAACATCAATATACAGTATGTATTTCTTTGCAAAACATCAAACATTACCAAAATAAATGCATTTTATATACTTAAAGCACTTTTCTTTTTCCGTGTTAGGGATCAACCCCAGGGCCTTGTACCAGCCAGGTAAACACTCTACCACCCTCGACCAGTGATGGAGAACCTTTCAGAGCTTTCAATGATACAAACAGCCTGCTGCGGCACACGTACATAGGTTCACCACCACTGCCCTAGACCTTAAAGTAACTTTTATTCCACCTCCAAATCCCTTATTATAGTCATGCAGACCTCTTCTGGTAAGGACATGGTCTTAAAAAAAGACCTAAGAAATGTGTTAGACTGGTATTTTAAATCCCACTTTTCTCCCTTACTCCTTTTAAGTCAATAAATAGCATAGGACATTTGAATGGCTAAAGCATACATATTTCATTTAATGGCTATATTTAAGTTTATTTAACTAATCTCCTATTGTTGAACACTTTTTTGCTGTTATAAACAATGTTGCAAAGAATATTCTTGAACAAAACTTTGCTCCTCGCTCTGTGCTACAGGATTTTGATTCTGCACATAGCATTTTCCTGCAGCACTTTCTCTGTGTTCCATCTCCTCCATTTCCGTCTCGCACTGCTGCTCTTTAGTCTTATTGCGTCTTCTACTAAGCAATGTCAACTGCACAAAGAATATATCTTCTTACGGTATGAGGCTGCCAATGTCCCAACATTTTCTCCTGGATCCTGCTATATAATCATTTTCAGAAGCGGCCTCTTTCAGATATAGCTGATTCTCATTATTTTTATAAAGTTGCTGTGAGCATTTGGTTACTGAATAGTGAACCGCTGCTCCTAGGGGAAATTCTGGGTTAATATCCTGTGAGCATCTGATCGCCACACTCCTACGAACAGATGAATACAGAACCTTGTTTTATGTGTGTTCCTGCTAGAAGACACCTGATTTAAGATATATTGTTGATTCATTAGCACTGAACTCATGGCCAAAAGCCTTGCAACTCACACCTGAAATGAAGCTTATCTAAAGTATTTTCTCTGAAAGGTACATCCCCACCTTCGTGTACTTAGTGACATTAGACAATATGGGGTACACTTTAAACAGCAAAACCACTACCACCAAAAAAAAGTTACCGAAATGTGAAACATATAGCACCAATAGACCATTTGTTTACAGTATGACAGCCACAACTTGTTTACACTATAGTGTTGCCTTGTGTGACCTCAGCAGAGAACGTGTACATGGGGTGACTCAAAATTTTCACCTCTCTGTACATGTTGTGAATGTCCATGAAAGGGCCATGAATATTGATTTTGGTGTTACCAATAAATGTTAGTAAGGAGATGAATTTGCCAATATGTAACCCACAAACTCTTTCTGTTCTTGGTACTGCTGTTTTTCTGTGGGCCCTGTTTGGTTACTCATCATACAACCTCAGAAAAGCAGGATCCATGCAAGCTGGCTACCTGTTAACCCAGCAGCTGCCCATGGCCCCAACAAGGCTCCCTTCTGCAAGGGGCCAGTCACTTGTGAAGCTCTACAGGAAGGGGCACGCTGACAGAACAGTCAGGTCCTGCCTGACTTGAGGTGCTCACCTAAGCTGGCATCTTCTTTCAATCCCTGATGAATGTGAAAAACAATGCCCAATAGGTACTGCCTCTCCTGTCTGGGGGGCCTGTGCTCATGGGACACATTGCCTTTCCCAGAATGCAGTTTATCTCCTTGACATCCCCCCTTTCCTCTCCCCTAACACATATGCACACATGCACACCCTGATTTTAGTATAGTTGTTCCCTGGGATTTGTAGGGTTTGACTTTGTAGTAGGTTGAACAGTGACCCCCCAAAGATAGGTCCATAACCTAATATTTGGTTCCTGTAAATGTGATTTATTTGGAAATGGAATCTTTGGAGATGTAATTAAGTTAAGGAGATTGACTAAAGATCATCCTGAATTTAGAATGGGTCCTAAACTAATGATGGGTGATAGAAAAGGAGGAGACACAAAGACATATGGAGGGTGAGGAGAGGCCATATGAGAGGCCATGTAAAGACAGAGTCCAAGACCAGAACAGTGGGCCTTCAAGCTCAGGGCTACCAGCAGCCAGTGGAAGCTAATGTGTAATGGAACAAATTCTCTCTCAGAGCCCTCCAGAAGGAACCAACCTTTTTGACACCTTAATTTTGGACCTCTGGCCTCCTGAATTCTGAAAAAATAAATTTCTGTTGTTTTAATTCACCCATTTTGTGGTAATTTGTTACCATAGCCCTAGGAAACATACAGTGGAGAAAGATGCAGCAGGTAGACAGAGAGAGGAATTCTGCTCTTCCCACTTGAAGGGACAACACTTACAGGGGTTTCAAATTTTCTCCCTGACACAGACCTCAAGGGACTGAGTCAAGTTGTACCTGAGGAGAATCATCCTTCTGTCCTCCTTCAGGCATTTGCATGTAGCAAAAACCACACCAACAGATACAAAGAATAGCAGGGGAAAAAAGAAGGACACAGACTGGAAGAAAATAATGGGAACACATATAATAGAGGATTTGTAACCAGAATATACAAAGAACTCCAACAAATAAATAACAAAAAGACAACCAATAGAATGAGACACACACACACACACACACACACACACACAAAGAGCTCTGCAGATGCATGTCTCAGAAAAGGAAACCTAGGGCCAGTGAGATGGTTCAGCGGCATAAGCGCCTGCCTGGCAAGCGCGAGGGCCCGAGTTCAATTCCCAGATCCCACATAGGAAAAAAGGGGCCGGTGATATTGCTCAGCGGCATGGGTACCTGCTGGTACAGGCGCCTGCTGGCACACGAGGTCCTGAGGTTGACCCCTGGGGTACCCACAAAAAAAAAAAAAAAAAAAAAGAAAAGAAAAGGAAACCTAAAGAGCCAATAAACATATGAAAAGATGCTTAACTTCACCAATAATCAGTCACATGCAAATTAAACCAACAATGCAAATGCAAATTTGAGCAACACACCTATCAGACTGGCAAAAATACATGTCAGACAATACCAAGTGTTAGAGTGGGGGAAATGAAAATTCCCATGTAGAGCTGGAGAGAACCAGAGTGATCACCATGAGCAGCAATCTGAAGTGTCTAGTAGAGCTAGAAATGACCAATTACGTTTCTTAGTGTCTGCCCTAGAGAAATCACACATATGACCCCAGGAGACACAGACAAGGCTGCTTATTCCAAGCGCTGAAATAAGAAAAAAACCAAGAGAAAGACTGAACAGTCATCAATAAAAAATGGATGATATATAGTGTTTATATAATGCAGTGCCATACAGACCTTAAATTGAAGTAGAGCTCTGTGTGACAACATGGATCCATCTCAAAAGCAGCAAACTGCAAAATGACACATCTGATAATGTTGCAGTGGAAGGGCCAATAACAATCCAGGCTCTTGTGTATGATGAGGAAAGAACTGGCAAGTGTACACCCAGTAGTAAGCAGTAAGCAACTACATTTATTGAAGATTACAGGAGTCGTGTTGAGGGCAAGTCTGTGCCGATAAAAGATATAGCACAGATTGAGAAAGGTACCAGGGTAAACAGAAAAGTACTGCACACAGATCAAAGCACACAAAAGCAGTAATAGCAACAGAACAACAAAAAGCACAGATAAATCAGGTTTTGGGAGTTTACAGGCGGAGGACCTGGGCTTAGGTGCTTCCCACTAAATCTCTAGGTGTGATTAACAGGAATGACTGACAGGGTGCTGAGTCATGTTAGGGGCTCTCAATATGCATGCTTGTCCCAGAATTCACTCTGATCTTAGTTATATTTACGACATTTAATACGTATTTATGAACCTGTAAGGAGTAAGGTAAAGATGACTGGAAGGTCAGGCTAGGAGATCTGACACACATGTGCTCTCACCTAGAGCATCAGCGATCTTCTGGATTTTTGTTATTTTATTTTTTACCCCTTTTAGGACAATGGAAGCAGGAATAACCATAGGATACTTTTTAGAATTAAGTGGAGGGAAGGGAGTGATTTCCTCAGTTCCACTGTTTCTAATTGTACTAATAAAACAGCATTTAGAAAAACTTATTAACTATAAGAAAAATAGCACTTTGTGCTGTGTATAAATACATACATGTAAGAAAACTGGAAAAATATTGAAAGATAAATTGATGACTTGGTCTCTGGGAGAAAAGGAATTGAGGGCCGGTGAGATGGCTCAGCGGCGTAAGCGCCTGCCTGGCAAGCACAAGGTCCTGAGTTCGACTCCCAGATCCCACATACGAGAAAGGGGCCAGCGATATCGCTCAGCGGCACGGGTGCCTGCTGGCGCGCGAGGTCCTGAGGTCGACCCCCGGTACCCACAAAAAAAAAAAAAAAGAAAGAAAAGGAATTTAATGAAACTAAACAAGAGAATGATAGGTACTTCAAGTTATCGACCATGTTTTCTTATTTTTTAAAAAAATCAAAAAGAAAGACATGGAAGATAAAATGTGTAAGATGCAACTATCACACGAAGGAAAATATTGTAACTTCCTGGACAGTGCACCAAATGTCATGAGGATGCTGAGGATGGAGATGACCACATGTTCACTTGGGAAGGCTTTCTAGAGGACAGGGCACTGGAGCCTCGAATGATGAATGAGCAGGATTTGGAGATGAACCTGGGAATGTCTCCCATACCACCCCAGAACATTCTGAGGTGTTTACTTAGGCATTCTGGTATGCTTACTGAATAATGCTTCGAGTGCTCAAATGCTAATGTAAAAAGCAATGAGTTGAACATCTTATATATCTTTCAAGATAAAATACTGTGGTGGTGGATATGGATTATCTGATCAGCATCCATGGGTGGAAACAGAAACCCTTACCCAGACTCCCTTGCAGCTAGTCTATGTGTGACTTGGCTTTCATGTGGCTTAGAGAGGAGACAGCCAGGTTGTGAGCTGTCCTTTCATGGGGTGGACTCTATCAGGAGCTGTGGTTCTGGAGTTGGCAGCAATGGCCCTACTGTCTATAACTTCCTGGCTGTGGTTTGGTAGCTTATTTTGAAAGTCTCTTCCAGGAGGCCTAGCCTAGTGTGTTTTCTTCAGCCCCCACCCCAATTCTGAGAGTTACCTAAAGTCTTTAATGCACCCCATTCTGTTTGAATTAGTAGATTCTGTTATTTGCAGTCAAAATCCTGACTTACGCAAGTTTACCGCACGTTTCTTTGTGCCAGGCCTTCAATCTTTGATTACACTTTTACTTGTGAACCCACAGCCCCTGAGCTGAGATTCCTTACCATTATGATCAAACCACAGTTGATGAATGAGTGAGCCAGTGAGTGACTGAGTTTCAAGCATTTATAATATACAGCAGAAATTAAATTTAGAAAATATCTAAAAAGATGATATTAAGCCAAGGTTTGGCAAAGTGTTTTCTGTAAAGGACCAAACAGTAAATGTTTTATTGGCCACACAAGTTTTGTCACCATGACTCAACACCACCATCATAATGTGAAAGCAGCCATAACAGTATATAAACAAGAAGGTGTGGCTGTGTACCAATAAAACTTTATTTGGCCAGGATTCTGCCCAGGAGCCAGAGTTTACAGTTTGTTGCCCACCATAAGCTAAAAATACAATAAACCAACCTTCAAAATGACTCCAATCTGTGAAAGACCCTGGAAAAAGCTGGCTACACCCTGGGCATGTATGCCCCGTTCCCAGCTGACTAAGCAGGATTCTAACCCAGTGGCTCCACAGACACATGGATCTTCCCTCCCTTTCTCCAGCTCTTCCAATGTGTAATCTGGAAACAGCCATAAGTGGGGGATGAGCACCCACATGTCCTTCACATTTTTTTGCAATAACATAAATCATATTTTATCTGCACATGTAAAATTCTTTTCTCTCAACTGGCTGAGACACACAGAATTTCTACTTCAGTCTTTAATTAAAATACAATTAAAATGCATATGGAAACTTAAACTGACACAGACACTAGTGTTTGTACGAAAAAATGTCTTGAAACACTTTAACATATGGTAATAATATCTAAACAAACTTGGTACTTAAAGGATAACTTCTGCCCTTGAATCACAGAATTTAGAGAGTATCACAAATATAAATTGAACCAGAGTTTCGCCTAACCTGACAGCATATATGTGTGATGCTAGAGTCACACAGGCCATGGTCCAAACCCCAGCATCTAGATGGGGACTGTTGGCACATTATTTATCCCTCTGAGCATCCATTTCTTCAGCTTTAAATGAGATCAGCTTGTGGTTGGTGTGACAAATGAAATAACCAAAGTGTTTAGCATGGGACATGGATCCTAGTACGCTCTCGATAAAGAATTAGCGCTGTGATGATGATGATGACGACGACGACGACGACTAAAATGATACAACAAAATTCTTGAAATACCAGTGACCAGATCAGTGGTCAGAACCAAACCCAAAGCATTTGATGTATTCAGCTCTGAGTGCTAACTCTGAGGCAAGTCTATAGCTTCACAATCCTACCACTTTCCCACAACAGCTCATGGAAAATTCTGTACTCACGACTTACAAAAAAAAAAAAATTGCACGAACTCACCCGGGCACAAATCCTAAGCATCCAGAGTCAGGTCCTACTTCCATCTCACCTTCAGAGTAGGTAGGGGACTGGAAGTCTCATCTGAGCACTTGACTAATTATGTGATCACAGACAAGTCACTTCCAGCCTCTAGACCAGGAAATGCAGCCTCTTCGGGGTCTCTCAAACTTCAATGTGCACATGAATCACTTGGAGAATCTTGTTAAAGTGCAGATTCTGATACAGTAGGTCTGGGATGGGTCCAAAAGTTTACATGGCCAAAAAGTTTTCAGGTGATCCTGCTGGGAAATGCTAGTCCAGATGATTTCTTGGTTCCCCTACTCAGTGACCCTCCCCAGATGAGCATGCTTTAACTAAAACACCAGAACAGTAGTGGCGAACCTATGGCATGTGTGTTGTTTTTCTTTTAAAACAAAAGATGTTAATGTATGAGTGTTTTTTCTAACTAAAACCTCAGTATTTCAGTTTAATTGCAGTGTCGGTACTTTGCGATAAATAAGTGGGTTTTGGGTTGCAGTTTGGGCGCTTGTCTCTAAAAGGTTCGCCATGACTGCTCTAGAGCCTGTCTGCTCACCACTTACCTCCTCTTCCTTCTCTTCAACTCGCTCCCCTCCACACTGTGGCTGCCTCCTTTCTACCCTACTCACAAGTTTTGGAAGAAGAGAAGATTGCCAATGGTTCCTAAAGAACCAGGGATAAGTGGGTTGTTTTCTACCAGCGGGGGTGGAGGGGTTGGGGATGGGATTTGAGATTCAGAGAACAAGGAACCAAACTCCTTTTAGGAGCAAATCCTGCCTCTCAGCAGGGAGCCACTACCCCACCCTACTCTCCTCGAAGAAGCCAGGGGTATCACAAACATTGAGGAACTCCCACACTTGACAGATTTACAACAAATCTATCTCAATAGCAAAAATTATTCTGGATTAATGCTTCCTACTATATCCACGAGTTCCTAAGTTGTCCAGGGCCCCCATTCATACACACAGTGCCCCAGCAGACTGCACAAAAGACACGGGGAAGCGAGTGCTTCCAAAAGAACAAGCCTGGGGCGGCAGGGTGCTGGAAAGCGAAGCCAGACTTCCTAAGCAGGGCAGCCAGAGCGGCCCATGCTGACCCAATGAGGCTGGCCTGGGAAGCCCAACCCGGTCTTCCTTCAAGCTGTCCTTAAGGCCAGGTGCCAGAGGGGAGGCTCCTCTGGGAATGTCCCCTCTGGAAAGAGGGTGAACCACCAGCCTTCCCATTCCAGTGTAGATGTTAAAAACAAAACACACGATCCCTGCGGGCCCAGGTCTCTGGCTGGCTCCACATAGTCAGCAGGATCTCTGTTCCCACAGTGTAGCCCAGCCACAGGTCATCCCACCACTCCCCACTTAGAGGCATTGGCTGTCACCCAAGGCCTGGCCTGGCACAGGGACATCCCGTAAGTGTTGAGGAATTTGACTCTGAAACATCCTGCTTGCAGCAGGCCCCTGGCTGCCAACTGAGGACTGTGGTCCCAACTTCACACTGCACAGAATAAAGCTCACCTGGGAAATCCCAGCCTTGCATGGGCCAGGTCACCTCCCTGTCTCCAGGGCCTGGTCACAGCGCAATGTGGCAACAGAAAATGACCAGACTGGGGTGTCGTGGTGTTGACTGCACGGCCCACATGTGCCAGCTGGAGAGGGAAATCTAATTCTGGCTGGTGTGGGCACCCTCCGAAGCCCCAGGCTCTACATATCAGCCCAATGGCCTGGCAGGTCTCACCCTACAGCCACTCCAAGGTCACACTGGGCCCTCTCCATGTTTTCCAGGGCCCCTCTGCCCTCACAGCTCCTATCCTGGGCTCCCCAGCAGCACTTTCTTGAGAGCTTCTCTGGTCCTGAAGCTCTGTGCTGCCCTTCACCCTGTTTGTGAGTGTTGGTATATTACTACTTGCAATCATCTATTTTTTTTTTTAGCTATGGGAAAATACACAAAACAAAAATTTGCTACCTTAGCCATTTTTAAGTGTACGGCTCAGTAGCATTGTGTACATTCACATGCAACCATCACCACTGCCCACCCACAAACTTTTTCATTTTCCCCAACCAAAATGCGGTACCCATAAACAATTAAACCCCCTCCCATTTTCCCACCTTGTCCGGTCCCTGGCCACTACCATTCTTCTGTCTCTATGAATTTGACTATTCCAGGCGCCTGAAATAAGTAGAATCATCCATTTGTCCTTTTGTGACTGGCTTATTTCACTTATCAAAATGTCTCCATCATTCATCTATGTTGTAACATATGTCAGTTTCTTTTTCAAGCTTGAATACTATCCTATTGTGTGTCTGTGCCACATTCTGTTTATCCACTCATCCACCCATAGACATCTGAGTTGCTTCCAACCCTTGGTTCTGTGAACAGGGCTGCTATGAACACATGGGCACACGAAAATCTGTTCAAATCCCTGCTTTCCAGTCTTTTGGGCCTGGACCCTGTTACCTTTCAGCATTTTATTGGCACATGAAATTTGTCAGAAAATTGCTCATAAAGTGTTCTGGCCAAGGAATATACACACGCTGAACACATCTATGGGAATCAGCATCCAGACCAAGAAGCAGAACCTTGTGCTGAAGGTGCAGTTTGTGGTACAGCTCAGAATGTGTGAGACCCTGTGCTCCATCCCCAGCATTGAGAGAGAGAGAGAGAGAGAACCTTATGGCCATCAGCAGCCTCTTTTCACCACTCCACGCACAGCCACAGCCACTATCTTCCCCCAACCTGGGTAGCCAACATCCTGACTTCCAACAGCGTGCAAGACCTCTGCCTATTTCGCACTTCACAGAAATAGAAGCACAGAGTCTGTGTCCGGCTTATTTTCCTCCACGTTATGTTTGTGGGGTTCAGCCAGGTGTTGCGTGTACCGGTGGGTAATTCACACTCACTCTTGCATGGCATTCCACAGAGTGATATATCACAAATTATTTTTCTACTCTATCGTTGATAGGCATTTATGGCTAATGTCCAGGCCAGATCCATTACAAGTAGCGTTGCTATGAATATTCCAAGACGTGTCTCCTGGATAGCTGATGTACACATTTCTGGATGATATACACTTAAGGGAACTGCTAGATCATTTATAGATATTTCCAAACTGTTTCCACAAAATAGTTATATCAGTTTACATTCTTACTAGCAGAATATTTCACCAATATTTGATATCACCCTTCCTTTTTTCATTTTAGAAACTCTGGTAATTCTTTATGGCTTTAATTTGCACTTCCCTGCTATTAACGAAGCTCAGCACCTGGTCATGCTTGTTTTCCCTCTTATGTTTTAGACACAGGTCACAAAACCCCAGAAAGAAGGCCAAGCAGGGATCTCAGCATCATACACAGCTGGGTCTCCCCAGGCCTCTCTCCTCCCACCAGGGCTCATGATGAAATCCTAGCCTGTATTGTGTGACTTGAGATAAGACTACCTCCCCACTCACCTGGCCAGGTCGCTGTCACAGGCCCTGAGCTGGATGCCAAAAAGGCTGACCTGCTCTTCAATCATTGTGTTTGCTCATAACAGTGTCCTAAGAGCCAGGCCTTTTGCCAAGGGTGTCAGATATCACTGGGTTGGTAGTGACTGATGCAAAAAGGCAGCAATACCATATATACAAGTGTGCAATTCTTTGGAACAAGTCCCTCTGTGGGACACATACCACAAACATTACAGAGAATTCTGAAACCAGTGAAGGAATAACAGTAACCAATATCTAGTCTTGCTTAAGAGCCTCATCAACCAACCCCTGAACTGAACCCGATCCTTCGATCCAACCAAATTCAATTTGATTTAAGCCAGCAAATATTTATCGATGATCTATTATATATGCCAAGCATTGCGCTGGATATGCTAGGATCACAGACATGACAGATATGAAAGGTAGTTTCACAGAGATGAAAGGTAGTTCTAGCCCTCTCTCAGAGAGCTGCTAGTATGCATGAATGTAACCAGTCATGTCCAACCTATAGCCCCCTCTTTTTTGCGTTGCTTTTCTAAGTGTAACAATAACAATATAAAGGGTTTTTTCTACTTACGTAAGTTAACTATATTATGTATTTTATATGCAACTCAAGAAAATTCCCCTTCACTGAAAAAAAAAAAAAAAAGGTAGACAGCAGGTTGGACACTGCTAAATGGTAGAACAGAATGTGATAAATGTCACCAGTATGAGCTGAACATGATCCAGGCAGAACATAATGAATTTCATGGAGAGAAAATGTCTGCTTATAGAGAATCAAAGAGGCTTCCCAAAGGAAGAGGAAGCTGAGACAGTCTCTGAGCTGTGGCTAGGAGACTGAGCCGTGGGGAGCTAGTAGGGAAGGCCCTCCAGAAGGGGGAGCAGCATGAACTAAGGGCTTGGCTGAAAAGTTTCAGCGTGGCAGTAGAATGACAGAAGTAAAACCATGAAGGAAAGATACCATGATTACATAAAAATTAATCTCTAGATTAAAAAACAAAACCCACAATTACAAGGTAAACACTACAATGTAAAAAAAAATTATACATGGTACCCAATTTAGGATGATTTGACATAACAATTTTTCAACTTTAAAATAGTGGGAGGGCCGGTGAGATGGCTCAGCGGCGTAAGCGCCTGCCTGACAAGCGCGAGGGCCCAAGTTCAACTCCCGGAACCCACATACAAAAAAAGGGCCGGTGATATCGCTCAGTGGCACGGGCGCCTGCTGGCGCGCGAGGTCCTGAGGTCGACCCCCGGTACACACAAAAAATAAATAAATAAAAGATAGTGGGAAAGTGGTACGCATTCGGTAGAGACAATACTTTGAATTTTGAATTTCAATCTTTTCCTAGGCTAGTTATGATATATACCAAACAATATGTATAATTTCATTCCATTTAAAAATTCACATACAAAGAACAGGAAAAACAGCAGAAGAATGTCTGCTAAAAATTTTATCAATATTTTCTCTAGGTGGAATGACTTCAGAGTTTTTTCTTTGTGTTTTCTGAATTTTCTTAAATTCCTCAGATGAATGCATTGTTTTTGGAATGAGAAAGAAAATGAATATTAAAGGTTAAAAGCAAAAGCTGTCCTGGGGAGGGAAAAGTAAGAGAAAAATTGCTCATCTCTCCGAAAACCACAATCTCCCCATGCCTTACATTCCCAGCAGCATCTCACTAACCTCCCTAGTCCACAGTCCAGTTCCTAAGGAAGCCGTTTTCCGCACGCACAGGGTGGCTGGAAACACTCAGCATCTTCTAATGGCCCGTCCAGCCAGGTCTTCCAACTGCTTCTTACGGTGCCTGGTGCACATGCAGGAGCCGTGGTGAGTTTCTACTTGATGCTGTCTCTGCACTAATGTCTCTCTCTCCACCTGATGTGTGAGGTACAACGCACTGCAGGGACCCTCCTGGTTATCCTGCAAGACACTCACTGCACGGGGTCCTTAAGTCACTCACCTGTCCCATCTCATCCCCCATGACCTACATACAGTTCAGGTCACTGTGACAAGTAAGCACTCTCCTGACTGCACAGCAGTCTCCCAGGGCACCGTGCTAGAGCATTCCTGAGACCCTTACATGGCCCAGCAAGGCCCAGCAAACCTCTGTGGGTGCTGATGAAACCGGCAATAGATAACTAATCCTCGTGGTAGATGCAGGTCACAGGGGCAAACTTGAGAGCCTGTTTATTCCTAGTTTACATTCAGTTTTGAAAAATTTCTTTTCCTTCCTTGGGGAGGTCACAGCAAGCGGATCAGGAGCAGAAAATTAGAAAAGGAGAACAAAAGCTTCGATTCATTTAGGTTTACCTGTAGGTGTTTTTTGTTTTTGCAGTCCTCTTCTACTGAGTTACACCTCCAACCCTTTATTATATTTTTATCCTGAGAGAGGGTCTCACTTAGTTACCCAGGCTGAACTCAAACTCATGATTCTCCTGCCTCAGCCTCTCAAGTAGCTGAGATTGCAGGTTTGTGCTACTACGCCTAGCACTTGTGGCTGTTTTAGTTATAGCAAAACTGGAAAAACCTGGATACACAAAGGAGTGTTTAAATAAATTATTTTACATGTATTCAATGGCATAGTAAGGAAGCTCTAAGTGTGGTGAGGGGAGCACTTAATCGGGTGAGTAGCATGCTTCTATTTGTATAAAAAAATACAAAAATACATATTTGTGTCTGCCCTGGCACAGGCATTTAACATATCTGAAAGAATACAAAATGTCACTTTATTGAGGTTAAAAAAGCATTTCAGCATTTCGCATAGGAAATTTACATTTAACAGCAGCATTTGGATTTTTGGCTTTTGAATGTTCACTTTTATAGTGTTTAAAATGTTTTTCCATGTCTGTGAATTATGGCTTCAATTAACACAATGGTTTGAAAAAATAAGGGGGAGCAGTATAACTTTTAGAAGTTGAAATAATTGATAACAGACAGTTTGGAGCAAGAGAAGAAACATAAAGTTTTAATAAGTCAATAATGCAAAAGAGAAAGAATGAGGGGAGAGAAAAGCAGAAGTTTGGGCCCACAAGTCAAATAGATATATGAGATCCATAGGTTCCTGACCATATGATTGTATGGCAGAATTAAATTATATATAACCGGGCCGGTGAGGTAGCTCAGCGTAAGTGCCTGCCTGGCAAGCGCAAGGTCCTAAGTTCGACTCCCGGTACCCACATACGAGAAAAGGGCCGGTGATACCGCTCAGCGGCATGGGCACCTGCTGGTGCACGAGGTCCTGAGGTCAACCCCCAGTACCCACAAAAAAAAAAATTATATATTACCAATGCCTCTGAAATATCAAAATAAGATCGTTACATATAACACTCTTTACATAAAAAAATTTAAAACACCATAGATGTTTCCAGTAGAGTCAGAATTCAGATGAAGATTTCTAACATTATCCTTGCTATTTAAAGTTGTTCTAACCTGTAATCCCAGCACTCAGGAGGCTGAAGCAGGAGAATCGCTGCGAGTTCGAGGCCAGCCTGGGCTACATAGCAAGACCCTGTCTCAATAAATAAACAAACAAACAAACAAATAAAGTTGTTCTAAGCCAGGCATGGTGACACACGCGTATAATCCTAGCGCTCTGAGAGGCTTAAGCAAGAGGACTGCAAGTTTGACCCAGTCTGAACAATTTAGCAAATTAGCAAGACGCTCTCTCAGAATTAAGAAATAAAAGTAGGACTGGTGCTGTAGCTCAGTGCAAAGGCCCTCAGTTCAATCCCTAGTATCGCAATAAATAGACCGATTCTTCTAGATGGTGTAGCCAATGCAACAAGACAAGGAAAAAAAAAAACAAATAGAAACGCTGGAAAAGATGAGAAAGAATTATCACTGAAGATGCTATGAGGTTCTACCTATGAAACCAAGAGGACCGCTCCTCAGTTCAGTGGGCAGGTCTGTTTCTAAATAAGTACGCAGGGCTGGGGATATAGCTCAGTGGCACAGCGCCTGCCTGGCAAGCGTGAGATTGTGAGTTCAATTCCCGGCACCAAAACAAAACAAAACAAAAAAACCCCACACTTAATAAATACACAGAAAGTAATTTCTTTCATATATACTAACAGCAATAAATTTAGAAAATACACTGGAAAATGACACCTTGCCCATATATCGACTTAAGAAACACGCAGGGAAAAAACCATGTAAAAACCACGCAGATGCTGAAGTTCCAGATGAGAAGATTAAATATTACAAATGTTTCAATTCCTTCAACATTCATCTCCAAACTTAATGTAATTTCAATCAGAATCACAGCAGAATTAGTTTTTAAGTTGACCAAATCATTCTAAAGTTCATTTGGAAAGAAAATACAAGAGACCAGCCAAGAAATTTTGTAATCATGGGATTCATGCCCTGAAATAATTAAAATATTAAAACAGCATGGTACTGGCAAAAGAACAAAGATTTGTATCATTGGACAGAAAGAACTCCAGAAACAGACCCAAGAATATATGAGAATTAACATGCGAGAAGAGAGCATTTTGAACCGGTAGACAAAGGGCAAACAAGGTTGGAGAGATCTAAGGTTGGATTCTTTCCTTTCTATTAGACTTCAGATCATTTTAGGAATGAATTCAAGATTTAAGTGTGAAAATGAAGTATGCGAGTGGTAGAATAAACTAAAATGTAGATGCATAGCTACGACACTGTAGAGATCTAAGAGCTACTAAGAATGACACCAAAAGCAGAAGTTTAAAAGAAAATACTGGAAAAAAGAAAATACTTAGAAATACCTCTATGTAAAAATAAGAAGCTTTTTTTTTTTTTTTACATCAACAAGCACAAAAAGCAAAATGGAAAGACAAAGGACAAAATGGGGGACCTTGGCTTGCGACTGCTTAATTTTTACCCCCACCCCACCCCACCGGGGACTGAACCCGTGGCCTCATGTGTGCTAGGCAAACCCCCTATCACTGAGCTACACACCCAGCCTCCCCTGCTATCCTCCACAGAGAATTCTCATAAATGAACAACAAAATAGAAGTCCCTCAATGCAAAAAAAAACACATGGAGGTCATGAGTAAACAGTTCCCAAAGGAAGAAACACAAGGGGCCAATAGATATTTTGTGAATGTTCAAAGAAATGCATGCTTCTAATATTAAAGGCACTATTTCCCACCATTCAAACTGACTTAGATTTTAAGTGATAATACACAATATCAGTAAGGTTAAAGGGAAATTCCCACTTTCTGGTACTGCTGATGAAAATGCAAAAAAAAAAGAAAAAAAAAAAAAATATATATATATGGCAAGCAATTTGCCAGTATGTATAAATGACTTCAAAGATTTAAAAATGTATCTGTACCCTCTGACACACCTACGTGCATTGAAGGTTTTGCTCCAACATTCGCCTGTGGTGATACGTTGGTGCTGTTGGTGGTAAAGAAAAACCAGAAACAACCTTCAGACCCAACAGTGGGCAACTTTTTAAAATCTGTGGTATATTTTTATACCGACATGCAAGGCGATCATTAAATTTATGTTGCAGCAAGGAAATCAAATTATCAGTAAGTTTTAAAAAGTATATTACAAAATAATATATGTTTCGTTATAAAATCCTGTTTTTAGCTAAATATGTACATATAGTTATACAGAAGTATATATAGGTTGAGGGTCCCATACTTACAATGCCTTGTGACCAGAAGTATTTCAGATTTCAAATTTGTTCAGATTTTGGAATATTTGCATATGTATAATGAAATATCTGGGGGTAGGATCCAAGTGTAAACATAAAATTGATGTATGTTTCATGTATGCTTTATCAACACTGAGGTAATTTTAAACAGTATTTTTAATGTACCTGAATTCTGCCTGCAACCTGCCACATGAGGTCAGGTGTGGAATTTTCCACTTGTGCTGTCATGTGGATGCTCACATAGCTTTGGGTCAGGAAGCAGTTCAGATTCCAGATTGTCAAGTTAGGGCTACTTAACCTGTATACCAAAATGTTAACAGAATATGTGGCATAAGTTTCCCTGAATGGTAAGATAATGGATTTTTTTCCTTTAATTTGTCCACATTTTCTAAATGTTTTAAAATGAATATAGCTCTGAAATATGAAAAATATTTCTAAAAAGTTATTTGTAAAAACAAAGCTTGAGTAATCTATCTTCATAGTGGCATTATTCACAACAGCCAATGGACCAATGAACGCATAACAAAATGTGCTACAGATACAAAATGGGATGTTAGTCAGTCCTTTTTTTGTTTTGTTTTTTTGGTGACGGTGGTACTGGGAATCTAACTCAGGGGTGCTGCTCTACTACTAAGTTACATCTTCAGCCATTTTTATTTTTTTATTTTGAGACAGGATCTTGCAAAGTTGCTTAGGTTGGCCTCAAACTCGGGATCCTCCTGCCTCAGCCTCCCAAACAGCTGCAATTACAGGCATGCACCATCTTGCCCAGCTTTATTTAGACTTTGAAAAGAAGAAAATGCTGACATAGTCTACAACATGGAAGAATCAGAAGACATTCTACTAACTGAAATATGCCAGTCATGAAAGAACACATACTGTATAAATCCACTTACACTGCATTAGATTGCTAGAATAGTCAAATTCATGGAGACAGAGAGTAGAATAGTAATTGCCAGGGGCCAGTGGTGATGGTGGTGGTAGCGGTGGTGGTGGTGGTAGAAATGGGCAGGGCCAGGCGTGGTGGCGCACACCTGTAATTCCAGCACTTGAGAGGCTGAGGCAGGAGGATTGCTCTGAGTTTGAGACCAGCTGGGGCTACATAGTGAGTTCAAGGCCAGCCTGGACTACATAGCAAGACCCTGTCTCAAAAAAACAAAAGAAATGGGCCGGTGAGATAGCTCAGCAGCATAAGCGCCTGCCTGGCAAGTGTGAGGTCCTGAGTTCAACTCCCAGAACCCACATAAAGGAAATAAAGGACCGGTGATATTGCTCAGCGACACAAGCACTTGCTGGCAAGCACAAGGTCCTGAGGTCAACTCCCAGTACCCACATAAAAAAAAAAAAAAAAAAAGAAAAAGAAAAAAGAAAGAAATGGGTACAAAGTTTCAATTTGGGAAGATGAAAATGTTCTAGAGATGGATGGAGGTGGCGGCTGCATAACCATGTGATGTATTTAACACTACTGAACTATATCTGTAAGAATGGATAAGATAATAAATTTTATTTATATTTTACCACAATTAAAAATAATAATTTTGAAAGCCTGAGCCAGGCATAGTAGTGCATGCCTGTAACCCCAGCTACTCAGGAGGCTGAGGCAGGACGATTACAAATTCAAAGCCAGCCTGAGCCATTTAGACACCCCCCCAAAAAAAAGAAAGAAAAAGGAGGGGCACTGGAGATGTAGCTCAAGTGGTAGAGTGCTTGCCTTGCATGCATGAGGGCCTGGTTGCAATCCCCAGTAAAACAAACAAACAAAAAACCTTGACACACAAATAGTTCAATTTTAAGTCTGGGGGAGGAGCTTTGCTTCAGAAGTCACTTGTGAGGAACAGCTCATTCTCTGATAGTGCCAAATAAATGAGGTGTGATTGCAGAAAATGAGACATAACCAACACCCTGGAGACCTTTCATTTGGCATGGCCGTACCCTCCACTTGGCATCCACTGCCTTTCTCAGGCTGGCTCTATTTCAATCCATCTCCCTTTGGTCAGCTTCACATGCCCTGTGCTCCCCTTGCCAGGCCTTGCTCCCTCTGCCAGGTCTGGGCAGAGTGGTCCCACAGGAAGGAATAGTGGGGCCACCCAGCTCCCAGCCTGCAGCATCTTGGGATGGGCAAGGTCCTCAAGTGCAGCTGAGCCTCCTCTCAGCCCGCGAGCCGCCCTGCCCCCTTCTCCTGGCTCCCAGTGCAGAGCAGCATTTGACTTTCTAATTCTCTCTTCCTTACAACAGAAAGCAAAATGTTCCCCAGGCATTTGGCCTGGTTTCTGTACCCAAGCAGTCAGGGGGCTAGAGAAGGCAAACAGCAAGAAGCCAGCCACAGCAAGGTCTCCTGAGCAGCTGGCTCGGCACAATCAAGCTTTAACAACTAGCACCACGGTGCCATTTTCCTGCTCACAAATGACTGGGGACATTCAGTGACTTTCTCGTTTGGTGTCCCAAGGCTTTGCAAGGTGAGAAAAATTAAGTTTAGTAGCCTGGTTCCTACCAAACGATTATCAACACTGGAAGCTGGGAGGAGACAGGTGCTCACCATCTTGGCCTCAGCTTCTCTCTCCCACTTTGGTCTCAAATGTCCATCTCCCCGCTCAGCCCAGAGAGGACAGGCAGCACATGGGCTGACGCAAGACTTCCGGGGCACAGAAAAGAGCCATGCGCATTCCGCTGAGTAACTATGCCGCTGTGTCCAAAGAGCTCTGTTAGTGTTTAAAGAAAAAAATCTGTGCGGCCACTCAGTGAAAGCCTCCCCAGAAACTGCATGAAGCTGAGGTCGGAAGCCAGGTGAGGTGGTAAAAGGGAGATGCACCCCCACCTGATCAGACAATCCCAGTGCTGCAGGATTTGGGGTGAGCAGAGGTAGAAGGTCCCAGAGTGCTGGAGAGCCCCTGCCACATTCAAGGTGGCTTCTGCAGGAAGGGACCACAGAGCAGGAGCTCTCAGATGGGGAAATGAACACTTGTGTTTCACCCGGTGACGAGAAACTCAGCAGGGACCAGGAACAAAGGATATCTGAGAACGTCTTCTGACAAAACCTATTGTGTGTTATCAACAAGAAATCGTGATCAACCAAGAAATCTAGTGGGTTATCAAAGCATAAAAACTGAAAAGTGTAGAGTAGCCAAATTATATGCCATTAAGCCTGGTGTCTCAGGTCTCTGTAACACAAATCTGTCCCCTGGGCATCAGTCATACCCATGCCAGTGGTGGCTACCCAAGGTCTGGACACGGGGCTGGGAGAAATTAATCAGTGGACCCAACCATTTAAGTGTTTTAGACACATCACACTTCGCAGGGTGAACAGGTGTGAAGGTTTCATGATGGCTGGCCACACAGAACTCCAAGAGAGCTTGTTTCTCTGTGCTTGGAATCATTCAAACTCTTGATACTGGAAGGAAAAGAACAGATTTTTCAACCCTGAGGTCCTCCACTCACGCCTCCAGCCAGTTCAGAAATGGTTACCATGGCTCAGCCAGGCTGCCAGCCCTGTCTGAAAACCCAAAACCTGCAAAGAAGATAATTGAAGCAGAAAAATCCTCCATCTGCAACATTTGAACGTGTTCCAGGCTTCTGGGTTTGCCACAAGGTCCCAGTCCTCAGATGTACAACCTCCCCTGTGAATGGTGCAGAGGTCAGACTTGGAGTTCACCCACACAACTGTCTGGGGCACCAATTTAGCACATCTTGCCAGGGTGGTAGGAGCTCAGAAACTGCAGAGCAATGCAGCTAGGAGGTACCTCAGAGGGCATCTAAGGCCAACCATAAAAAGGAAAGTGAGGCCAGGAGAGGGGAAGGGACTGGGCCAACATGAGCCATTGAGTGGCCATTGAGAACCAGGCCCAGGACTCAGAACTCCTGATCCCCACTCATGAGTGATCCCTCAAAACCCTCAAGAGCAGAACAATGGGAAATTTCAAGTCATACAAGAGGCGGACAAAAGATCCTTAAAGCCAAGCTATAGGTGGATGGATGTCCCCTAGGACCCTCAGAACCTCCTAAGCTGTTCCCCTTGGCTCTTGCCTCCTGTCCTTCCCCACAAGGTGGCCTGTTCACCACAGATGCCAGCTCAAAGGAGCTGGATTATGGCCTCGAACTTGCAGCACAGTGGTGGCCCTCAGCACAGGCACAGAGAGCTTCTCCACTGGGCGCTGAGTAGAATACAAGCTCCTAGGGGTAGGATGTCCAAGGAGCCACCTCTGTCACCCTGGGGCTCAGGGGCAGACACTCAGCCTTTTATAGATGGCTCAGATACACCACTGCACTATCCTGGAACCACAACCCCAGGCTTGAGGATCACGTGGCCACAGCCTGGAGCACTCGTGACAGGACTCAAATCTAAACCTTCCCAATCTGTGCTCTACAAGGTCAAAGTCTTCAAATAGGGCTGACTCATTAAGAAGCACAAGTCTGGTTTAATGCAAAAGCTATTTGCTATAGTCTGGCTCTTCCCTAAAGGTCCACATGTTGAAGGCTTGGTTCTCAGCCTGTGGCACTACAGGGAAGTGGTGGAACATTTAAGAAGTGGGGCCTAGTGGTAGGAAGTTAGGACAGTGGAAGCATGCCCTTGATGGGACATTGCGACTTCAGCACCTTCCTCTCTCTCTCTCTCTCTCTCTCTCTCTCTCTCCCTCTCTCTCTCTCTCTGCTTCCTGGCCAGCATGAGGCAAACAGTCTACATCCACCATGCACCTCTGCCATGATGTTCTGCCTCACCACAGGTCCAAAGGAACAGAGCCAAATAACCATGCACTGAACCCTCTGAAATCATGAGCCAAAATAAACCTTTCGTCCTTTTAAGTTGATTATCTGAGGCATTTTTGTTACAGTAATGGGAAGCCAACTAACACAATATTCTAGAATTTCATTGGGCAAATCAGTACAGACCCAGAGTCCCAAACAAAGGAGGGGGCAACTGTTCTGGGAAGAGTGTGAATTCTGTCTGCCTCCTCAGTCTGATTTTATCCTCTGGGTGTCTGAGCCCCTGTGCCTGAGATGCTCTTGACCCCCTGTGGGACCCAGCCCAACCAACCAAGTCCATTCATCCTGCTAACGTGGTAGGTCAAATAAATAAGACTCGAGTGCTGACAGTCTGGACTTGAATCCTCAGTGTGACAATGAGATCCACTTCATGATCTTGCTCAAGCTGCCTAACCTTTATGAGCCTCATTTTCCTCCCTTGAAAAATGAGAATAACTACTTGCCTTCATTAGGTCACAGAGAGAATGAAAGGAGATGAGGCGCGGAGCTATGCACAGTGCCAGGCTCAGAAAGGGTCCTCCAGAAATGCCATCTGTCATGGCAATGATAATGACAATGGTGTTAACAAGAGCAATGATGATGATGGTGGTGATGAGAACTGCGGATGATGGTGATAGAGACAGTGGTGGGGAAGGAGATGGCAGTGAGGACAATGATGCTGGTAAGGCCGGTGGTCATGGTGATGATTTGCTGACGATTTCACTTCCTTCAAGAAGCTTTCCTCATTGTGTTCCATGAGCACCTCAGGTGCCTCTTCCTCCAGCTTCCACAGCACCTGTTCTAACCTTCCAGTGACACTTTGTCACCCTATACTGTAAATGCTGGTACACTTTCTCCTCTAGAGTTCCTTTGCAGAAGGGCACAGTAGTCTCCACTGTAGTTTCTATCCCTTAGCATGGACACTAACATGAGCCAGATGCTTAAGATATACAGTCATCACTTAACAACAAAGGGACACGTTCTGAGAAATGCGTCATTAGGCAATTTCACCATTGGGTGATCACAGAGTATACTCACACAAACTAAGATGGCAATGACGTGACTAGGCAATATAATATTATGGGACCTCCATGACATGCCCAGCCCACTGTTGATCAAAATGTTGTCATGCTAGATGAATGATTTTAATGTTTGTTAGTTTTGGGGTTTTTTTTTTCCAGTTTTTTGAGATGAAGTCTCGCTATGTATTTCAGACTGGCCTTCAACTCACTATGTAACCCAGGCTGCTCTCAAACCCATGGCGATCCTCGTGCCTCAGCCTCCCAAGTGCTGGGATTATAGATGTGTGCCACCACACTCGGCTCTGTTAGTTTTATATATGATATGATAATTTATCTCTCTATTCCTACTTCCACTTGCTACCATTAAAACAGCAGCTCTGGGGCTGGGGATGCAGCTCAGTGGTAGAACATTTGCCTAGCATATACAAAGCCCTGGGTTCTATCCCTAGCACTGCAAAAAATAAAAATAAATAGCTTTCATTTAAAAAACTAAAGAAAACAATGATTTTTTTTTTTTTGTGGGTACCGGGGGTCGACCTCAGGACCTTGTGCGCCAGCAGGCGCCCGTGCTGCTGAGCAATATCACCAGCCCTTTTTTCGTATGTGGGTTCTGGGAGTCGAACTTGGGCCCTCGCACTTGCCAGGCAGGCGCTTACGCCGCTGAGCCATCTCACCAGCCCAATAATGATTTTTTTAAAAACTGGGTAGCAAATGGGATGCTACCTGGATTTTAGTAAAGTGACTTTAATAAATTATAAGTCGGGCCGGTGAGATGGCTCAGCGGCTTAAGCGCCTGCCTGGCAAGCGCGAGGGCCCGAGTTCGACTCCCGGATCCCACATACGAAAAAGGGGCCGGTGATATCGCTCAGCGGCACGGGTGCCTGTTGGCGCACGAGGTCCTGAGGTCGACCCCCCGGTACCCACAAAAAAAAAAATAAATAAATAAAAAAAAAATAAATTATAAGTCATGGAAGAAATGAATCTCACATAAATTCTACTGCTTCTTGAAGACACCTTGGCTTCTGGCAGAGCCCTGACTTGGAAATCCTGTGTGTGCCAATAGTGAGAACCAAGAAGAGCAGTTAGAGGAAGACAGAGTTCACCCCAGCATGCCACCCTGTTAGAACGTGAGCTCCTGGTACCCGCACAGCTGCGGGTGTGTTCACTACTGAATCTCCACCACCCTGAATGTGCCTGGCACATAACAGGTGCTCAAAACCAATCTGTGGATTGGCTGAGTGACAACGATCTTAAGGGCAACTGCCACCTGAGTGCCCATGTTTATGTGGACTCTGCAAAGCCTCTTCCTGTGTGTCACTGAGGTTGCCACTTTTATTATTCCCACCTCACAGATGAAAGTACTGCGGCCTGGAGCGGTAGAAGGTGCAGGTCGAGGGACTTTTAAGGCTCTTGCGGGCCTTGCTTTGTAGATGCAGGAACCAAAGCTCTGTGACACAGAAGGTACTGTCCCCAGTACCCACACCATACCCTTGCTTTTAGTTATCGGGCACATGGCAACCTAGGGAGAGACCATCCTTCCCAGGATGCCTGGCGGCTCCATGCAGCCATATGGTGAAGTCTGAGGTGGCAGAGTAGGACATGCACCAGTTCCCCATCACTTCCTTAAAGGAAGTCACTCTCCCTCCACATCCTCTCGTGCCCTCTTCTGGCAGGACGCGCTGCCACCATGAAAATGAGGACCGTAACCCAGAATGTGGGAGCACAATGAGACGGATGACTGACATCTGTCCTGGATGACACCATGGAAGCAAGACGCTCACCCGGCTTCCCGCTCCTTGCCGGCTGTCTGAGAGAAGTTAGCATGCGCCCTGCTTGAACTGAAGCCTGCAGCCAAGCAGGAAGTCTCTGCCCAAGGCACATGGCTCATTTCTTGAGTTGATTTCTTGGTACAAGGTTGTAGAGCTGTGGCCTTCACTCTTATTGCTATGAGCAGCAGAAAGAAGCATCTGAAGCTGGAAAGAACAAAATCTAAGCTCCTGAGGCCCAAAGGCAGGCAGTGGAATGAGCCACAGAGTGTCCAGAGGTTACCTTGGAGTGTGGCAGGACAAAGGAGCCAACGCTGTCTCCAGAAGGAAACCTCCTGCAGTATGTCACTCCAAGCCTCCCAAGGGCTGCCCTGTGACAGCATCTTGTGAAAAGAGCACTCTAGTGACTGTTTCTACACTGGAATGATGACAGTTTGGGGTTTGGGTTTCCCACCCACAAAATGACCAGACAAAACAATCTTTTATTTTCTCCTCAAAAATCATCCTCTGTCTTTTTTGAAAATATTCTCCTGCTCTTCCCAGCATGTTTGTGGAGGCTACAGATACATTTTATCTCATGTACCCTTGAAAAGATAATAGCTCTTAATTTCCATTTTTTTTTTTTTTGTGGGTACCAGGGGTCGACCTCAGGACCTTGCACACCAGCAGGCTCCTGTGCCGCTGAGCAATATCACTGGCCCTTTTTTCGTATGTGGGTTCCAGGAGTCGAACTCAGGACCTTGCGCTTGCCAGACAGGCGCTTAAGCCGCTGAGCCATCTCACCGGCCCACAGCTCTTAATTTCTGCAAACCCCATCCTTTTAGAAACGAGTCTGGTGAGCTTTCAGTTTAAAGGAGTGCTGTTAATAAACCTATATATAAACACAGATCGTTGTCCCTATTCTAGATGCTTTTTAAACCTGGATTCCGTATCCCTTCCCCAACCCATCAAGTCTTTATCACCCATTCTACAGTTGCGGGATGTACCTCTCAAAGGCCAGAGCCCAAAAGCAAATGAACCATTACAAGCATATCTGTCTCTCCTAGAGGAGCGAAGGGCTTTCATCTCTGTGGCCACTGAGACTGTGTGTGCCAAAACTCAACTTGAAATAGCTCAAGAAAACTGTATAGGTTTGGATAACTGGATGGTCTAGAAGTAGAGCTAATTTTATTCAGTAATGTCAAGGACTTGGTTTTTTCCATCTCTCCTCTACGTCTTCATAGGGTGGGTGTCCTCATGGTGACAAAATGAATGCAGCAGTTCTAAGCTTTGTATCCACATTCCACCATCCAAGGTAATAGAGAAGGCTGGCTTACAGAATCAGCTCCCACCCCTTAAGAATTAGGCACTTTATTCTACAAAAGCTTTCAGCCAATACTCCCTCATGCTTCATTAGACCAAATTGGGTCACATGTCCATTCCTGAACCAGTTCTTGTAGCCAGGGAAATGCCGTCTGCTCTACAACATGTCACACAGAGGATGGAATTACCTTGACTGGATTACACAACTCACAGTCAATCCCCCGAGGCCAGTACCAGGACACAGCGGAGGGCTGGATCAGGTGTTAGAGAGATGATCAGTGTCCCCAACAACGTCCTGTCTCTAAACACTGGACAAGTAGGATGGGGAAGATTATACCAGCTTCCTTTGGCAGCCACATCCTATGGCTGAGAGCACATAAACCCTTCCTTCACTAAACCTAAGTCTCTATGGTAATGTAAGTTTACATCGCGATGGTGTAATTCAGTTTTTAGACCCATGGAAAGGACTTCAGATTTATCCCCCCAAGTTTACATCTGATGAGATTGGCTTTTGTCATTTCAGGCAGTCAAGAGCACTTTGTCAATGATTCTGTCATCCAAATTAAAAAAAAAAAAAAAATCCTCTGACCAGTCTCTCCCCAAAACACTCAACAACTGAATGGCACTTCCCATTCTGGCTGTGAGACCCGCTAACCAGAAATATGCTGCTCACGGCTACCAGGTCCTCTGTGCTGCGTCCCAGCACGGCTGCTCTTCCCCAGTCAGCTGTATGTGTTCCCAGCCCAATTGAAACAGCGTAAAAAGTGCCGTTATTCCTATGAAAACTCAACTGGAAAGACTCAACGAAAGCCAGTTGTACCAGGCATGGTGATCCACACCTATAATCCCAACTATTTGGGAGGCTGAGGCAGGAGAATTCCAAGGTAGAGGTAAGGCTAGGCAACCTAGTGAAGCCTTGTCTCAAAATAAAATTTGAAAAGGGGTGGGGTTGTAGCTCAGTAGTCAATTACTTGCCTAGGATCATGAGGCCCTGGGATCAATTCTCAGAACCACAAAACATAAACATAAAAATAAAAATAAAAGACCAGTTACTACATTTACCAAAGAGGTACTGCCAAATGAGATATGGAGGAGACATCTGGAGAAGACTGGGAGGAAATTATTTTTCAAATGTACATAAGATTCTAAATTCTAGATAGCTTCACAAGTTTCTAAGGAATCAGTTTACTCTAGTGAATAAACTGGAGCCTGGAGACAACATGTTGTAGACAGGGTTATGCAACACAGAACCCGGTCCACAGACCCGAACTCAAAGATGCCTTGGCCCTCCGTCCAAAGCTTGCCAAATGGGTGTTTCCAGATCTGAAGTTAAAACTGAACATTTAAATATTTATCTGACTTATCTGATTATCCAGCCAACTACTGCCTTCAACTGTGGAACATTAAAGAGCTTCCTCTATGACCAGCCCACCCGATACACACCCTAGCTTCCTGCCATTCATAACTTTACCAGCCTGTCATCAACCGTCCCCTCAAAGGAGTCAGACATTGAGAAAGGTGGGCTGAGACTGGAGTGCTCTGGGCCAGCAGGTCTGCTTCCTTGCTGGTGTGCGCTCTGGTTCAAATGTGTCCCCCAAAAGATCGTGTGTCGGGAACTTAATCTTCACACTCATACACTGAGGGCATTTGGAGGTGGGGCCTTCAAGATGTAATTAAAATTAGAGGAAGTCATGGCAGTGAATGGGAGCCCCCATGATGGCATTAGTGGCTTTTACCAGAAGAGAAACACAAGCTAGCAGCTTGCTCTGTCTCACCGCGTGATGCCCTCTGCCGTGTTACGATGCAGCAGGAAAGTCCTTATCAAACACCAAGCAGATGCAGTTTCCCTGCCCTTGGACTTTCCAACTTCCAGAACTGTGAGATAAATAAACCTCTATCCTTTACAAATTACCCAAAGATGGACGTGATGGTGTACACCTGTAATCCCAGCACTCTGGAGGCTGAGGCAGGAGGATCGCTGCAAGTTCGAGGCCAGTCTGGGCTACACAGTGAGTTCAAGCCCAGCCTGCACTACATAGTGAGGCCCTGTCTCAAAAAAAAAAAAAAAAAAAAAAAAAACCAAAAACAAAACAAAACAAAAAATTACCCAATCTCAGGTATTTTGTTAGAGCAACAGAAAACAACATGCTATGATGGAAGGTGGTACTTTACAACAGCAAGTGTGGATCTATAGGGCAGATGGGTTTGAGGGGGTGTGTGACAGGGTGGCAGACAAGAAGACTAGCTGCGATAATAATAAGGTCTCTGTGAACAGAGCTTGGGTGGTGGCAACTTGAATGGGAAAGGAACAGGTACAAATGGGACATCACAAAGGGATAACTACCATGCATAGATGACTGAGATGTCAAAGACCAAGAAGGAAGCTCCTGGGTGACTCCTGTAGGCATAAAAAGAGAAGGCCACAGAGGAAGTGCATTCGGTTAATCAGATGAGACTTCAAAGGTTCTAAGTTAAAGGTAACAACACCAGATGTTTCAAGGAACACTGGAACACAGATGGATAACAGAAATCAGCTACCTTCCAAGGCTCGTGGTGAATGAAGCGCAAGACCAGAAACAGAGAGGGCACAGTGGAAGGCAGGGCTCACCTTAGAACACACCTGCGTTTCAGGAGCTGGAGGCGGAGGAGGACAGGCCGAGGAGGGACACAGGCAAGGCCTGAGCAAAGACATGGGAGTAGCTGTGGTCATGAAGCCAAGGGTGAAGAGAATTTCAGGAGAAGGAGGAGTCCATGTGGAGAGGTCAATGTTTCAGAGAGGTCAACCAGGGACACTGGATTTAGCTATCAAAGCCACTGAGTATTTCAGTTACAAAACATCCACGGTGTGGTGACCCAGTGGATGGAGGAGCCAGGAAACATGGCCGCCTGGGGGTCCACTCCTTCAGGGACTCAGGCAGCTACAAGAATTACTAAAGAAAGGAAGGGTTTTCAAGAAAAAAGAAACACCGTTTACCACGAAGGCCACCAATATACAATAAGTACTGTAGTCGGGAGAACCTCATGAGCGCCCAGCCCACCTCACTGTGCATGACACTTTTAAGCAGACTAAGTAAAAGCCCAAAGCTCAGAAAGAGGCGTTTCACACATTGAACACGTAGCTAGAGTGGAGAGTGGATTATGCCCCAGTCACCATAGGTCACCCCTGGGCACCTGCCACCCCTAAGAAGGATGATTCCGCCACCCTCCAGTGGGATTCTATTCCCAGAGCACAGGATGGGGCCTGCAGACGCCCTTCACCGTAACCTCAGATCCAAGCTGTGTAAGGAGTCCAGGAGCCGGGTTAGCATCGAGCTTCTGTTTCATTGTCATTTCGGGCCTTGCTTTCTGCAAATGAGGCCGCTTCCCAGAGCCCATGACTAGATGTATGGGGGAGATGTCAGGGAGCCCTTAGGACTCTAACAGTGGGCACCAGAAACATTCCTAGACATTCCATTTCTTTCTAACTGGTACGCCTCCAACATTCTCAGTTTCTTTGTACCCTAGAGACAGGTTCAAAGTAAGACAAGCCTGGAAAGTGGACCTACCCCTGTCACTTGGGCAGGCCATGTGACTCATCCAGAACATCAGCTCTAGGCAGACTTTTTGTCTGTTTGACTCACTAAGATCTACCAAACACCCAGAACAGGCCTGTCACAGAGTGGGCACTCCAGAAATATTTGTTGACTGGCATATTTGTGGAGTTTGCTGAGCCACATTTTCCTCATCTGCAAGATGTGGGAGGGCTGGCTCATGGTCCCTAAATTCCCTCCTAGCCCAGGGATGATTTTCTCCCAAACACCTGGGTCTCTGCGGTGTGAACTCAGGCCTGGGCACTGGGCAGGGTGGGGAGCCAGGGTGGGGAGCAGTCATTCCCCAGGTTTTACGGACAAGGGCTGTGACGGTGGTAATGGCAGAATGGATGCTTTACTGGATCCACATCCCAACTCAGCTCCTGTTCCTTTTACAGGACCAATCAGCAGCTCAGGTCTGAAGGTCTGAGATGGTTTCTCTCCCTTCCCAGAAGACCCCCCACCCCCCGAGCTACTTTGTATTCTAATGATAATAACTACCGATGGCATGTCTGAGTGTTGAATTCTGGCAGTGGTGGCACTGTGGGAATTAGTGAACAGTCTTTACCCTGCCTTCCAATACCCAAGAATCTTATTCAAATAAATGTGTGGATGTGGACGTAGAATCTTCTGGCTTGTTAAAGTCTCACCCTCACCATGCTGTGCTCAGGCCAGCTGATTCGTGTACTACAGGTTTTCTTGCAGAGCAGTAGCACACTGGTCAGGGATGTGGACTTTATCCAATAAGCTAATGCTCATTTGGTCTGCACAATGACCTTGTGAGGGGGCTGGGAATGATTACCTTCATCTGCAGGCTCCACTCAGCTGTCCTCTGTGAGGACAATGAGGCTCACAAAGGAGACATGAGTTGCCCCAGAGTGCTAAAATGAGCTGATGGTGTGGCCTGAATCAGAAACCAAGTCTTGACTCTCAGCCTGCTGCCCCACCTCTGATATCCTGTTGCCTCTGGATGCCCTCCCTCTCACCTCTGGTTTATCTGAACTCCTGTCCTCCTGGGTCTGCTCCTCAAACAACACGTGGTCCCAAACCATGTCCTTCTTTCTGGCCAAAATCTACATCATTGCTTCCATTTCTTCTCTTTCTTTTCTTTTTCTTTTTTTTTTTTTTTTTTTTTTTTTTTTCCTTTTGAATGTTTCCATTTCCAACTGGAGTGTTGGGACCAGTTGCCCAGGTTTCAGAGACACTTTACCTCCACAAGTTATCAGTTCTTTCCTTTTCTTTTGTTAATTCCAAGATGTTCCAATCAGGAAAGAACATGAGAACATGACCAATTTAAGTTTCCTCCAACTACCTGACCACTACCTGCTACAGAACAGGGCAGGAAAGAGAGGGAAGAGTAGCAGTGGTCAAGGTTCCAGCTTCAAAAGCATAACCTCTCTCCCCGAATGCTATGCGACATGAGTAAAATGCTCAGATGGACACTCATGATGGCAAACCAGGAGTCATGGTGCTCCAGATACATCACAATTCAGCAAGATGATGATGGGCCTACACCAGATTTCCTTAGAACACATGCAAGGGAGCCTGTCACTCCAGCACGAAGACATGCCTGATAGTGCGAACCCAGGACAAAGGACACTGAGTCCAAGGACAGACAATCCTCCATGGATGGGAGCGGGTGGCTGGTAAATCACGCAACAGGTGAAAATACATTAGAATATCACCGGTAATGGCACTAAGTCTATGGTTCTACGTATTCACGTTGGACTCTAACTGTTAGACATGTTGAAGGCTGAGAAATGATGAGCTAGTAAAAACAGAAAATGTAGAGGGGACATGTCCAGCATTCCCATCCCTCTGTGTTCAAGGAATTCCCAGCCATGGTCAGAGTACATACTCAGGGTGGGTGGACAGGGGACTCTGCAGCTCCACTCATCTGGGCTGATTCCCCGCAGTGGGACCTGGGGCCTCCCTGACGCGAATGATGGTGGTGGGCTCAGTAGGAACATGTGGCCTCCACTGGGCTGGGCTCTCAAACCAGCTCCCATGAGCTCTCAAGCCAGCTAAGTGACTCTGAGGTCACTGACCAGCACTTTTTGAAAATTACTGCAAAGGGCCCCAGGGTTTGGTGGCTTCCCTTCAAGAGCTAACTTGGGGCTAGGGGTGGACCAGCCTGGGGAGCCTTAAAACACAGGCACTGATGGGTTTTCAAAGTGTTTTAGTGGAACTGATTCAAGTACAATAACTAACCCAAGCAACTGCGCTGTCTTCTGCTCTGGCTACACTGGCTCCATGTAGAACCTCGTGTATTAAAAGAGTTAGTTTCCCAACCACCAACCAGGTCTAAGGAGGTTATTTTTCCCCTATGGAAACATGTTTCCCTCTCGTTTCTGCCCTGCCTCTTTCCTGCAGTTCTGAAACTGGCACAGGGTCACACCCTCGGATGGCTGCAGGCTGAAGTAGGGCCACACACTGCCCTAGCTTGAGGACCCAGGGCAGAAGTCCCTGAAGTTCTCAAGGCCTTCCCCTCCCAAGGCAGCCAAGAAAGAATGATGAACTAGAGGATGCTTCCAGGCCCTCTGCTTTCATTTCTGCCACCTGTACCAGATCAACTCATCCTAATACCAATCAGATAAGATTCACAGAGTTCCATTTTATAAATGGACAAACAGAAGTACAGAAGTAGGTAACTTGACCCAGTGGTGGGGCTGGGATTTGAACTCAGGTACCCTGACTCCACTATGGTACCTCTTCAGCACTACACCAGTGGTGGCGAACCTACGGCATGCGTTATTGCGTTTTTCTTTTAAGACAAAAGATGTTAAGATATAGAGTTGTTTTTTCTAAACTAAAACCTCAGTATTCACATTTAATTGCAGTGTTGGCACTTTGCAATAAATAAGTGGGTTTTGGGATGCAGTTTGGCACTCGGTCTCTAAAAGGTATGCTGTCACTGCACTATGCTATACTGCCTCCTAAACTCGAGACCCTGTGGGACACAAACCAACTGGGCCTGACCACAGCATGGTGAAGGTGACTTTTAACAAGCGGGAACACTTCACAGCTGCATCCGTGCATTCCTCCGAGTAAGACCCTTGGGTGTTGGGAAGGCAGGGTAAGGACGAATTCTCACTGTGCCATCACTGCCCAAAGCATTTCCAAGAGTTGTTTCAGGGAGCTCCCTGGGGGACTTCTGAATATTCCAGATGGTGGCGGTTCCTTGGCCCCTGGACCAAAGTAGGACTTTCACATCCAGCCCCAATCCTTAGGTGTCAAATCTGGTGAACGGGCCCAGGGATCAAGTTTGGGTGATGTTGTTTTTGGATGAAAATGAACTGTGGCTGTAAAGTAACAAGACAGGCTTTCCCCAGGGACCAGTGAAAGGGCTATCCAGCCAGTGGAAGAGGTGTTTTTCTCTCCAAGGTGGCTACTAATATGGACAGGACGCTCATCTGGATCTGTCCACCTGGGTCTGTTTGGTGAAAAACAAAAAATTCGGCTCTATCCTTCATGGTCACACCTCTGGAGCCAACAAGTCATGAACCTGGAGTTGTTTTTCCAATGGTAGAAATGAATTTCCACTGATGTGCACACTTGCTTACCCGCTCCACAGCCCTGCCTTGCAGGGAATGACACACATTTTCGAGAAGGCTGGCCAGGTGAGGAGTTCAGCCCAAGGCCAAGTGCAGAGAGACGTTCAGTGACCCCTGATGAGAATGAGTCACAGCACCGAGCTCCAACCGGAGCAAGCTGGCCGCATCCCATCCCTAAGCCCTCAGAAAAATGTAGTTGCTGAACTTCTTGCGGGAAGCCGCCCCACCAATGTCAAGTTTCCTTCCTACGCTCGTTCACTTTCCTTGCCGCGAACGGAGCGACCCACGCACTGGCCCCACCATCTTCTGTTGAATGTTCCTTTCGTTGCCAAAGTGGTGCCATCTGGCTCTTGGTACCAGCAACCCAATCCCTTAAGTCTTCACTCACAGGTCCACTGAGTCCTAGGCATCCTGGCCCCGCCTCTGTTCCCACAGAGCTCAGGATGCTGGGACACCAGCAATAGGAATCACACGTCTTCGTCTAGGTTCTATTTCCTAATGACTTCCTTCTTTCTTGTTTCCTCTGCAAAACCATTAAAAAGTGGTGGGGAAACAGCCCAGAAAAACAGCCACAGAGGAGCTGCTGGACCAGCTACACCAACAAGAAGAACCTCCACAGGCTGCCTGTGCTGGAGACAAAGCCACATTCACAGCCAGCAGTGTCTAAGCCAGACCACTGTCCTCTGTGTCCCTGAAACATACAACCAGGACAGGTGCAATTCCTAGAATCTCTCCAAGAAATGACCTTGTGAGAGAGTAGACAACTGCCCCTGGGGTGGGGGTGGGGGGACAATGCAGAGGCTGAGTGTTTCTGTTGTTTTGAGTCAGGAGCTCCCTAAGTTGCCCAGGCTGACATCAAATCTGTGTTCTTCCTGCCTCAGCCTCCTGAGTAGCTGGGATTACAGATGCACACCACTGCACCCGGCTACGCTGAGGTTAAGTGCATGGGGGATTCCTGCTCTGAATGGGACTCAGATGCTGGATGACCTGCAGGGTCCTCTCAACCCCTCGAATTTAATGAGTCTGGGAAAATCTGCTGCAAAGGAAATCACATGTGCTCCTGCCCCCAGCCAACCACTAGAGTTAGTGCCTTGCCTGCAAAGGCTATTCTGGTAGGAAACCCACCCTCGCATTTGTGCCGTGACCCCACAAACTCCCAGGGCAGGAGGTGATGGAGAACTCTCTCGGGGACCTGCATAAAGAGTTCAATTTCTTCCCTGACGACTCATTTTCAGGTTCATCTCTCTGAACCACCTCATATCCACCTTCACCCTTGGCTCTGATTCTCACTTCCCACCCTGAAATCCCTGCACTCAGGAGACAGGTGTCTGGGCCCCAGGTGGGAGACCCGAAGCCTCCGAGCCACTGCTGGCAGACCCGGCCCCCAGGCGTGGCTCCTTGGCTCACCAGGCCTCCACTGGGCAGCGTGCAGTGCAGCTGCCAGCCTGCTCTCAATATCCGCTTGTCCCTCACTGGCCTACCAGCCAGACGCCCCCACCCCGGCCCTTTCTCTTTGAAGAAAAGTGATTTAATTTCATGAGACTTTGGGGTAATCATGTTATGATCTTCAACATTAACCAGAACGAACTCCCTGCTACGGGAGGGTGGGGAGGGAAAAGAGAAGGAAAAAGTAAACAGTCCCATTCAGGATTGCCAGAAAAGACAGGAAAAAGAAAATCACAGCAGCTGCGTTGCTGGTTCCCCTGATGAGGACAGGCCTCTGCCAGAGCCGGGGCCTCCATGCCAAGGTTTCTGGAAACAAGGAAGTTGGGCTTGGCAGGCCTCCTTTTCTACAGGTTAATCAGCTCGATGCTGCGGGGGGAGATACTGGCTCTCATTTCTTAGCCTACCTTCTCTGCCCTCTTATCCCCCCACACACACTCTCACTCGCTTTCCTTCCCGTTGCACCCTTCACCTTAGGTCACTCGAGGTCCTCCTCTGCTGGAGCTCAGAGGCCTCCTCTCCGAGGCCAGGATGCAGAGGTGCTTTGAAGGCCAGGTCAAGTGGCCTCTTGATTTTCCTGAAGAGTTTTGCCTCCACACCCTGCCCACCTCTCAAAGTATTTTGGACAGCAAAATGAGGCTTGGTGAGAAGGTCAGGTTGAGAAAAGGCAAGAATAAGTCAGGAGATTGTTGAGGGGCTTAAAAAAAGAAAAGAACGTACTCAGATCCACAAACCCATAATAGTGCATCTAAGGGTTAGCCGAAGCCAGGGAGGAATTCTCACGAACAATGGTCCTTCTTGGCAGACAGTCTAAGGGTGTGGTGCGTACTTGAAAAAACAGCAAATAACCCAGGCTCCAGGGCCACCAGGGAAGGAGTTGGCATGAAGCTAGAAAGCCAGGGTGAGAGACTTCATTGGGACCCCCAGGAAATGATGGGTCACACAGAGAAGGTGCTCCCCTTGGGCTCTAGCCCCAGAAACATCTTGCCAGACCTCAGCTGTGTGAAGGGCAGAGCTGTTTCCCAGCCTGACTTCCCTCCCATCCGCCTGTCTGCTCAGACCTCCTCGAGGCCTCTGTGGCTTCTCATCCCTCTGCAGGAATGCTGATACTGCAGCATGTGACACGTAGGTACCGCCACACCATATAAGGCAACTTCCCACACCCCTGAGCCATGGTCAGATCCAGCATCCATTCAGATTTCGAGCTGGGCCTCAGAGTATCTTAGGAATTCTGGAAGGAAACAGACCCTGGACATGACTATGGAGACATGTGTTTACAGTTTCAGTCCCTTGCTAGGGTGTAGGGAAAACAAGTGTCATTGACCACAGCAAAACACTGCTACCTCCTTGCCTGCAGCCTCTATTCAAATCTGCTGAAGGCTTGTAGGTGGCATCTTTCACCAACCAGGCAAAACAGGTGGACACATTTGTTACCTGCACAGGCATCCTGCCCCAGACCTGTCAGTTCTGAGCCAAATCCTTTGCTTGCTATGAGACATGACAGTCTGGGACTTAGAAACTATAATTCATTTTAATACACTGCTTTTCTTTGCAAATGTTTTGTGGGTTTTGTGGGTTTTTTTAATTCATATTTGAAAATTTATTTTAAGATAAAGGTCAAACAGTATCAAATGGAGGGATTACAGAGTCTAATTATAGAGAATGTGAAGAAATATCATTGTATTAGAAACGTGATCAAAACAGGCTTAGAGCAAAGCCTGGGACCGCATCAGGGCTTAATATGGCCATTCCGGAGGCTGCCCTGAGATGCTAGAAAAATACTAAAGACACTCACTCTGCTCCGGGCTATCAGTTTTCAGCCCATCCATGTCACACAGAAAACAGATACGTGTCCCCAGAGACAGCAAGCTCGCCTGCAGTAGCTGACAGAGGAAAGAGGCAGCTGGGAGCCTCTGGGCTCCAGCCTTAGTGGTTTGCAGCCCTTCTCTCAGTAGGTTGCAGGAAATGAGGTCTTCGGGGATGGGGAGACTCTGGACCACAGAAACGCTCCAGTGAGAAGCAATGTGGCAAGTGGTGACATGGAAGGGAACAGAGTGAAACAGAGTACCTACCCCCGACAGAAGTCTGGGAAAGATCAAATTGGAGGTTCAGCCCCCACAAAGTGATGGCTTTGCAAGGTGAAGCACCTGTCTGGTGCTGGAGGTACAGTTCAATAGTAGAGAACTTGCCTAGCATCCTGGGTTCCATCCCCGGTACCACAGGGGAGAAAAAATCAAGTGAGAACAAATCGGTGGCAGCTGAGATCAGTGGTAAGCACACAGATGAGGAGGTAGGAGACTGAGGTACTAACTCCCTCTTTCCATAACACTCCGGTTTTCCAAAGAGGCGGGGGCTGGGCTGAAAGAGCAGTGATTGCTCTGTGTCTGTTTCCTAAGTCTCTGACCTCTCCAAATAGTGAAGTAAGTTTAGACAAAAGTAAAACATTTCCCTTTCGGGAGAGGGAAACAAGCACAGAGGAAAATTTCCAAGTCATCCTAACCCGCAACTAAAGTGAAATCCACCCTGAAGGCTCACAGCTAATATTTACTGAGCACTTGCCGTGAACCAAACACTGACTCAAGCACTCGAATGAACTCATTTAACAGCAATCACATGAGGGGGCATAACAGTGTGATGAGGATAATGATAATCACCATCCCCAACAGACAGAAGGAGAAACTGAGCCACAGAGCGACTGAAACATTTGCAGAGTCACAGGGTTAAACGTGGTAGGACCAGGGTTTGCACCCACATAACGTGGCACAGAGTCAATCTCTTAACCCACCAGACTATACAGCCTCCTAAGAAGAGGGCACGCAGGACACCCACTGTGCTCGGGGCATGAAAGCCTTTGACCACATGCCAGGGAAAGCGACTAGAGCAGCTCACCCTTTCCTCCCAAAAGGCTTCCCTGCTCGTATCTGAGTTACCCACCAAACCCTGCCAGCAGGTTGATCCATATACGGTTCGTTTAGCCTGTGGCATGATATGGGGCCTTGCTACGCTCACCAAGGGAGGCAAAGGGGGCTCATATCGGGGTTGCAAACTGGTGCTCAAAACTTCAAACACTCTGTTCATGTGGGGCCCACCTTGCCAGTCATTTCCCTGGAAGCAACTGGAAGCCTGAACAACACTTCTCAGGTTCTTCACATTCCTACTTCAAGTTGCTCCTGCCTTGTGGCCCTTCTGTCCCCAAATTCCAGTTGGTGGCAAGAAGCTGAGTCCCTGAGACAGAGATAGGGCAAGGCCTGCAGGCAAAGTATCGGAGAAGCTGAAGGGAGGATGTTGCTCAGAAGACACAACTCCCCTTGAAAAGGAAATGACCTCGTTGGCTGCATTATTTTGTTTTTAACACAGTGAAAGTGATTAATCCATAGTCAAACCAAAATAGCTTATACGCAGAGGCTGCTGAGGGTTTCCTAATTACGAAACTGGAAAAAAAAAGTGCTCCTTCTGCTTTGGAATAACAAAAAACCAATAAAGTGGAAATTAAACTGATCATTAAAGAGGACCGAAAAGAAATGTCCCTAAAACTTAATTTCCACTTACTTTTTTTTTTTTAATTCCCATAACTATAAAGTAGTTGAAGAGACCTTTCAAATGTTTTAATAGGAAAATTCCTGGGAGGGAAAGTGAGATTTTGGTGCCTAAGAGATTCCAATTTAACAGTTGAGAGAAGTGTTTTTGCAGCCCCCTGATCCCACGGGATTGTGAAACTCATCCACATGGTGCTCCTGGGATGAAGGATTCACACTCTCTGGAGGAAGCCAGGAAGGAAAGCCAGAGGTTATTTGCAAGGAGAGGAAAATTCAGACTGAAGCGCAGACAAGCTTGTTCCGATAGTCATGGAGGGCTGGATGCATAGCCAGGAGAAAAGCTTAGGGTCCAGTCTCTACTGCTGCCATGTGGTTTGGAAACCAGCCACCGCCGTCCTGTGTCTTAGATCCCTCTCCCAAGGTCTGAAAATGAGACAAGGCCTTATAAAAACAGAACATAACCTGACCATCTATTCACACCAAAGAGATACTTCCCTAACCTCATCAATCCCTTGCTAGCCTGGCCATGTGTCTATTCGTCTTCAATAAGACCTTCTGGGAGGCACCGAGGCACTGAGCTTAGAGACGCAACCTAAACTCCCTGGAGGCAAGAGCAAATGTGTGGACTCAGCACCCGAGTGATGTCATGCCTGGAACCCCCACCCCATCCCACCTGCTGCGGGGCTGGGCAGAGGTGCCTAGAACCCAGACACAGGACCTAAGGTACTTGTGAAGCACAAGCATTAAGACACATGGGAGGTGGCTAATGAAGTTAGGAGGATGCGTGGTTGGGGACACACCAAGAAAGACCTCAAATTCCAGGCCAAAGAGCTTGGACTCAGTTCTCTAAGAGACAAGGATAAGTGTTCTAGTCATGAAGGAAGGCAGACTCGGAGGCAATGGGGCAGATGCACGATGAGTCTGAGAGTAGATGTATCCGGGGACACTGACATAAAATGTACTTTAAGCCACTGACAGATGTATTGAGCACAGTGGAAACTACTATCTATGGTAAAAGGAGGCTCAAAAAAAACTAAGATCTGAAACATTCAGTATCTTCTATGTCTCACTTGAAACTTACAACACACATTTCTTCCTCACACTCAACTTCCACCCACCACTGAATGTTTAATAACCTCAGGCATCATTATCAGACATGTGCCCTGCCAATTACCCCCTTTTCAACAATACTGAAACATTCCAAGGGTTCACTTCCACCATTTGGCACTTCTGCTATTGAAATCCCTACAGTTGCCCCACGCAGAAAGCAACTGATGCAAATCTATGAGGTTTTTAATATGACTAGTGATTTTTCCTAATGAGCCAATAATACGTATTACTGCATTTTATCTCTTCTTAACGTCTTAATAATCCATACTGGAGAGTCCATTCCTTCACATTCCCCTACCTGTATATATTGTTCATGCGGTTTATATTTTTCTCCTGACACATGAGTCTATACCAACTCCACAACAGGTGGATAGTCTAGCAGAGAAGCTAGATTAGCAAAATGATAAGTGAGGCATTTGTGGATTTTACGGTCAATTCTGTTAATTATAATAATTTGTGTAAATTGAGCTTTTCTGCTTTTCCTGGAACTGCTCAGTAAATAGTAAAGTGATTAAATTTCCACCTTCTTCCCTTATGCTTGAGTATATCCCCAAATGACAGGCCAACGAGTCCAAAATGTCCTGTTCACAGTCACCCATGCCTTCCGCTCTCCTGGACAGTGACTCCCTCACTGGACCCAGTGCTGGTCCAGGGACATGGACACAGTGATCTCAAAGTACACTCAGTGCCTGCCCTCAGGCACTCACAGTCTAGTGTTAGGAGACAAGCAAATGAGCAAATACATAAACAAGATAATTTCCAATCATTAAATTGAAAGACTGTGGCCATAGGGATGTGTGGGGTTGGGGAAGGCGTGCCTGAGGAAGGCCTTAGGAACAAAAAAACCCAAGAAGGGAAAGAAGATTGGTAGCCCAGAGCTCAGTGAGTGGGAAGAACGGGAGGGCAGCATGACACGGTGTAGCAGGATGGGAGGAAAGGCAGGTTGGGTCAGACCAGCAGCACAATGAAGCACCTCAGGGTATGAAGTGCAGGACACTGCTTTTTCATAAGATCACACTGATTTCATGTGGAAATGGAATGAAACCAGATGCTAGCAGAAGCAGGAGACAGGGAAAGGACCTCCACAGCCATCCAGGTGTACAGGGCTGGTGGCAGTTTAAGAGGTGACATCAAACAGACTGAGCAGGAGATGCTACTGATCAGACTCAGGGATGAGCTGATTGGGGGGTTGGGAGTGAAAGAAAAAGGAATTAAGGATGGCTTTCCTAGGAATTTGGCCTGAGCAGTTTGAAGTGTCCATGAACTGTCCAAGCAGAGGTGAGAAATGGAGGGATGAGGGGTCTGGAGTTCAGATAGGAGACCGGGACCAGAGAGGTAAAGCTGAGAGGCTTTGGGTGGCTTGATGTGATCCCATATACAGTGAAGAGCCAGAAGATCCCTAGGGTGACCTCTAACATGTGGAGATCAGATGAAGGAAGAACAGAAAGGCTGGGAAGGTAGAAGGTGGGTGGATGGATGCATACATGCATATAAGGGGTTACATACAAATGTCCCTAACCAACTGCTGTAATCAGCAAAGTAAACAGGACTATTTACTCAATACATTCATTGTGGTCCCCCCTGACTGATTTCTAAATACCTACAAAACAACATAATCCTCTTTCCCACTCCTCCAAGGAAAGCAATAACTACAACTGCCCACTAGACCTTGAACACGCGATAGTCAAATAAGGGACCTGGTGTGACTAGGATGCTCTGTACTTCTTACTTAATGATTGAAAAAACAAAGAAATTATACTGAAAACCCCTGTTCAGAAAAGTGATGGAGATGGGTTTTCCTCATCCCCATAAGTGATTATGCCTCCTTCCTCAAGGTAAGCATTAGTCTTGGATACAAAAGTCTTTGCTCTGCTAATTAACCATAGTAACTAACCTCTTGCATAGCTGGGTGTGGGACCTTTGGGATTTGGACTAAATCCTGCCTTCATGCTTGGGCCACAGAGAAATGCATTTTGTGCTTATTGTGGCTCAAATACAACAGATCTTTAAAAGTCATTAATGATAGTGCTTATAAAGGATGGAAAAGTCTTTTCCTCACAGGGGGAGGGGGGTGACAGTCTTACTTATCTCTAGGGCAGGATTTTGTCAGTGGAAAATGGGAAAAGTATTTCAAGAAGATTGCTTTCAGATTTTAGATAGGCATATAACAAATTCTGAAAACATCTGCCATAATCCTGTATTTTTTTTTTTAACATAAGGGTAAGCTGGAGAATGCTGTTAGATTCTGAGTTCACATTGTCACACCTACAGATACATTGGTGTCAGATCGCCCCATCACATGATACATGAAATGTAATCCCTGAACCTAATTTCACGTGCTATTTTTCTGAGCTTTCTCTTAAAAAGCTGGGTGACTTCTTGGGTAGCAGCAATTTACCTTTCACACATCAGTAATAATCAAGGTGCCTGATTGCCCTGAATAACATTCCTGGCTGTCAGAATATTTCAAGGCTATGAATTAGCATTTCAAAACCTTTTGAAACCAAGGATAGGAGGGCTTTTTCCCTTAGCTGAAGGTTCCCCTGGCTGCAAAGAAGCAACTGCTAAATGCACACCTGGAGAAGCCATGTTTTTCTACCAGAATACTGCAAAGAGTTCTCAAAATAAAAAACCTGTCATCAACCTTGAGCAACATTCTGGTTCAATAATCACACAACCTGAAATTCCCAAGAATGGTCTAAGTTCAAATATTATAGTCAGTGTCCCTAAAACTCATTAAAGAACGCTGGAAATTCCAACACGTTGGTTTACACATAAAAACAACATTTTTCTAGATTGTTTCTCCAGCCTAAGAAGCAGCATAAAAATCATTTGTTGGGCCACAGCCTCTACTTTTGAATTTGGACAACTTCATTCCAAGAAAATCTGGAGTCATCAAAATATGACAATGACCTTAAAGATTCCTTGTTAACAGTCTGAGACTCGGGGACTAAAAATCTACTGAAATACAGGACTGATTCAGGAACAAAACCACCAGATTTGATCTGTTATTGCTTTCACAGCCATATCCCATGCCACCATATGTACTGTTTCTCCAGTCCTGTTCTGTACTAAAAACTAGTCCTGGATCCCCATTGCCCACCATCAATTCTAAAAGAATGGTTCCAAAACCAGTGGCATCAGCAACACCTAGGAACTTACTAGACATGCACATTCCCTCCCCCGACCCCTCCAGCAAGAGAAGAGCCCAGCAATCAACCTGTGTATCTGAGGCCTGCCAAAATATGACAGCCACTTTGCCTAGACTCTACACCATCCTCCACTGGAAGCCCAAGTTCTAGCCATGGCTGAATCTCCCCTTTAGGCCATATGAATCACTCAACTCATACACCTAGAACAGGATACTTTCCTCACCTCGCTCTTCTACTGCCACTCTTGTCCTTTATTTTTAGGAAAGGTACCTGGGACTGGGCCCTTCCCTATCGCTTTCACCTGCCTTCTATACCTCTCTGGGAACTGTGGGCTCTGTTGGTTGGACCAGCATGTTCTACCACTCCAGAAGAACATGATAGGCTTAGCCCAGTGCGAAGCAAATAGCCTAAGGGGAGTTAACTGAGGTCATCACGGTAGAATCTTTTTTCTTGATTTTATGCTCTTTTCTAAACATTTGTTACCTGCCCTGTGTGATCACACTTGAGTACTAGTTAGCTACTGACGAAACAGATAAACAATCTGGTGTTCTGCAAAAAGCATTATGACTTCCCAAAATGCCTGCTGCATGTGTCCTGAAGCTCACGACTGGTACCATTCAGGAGGCAGTTAACGTGGCCACCCTAGACTGCTGCGTGCTGCTGCATACATTTATCCTTATGTACCCTACCCTAGGCAAAGTGGCTACTATTTTGTATAAATATGCACACACACATTTGCACACATACCCACTATGTGCAATACGTCCAATTTCCTCTGACAGATGTCATTCTCCATACCCTGACACTCCCCTTCCCAGTCCCTAGTACTCAAGATTCACTCACTTTCTGCCAAACGTAGACCTTGTGCTTGGACTTGCCCGCTTCGCTTTTCCCATCTGGATAAGTCTTTTGTTGTTGCTGTTGTTTCTGTTTTGAGACAAAGTCTCACTGTGCAGTCTATGCTGGCCTTGAACTCACTATGTTGCCCAGGATGGCCTTGAACTCATGATCTTCCTTTCGCAGCCTCTGAAGGGCTGGGATTACAAACTTGTACCACCATGCCTGGCTGAATCTCATGATGCAAAACATCTGGCCTCCTTAGCATCTATTGCCATTTTTCATTCTTTTCCTTAAAGCTACCTTTTGTTTTCTTTGTTTTTGTTTGTTGAGTGTCTACCATGGGTCAGTATCTTATAGGCCCTGATCTTCACAAAAATCCAGTAAGTCACATATAATCATACCCACTTTATGGATAAGAAAAATAATGATTTTAATGCACAATGCTAACTCTTAAGACTTGGCTGTCTGGGACCACTTAGGGTCAGAAAATAGAGCCCTATCTACTTCCACAGACTACATTCAATATAATGCAATAATTAATGTTCATACAGATGACCTGAGTCAATAAGAAAAAGCTGGATTGTGCCTGGGTACTCTGTATAAAAAGGCAGGTAAGCATAAGATACAATTGACTATTATTCGAAATAATGAAGATGACATAAAAATTGTTGCATTTGGGGGCTGAGGGTGTAGCTCAGTGGTACAGCATTGGCCTAGCATGCGCAAGACCTGGGTTCCATCCCCAGCACCACACAGATACAAAGACGCAGACACACACACACACACACACACACACAAAGTGCTACACTTCACGGAGCAGGTGTCATGCTCTAGAAATTTTACGACATGGAACTTCTCAAATTTAATCATGAGGCCGTGGGTCAACAGTACAGCCTGCTTGCCTGATGGTTTAATGGTGATGTTTTGTAAACACCTACAATCAGATGAATTATAACAAGAAGGAAGAAACAGCAATGGAAAATACCTGAAAAACCAATGAAAACAAAAAGACACAGATGCGTGAAACAGAGAGCAAAGGAGGTCAGCAGGAGGCAGACAGGTCACACCACTGCCCCTGGAAAGCAGATCACCAGGAAGAGCAGAAAGTGAACAAGACCAGGCTAACCCTAGCAATCACCAGTAAAGAGGTTCAGGAGTCATGGGATCTGCATGCAATCAACCAGTCACACTTGAAATGGAGGATTAAGTGATGAAATTACTTCAGCCAACATACTCCCATTGCCCACTGTTTACATAGTAAATTCAGTGTGGTCAAAAACTAAATTGGTCTCAGGAAGCCTTAGGAGTCTTCTGGTCATGGCAGAAATGGAGTGAAGGAGAAAGAAGGCATGACAGGGATGAGATAGAAGGGGGGAAGCAAAGATGATGCATGCCAGTCTTCAGTAACATGCTCTTCAGCCATAAGAGCTCCATTCAACTTTTACTTGATTTCCCCACTGAGTTTCCACATCTGAGTCTGTATGAAGAAAGACTCCTGAGGCTAAAGCACACTGGAAGAGCAGGTAGGGCAACAAGGCAGCTCACGTAACCACAGAGGGTTTTCTGCTTCGTGGAAGGCATCCTCTTTACTATCCCCTTCCTCCCGCTCTCTTCATCCTTGTGCTGAGCCAGCCTCGACACCCATCAGTTCCTCCTTCAAAAGACCACCCCAGCCAGAATGCCTCTCTCCTGGACTCCAGCAATAGCCTCCCAACTGGCTTCCAGCTGTCAGTCCCCCCATAAGCCTGTCCACTCTCCACACTTCTCACCTGCCTGGGTACACTTGCCTGGCATCCCCAGTGGCCCAGAAGGGACAAAGCATCCTGACCAGCCTCAGAGACTATCTCGGGGCACTCCAACTCAGCTGTTACCATTAATAGCCCTGTGTTTGTCTATTTTGCATGACTATAATGAAACCCCTTAAGCAGGCTAACTTTGTAAAGAAAAGAGGTTTACTTATTATTACTTCAGTTCTGGAAGTCCAAACTCAGCTGGCCCCACTGGTTCGGCCACTGGTATGGATCTTACGGCAGTGACATCACAATGGCAAGGGCACATGTGGGAAGACGAGATCACATCTCAAGACAGGAAGCCAGAGAGAAACTGGGGTCCCACAAGCCCTTCCAAGGGCACATTCCCAAATGTCCTAAAGACCTCCCATCAGGCCCTACCTTTCAAAGGTCCCAAAGGTCCCTTTCAAAGGCCCTACCTCCCAATGTCACCATACTGAAAACCAAACTTACAGCATATGAGCTTTTGGGAGACACACTCAAATCTCACATATATCACAGGGAACCCTCCCGGCTTCAGAAGGGGAGGTATTTCCTGGTCTCCCCACATCTTAATGAACTGATCATTTCACTGCTGCCTGGTCCCCCAACTGAATTTGGTGAAAGCGAAGTGAAGATGATGTATCCAAGCCACATTCTATGATTCCATTGAGTAAGCCACCCCCTACCTACCCTAGGAGCTACTGTGTAGGGCAAAAGGATGTTCCATAGAAACAACTGCTGTGGTGTGAACACACCCTGAGGAAACGCAGAGGGCTATACGACACACTACCAGTGTGAACATACTTCCTTTCACTTTCAGAAAGAAAGGGTTCCCTCCATCAATGCTTGATAACTGTTCTTACCAAATTTCTCCTACAGGCTCTGGGCCCTCTGCCTTTATCACATCTCAGAGGGTGGAAACCTTACTTCAGGATTCTCAGCAGCCCCAGGAAAGCTGGATCAAGTGCTCATGAATCACACTCTGGGATCACAGGCATGTTCCCAATGAGCTGTACTAATGGCCTCACTCATCCTGGACAGTAGCCTCTGATTGAGGGCCATGGCCATCCAGCCAGACCTTCAGAACGGGCTCTAACCCAAACCATTCAGCCCAGGGCCCTTCACTGCCCCCATTATCCACTAGCAACCAGACAGGCCACCTTCCCTACCTGAAACCCTCCAACAGCTTCCATAGTCCTCAGAATAACCTCACAGTGCACACAAGATGGTGGCCCTCCTGCTTTTCTCTTCTTTCTCCTTCCTCCCCACTGGCCTCTTCTCTGCTCCTCAAGGATGGCAAGCTCTTTGCTGCCTCAGGACCTCCACACTTATTCTCCTGACCTGGAATGGCCTTATCTCCAATCTCTGCAGAGCTGGCTGCTTTGCCTCTTTCTGGTCTCAGGGAGCCACTGGTGCCTTGTCTTACAACTGCCCTCCACTCACTACCTGGTACTAGCTCCCATTGTCTATTTCCTTAACATCTGTCCTCTCTCTAGAAACCTCGCTTTTCCATTGTGGGCTTCACAGCATTTAGAACTCTGCCTGGAAATAGCGGGTGTTCGGTAACTGATCGTTGGTTGAGTGAGTGAATGAAAAGTCAGTAAACGAATAAATAACACATAGATGCATGGATTAGTGCATGAATGAATGCAGCAAAATGAGCAGAAGCATCTCAGATCAAATGGGACCCACCTGTGGTCCTCAAATCAACTGGTTGCCCCTCACCTAGAGGGGCCAAAGCCTCACAGATTCCCATCCAGCCTCTCCTGAGCCTCCCTGGTAGCTGTTAACCCAACCAAGATGCTGCCAAGAAGGCATGTGTGCTCTGTTCCTCTTTTTCATAACACAGATAAAACTTTTATACTGTCCATTTAAACCACCATTGTTTGGCCCTCCCCTAAGGAAACTTCAAAACTAAAATTCCTTTCTCCCCTCATTTTGCCCCTTTGTTGCAACAGAAATGCTCCATTTACCATTCCTAAAGAGCCATTAGCATCCCAAAGCTCTTGTTGTGCTGCTCAGCTGGAGGCCTGTGTTCCTGATGGACGGCTGGGCTTAGGCAGAGATGCACGGGCTGAAATGCAGCCCCTTGATGCTGCCCCTGCCACTTGGCATGATCTCCCTCCTCCTCACTGCCAAACTCAAGTTGCCCCCCTTATTTCAGATATTTAGCATGTATTTGCTTTCTCCGACTCTTGTTCTTGCAAAATTTCTCTCCCCTCTCTTTCTTTCTGTCTCATAAGGGCACCTTTTGATAAATACTGCATGGGGGAACTTTTTCATTTCCATGAAAGACCCCTTCGACAAGGCAAGATGAATATCCCCATTATAGAACAAACACGGGGGTGGGGGTTAATCCTTCCCTGCTCGAGCCCTCCTTCCCTTCACCCTTCATCCCTATTCAAAGAGAATGCAGAAGCCATTTCCCCCGTGAGGACAAACCTGGGTAGGCAGCTTGCCGCAGTGAAGGGTCTTGTGTCACCATGCTTTGAACAGGGCTGCTTGAGTGATTCACCGGCAAGGTAACACCTCAGCTCATCAGGGATCTATTCTGTGTAGCACACTATTCTATTGCCCTGCTGCTGAAATTAGCTTGGAAATCAGATGAAACCTTTCCTATGTGCAGCCTAAAATACCAGAGGGCAGGGACCCAATGGAGATTCATGCCAAACAAACAGCAGACCACCCAGCCCTAGGAAAGGAATCTCAGCAGGCCTGAGGAGCTTGTCTTAGAGTGATAATGATGTGTGTGCCTGCCTGGGGCCAATGCATTCATGGCAAGACGGCCACCTTCATGAGCCCTCCATTATGGGAAGCAAAACACTTTTTCACTCATGAAACCACTAGCTCCAGGAGCCATTTGCTGGCTCCTTCTACAACTGGTCATTCCATTGGTGTGAACAGATTTCTTTCATTTCTGGTGCAAGCCCTCTGAAGAGGCTACCCAGGTGCAAGACACTGAAGTTTTTTTCACTGTTTTTTGTAATTCTCAGTGATGTCTTTGCATAAGAGAGGAGAGCCTCAGTGTTTACCATGAATGGCACAGCTAACTAAACCAGCATATTCATACCGTCCAGTATAATGCTCCAGGTATAAACATGGACTTACATGTGTGCTCATGGACAGGACTCATGATATGTAGAGTATGGTACCAGGTATGCATCAAAACAACGTCCATGACTGACACACACAAGACACGTGTTATCTCTGTCCCCATCACAGCTCTGGTATTTAGTAGGTCCTCAGTAGCTGTTTTTAGAATAGCATTGGCTTCAGCTAACTTGCTACTTAAATGAGTTTGCTATTGTTACTCATTTAAGTAGATTATTAATTTAAGTCCTTAAATTAATGAAGAACCAGGCCTTGAAGTAGATTGTTCTTTGGTGCTGAACTAGACAAGGATATAGGTGGCAAAATAGTGGGGGTCAGAGGGTAGCAAATTCTGTGGGCTGTTTATGTAAATCCACTCTTACTGGACCACAGCCACACCCATCTGTTTATGTCTTGTCCATGGCTGGATTCCGTGTAAGAGCAGAGTTGAGTAGTTGCAACAGAGAGCATGTGGCTTGCAAAGCCTAAAATAGTAATTATCTGGCCATTACAGAAAAGTTCACTGACCCTGGTCCAAAGCCCTTCTCCCAGTCCAGCCCCAGTTCTTCTAGTACTTGGGGGATACGGAAAGGAACTGGCTGTTACAGCTGCTGCTACAAGACTCAGTGGGGCTTGGGAGAGTTGTTGTAAAAAGCCTGGAATAATAGGTACTTTATGAGAGATGTGATCAAAATATATAGTGAATGTTTAAATTTTAAAAAATTATTACAGTAAAAATCACATTGTCACTACTCCCCTTCCCTCACTTTCCCTGACTTCAAACACACTTATCCCATTATTCTTACCACTTTCTTGGGCAGTTTTGGAAGTCCTCTGTTGTGAGTGTCTTTGCAAAGTGTGATCAAAAACATGGTGAATGCTGCTGTCAACTGGGACCCAATGGAAAAGCAATCTTGTTAAAAACATTACAGTGTGTCCTTGTCCACCTTATTCACTGGATCTGGAACCATGTAACTTCTGGCTCTTCCCCAAAAGCAAAATGACCATGAAAAGTAAACATTTTGAATCTATTCAGGATACTTAGGCAGCCAGGACAGTGCAACTAAAGACACTCATGAAAGAAGACTTACAGAACTGCTTGAGAAAGTGGCAAGAATGCAAGGTCAGTGTTTGAACCAAGGCAGAGTATTTTGAAGAGGATTAATGGCAATGTATCTTTTATTATAATTTTTAAAATGTGGTCATTCACCATATATTTTGATCATACCTCATACAAATGATACTTTAAAAAAATGCCCCTTGGGGATAGAGTGCCCCAGGTCCTGAAGGTGTTCCAGAAATGACATGGATGGGTATCTAAGCAGAGTCACTGATGGGCAAGGACTGTCATCCAGTGGTTGAGATTATTTAAAAAGTCAGACATATGTATTGCTGCATAGCCCTCCTTTCCCTGAGCACCTGGTTTTGTAGCTTTTCTTTGGGTGTTAGTGCTTTCATTTGTCCTATACCTTGTATTCCAAATCAACCAGCTACAAAGCTCATCACATGGCCTTGTCTCTCCAGTACACAAATAAATTTGTTGGCAAAAGCCCCTTCTAACCCAGGTCCTCTGTGGGCATTAGCTATAGAACTTCTGAAATGCTTCCTGTCCTAAGTGCTCGCCCCACTCCAGCAGACTTGGATCCCCTCAAGGACAGAGACTCTGGCTTATATCTTTGTGTCCTCAGAGCCTAGCAGGATGCCGGTATATGCAAGTGTATTTATTCTAGATTTATTGCTGATAAACAGACAGACTTACTTATTACCAACAGATAGATGTCTTTTTGTATGCAGGTGTGTTTCTCTAGGGTGGGCAATGACAGGTGGGATCACCTGGTTATAGGGAAAACACATTTAAAATGCACTTAGTCACACCAATGTTCCATGACTGTGCCCTTAACTCTGGCTCCCTCTATTCCAAATGCATACCTTTGGTCATATGGGTGAGCCAAGGTACAAAACATGGAGAGGCCTATGTAAAAATATGGCCCCAAAGACTACCTAGCACTATTTTCCTTTATTTTAAAATAATTAAGGGGACTGGGACATGGGGAGACAATGGTCAAAGGACACAAAGTCACTCATCAATTAGGATGAATAAGTTGTGAGGATCTATGGCATAGGATAGTAACTATAGTTAACAATAATATATTGTTCACTTGACAGTTGCTATGAGAATAGATCTTAAATGTTCTTACCACATACAAAAAATTACTATGTGAGGTCAGATATGTTAATTAGCTTGATTATGGTAATCATTTCACAGTATATTTGCACATTAAAATATCGTGTTGTATATCTTAAATGTATGTAATTTTTATTTACCAATTATACCCCAATAAAGCTGGGGAAAATAAAATACAGTGGTTCCTCAGTATCCACAGAGGATTGGTTCCAGGATCCCACCATGCGTACCAAAATCTGTGGACGCTCAAGATCCCTATGTAAAATGACATAATACTTGCATAGACTCTATGTACATTCCCCCATATACTTCAAATCATCTCTAGATTACTTATAATACCTAAAACAACGTAAATGCTACGTTAGTAGCTGTTACACTATATTATTTAGGGAATAATGACAAGAAGAAAAGTCTGTACGTGTTCAGCTTATTTTGTTAACATTTTCAGTCTCAGTTGGATTCACAGCCTGCTGATACAGAGGGCAAACTGTACATGTATGTCAAAATATGCTGTATTTAACAAATGGATGGTCTCTTCATTTCGTTTCATTTCATTTTGTTTTGGTTTGGTTTGGTTTGGTTTGTTCGGTTCGGTTCAGTTTGGTTGAAACAAGGTTTTACTATATAGCCTAGATTGGCCTTGAACTTGTAATCCTCCTGTTTCAGCCTCCCAAGAACTGAGATTACAGGTATATGCCACCATGCCTAGTAATATCTATAATTTTATTTGTCAATTATACCTCAATAAAGCCAGGGAGAAAATAATTAGTAAAGAAACCACCCCAGCACATACAGCCACATACTTCAAAGTGGGGAGAAGCTAAAGACAGGTGCAAGACCCGCCAGCCCTGGGTCTGTAGTGCAGGCTCAACTGCCAGCAGAACACAGGCCGTGGGCGCGCCGGCTTGGATCTACCTCCGATGAATAGGTCCAGGGTCAGCAATGGAGCGGCCAGAGGAGGGCTCCGAGACAGGTTCTTGGCATTCCTGGATGGGGGCAGGAGAGCTACCAGGGATGGGCTGGCTTGTCTGTGAGCTCTGAGAAGGTGGATTTCTGCACTCAAATGCCAAGCCAGGCCTGGCACCAGCAAGGTTGAGCCTTCTTTTGTGTCTGAAAACCCTTTTTGTTTGAAGTCGGTATAACTTTAAGCAGCCTGCCAAGCAGAGTCTGTGAGAAAGTTCCTAGGCCAGCCTGCTTCCCGGGCCCCCACAGTGCTCTCTGCCCTTGCCAGGGCCACTTCCCCATCTCAAGCTTGCTCAGAATCCTTCCTTTCCTGGGATGCACCTTTTCCCAGCCACCAGACCAAGGGGGCCAAGGTGGCTTCTTGCCAGGCTGAAATGGCCCAGAAGAGAGGATTCGTTCTTTCACTCCAAGGCGAGAGGGGACCAGAACCGAAGCATTGGGAATGTCTGAGTGCCTGTACAGCTGGGGAGGACTGGCACTTACTTCCAGGACACCTGGTAATGCAAACACTACATATAGCATTTCACATCCATCATTTCCTATGTCCAATGATTCCAGGGTATAGATACTACTGCTCCTATTATACACATGAAGAAACTGAGGCCAAGAAAGATTCCTGTTCCAGCTAGCATACAATGGAGCGAGAATCCAGCTAAGGCTTGTATGACTCCAAAACCCAAGATCTTCCCACTACACCAAGGGTTTCAAATCGGGATTCATTACACTTGAGGATAGTGACTTTTAAAAAATGTTTCAACTTGAAATAATTCTAGACTTACAAAAAAAAATTGCAAAATGGTTCAAAGAATTTCTGTGTAGCCTTTACTCAGTTTCCCCAGACATTAATGATCTGACTTATCCTATGATGATCAAAACCAGGGAATTGAAATCGATACAATACCATTTATCTGATCTGAAAACTATCAAATTGCACCCACTGTCCCCTCTTTAGGTCCTTTTTTGGCCCAGGATGGATCGAATCCAGACTCTTACCTTGCACGTATATTTCACATCTCCTTAGTCTCCTTTAACCTGGGACAGTTTGTCAGTCTTTAATGAACTTGATACTCTTGAAGAGTGCTGTCCAGTTATTTCTAGAATCTCTCTCTTTTGGGATTACCTGTTGTTTCTTCATGACTAAATTCAAGTGTTTTTTGTTTTTTTGTTTTTTTGTTTTAATGTGGGTACCGGGAGTCAACCTCAGGACCTCGCACTTACCAGCAAACACTTGTGCCGCTGAGCGATATCACCAGCACTTTTTTTCCTTTATGCGGGTTCCGGGAGTCAAACTCAGGACCTCGCGCTTGCCAGGCAGGCGCTTATGCCGCTGAACTATCTCACCGGCCCATCAAGTGTATTTTTAGCAAGAATCCCACAGAAGCCACGGTGTGTCCTTCCAAGCGCCTCCTATCAGAGGGCACATGAAGTCAGGGTGTTCTGTCACTGGCGATGTTAATTCTGATCACTTAGTTGATGTGGCATCTGCCAGGTTTCTTCACTATAAAATACTCTTTTTTCCTTTTATTATAACTGCAGAAAGAGGCTCTGACTAGAACTGTATGAAGACCCTACTTCTCATCATATTTTCACCCAGTAACGTTTTTTTCTTTCTGCGGTACTGAGGATTGAATGCAGAGCCTTTGCGCTGCCCTGCACCCCCAACCCTTTTTTAAATTTTACATTTTGAGAAAGGGTTTCACTAAGTCATTAAGTTGTCTGGGCTGGACTCGAACTTGATATCCTTCAGCCTCAGTCTCCCAGAGTGCTAGGATTATAGGCATATGCCACAACACCTGGCTTTTCACTCAATAACTTTAGCAGACCTCAGGATTCCTGCCTGTAACTACCATTACTGGAAACTCTCTGACAAATGGTGACTTTCTATATTACCAAGCTCCCTACATTTATTACCTGCAATTCTACTGGAAGGAAAAGTAATAGTGACTCTTAAAACTCTGTGTTCATTTGTTTCATCTAAAGCACTCACCAAAATGCAGATTTCCAGTACCCACACCCAGAGATTTGACTTCATGAAGCCAGGAGAGGGCTCAGAAATATATATTTTATTAATCATTTCCCAATCCCCACAAGGTTGGGTTTTTAAAAATTCATACATAATTCACACACCATACAACATTTTTTTTTTTTTGGTATGGAGAATTGAAACAGGATCTCATACTAAGCTTTATCACCAACTCTTCATTTATTTATTTACTTTTATTTTGAAACAGGGTCTCACTTACCCAGGCTACAATCTACCCATTTAAGTGTATGATTCCAGGGTTTAGTTCAATGGCAGAGTGATTGCCTAGCATGTGTGACACCCAGGGTTTGATGTCCAGCACCACAGAAAGGAAAGAAAGAAGGGTGGGGAGAGGAGGGAAGGAAAGGATTCCATGGTTCTATCTTAGCATATTCACAAGGTTGTGCATCACCACTAATTCTAGCACAGTATTTTTTTTTTTTTTTTGGAACTGGGAATTGAATTCAGGACTTCGTGCTTGCCAGGCAGGCACCATGCCACTGAGCTATATCCCCAGCCCCTAGTACAGTATTTTCACTGCCCCTATTAAAAACCCATATCCATTAGTAGCCACTCTCCATTCATTGTTTCTTTGGTCTTTGGCTACCATTAGTCTGTTTTCTGTCTCTATGGATTTGCCCATTCTGAATTCCTCATATAAGTAGAACTATGTCAGACATGATTATGTGATTCTGACTCACTTCTTTCAGTTAATATCATGTTTTTAAGGTATATCCATGTCTTACATGTATCAATGCTCCATTCCTTTTTATGGCGGAATAATACTTCTTTGTATGAGTGTACCACATTTTATTTATCCATTCATTAGCTGGTGAACATTTGGCCTATAATCACTTTTTGGCTATGGATAGTATGAATAATGCTCTTACGAACATTTACAGACAGGTTATTGAGTGGCTATGCATTTTTGTTTTTCTTAGGTATGTACCTAGGAGTTTGGAATTGGTGGGTCACACCATAACTCTTTAACCTTTCAAGGAACTATTTTCAAAAGTGGCTGCATCATTTTACGTTCCCATCAGCAGTGTGTGAGGGTTCCGATTTCTCCACATTTTCAAGAATGCTTGTTATTATCTGTCCTTTTGACTAAAGCCGTCCTCATGGGTATGAAGTAGTATCTCACTGTGGTTTTGATTTGCATTTCTCTAAAGGCTAACCATCTTGAGCATCTTTTCATATGCTTATTGGTTATCTGTATATCTTCTTTGGAGAAATACCTACTCAAATCCTTTGCCTGTTTTTAAATTGGGTTGTCTTTTTAATGTTTAGTTATAAGACTTATTTATATATTTATTTTTATATATTCTAAACCCTTATCAGATACGATTTGCAAATATTTTCTCCCATTCTGTGGGTTGTCTTTTCATTCTAAACCCTTATCAGATATGATGTGCAAATATTTTCTTCTATTCTGTGGGTTTTTTCATTCTGAACATTTATCACATATGTTGCAAATATTTTCTCCCATTCTATGGGTTCTCTTTTCATTTTCATGATATTATCCTTTGAAGCACAAGTTTTTATTAAAAAAAATTTTTTTTTTTGTACAAGGGATTAAACCAAGGGCTTTCACACTGAGCTGTATTCCCAGCCCCAGTTTAAAATTTTGAGATAGGGTCTTAAGTCACTAAGTTGCCCAGGCTGGGCTTAAACTTGTCATTCTCCTGTCTCAGCTCTCAAGAGTGCCAGGATTACAGATATGCGCCACCACATCCATCTTAAAATTATGATAAAATTCAATTTCGCTGCCTTTGGTTTCCACAAAGGATTTGGTGGTGGGGGGGTTGAGACAGGGTCTTACTATGTAGTTTAGGCTGACCTTGAACTCACAGCAATCCTCCTGCTTCAGCCTCCCAAGTGCTGGGCTTATAGCCATGTACCACCACACCCTCCACAAAAGATTTTGATGCAAGTGGTCCATAGACCACTCTCCATGAAAAATTCCCAAGGGTTTGGTAAAGATAACATGGAGGTTATATTTTTTAAATGTATTATTAGCATAAAGTTATTCATAGTATTAATTATTCTTTTTTTGAGGGGTGATGCTGGGAATTGAAACCAGACCTTGAACATGCTAGGCACATGTTCTACCACTGAACTACACTCCCAGCCCTTTTTCTTTCAGTCTTTGCTGGATCTCTATTTATATTTCTTTTTCATTCCTAATGTTGTTTATTAGTGTCTCTTTTTTTCTTGACCAGTCTTTCTAGATATTTGCTTATTTTCATCCGTCTTCCAAACAAACCACTCTTGGCTTTGGTTGATCTTCTCTACTGAATATTTGTTTTTTAGTTCAATGGCTTCTGCTCTTATTTTTATCTCTTCCTTATACTTCCCCTTCTTTCTGGCTTATTCTATTAAATTTTTCCCCAATTTCTTAAACTGGGTGCTTAGTTCATTAACTTTCAGCCCTTCTCGTGCTTCTGGTATTCTCTGAAACCCAGTCCTCTCTTTAGAATCCCATCTTTCTTCCATGTATTAATCACCCCTTGGCAAGAGGAAGAGGAGAAACAGAGGCAGGCGTGAAGCTGGGTAGCCTGCCCATCCCCATAGGAAGCCATCTATGGAAATGCTCTTCTTGAGAGCTGAGAGCTCCCGGGGGCTGTTGTTTCCAGAGCCAAACTGAGCCATTTGGGGTCATATTTTATTACAGGAGGTGGCACCCTGCGGCAGCAACTCCTTGTGGCCTCACCATCTTGTCCTTGCAGACTTACTTGTATTTCAGCAAATCTCCTTTGCCAGGCCAAAAGGCAATGAGGCAGATGCTCATGTAAAGAGGGAAGGAGCCAAAGCAATAAACTCAGCCCCAGCTGTCAGCTCAAACTGCTCCAGCTTCAGGCGAGGAACCATCGTCTTGTCCTTTTCTTTGCTTCTAATCCTTATTCTCAGTTACTTCTATCGCTGGAAATACGAAATAATAAACCCCCCAAACCATCATCATTGAATGTGAGTCCAGGAAGGGACTGAGAGGTCATCTATCCAACCCCCTCTTTGCGCTGAGACCGAGGTCTACATACTCCATTCAAGTTCATGGTACAGTGCACTTTTTTTAGTGTCAGTGGAAAATAACTAGCTTTGGGCTGGAGTGTAGCTCAGTGGTAGAGAATATGCTTATCATGTGTGAGGCCCTGGGTTCAATCACCAACACACACACAAAAATAAACAAACAACCCCCAGTTTACTGCAAAACTCATTCTGCTCTGAATTCTACTTTTCTGATGTTATTTTGTGATCCTGTGTTTTCACTTTGCACTCAATTGCTTTATATATTTTTATATATTTAATTTTAAAAGACTAAATGACTATATCACTTCATTCATCAAAGATTGAGAGTTATATGTTAGTCTTCCAGTAATGTGTTTTTTGTCCCAAGGAGACAAAAGCAAAACAAGGATATAGACTTTCCAAACAATATAATCACAATAGAACTGATTTAACTAAAATGTTGAACTTTGTACACTAAAAATAGTCTTTTAGTCATCCACAGAACACACAGGCAATCTTACATACATACGAGACTATTTCAAAAAACAAACAAAAAAAAAAACTATCAGCTGCAATAAAATTGGTCATTAACTTTAATAAAATATTTCATTAAAGACCTAATCTGGAAATTAAAAACCAACTTATAAATAACTACAGGAACAAAAAGAATGTCAAAACTGCAGGGATAACAGTCACTGTAAAAGCAATGACAAATGAGGACAGTGCACATCCCTATGTGGTCAAAGCTATTCTGGAGAGGAAAAGTCATTGCCTTAAGTGGTTTCATTGCTAAACAGGAATAAGAATATATTATTAGCTGAATTTGAGCATTGAACTAAAAAAACTAGAAGGATGACAAAAAAGCCTAAGAAATTAGTAAAGATAAAAAATTTGAGAGTTAGAAAACAAGTGTTCAAAAACAAGCAGGAGCCTCAAATAGTAAAGAGATAAGAACATCAGCTTTGAAAGCAGACGGATCCTGTTTGAATCCCAGCTCTGGGTCTTATAGCTGTGTGACTTTAGACAAATTAAATGTCTTAATCGCTCAGCCATCTTTATTCATTTTTACTTTTTTGTGTGTGTATGGGTACAGGGGGTCAACCTCAGGACCTCGCGCGCCAGCAGGCGCCCGTGCCGCTGAGCAATATCACCGGCCCTTTCTTCGTATGTGGGTTCCGGGAGTCGAACTCGGGCCCTCACACTTGCCAGGCAGGCGCTTACGCCACTGAGCCATCTTACCAGCCCTCAGCCATCTTTAAAATGAGAATCATAGTATTAATTCGTAGAATTGTAAAGACTGTAAAAATTAAACCATGCACCCAAGGTACTTAGCACAGGACCTAGCACACAGTAAGTGTTCATAAATATGATCAATTATTATCATCATTTTCACAAATATCAAGAAAGCAAACAAACCTAGGCAAAGAGTGAGAATAAATGTCCACTATTAGAAATTAGAAAGACGATACTGCCACATATGGAAATTTTTAATATACTTCTAGTGATTGCCATATATAACTCTATGCTTAAAAAATGAAAATCTGGGTAAAGATTATTTTCTTGGAAAATAAATTACTATATTTGACTCCAAAAGCAGTTGAAAAATTCCTGAATAAACATACAAGCATGGAATAAATTGAAATGGTTATCAAATAACTATTTCCAAAAATGGAACGGCCCAGATGGGCTAATTCTACCAAGTCTACAAGGACCAGCTATTTCTCATGCTACTTAAACTATCCCAGAACACAGAAAAGAATGGAAACTCCCCACTTCATTTTATAAAGCAAGAACAGCTTTAATACAAAGGCAAATATAAGGACAGAGATGTTCAGAGAAACATCGCTTTTGAACTTAGATATAAAAATGTAAAATAAAATATTAAAGAACATTACATCACCAAATAGAATCGCCAACATCCAACATCACCAACATTCCAAGAATGTTATTTAAACTTAGGCAATTATAAAACCACAATAAGGTATCACTTCATACTCACCACAATAACTATCATTAGAAAAAGGGCCAGTGATATCGCTCAGTGGCACAGGTGCCTGCTGGCAAGCGCGAGGTCCTGAGTTCGACTCCCGGTACCCACATTAAAAAAAAAAAAAAGATACACATAGTAAGTGTTGACGAAGATATAGGGAAACTGGAATCCTCACATGCTGCTGGTGGGAACATGAAATGGTGTAGCTGCTGAGAAATCAGTCTGGCAGTTTCTCAAAAAAAAAAAAAAAAAAAAACAAGAGCTGCCATATGACCCAGTAATTCCATTCCTAAGGAAATAAAAGCACATGTCCACACAAAAACCTGTACACCCATGATCACAGCAGCATTATTTATAATAACCAAAAATTGAAAACAACTGACTTGTCCATCAATTGATGAATGAGTAAATAAAATTTGGTATGTTCATATGATGGAGTATTTATTTAACCACAAAAAGGAATAAAGCACTGATAAACACTACAACATGGGTAAAACATGAAAACACAATGTTAATTGAAAGGGCTTAGTCACAAAAGGCTACATGTTGTAAAATTCTATTTGTACCAATTGTACAGAATAGGCAAATCTACAGCAATGAAAAATAGATTCTTTGCCCCAGCAAGTGTGGGGAATGGAAAGTGACTGCTAAAGGATACAGAGTTCCTTCTGAGGATGACAAAAATGCTCTAAAATTAATTTTAATGATGGTTCCATCACTCTATGAATACACTCAAAAACACTAAGTAGTATATTTTCCATGGGTGAATTGTATAGTATGTGAATTATATCTCAGAAATTAATATGTTAACAGTCAAAGCAGGAAAACTGTATTGTTATTTTGCCAGGCACAGTGGTACACACCTATAATCCCAGCACTTGGGAGGCTGAGGCAGGAGGAGTGCCACGAGTTCAAGACCAGCTTAGGCTACACTGTGAGTTCAAGTCCAGCCTGAACTACAAAGTGAGACTCTGTCTCAAAAAACCAAAAAGAAAAAAGAAAAAATGTATGATTATTTTGGTTAATATGTGAAGGATTAACATTCTACATATTCTTGTATGAAAAAATATAAAAAGAGCAAACCTCCCAGTACCTCGGGTATAGAGTCTACTCTATTGAATGCAATAAAGAATATCTTTCCACAACTAGTACCAAACAACATATTCAATGATGAAACTCTAGAAACTTTCTCTCTTCAATCAGGATCAAGACAAAGGTGCATTTATTATTATCATATATCATTACTTTGAAGTTGTGGCCAATGCAGTAAGACAAGAAAAGTAAATAAAGATTCAAGTATGGGGAAAGAAGATCTAAAATATTCATGATTTGTGGTTTATAACTGAAGTCCAAGAGAAAAGAACTAACTAAAAACACTATAAGAACTGATTTTAAGAATTCAGCTGGCCTGGTGTTGCAAGCCTGTAATCCCAGCACTCTGGAAGTGGAGGCAGGAGGATTACTGTGAGTTCGAGGCCAGCCTAGGCCACATAGTGAGTTCAAGGCCAGCCTGAACTGCATAGCGAGACCCTGTCTCAAAAAAAAAAAAAAAAAAAGTTTAGTAAAATTGCGGATTGCAAAAAAACTTATATAAAAATCCCAGGGACTGGGGGTATATACAGCTCAGTGACAGAGCACTTGCCTACAGTGCACGAGGTCCCAGGTTCAATTCCTATGAAGCAGGGACAGTTTTCCTATAACCAGCAATAACCAGGAAATAAAATAAAAATGAAAAAAATAACCTTTCATAATAAAAAATTACAAACACAGAGAAGCAAACTTTTAAAAATATATATGATTTGGGCTGGTGAGATAGCTCAGCAGCATAAACACCTGCCTGGCAAGCACAGGGTCCTGAGTTCGACTCCCGATACCCATATAAAGGAAAAAAAGGGCTGATGATATCGCTCAGCAGCACAAGCGCCTGCTGGCGAGCGCAAGGTCCTGAGTTCAACTCCCGACACCCACATAGATGGAGACATTCTATGCTTCTGGATTTAAAGACTTAAAATTATAAAGTACTACCTATTAGAGTAACTAAAATTAAAAAGATTGGCCATATCAAATGCTAGTAAGAAATGGAACTGGAGAAGCTAGAACACTCATGCAGTAATAGTACAAATGTACAGTGGTACAAACATTTGGAAAACAGTCTGGCTATTTCTTAAAAAGTTAACTATACTCCAGGCCTGGTGGCACACACCTGTAATCCCAGCACTTGGGAGGCTGAGACAGGAGGATCACTGCAAGTTCAAGGCCAGCCCAAACTACATAGTGAAACCCTGCCTCAAAAAAAGAAAAAGTTAATCATACATCTACAGCAACATTTAACCATTCCACTCTCATTTTGGGAATTCCACTCTCAAGTTTAGGAATTTACCCAAAAGAGATAAAGGCATGTGTTTATGTGAAGACTTCTACAGAAACGGTCACCATTACTTTATCTGCAATAGCAAAAACTGAAAACAACTTAAATGTCCACCAGCAGGTTAAGTAGACAAATTGTGGTATATCCATATAATGTATTATCAGTCATATACATCATGGATGAACAAATAACTCAAATAATCATGCAAAGCAAAAAATAGTAGATCAAAAAATATATATTATAGGATTCTATTTACATAAAACTCTAGAAAAGTCAAACTAATATACAAGACATAATAGCAGGAAGGAATAGGAAGGATTACCAAGAAACATTAGGAAACATTTTGGGCTGACGAATATTTTTTTTGTTGTAGTTTTGTGGTGCTGAAGTTAACCTAGGTTTCACACATGCTAGGCAAGCTCTCTACTACTGAGCCACATCCCACGCCCAATATGTTCTTTATCTTGATTGTGGTGATGGTTTCATAGTTAGTTACTTTCTTGTCACAGAGACTCAATACCCGATTCCTCAAAATTAAAGGAGAAGAGATTATTTTGGCTCACAGTTTGTAGAGGTTTCTGTCCACAGTCAGCTGGCTCCAAGGCAGGGCAACATGGCAGAGGGGTATCACAGAAGTTTTCTTAAGGCACACCGGGCAGAAAACAGAGAGATCAAGAGGGGAAGGAGGTCCACAGAGCCTTCCAGGCCATGCCCCAGTGACCCACCTCCTCCCACTGGGCTTCACCTCCCAACATCACATTTATCTATAAACGCATCAGCAGACTGCCCCACTGATGATTATCACACCCCCATGATCCAATCACCTCCCAAAAGCCCCACCTATGAGCACATGAGGCTTTGAGGGGGACATCTAGATATAAACCATAGCAACAGGTAAATACATATCAGATTTATCAAATTACACTCTTTAAATATGTGCAATTTTTTGAATGCCAATTATATCCCAATAAATCTATTTTAAAGATTCATCGGGAAGCATCAGAGGGAATCACATAGTGCACATAGAAACACACAGTGCATGATTTTGTCCAGGCTTACACTCTATCCTCTTGATACCCTAACAATCCTAAGGGATACATTTAAAAAATCAAATCATTATACACAATGGTCGTGTTGATAGTTACAATCTAAAAATTATAAAAGTCGGGGCCGGTGAGACGGCTCAGCGGCTTAAGCGCCTGCCTTGCAAGCGCGAAGGCCCGAGTTCGACTCCCGGAACCCACATACGAAAAAGGGGCCGGTGATATCGCTCAGCGGCACGGGTGCCTGTTGGTGCGCGAGGTCCTGAGGTCGTCCCCCCGGTACCCACAAAAAAAAAAAAAAAAAAAAAATTATAAAAGTTACCAACTATTGCCAAGTTCATACAATACTGCCATCGAATTACCAATGGCATTTATAGTGAAACTTGACAAACTCATCTGAAGTCAATTAATAAATAAATAAGCAAGAATAGTAATGAAAGACAGGCATGGTGGTGCGCATTTATAATCGCAGCACTCAGAAGGCTGAGGCAGGATGAGGCTAAAACAGGAGGATCGCCAGAAGTTCAAGGCCAGTCTGGTCTATATAGTGAGTTCAAGAGCAGCCTGAACTACACAACAGACTCCTGTCTCAAAAAAAAAAAAAAAAAGAAAGAAAGAAAGAAAGAAAGAAAAAAGAAGAATAGCAATGAGAACTGAAAAACAGTGAGTGAATACAAAGCATATCAGACATTGCAATGTACTAACTACCCAGAGATTTGTGAAACAAAACGGAAAATTAAAAAACAGATCCAAGTTCATATAATACTTGAGCATTTAATAAATATAGGAACTCAAATCAATGAGGAAGAATGATACTTTTCAATAGTTGTCACTGAGTAATGGGCTAAATACTTGATGAGGAAAAAAAAGGATACCCTTACCTCACACCATATGTCATAAGTAATTCCAGATGGATAAAAGATTAAAATATATGACTTCGAGTTCTGACAATAAGATAGACTGAGGTAATACAGAACCGCTACCACTGAAAACATATAGAAATACTAGATGATATATAGTATTTAAGAATATTTAATGCATAGCAGATCTCACAAAAAAATAAAAGGAAATCCTCAGGTGCTAGAGGAATTCAGAAAAATATCAAGGTCCCAGATGATCATGGGGTGAGAATAGAGAGAGAAAAGGGAACAGAGAGATGAGGGCAAAGAAAGGTTGGTCATTAGACCCAGAAATAGGCTTAATATCTTTGGGTGTGGGTTTTGGCACTCGCATGCAGATGGAAGATGAGCCTTCCGCATTCTTTCTTTTATCAAATATTTAATGAGCTCCTATTTGTATCAGACCCTTTGTGAACAAAACAAATAAGGATTTCTGGCCTCACATAAATTTCTATTCAAACAACGGTCAGAAAGGAACAAGTGGAAGGATGAAAGGACAGTGAAGAACATGAAAAAGTATATTAAATAGTATGTTAGAAAGCAGTGCAAATGTCACCAGAAAAAGAAGTAGGGCAAGATAAAAATGATTTCACTAGTGTATGTGTGCACGCACGTGTGTATGTGTGCGCGTGCATGTATGTGTGAAAGAGAGACATGCATGGGGGAGTCGTCGTCAACACTGAGTCAGGGTAAGCCTCCTTGAGAAGCCATATTTAGCCACCCACGGTGGTGCACAACTATAACCCCAGGATTGTTGAAAGGCTGAGGTGAGAGATCACAAGTTTGAGCCCAGCCTGAGCAATTTAGCAAGACCCTGTCCCCAAATAACAATGAAGCGCTGGGGATGTAGCTCAGTGCAAAGACCCTTGGTTTAATCCCCAACAAACAAACAAACAAATAAAAAGGAGGTCAGTGCAAAGTCCTGGTTCAATTCCTAGTATCGCAACAACAACAAAAAAGTGCTATTTGATCAAAGATTTGACATGTACCACATCTGCTGCCCACAGGCAAGTGCCAGTACCAGGACTGGAAGAAGTATGTCTCCCTAGGGTGTTAGAGCAAGAATATCTGAGGGTTGGAACACAGCAAGCAAGAGGTAGAGTGCAAGGAGGTAGTGCAAAGAGAAGCAGGGACTAGATCAGGCAGGGTTCTGCAGCTATTGTAGGAGCTTGGTGTTCCTCTGAGGGGGCAGGGAGCTGATACATAGGCAATCACCTCTGGCTGCTGTGCTGGGAAAAGACCAGTGGAGAAAGGCAACAACTGTAGCAGTAATCCAAATGACAAAAACCTGGACCTTCCAAATGCACAGAGTGAAAGGGGAACTACAAACACTTACCCACCAGCCTAAGATAACAGGAAAACTTTGTCTCCACCCAAAGTTCTGAGTAAAGGAAGAAAAAGTCCTCAGTGAACGTGAATGAAACCCCATGTATGGGGAGGTCTGGAGGCCAAGCACATACTCCTCATTTGATTTAAGAATTTCCAAGATGATTAATTAATGGAAAGGTTGTTCTCAGTCCAATAATACCTTTAGAATATTTGGCAGAACTGACGCAAAGGCACTGGATAGGGGCATTTCCATAACTAAGACCAGCAGGATTTCCACAAAATCCCATATAAAGATAAGCTCCCAGTCAGGAAGTACAAAATACATAAGGAAATAATTCACCATGAGCAAAGGTCAGCAGACAAAACAAGCAGGAGGATTAGTACCCCCAAGAAGCTGAGATCATCCATCAAACTAACAAGGACCATAGGATAAATTATGCTAAAGACATTTACAGGGAATAATGTTGAGCAAAAGAAGCCAGATATTGAAGAGAACATACAGTATGATTTCATTTACATAAAGTTCAAAAACAGGCAAAACTCAACCTATGGTGTGACAAGTCAAAATCATGGTTACACTGGGGCAAGGGTATTCGGGAGTGGCCTTAGGGGGCCTTCTGGAAATATTTTATTTCTTTATGTCAGGGCTAGATAACCAGGTGAGTTCACTTTGTGAACACATCTAGCTGAACACACGTAAGTTGGAGAGAAAAGTGGCTAGCTGACACTGGGGAGGGCAAAGGAGGAATAGGCCCCATGTCTCACACACACACACACACACACACACACACACACACACACACACACACACACACAGAGGCCAGGGGAGGAGCAAGGGGTGAGAGACAGAGAAACTGCCAGCAGTCTTGGAAGGCAGGCCCAAAGAGGGCCTCCAGTCACAGCTGGAGCAGTCTTTTGAGGGAACCCCAGTTGGAAGGGGCAGGGAGGAAAATTCATCAAGTTGTAGGCCTGCTTCTAGGTGAGCGCAGAATGGGGTGGGATGGGTAACACAGGGGGGGAAGAGCTCCAGAAGGCAGGTACTGCACTAGAATGCAGAGTATCAGCACAGGAGAAAATCGAGGCCCAGAAGTACAAGGACATGCACCAAGTCCCATTTGTCTCCCAGCATGAACAGCTCCCCTTGACAAGGTGTATACAGATTAAAACTGAGAAGCAGCCAGGCCACCGTGAACAAAAGCAAGTTTCCAGAGCCATACTGCCTAGATTCTAATTCCATCTCCACCACTTGCCAGCCATGCGGCCTTGGACAAGTTACCTAACCTCCATGTGTTTCAGTTTCTTCTCCTGTGAAATGAGATACAAATGTAAATTTGTACAGCTACTTTCTACTAAATAAATAACCACTATACACTAAAGCTAAACGGGCAGCTAACCCTGAGGGCCCAGCAATTGCACACATCCTATGTGTATGAAGACATGGGACAAGTGTAGTCACAGCTGTGCTATTTTTAATAGCTAAAACATGGGGGGAAGCCTTAGATATCTACCCAGGTAGGATGGAGAAATACTAAGCAATACATTTTTGGCACATGGACAGCCATGAAACTGATAAACTACTACTGCACCTATGTAAAACCCACAAAGGAAATATCAGAAGAAAGAAGCCAGCCAGGTGTGTACAGGTGGTACACACCTATAATCCCAGCTACCTGAGAAGGTGAGGCAGGAAGATTGCAAGTTCAAGGCCAGCCTGGGCAATCTGGCAAGACCCTGTCTCAAAATAAAACAAAAAGGGCTGGGGGTATAGCTCAGTGGTAGAGAGCTGGCCTGCCAAGGCAAGGTCCTGGGTTTAATCTCCAGCACCACAAAAAAAGAAAGAAGCCACAATACAATTTCATTTACACGAAATTCAAAAATAAAACCAATGGGCCGGTGATATAGCTCAGCGGCATAAGCACCTGCCTGGCAAGCACGAGGTCCTGAGTTCGACTCCCGGTACCCGCATATAAGAATAAATAAATAAAACCAACGCATGATGGGCAAGGGGGGGTCATAATAACTAAAGAGAGTGCAAGGCAGCCTCTGGGGTGCTGGTATATTCTGATGTGGGTGCTGATCACCCAGGTATGCGCACCTTGTGTCAGGTCATTGTGCTAAACACTCAGGAGTTATGTGTTTTTCTGTATGCATATCACACTGCATACATATCACCATAAAAACGTTTACTTAATCATAATAATAGAACCCACCTCATAGGACTGTTATGAGAATTAAATGAAGTAATATCTATAAAGTGTTTGACAGAGATCATGGCAATAGTAGGGACTATAAAAACACATGCTGATGAAAGTCTTAAGTCTAGGATCAGAGCCTGCCTCTGGGTCTCCTTCCTGCACCTGTACTCTGAGCCCCCACTTAAAGCACAACACACAGTGGTCTTGAGCTGGGCCCACAGACCACTAAGGCAGCAAAAGCACAGACAGCTTGTTATTAACCCAAGCTCACACTCCTGGTGGAGCTGGGATCCAAACACAAGCACCTGAAACCAAAAATGTCTTCTCTCGTCGTAACACTTCCTTACACACTATTCGTATTTCATACATTATAAAACAGAATTACGCTCCCTCGCCTTGATTGAGAACTAAGTGCTTTCTGTGGATCATTTACAGAAGAATCATATTTTTCTCCAGACATCCGTGATTAAAAAAATATATATATATCCCTCTACCCTTGGTTAAAACAATACACTGCAGTGAGAAATACAGAGGAATGCTCATCCCTCTTCTTCGCTAGTATTTCTGGGTACCACGAAGGCAAATCTGCCCAAAAACTGTGGTTTCAGAAGGATTGATTTCTGTGGCTTGGAGTGCGAAGCAATTTCCTTCCTCACGGCAGCTCAGAAGGCCAAGCACTTTCTCACGGTGAATTCTCTCCGGGTCTGAGCCACAGAGTGAGACAGGGCTGGGTCAGGGAGGAAAGAGTTGGCTGCACTCAACTGCCCACCTCTAAGGTTTGGCTTCAGGGAGAGGAAAACAAGTTGGCCACAGGGCTTGAGGGAAGGGGGGCCAGTGTCTAACAGCCTTCCCAGGGGGCTGCTCAACCCCAAGGTACTTTCATGTTTCAGATGCCAAATTCTGTATCTGTAAACACAATGTGTTTCCTTTTTCATGCTGGGATTGGAATTGTTATTGTTCGGCACTTTTTGCACCGGCCCAAATGTAAGCAGAGTGCTGGGGACAGTGGCTTCTGCCCCCAATACCGCACAGATGTGGTTTTAAATGGAGGGAACAAGCTCAGGGAGAAAAGCCCTGGGCATCTGGACCCTGTGCCAGGTTGGAGCAGCGATAAGCTTTTCTCTCAAAAGCCGAGGCTGTTCAGGAGGACCTGCCTGGGAACTTCCGAGATGACACTCTGGGAAGACCCCATGACCATTCCTCTCAGGGAACTGCGGTCTCTCAAGTTCTTGGCCTATGGAAGAACACAAAAACACTACAAACTGGGCATGGTGGCGCACGCCTGTAATCCCAACTGTTGGGAGGCTGAGGGAGGGGGATCCCTGCAAGTTCAAGGCCAGCTTGGGCTACATAGGAAGTTCAAGGCCAGCCTGGAATACATAACAAGACCCAGGTTTTTTGTTTTTTTTGTTTTTTCACGTGGGCACCGGGAGTCGAACTCAGGACCTTGCGCTTGCCAGCAGGCACTTGTGCCACTGTGCGGTATCACCGGCCCTTTTCTCCTTTATGTGGGTACCAGGAGTTGAACTCAGGACCTCATGCTTGCCAGGCAGGCGCTTATGCCACTGAGCCATATCACCGGCCCAAGACCCAGTTAAAAAAAAATAACATAAATAAAATAAAATAAAACCACTACAACAGAACAAATCCAGGGGGAAAGTGTGATGTGGACCAAAATTTAGTGTTTCCCTGGTATGGGAGTCAAATATGAAACCTGCTTTCCCTCAAGAACCTCAGCACCTCCCCATCCTCTGGACACTCAGCAGAGTCCCCTACTCTGGGGCCATCCATGTGCACCACATAACACAATGGACCTCCTCTATATGAACACAGCCTCCTCCACAACAGCCTATGCTACTGTAGGGAGGGCATCTGCTTTATACTTCTTTACATCCCCAGGCCCTACAGAGCCACCTGAACAGTGAATGCTCCAGAAATGTCCACTTACAAGGTACTCAGGCTGAGTAATGGGGACAGGCAGGTATAGGGAAGGTCTTCTAAGACCAATTATGGCAAAATTTTCATGTCATGGGCTAATTCTGCCTGAAGAGTAATGGGTGCCTAAGAAATTATATTGAGAAAGATTCTAATACTGTAAGATCATTTCTGGATTTAGGAGGAAAGTATTCTACAATTAATTAGCACTGCTTGCCCTGGTTTCAGAACAGAGGAGTTGTGATGCATTTGCTAGGTACGGTAGTTCCTCCGTATCCAAGGTTTTGCTTTCCGTGGTTTCATTTATCTATAGTAAATCACAGCCCAGAAATATTAAATGGAAAATACCAGAAATAAACAATTCTTAGCTTTAAAATGGATAATGGTATCTGAGTAGCATGATGAAATCTCAAGCTGTCCTGCTCCATCCTGCCTGGGATGTGCATTATGCCTTTAGCAACAGTATCCATAATGTATATGTTACCTACCCATTAGTTACTCAGTAGCCATCTCAATTATCTGGTCATCTGCTGCAACACTGTAGTGCTTGGGTTCAAGTAACCCTCACTTTTCTCAATAAAGGCCACAAAGTATAAGACGAGTGATGCTAGAAATGTAGATATGCCAAAGAAAAGCCATAAAGTGCTTCTTTTAAGAGAAAAGGTGAACATTAAAGTCACATACTGCAGTTACTAAGACCAAGAGAACACCATCTGGAGAGGGAGAATGTATTCACATAACTTTTATTATAGTATAGTGCTATAATCATTTTGTTTTGTTTTTAGTTACTGTAATTAATCTCTTACTATGCTTAATTTATAAATTAAACTTTATCATAGGTATATATGTATAGGAGAAAAACATAGATAGATAGAGATCGGTACTATGCATGGTTTCAGGCATCCTATGGAGCTCTTGGAACATACCCCTTTTGATAAGAGGGACTACAGTACTCACCACAGCAGGTATAAGCAGGAACAGATGAAAGCAGAAGCCCTGACAATGGTAATTGAGCAGGCAGGAAGTGTCCATCACTCTGGGATGTCAAATATGGAATCTAGCACAACACACGGGCTCTTAGGGAAACTAAGAGATCTATCTTATTTCCTTATTTAGAACTCACTTGTTTAGAACTAAAATTTCAAAGCCAGCCACTTTAGAGATTCTTGTGGTCCTACAGATTGTCTAACTTAAGTGTGGAGCTTCTGGAATGTGTGAAAATTGGACACCATAATCAATAATCTCTCTTATCTGCAGGCAGAAAAGGACCTGTGGCTAGCCACAGCGCCAGCCTGAAAGGGGCCCCAACTAAAATACGGCCACGTGCACAGGGAACAGAGACCTCACTGAGGTTAATGTGAATCCTCCAGAGAGACAGACTTCTAGCACCTTCTTCCAGTCAGGCACTATGTTGGGAGGTACCCAGGGTGTTATCTTCTGGCTTGCAAAATTCCTGTCTAATAGATTTACTTTGACTTCTGAAAAGCCACCCCTTTCCATAACCTGGAAACCTGTTCTGCTTAGAGAGCTACGTTTCTCCTGAACTGTCTTTAGGTGCATAAGCGCAGTGCAACATGAATTCATCTAAACCTAACCATAGCTAGTATATAAACAACAATGGCAGGTGGCCAGGGATCGCCAGGGATAGTCCTGACACAAAACCAAGGCAGACACACCTTTCCATTCCTCAGTGGAACTCCTGAACTATCGGTACACCTGTCCCCTCGGATGGGATCTCCTCTTGTGCTCTGAGTGCCAGCAGCTGACTCTGCAAAAAGTAAGGCTTGGGGCAAGAGCTTAAATGCCAGGAGAAAAAAGCTCTGAGAAGAGATAGAGCTGAACCTGTACCTGCCCAAGGCCTCCCAGGAGCTGCCGATGAAAAGGAACCAGCACTTCCACAGGTAAGAAGTGACCACTGGAATCAGTCTCTGCCTTTTGACAACGGGGTAATTTACATAAAGTACATCATTTAAAAATATGTATATTTTTTTCTTGGCTCTGGAGATTAAACTCAAGGCCTTTAACATGCTAGCCAAGCACTCTACCACTGAACTACATCTCCAGCCACTTTGTAATTCTATCTTGAGACAGGGTCTCACTAAATTGTCTAGGCAATACTCCTGCCTCAGCCTCCTGAGTAGCTGAGATTACAGGCATGTACCACCATACCCACTCATAAAGTACTTAACTTTTTAAAGGCAAGTCGAAATCTACTTCTGCCTTTACAGTAGACACATTTTTAGAATAAGAACACAAGAAATGTAACACGGAACTCAGTACAGTACACCAGTCAAGCCTCATGACAGCAGATAGTTCTGAGGCAAGCATCCCTGTCTAGAGGACTGGCCCAGGCAGGTCACTTATTCCAAGTGCTATTTAGAACAACCGTCCCTCAGAGTTGCATTAATAATAGGACACGGCTTTTATGTGATCAGCCGTGGAAACAAATGCTGCTGATACCGCCTGCTCTCTCCGATGGACCCTGCAGGCCTGTCCACACTTAGTCTTGTGTGTGTACAAACCGCCCTTTGGTGGCGGGGACATCTGTTTTTGAAAAGCTTCCGTTCCTTGTGGCAATCTTATTAATTGAACAAAGCACACAGAAAGCACCTCATACAATGCCTGGCACTCAGTAGGGGTTTGTGGTCTGTCTTCGGGAGGTAACCTGACAACCACCTGGGAGTGACATTCTAAACTCTGCAGTTTCCTGGCCACCCAAACCAATGCCACGCCTCCTGGGGCTGTGGAGACCACAAGGGCTTCCAGACGACAGGCAAAACGCTGTGCACCTCTCTCCAAGTATCAGGCTTAAGTCCTGAGCATTTCAAAAGCCCTCCGAGACCTCCCGTCTCCCTATAATGAAAGGCACTGCAGAAACCCAAGGTATGATTATCACTTCTGAAAGGAAGAAAAAAATACTGGCTCACAAAACATCCGTACTTGTGCATCCACAGATAAGGCTGTTTTATAATCCAGTTCCCCAGAGAGCCATTTATTTTGGTGAAGCCAGTGTGCATAGCAGACGCTGTAGAAGCCATCAAGATAACACGAGTAACAACCCAGTGGACTTTTGAAGTGTAAACATAAAAGTCTATTAAGAATACAATGTTGGTTTAATCCCAAGACAAAAAATTTACTTAATGAAAAGCACAACTCATCTCAAGAAGGAAATATGGATACCAGCTGTGAGCAGAAAATGAGGGGATTCCTTCCAGGGAACATCTGAATCGCAACCCACTGCCTTTCCAATATTTACTCTGGACGTAAAGTCTCAAATAGTTTTCCGAGGATCTCATTTTTCTCCAGGAGGAGGAGGTCAGAGGAGTCTGGGCAGGGTGAAAGGAGAGCCTGGCAGAGCCTAGAAATGTACAAACCCAACGGGCCCAGAAGATCTTCCCTGACAAACTTACCTCCTTTCTCGGTGGAGCTGGGAGCGCCTCCTTTCCTTGAGGGTTCGGGCTACCAGGTGCTAATAAGACCCTGATTCTAGGTGCCACTGGTCAACAGATAAATGGCAGCCCTGTGTTGCTGACTCAAGCTATCTGCAGTGACACTTTTAGCTGCTTTCTGTATTCTTTCAATATATTCTGGTGAAGCAATGGGATGGTAAGGAGGTGAGAAGACACGGCCTTCTTAAAGGGGATTTTTAGATTACCAGCTCTGCTTTACTACCTTTGAGAATGATCACAAGCTCTGAAATGAAGACTTGGCCTTCAGCCATGCTTGTGGATGCTGAGAACCTGCAACAAAGTATTTATACTGTTCACTTACAGTCCTACCCCAGGTCCCCCTAGGCACACTGGATAAGATAGGGAAAAACTTCTCATATACAACTTCATACTTAGGTATGTGTGAATGTAATGTAATACTAACGCAACAGAATACAACACAACAGGACTAGGGAACCCCCTCCAGTGCTGGCAGGAAGCAACAGGTTGCTCCAGCTTTTCTCCTATACACAAATGAGTAACAGCCATTCATTCAATCATTCATTTACTCAATCATCCATCTATCCATCCTACTGAGAGGCAGCAGAGCAAATGCAATAAACCAAAGCACAAACATCAGGCCAGAGTCCCAGCTTCACCACCTACTATGAGGCTTTAGGTAAACCATTTAATCTCTCCAGGCCATAGTTTCCTCATCTCAAAAATAAGGACAATAATAGTGCCTATTATTAACATAGTCTTGATTATTAAATGACTAAATTAATGTGAGTGCTTGGCAAAGAATAAGCCCTCAAGGGTTAATCACCATAATGGCAGTAATTATAATAATTACCCCAACTATTAAAAAATACACTTATCCACAGCTATGTACCAGGCTCTAGACGAGGCATCAAATAATTTTAGCCTTCTGATTTTGCAAGGATCTTTAGCAGGGCATTGGATTTCTCATGGCAACACCTTCAATATAAACTCCCTCATTTGCCAGGGATGAGAGTGGGCCCAAGCACCAGAGCCATTTATAGCATGAGACTGCGCCCCTCCTCAAAGCCATGTTTAAACAATTATTAGCATTATGTTGCAGGTACCCATGGCCATATCAGGCCAGCCCAGCACAGTGCTCATCTTGCACAGACGTCTTTTGTGTGGGTTTTGGATTACAGCTGGGCAATGCAAAGCCACAGAGTTAGTGGCAAAACGAGTTTTCATGAGCTCAACCTGTCACAAACTAGGCATGGGCTCATGCTGACATCCCCACAAGTAAGATTAAACAGCATGCTTCATCAGGCGCTAAATACTAACACAGCTCCAGCATCAGGGGGACACTGATTAAAACTGATGTCAATAATTTATGAAACACAATATGGTCTTCAGATGCTCTTTTAAAAAAAAAAAAAAAAAAAAAAAGAGGAGGAGGAGAAAAAGGGCCTAGCAACCCAGGTGGTTTAAAATTGTTCATGCATTTTCCTTTGAATGTAGACACCCCCACCACGCACGGGTGCTTCTTTACACAGGGAATGTAAATGCACATGTGTATAAAAGCATGTGAACACAGCTTTTATGATGCATATGGGCGGAAGAAAGTATTTAGTTATTCCACCGAGAACTGTCAAGGCTGTAACGTTATACATAGTCTTGTCTTTCATATTGTTTCTAGAGTTTTGTTTTTTTTTTTCAAGAAGAAATCCAAAATTCCATTTAAAATAAAATTGGACTTCACAAGAGTTCACATTTATTCTGTAGAGAAACTGACCAAGAAATAACAGCAGAAATAAAAGCTGGAGCAAAGAAAGCAAATAGGCTATGTGCATTTCTTAGTAATCTGTAAATATATCAGCCCTACGCAGAAGGACTATTCAGTCAGATAACACCACCATGTTTTAAATTTCTAGGGCTATTTTTAGGGGGAAGTGAAGATTAATGTAGGGAAGTATGCCATTTTAATCTACTATAAATCATGTCTCATTATTTTATAATGGCAAAAACAAGATGACACAGTGATAATGCCCTGATAATTTTTATCAGGACTGATTTTTGGAATTAAAAAAATACACTTTACCATACCTTAGTTATAAATAACCTGGCTAGCTTGACTTTGTGTGTCAACAGTGTGACATTCACAAGGTGGGACTATGTTGAGGGGGGAGGGTCTGAGTCTCTGATAGCATAAAGTTAGTGTTTGAAGGATTTATTAATGCTTTTCCTAGCACAGTACTCCTTAGTATCTCAGAACACCTGTCAAATACTAATTCTCTTACATATCTCCACTACAGGACCTTTTCATAAAAAGCTTGACCTTTAATTGTAAATCACTCCTAAATTGTCCTTGCTGGCTTTCTTTTTTATAGAATGATGGAAAAATCACTAAGACTTCAATTAAGACTTTATGGGAACTTCAATCTCATGTTCCAGTTATATCTACAAGGTATCAAAACATCTATTCAAAAAGGAAACTATAAATAACTTTAACAGAGTTGAATTGGCTTTGCTTTAATGAAATGACTGAATAATTGACAAGATTTAAAGACACTTTAACTACTCAGAATTAAAATAACTTCAGTAAAAACCAGAAAAAAATATCTTTAGCCGATCATTTGTCATGTAGATTATGTACTTATTAGGCTTAATTAAACTTTTTGAACAAAAACACTTGCTAATTACTAGTTAATATGTTGATTGCTCAATTTGGCAAAAAAAAAAAAAGGTCAATCCAATTTGTGCACATAGTGCTTTGGTGGAAAGACAAAATATCCCAAACTATAGATTATTTCAAGTGCTCAGCTATCCTTGTAAGAAATGCAAGTTATGTCTTCAGGCCCAAAGTGACAGGGAGACATGGGGGTGGTGAGAATCTGAACAATGCCAAGGCTAAGAGGAATCCTGAAGCCAGTAACATTTTTCCACGACATTCAGTTCATTTGCCTCAATGTATTCACTTGCATTTGTCCAATTAGGCCCTGTTAGGAACCATACAAAGTCATCTTTCATATGCATATACAAACTAAAACTGATAGCAAAACCCTGGGAAACCCTTTAAATGTCAATAAAGGATTTTTACGCACAAAAGGAAGAAAAGAAAAGAAGAAAGGAAGGAACAGATGAGATGGGAAAAACCAACATTTCTGAGGGAATTGAGCAGATCAAAGGAACTTTATTCTCCAAGACCACTAAGTCGGGGTGCAGCTACTCTGCAGAGTCCCGAAACGTCTCTCCAAACTGGAAGCCGGTTCTGTCCCTTGAAGGATGGGGATGAACAATTAGGTCTGCAAAAGCAGGTCATGTTGAGTAAAAATGGAGGCTGCTACATGCAACAGGAGGCGCGGGCGTCTGCAGACCAAGGCGCCTGCCTGGGCCTCTGTGCCGACCCGACCCTCCAAGACATGTTTTCCATTCGTTTGCTCAAAAGTCTGCATCCGCAGTCATGAGGCACAAACTATTCGACAACAACATGACACAATTAATCAGAACCAGACCTTAAAACGTGTGTTTGTGGGGACCAGCAAACTGCAATGGGCTTCAGAGGGTGAAGCAATTGAAGAGACTCATGCTGGCTGTATGGGGTTGGGGGAGGGGTGGGGGAGGAAAACGCTATACGTTCACAAAAGATGCTCACCAAATGGCACATTGATGGGCTAAAATGATTTTCATCACAATCTATGTGGGATTTGGAAATTTACATCTCACACTGAAAAACTACCTTTTCTCTCCCCCTCCCCATCTCCGTTTCTCTCTTTCTGGGCGAGAAAATAGATGCCAGAGAATTTCTGCACCAACGAAGTTGTACAATTCAGAAGTAGAACGTATGTATCCTTTTTATAGCATCATTTCTGACCCAGGCTTATTCACCAGTGCCCGATTTTGACAGATTTCTCTTTCAGGAATTAAAACGTCATTAAAAATCCAGACGCTGGGCCCTTAGTTAATTCAAAACTGTTCAATTTCACCAAACCCCGAAGCTAACAAACAAATCTGGTATACTTCCTTTTTTGGGGGGCCAGGATTGAATTAGTTTAAAATAGTTACTGAATCCTCCTTTGTAATCTGTAGATAGTAATTAATTGAAATCACATCACTCTTCTTTCGCTAACACAAACATGCTGTTCAAAAGAGAAAAGGAAAATTTTTTCAAACCATAAAAAGACAAATGGGGGGGTGCAAGAGTTGTGTCTGTCGGGTGTTGAATTGGTCCCAAACTTCAGAGTGCTCGGCCTTCTCCCAAGGGATTTATAGTTACGGAGCTGAAATTTCCTGGGAACAGGGCCGGGGTCCCCAACCGCGCGCCCAGCTGCAGCCCTAGGAAAGGGGGTGGGGGGTGGGGCAGAGGTGAATCCCAGGGACTAGCCAAACTGAGAGGGAGGCAAGGAAAGTGTTTCCACAAATTTTCTCCAAACCACTACCCCCACCCCCAACCCCCGGCAGCATTTCTCCCATTGTTTCTCGGCTTCGCAGAGGGCACGGAGCGCAAACCTGGGCGTCCAAGCGAGCGCCACGCAAGAAAGTGGACCCGCTCTCAGCCCTCTCGGGTCCCCGTCATTCCCGAAAGCACTTCCCACGCTTCCCGCCACGTCCCCGCAACCCGAAATCTTCAGACACGGCTGCTTCTGCGATCCCCACTACCCACCGCTGCGAGGCCTGGGAGCCACTTACCACGTCCCCACCCACCGCCCGCTTAGCCGCGGCGCCCCACTCACCCACGCACTCGTTGGCCTCGCGGGCCGTGGCGCGCTGCCAGGGCCGGTCGTAGTGAAAGGGTTTGCAGCGGTCGCATTCCGGGCCCGCCGTGTTGTGCCTGCAGTCGCACACTAGACTGTCGTCGCGGTCGCGCACGCAACGAGCCGCGTGGCCATTGCACTTGCAGCGGCCGCCCACCTGCAAGTCGGACACAGCATAGAAGTACGAGTCGCGCGCCAGCTCCGAGTCATCCTCGTTCTCGTCGCCGAACGTGTGCAAGCGGCTGAAGGCCACACGGATGTCGGTGGCTGTGACCCAGTCCTGCAGCACCGGAGAGTTGTCGAAGTCGTGCGCCGAGGGCCGCCCGTCCAGCGTGCTGAAGGCGATGAGGCCGCCGGAGAGCGGGCGCATGTCGGTGTGTGAGTCGGTGCACACGGCCTCCTGCTCGTTCTGCTTGGTGATGGGTGCGCGGTGCGGCCGGTTGTACATCTTGCGGCACTGCGTGGAGTAGAACTGGAAGGGTACCCACGTGCGCCCGTAGTCCATGGACTTGTAGATGGCCATGGACTCGGGCCGTGGCGAGCAGAACTGCAGGCTCACGTAGGTCACCTCGAACTTCTTGCCGAGCGACAGCGTGAGTGTGACGTTGTGCGGGAACTGCAGGAAGTTCTCCGACTGCCAGCATGTCAGGTTGTGCGGGTTGTTGAGGTCGGTGAGGAAAGCTGGCGGATGCGCCTTCTTGGGGTCCGATGCGTTGCAGAGGTGGCACGAGCGCAGCCGCTCTTCGCCGCGCTCGCTCACCACGCAGTAGCGCGCCGGGGGCCGGCCGCAGGTGCTGGACACGCGTACGTCCTTGCCGAAGGCCGCATTGACAAAATCCGGGATGCATCGGCGCGGGTGGCCGTTCTCGTCCGAGCAGGGGTCAGGCTGCGCCGCCTGGCCCGCGAACATGCTGAGCCCGGGACCGCCGCGCACCGCGCCCACCAGACACGCCAGCGCGACCAGCGCGGCCAGCGCCTCCCACACAGCGCGCATCATGCTGCGTCCAGCTCGCCCCGGCCCCGCCGCGCCGAGGAGTCCGTCCGCCCGCCGCAGAAGGCGCCTGCGGAGAGAGGGAGCTGCGCTCAGCCAGCCCGCCCCGCGTCCTCCGGCCCTCGGTGGAGTGGCGGCCGGGGTCGCGAGCGAATGCCAGGCACCAACCCCGTGGCGACGGCCCGCCTCGCTCCCCCAAAGTTCCGGGGGCAGGCGAGTCGGGGGATCTCCAAGCCCGCACCGCCCGCGCCCCTTCTTCCCCGCGGGCGAGCCGGGGCGGCGGGCGAACGCTCGCCTTCCTCGCCACCGTCGCCTCCACGCCGCCCGAGGGACATCCCCACGCCCGACCGCCCGTCCGCAGCCAACCCGCCTTGCACCCCAAGTCCAGGGCGCAGGAGAGCTAGGGGTTCCCCAACTCCGCACATCCTGTGCCCCCTTCGTCCCGCTGGGGTCCCTCTCGGCTGCCTCTGTTAGCGTCCCCGCTGGGGAGACCGTGCTCGGGACTTTACCTCTAGCGAGGGCAAAAGAGAAAGAAAAGTTTGCCTGGCCCCGGCCGGGGGCCCGCGCGCCGGACGGCGGAGAACCTCTCGCGGGCGCGTCCTGCCTCAGCGCGGGCTTGCCAGCTCCATGCCCGGCGCGGCCGCCGCTGTCCCGGCTCCGGCCCCGGCCGCCGCCTTTCTCGCTCGCCCGAGTGACGACGCGGCAGCCGGGCTCCCTCCGCTCCCGCCGCGGTCTGAGCGCTGCCCTGCCCGCGCCCGGGGCGCACACACACACTCACGCTCGCTGGCGCGCACTCACACACGCACGCACGCCCCCGAAGGCTCCGCCGCCGCCGCCGCCGCCGCCGCCACCGCCGCCGCCGCCACCGCCGCCGCTAGCGCTGAGTGGGGGGCGGAGGGGGGCGCGGGGGCGGGGCCGCCGGGCGGGGCGCCGGCCAATAACGTCGGCGAGCAGCCGCCCGCTAGCGAGCAAAGTTTTAACCCCGGGAAAGAAGAAAAGTTAAAGGGAACTGGCCCGGGACGCAGGCGAGGGCGAGCGCCAGCGGGTGGGAACCGGGGGAGCCCGAGAAAGAGCAGCGGAGACAAAGAGAAAGCCAGAGCAGCGCCCAGGGAAACCCCGGAGAGGGGGCAGGGCCCGGCGCGCACCCCAAGGGAGGAGGGGGGACCAGCCGGCGACTGTCAGCTTCTCCCGCGCCCGGTGCAGCCCCGGGAGCCCCGGGCCCAGGGGAGCACGCAGGCGGGGGGAGGGGACGGTTCCCTATCCCAGCCAAACACATCTGTGTTTGTTTTCTTTGCTGTGCCGAGGTCGGGCCTTCCTCTAACCCGGCCTGACGGCCCGGTGGCACCGCGCACACCCCTGTGGGCACGCAGCCCCGGGGGCGTGAGGAAGGGGCGGAGGATGTGACCTCTGCCTGCTCCTTGCTCCTGCCCAGGCCGCCTAGAGTCTGGTGAGGAGAAGCTGCTCGCCGGAATCCCCAACCCCCAGAGCTGTCACTGTGCCTCAGGCCTGTGTGCCTATGTGTTCGGAACGTGGCTCCCTTCATGCCAGGGTACTGTAGTGGGCAGTAGGCTGAAGGATTAAATATGCACCTGGACACTGGCAGCGCCGCTCACAGATGGTAGGCCCAGCTCTCCCGGTATGCCCCGAGGCAGGTTCATTGGTACTACCTTGCTTGCATTTTTAAGGGTGCTATAGATCACTAGTATCTCATGGGGTCCCCACAACAGCTTGGCAGCATAGTTATAAATTCCATTTTACAGAGGAGGATACTGAGGTCTCAGGAGGTTGAAGAAACTTGCCCAACATGTCTCAGCTAGTAAAAGTCAAATCCAGGAATAGAAACTTGGGCTCCTATCCTGATAGGGTGGCATATTCCTTTAGTCAGGATTGCTTGAACCCAGAGTTCACGGCCAATTTGGGCAACATAATGAGACACGGGGTGGGGGGAGACCTGGGCTCCTTTTGCGCCATCACATTTGTCAAGTGGCTGATCCCTCTTGATTATAGTCCCATGGGGTATCTCCTGCGAGCCACCAAGCTTCTCCTGGGCCTCATTGTCACTTAACAAAAGGACTGAGGACAGTGACCCTATCCTTTGACCATCTTGCAGCAGCCACCAAAGGGCTTAGGAGAAAGAACCTACTGTGCTGAGCATTTGGAACGAAATTTCTTTTGGTTTATTTCTTAGGTGAAATATGTGACCCACTAACAGACCTGGAGGGAAAAGCCTCAGGTTCTGGTTCTGGCCCAAGGGCTATCTTGCCCCATTCATTAGCTCCATTAAATGCTTCATTTTGTCTTGCTGGCATTTTCATAACCCCCAAAATTCTAAGTAGGGGCCCCATGTGGCTCAGCTCAGTCCCCTGGGAAGAAGGCCTTTCCTACCCTTCCCCAGTCTCTGTGAGCAAGGCCACCCAAGCCAGTTCTTCCAGGAAAGGAGGCTCACCACAGCCTTGGGAAATAAATCCATTTCATCGCAGGACAGCCTGGATTCACCCTCTCCTGGGAGTAGCTCTTCAGCTTTGCCTTTGTACCTCATTTACTACTCTGTTTATTTATGCGTTGCCTTGTGGCAGCAAGGATTTCAGGTGACTTACAGGGGTACTTAAAATATGACAAAATAACATAAATTAGAAATGAAGTGAAAGGAAATAAAAGTTTAACCACTATGGACTGCAAAATCCCAATGGTATAGTGAAAGGCACCGTGGCATTTAGGAGGACACTCTTTGGAGCCAGAGGACCTAGCTTCGAATGTTGTTGTGCGACACTACCAGGTCTTGGTGTTGGGATCCTTGTCTGTAAGGGAGACAAGGTTATCTATCTCATAGGGTTTTGAGCATCAAATGAATTGACACATATGAATATTATTGCTTATAATACATGTATATATTGTAGTTCTATAATACCCCTGAATTTATTTTGACATCTATGGCTATGGAAATGCACATAAAGCCAGGCACAAGGTGTTATTAGTATTAAATTGCTAGAGCTATACAGAAATTTTAAATTATTTAAGGACCATTCAATTATGTGGAAAGATGTTCATGACATATGAAATGAAAAAAGCAAACTGAAGAATATGTACAGTGTGAAGGCATTTTTACTTTTAAAAAGTATGCATAAAATGACAACATTGTTAGCTGCATATCTCTGGAGAGTATGACTACAGGTGATTTATCTTTCCTTCTATGTTCTCAGTTTTGTACAATGAAACAAGGACAGCTAAGGCAAGAAAGAAAAAGCAAGAGGGAAAACAAAGTAGAGATGGGAACATTCCCAAAATGCACCCTGAACAGCCTATTCACCTCCTGTGGGTGGGCCACCAATTTGTCCCTAAGCTTCCCCCCCCACCAAAATGAAAAGGAGACCATGTCCATTACACAAGTCCCACTGTCCATGAGACAAAAACAGACCTATTGCTCAAGAGAATTACAACTATTCTTGGTGCTAAAATCAGACCGGAATTTCTCCTGGGGGGCCTCATAAAGGGAACACAGTGTGAGGTAAGCAGCAAATATCCCGGCAACATCCGCATAATAGTCACAGCAGTGAGCACTAGGGCGGTTTCTGTGATGGCCCTCAATCTACGCTGATGGCATTGCACCAAAACACGAGTCAGGAAAAGACATTCTGGCAAGGAGGGGCCTGAAAGAGACAAATTGGTGTGCTCAGCTCACTGCCCACCCAACCTGGGTACACTTTGGAATATCTGCAAGACTGAACTGGGGAGAGCTTCGCAAGCCTCCTTCCTGCTGCATCGTTTCTGTCCACAGAGCTTTGATGGATCTTGCAGGGCACGGAAATTGCATCTGTGGATTGTGGCTCAGCTCTACTGCTAGCCAGGCGTGGGCAGTGATCTTCAGAAAGGCATGGGGACACGCCCCACTTTTATTGTGGTCACTTGGGTCTAACCTTATCTTCTTTAGTACTTTCTGTTGGGCAGGACTGTGTCACACACCTTGCAATTCAAGCAGTCTGCAATCTTCTGAAATACAGTAGAACATCTCCACCTCCATGCAAAATCCACCTGTCATTTTTACAGTTGGTCCACTTCCAACTCTGCCCAGCAGCCCAGAACAAGCCCATAACTCTTCAAACTTCTGAAACCAGTTCTCCCCGCCACCACTTGTTTATCTCTTCTAGGCAAAAATGCTCCCAGTTAATGGATTTCATGTAGGACATGGTTTTCTGACCGCCTAGCAGTCTCTCCAAGTGCCCTCTAATTTGTCAGTGTCCCTTCCTAAAGCATGCTCCCTTTTGAGGGGACAAATGAAAAAAACAGATGTCTAAGTGTTGCGAGAGCTTCTCAAAGTGGGGGTTATAAATACACACCTAAGAAGGCATGTCAGGCTCTGAGCAGCGGGATCCTGGGTACAAATTGGAGTTCAAAACAACAGTGTGGTTCTTGGGTGAGAAAGCAAATTCCCAGGTGTTTGTGTAAGGAATGCATTGGGGTGGGGGGAGCCACCATTCTTGGCACACAGCTTTACCTGCAAAGATCAATAGCAGAGCACTCCAGGACAGAGAGAATTTTGAGAAAACTTAGGAGCAGCCACAGGAGGAGAAAGACTTGGAGACTCAGATGTCCTAGAAACCAATGGGCAACAGAGTTTTGAGGAAGGAGGGGCAGTGAGTAGAGTCACATGCCTTAAAGGTCAAGATAAGATCTGAAATGAGTGCTTTGGATTAAGCTACAAGGAAGTCTTTGGTGACCTTGACTGGCAGTTGCAGGGTAGTGGTGGGGACAGAAGCCAGACTGCCTCAGGTTGTGGAGTGAAAGGGAGGTGAGAAAGTGGAGACAGCAAGTGTAGACAACTTCAAGAAGTGTGACTCCAAGTGGTAGAGAAGAGAGAGGGCCCAGCAGGAAGGTGACATGGGATTGAGGGAAGGCAGGAGCTTTTCATTGTTGTTTATAAGATAAGGCTATTTGAACATGCCTAAAATGTTGATAGGAAGGAGCCAGCAGGCGGAAAGAGGCTGAAGACAGATAAAAGTACCCTTGTAAAATCAGCAATCAGGTGGTCCAATGTTTCTCTTGTTTGAATGAAATAGGAAGTGACACCCATGCTGTGAGTGGATGAGGGGCTGGGGGATTCAAGGCTTGAGAATGGAGAAGCTGCATCTGGTCACTAGGGAAAGAGGACAATGCCCAGGAAGAATTAAAGGCCCTATTGAGGTTGCTGACTAGCTTGCAAAGTCATGGGACACACACACTCCTCCCAGCAGTCCCTGTGTAGACCCAGAGAAAGGACAGGTGGATTAATCTAGATTTGAGGGTGTTTTCTGGGAGGTGAGACAGAAGAACAGCAGAGTGGAGAAAAGGCAAAGAGAAGGAAGTGAAGATAAGGCAGGGATAGCAGAGGAAACAGAAGCCAGGGGTCTGGAAGCACATGTGGCTATTTCAATTACAGCTTGAATTAAGTCAAGTTAATAACATGTAAAGCGCAGCTGCCCAGTTGTCCCTGATTTTGACAGCACTGATAAAGAATAATCCCATCATTACAGGAAGTTCTCCCAGACAAAACTGGTATGATGGATTTGGGCAGATAGAAGAAGAGATGTGATGGGGGATTACAGAGGGGGCTGTGCTCCAAAACTCGATGCCTGGGCAAAGCAGTGCAGAGGAGCAGCAGCTCTGGGGCTGGGCAGAGGACCTATGAGGACAAGGGAGGGGTCTCTGCCATGAAGCAGGAGGAAGGTGAGTGGGTGGGCTGTCACCTAGTTATTAAAGACACCAAAGGCCAGCATCAGGGCTTGGGGTAAGGATGAAGATGGAGCCAGGTGCTTGTGTCCCCAAAGCAAGAGAGGAGTGGGATCACAGAAGGTGATTCTAAGGATGAGTTGTAGGGGACAAAATAGCTGTGTGCTCTGGTCTTAAAGAGCAGGAGGTGCTTTTGTTTTGTTTTGTTGTTGTTTTAACAAAGATGGAAGGGATGTTGAGACTGGAAAGGACTCGGGGTTGTTTGGTATGTGTGGGGTGGGGGAAGAGGACTGCAGTGTAGGTGGGACTCTGGGGAGGGCACACTGAGGGTGACCATCAGGGTGAGGAGAATCAGTGACTAGGCCAAGTAGAAGGGAAGGGATGCCCCAAGCATGGCAGTGCTGGATGGCGCAGGCTAATTGTTGTGACAACAGAGGGCCAGAGAGAAAAGCTTAAGAGAAACAAGATGACCAGTACGTATTTTATTTTTGTGGTGCTCGGGATGGAACCCACGACCTCATACATGCTAGGCAAGTGCTCTACCACTGAGCTATCCATCCTAACAGAGGCCTTTACTTTTTAAATGAAGCATGTATATAATGCTGAGTGTGCAGAGCTCTCTTCTAAGCATTTTAACAACCAATAACTTATCTTCTTAAGAACCTTATGAGTATATTATTATCACTATCATCCAAGGAGGAAACAGATACAGGGACATAATTTGCTGAAGGTCACATCACCAGTAAGTAGAAGGGCAGGAGTTTGAACTCAGATGCTCTGATGCCAGAATTTGGAGCTCTCAGCATCTATGGTAAGACAGGTATGGCTGGGTGTTAGTCATCCCTGGTGGGAGGATGGGCTTTAGGTCTACCAGAAGTATGAATGAGAGGTGGCCTTGTACCTCTGGTTTAGTTTAGAGGACAGACACTAGACAACTCAGTTCCTAGCACCCCAACATAGAGTGGAAATTGCAGCCAGAGTTCATTAGAAAGCATCTGGCCTCTCCAGAATGGTCAGACATACCTGGATCAATTATGTTGCCTTCAGAAATGGAAAGAAATTGACTCAGATGAGCCTTGATTCCAGTTCACCACTCACTATTGGCATGACTTTGAGCGAATCGCTTTACCCACCTCAGCATCAGTTTTTTCATAATAAAATGGGCAACTACACTCACCTAGACTTGCTGTGGAGATTTAAAGGATGAAACCAGAAGGAAAGCAGCTGGCTCAGGGTGGATGCTCAATATACGGCAGTAGTTTGTCTGCGGTACTGGGGATTGAAGCCAGGGCCTTGGCACTAAGCTACATCACCAGCCCTTTTTTATTTTTTATTTTGAGACAGGTTCTCACTATGTCTCTGAGTTGCCCAGGCTGGGCTTGAACTTGTGATCTTCCTGCATCAACCTCCCGGAGTGCTGGGGTTACAAGCATGCATCACCATGCCTGGCTTGTTTTTTGTTTGTTTGTTTTGGTTTGTTTTTTTTTTTTTTTTTGGCAGTGCAGTATTAAACGCAAGAATTCACACATGCTAGGCAAGTGGTTTACCACTGAGATTTATACTCCTAGCCTCCAGTTTTGTTTTGTTTTACCTTCAATAATTGTAATCCTCAGATCTGTCTACCAGCTCCCTCAGCCTGGAAGAATTAGGAACATCCTTTCTTTTCAAGGCCTCTAAAGCCCAGCTCACCTGGTTGCTACACAAAGGATTGTTCAAGGAATCTCAGATCCCTGGACAGAATTTCAAGAGAGATGAGTGCTCTGGAAAAGGGTTTAGAACATGGGGAACAGGTCTGGGTAGTATGTAGGGTTTCTGGGGGTGTTATCATTTTGCTCAGTGTTGTTTATCTGCATCTTCAGGTCAGGCCTACTCTATGCAGGGTGAGTTGGCTGAGGATTCAGAGCTGGGCAGAGAAGTCTGACAAATCCTTTCATCTACCAGGACTCTTTTTTTTTTTTTTTTTGGTGGGTACCGGGGGTCGACCTCAGGACCTCGTGCACCAGCAGGCACCTGTACTGCTGAGTGATATCACCGGCCCTTTTTTCGTATGTAGGTTCTGGGAGTGGAACTCGGGCCCTCGCGCTTGCCAGGCAGGCGCTTACGCCACTGAGCCATCTCACCAGCCTACCAGGACTCTTTGAAGGGGTAAAAATGCCTGTGGATAGGGGGAACCAGCAGAGGTAACATACTTTCATTTGCAAAAAGCTTTTGACAAGGTCCCATAATAAATGCTATTAAAATGAAGAAAACGGGTCACGATGGGGGCTGGAGGCTTTGTCATGGATGGAAGACCCAGCTTGAGGGAGAATACAAAGGGTGCAAGTAAAAGGACGTCTCTGGATGGAAGAAATAATGGGGGGGGTCTCTGGACCCTGAGTTGGGGCTCAGCTCATTTAACATTCACATGAAATCTGAAGGTAAGGGTCCCCTTGGTGAGACCTCCAGGTTTAGCGATGACTCCAGAGTGAAGCCAGGGGAAGAGGATGCTTTAAAGGATCTCAAGAAGTTGTGCGACAGGTTTAGTAGGGATGTTCGTGGGCATAAATAATTTGAACTACTCTTACAGAATGGTTATCAATTAAGATTGAAAAAAAAATAATTTTGAGACTCAGTACAAATGATTTCCTTAACAGTATTCCTCCACAAAGATGTTATTGGCATTTGGCATGGGAATATTCTTCCCAGAGCAGAATGGTCCTACCCACCCCTGAAACATTTCACATCTCTAACCCCTGTCCTCTAAATGCCATAGGTTCCCCTACACACACATACCACACACACACACACACACACACACACACACAGCATGGCTCCTCCTCACATTTATGAATTCCCCTTAGAAGTCAAAATTCACTCAAAATTCAGTCAATGAGCTCCTACGCAGGAAAAAAAGGTCTAAATACATTCTCCAGAGAACTGGAAATGGAACAGGATGCATTTAGGATCTTCTGGGAAGTTCTAGTCATTGCATCTCAGAATGCTTGTGGAGGTGGAGATGGGCCAACAAGAGCAATTCCATTATGGTGTACTCACACATAAAGCAGAGGAAGAAACAGAAAGTGCCAGAGGGAAGATGGATTTTAAACAAAGTACTCTGGTAGGAGCTAAGAAGGGTCCAATAGAGCAAAGTGAAGGAAGTGCAGAAGGGAGCTGTGGGATACGGTTGGGGTGTTTCGGGCAGGAGGCACAGTACATGCAAAGGTCCTGGGCCAAAGCTTGACTTGCATAGGAGGCAGGAAGGAGGCTGGCTTGATGGGGGCTTGGTGAGTGACATGGGGAGGGGTAGAGGTATGGTAAAGTCAGAGACAGAGGGAGGAACTAGGACACACAGGGACTGGAGAGCTATGATAAGGAATTTGAACTCGTCAGAATCCATCCTGGCACCTCCAAAACCTTGGTTGCTAGTTCTGCCATGTCGTCTCTCTAATTAATGCACAAGCTCCTTGAAGAACTGGGCCCTCTGAATCCTCCGTGTTTAATAGACTGCCTAGAACAAAATAAGAGTGCATTACTAACTAAACAGCTAAAGATCACAGAACCAGGACAAGTGAAAGTGGTGACTAGCTCTGGTAAGCAGTAAAGTGGGCCCCCAAAGATATCCATCTCTTAATCCCTCTAATCAGTAAATGTTGCCTTATATGGGAAAAAAAAGGAGACTTTGATGATGAAACTAAGTTAAGGGTCTTGAAATGGAGAGATCATCTTGGATTATCGGGATAGACTCTAAATGAAATCACAAGTGTCCTTATAAGAGAGAGACTCTCTTAAGAGAGAGCTCTTAAAAGATAGAAGAGGAAAAGGCTCTGTGAAAATAGGCAGAGACTGGAGCAATCTAGCTACAAACCAAGAAATGCACACAGCCACCAGAAGCTGTAAGAGGCAGGGAACAGAGTCTCTCTTGCAGCCTCTACAGGAAGCAAAGCCACTGACCTCTTTCTTTCTTTCCTTCTTTCCTTCCCTCCTCCCTTCCCTCCTCCCTTCCTTCCTCCCTCCCTCCCTCCCTTTCTTTCTCTTTCTTTCTTTCTTTCTTTCCTTCTTTCTTGGTTTTTTTTGAAACAGAATGTCACCTGGTAGTTCACACCTTGAACTCACTCTGTAGCCCAGGCCACCCTCAAACTTGTGGTGATCCTCCTGCCTCAGCCTCCCAAGTAGTACTGAGATAACAGGCATGTGCCGCCACGCTCATCTTGATTTCAACGTGATGATACCAATTTCATACTTCTGGCTTCCAGAACCCTGAAAGGATAAACTTCTCTCTTTTTGAACCAAGTTTGTGGGAATCTGTTATAATAGCTTATGTTAATTAGAAATAGAATACCTGAGATAATCAACTTACAAAGATAAAACATTTGTTTTGGCTCACAGATTTGGAAGTTTTTGTACAGGATGTATTGGGCCTTCTTCTTCACTTTGGGCCTATAGTGAGGCAGCATATCATGGTGGGAGTGCATGGTGAAGCAAAGCCATTCATCTCATCACCAAGAAGCAAAACAGAAAGGAAGAGGAAGGGCTGAGGTTCCACAATACTGTTCAGGTGCATGTTCTTTAATGACCTAAAGACCGCCCACTAGGCCCTACTTCTTAAAGGTTCTACCACCTCCCAGTAGTGCTACCCCAGTGACCAAGCGTTTAAGAAATGGACATTTAGTGGATATTCAAGAGCCAAACCATAGCACACTGGAAACTAGTATACCACCACACCCCCAAAATTAAGAGGATCCTCTTCACATCTGAAAAAGCAAGCTTGGGATAAATGAAAGGAACAAAAGAGGATAAATGAAAGGAAACTAGGCCTTAAAACATTCCTCAAGTCCTCCTTTGGGTTCTCTTTTTTTTTCTTTTTGGTACCAGGAATCAAACTCAGAACCTTCTGCTTGCCGGGCAGGCATTTGTGCCGCTGAGCTATACCCCCTGCCCCAGGGTTCTCTTCTTATAGGCAGTGATCACGTCTAACTGTTCTTTACCTCCCTGCAACTCTGAGCTCAGAACGTTCTACAGAAGGTTGCCGAGGGCTTGCCGCTTGTATTAACATATTCTGAACTCCTTTTTAGAGCCCACACTGCCGCACCCTTCGTGATCAGGAACTCGGTCCCGAAGTAAGTGAATTATCGCCTGGCCTTGTAGAGAACAGCAGCCACAGTATCAGGGGACTTCAGTCCACAGGGACCCCAGGAGTCCATCACTCAGAACTGTTCATAAACTGAGGGTGGGCGTCTTCCATTCTTCCAGGGGACCAGACAACCCCGGATCCTCAGGGGAACGAGTGACCACTGCAGATGACAGTAGAATCTATCCCATGCTTTCCCAGGGCACAGTACAGGGCCAGCAGCCTCCTAATCCCCAAGGCTATTACTGTGTCAGATGACAGCAGAGTTAGGGAAGAACAGAGGCAGCCCTTAGAGAGTGCTCCATCCTGCTTGTCAGATTACAAACGAGGAAACTGAGGCCAAGGAGGCTTATCAAACTGCCCAAAAGCTGATGTTCCCAAAGGCGGCTGTGAGGCCTCATAATGGGTTGTGGGTAACCCATTCAACCCAACCTGGGGAACACCTGCTATAGTCCATTCTACCAACTTAGATGGAAAAAATATCATGATTTTGAAAAAATGGAAAAAAATGTTTTTCATGAAAAATTACATTAAAAATTTCAGTGGTTAAAGGAATAAGCTTTTGTTAACTGCAAAAAATCAATTATGTGGAACAGCTTATTTTCCCCAAATGTCAGTAAAATGAAGCATTACTGGTTTGTACCTCACACAGGGAGAAAATTTAGAGACTTAACTCCAAAAGGTAGTGCAGGGTAAGAGCAGACATGGATCACTGAGTCCAAACACATTGGGTAAAATGTGTGGATTATTCAACCATAATAAGGTGTCAAAGGAAACTAGGATTTGGGAGGCAGGAGGGGCCCTCTCCCCAACTCATAGGTGGCTGACATCAGGCAGAAGCGCCACCATGCCAGCCCCCGAATGATGCCATAGACTACACAGCTTGGATGGATGTGACCTCACCTAGGGAGCCACTTCCTAGCCCCTGGCTGAGCACCTGCTTTATAAGGTCTCCCAGGGAGCTCGTGGGTGGTCAGCAGGCCCAAGAGAACCAAGAGGACGGTTTGGATTGGGCATCAGTCCTATATAATCCCCTCCACTGACATCTCTGCGACATTGGGTGAATCATTCACCTCTCTGGCATTGACTTCCTCTTCTGAAATACGTGAACAGTACCTTTCCTTCCTTCCTTCTTTCCTTTTTTCTTTTCTTCCCTCCCTCTTTTCTCCTTCCTTCCTTCTATGGGTATAAGGAGTAATGAATGAAAAATCGTATACAAAATACCCTGAAGTACCCAAAATCCTAAGCACTTTTTATTAAGTTATGCAGAACCAGCAAAGCCAGCACTATTACCATCACCAAGAGTACAACCATCTTGAGAGGATGACAACACTGCCCTGGGCAACTAGAGATCATGAACAGGACACGGATGATGGGCACTACAGAAATATTGGGCTTTGGTATTAATGAGCAACGAAAATATATTACTAGTGAATCATAATTTAAAAAGACAGGGAGCCTGCTTACTAAATATTAATAAAAAGTATCCACTTCAGCTGGGGGGTCAGTGGAGTCATCATCGTAATCATAACCCTAATAGCAGCTAACACTGAGCATCATGCCAAATGTCAGACCTCATTCTGAGACCTGATGTGCTGGATCTTGGCCTGGGGCTTGGTGAAGCAGTGATGGTGGTGGAGCGGCCAGCCATGAAATGGTGAGCAGCTCTTCTTAGGAAAGATGGGGAGGGGGAAGACAAACTAGACTGTCGGCCCAAACCTGACACAGCTCTGTAACTGCAGGCATGCAAAAAATATTGCTGAATGAATATGGAAGAGCCCGGGGCATTTCGATGTAAGGAAGATGGATATTTTTGGTGTCTGGGATCCTATCTGGGCATGTCTTTAGTGGGTCTAATTCAGTTCTTCCTCCATGAACCTTCATTTCCCATCAATCCTTCACCTGAATAAAGAAAACTCCCATTATGGGTCATGTTGGCCTTGCCCTAGAAGTTGGATGGTCCTTGGCATTATCAAATTCCCATAACCTGTGACGTGCACACACATAACCCATATCTTCTGGCTCAAGAGTGGCAGCCAGGTTTTTCAAGGAGAGACAAGGGCCCTCCCCGCACTGGGTGTCATCTCCCAGCATCCCAAGGGCTGAGGAGACCACTGCCTCCTGCCTGGGCCCCCTCAGCTAAGATCTGATTTTCTCATCATCTGGATAGTCTCAGCTACTCGCAGCAAAGGGATGAACCAAGCTGACCTTTCTGGAGGTTTGTTTAAAGCAGAACAATGTTTGTCTTGTCCAAACACTATGAATTACTCCAGAGGATCCTGCCCAGTTTTACAATCCACAGCTACAAATGGCTTACATAAATAGGGGCTTGTCCGTCCCCTACGCCCCCCCCCCAGTCCTCAGTGGTTTCTCAGCCCCCTGCCTGCCTTCTTTCCCTCTTCCAGACTTTCCCTCTGCCCTCCTTCCACATCTTTGCCTTCTTTGCTCTGAGCCCCAGTGCCGTGAACGGGCAGGTGCTGGGTATTCTGGGCCACAGCTCGCACCTGGGTTATTGCTGGCACAGGTCCCCCTTATGGCTGGCTGCTCTGTCCCTGGCGTGGACAGGTTTGCCTTGCTAAGGGGGCCTCTGGGCACATTTGTTCTGTCTGTGTGGGGCCAGCGGTATGCAGTGTTAGGTCCAGCTGTGAAAGCATGTTGGTATGAGGAGGCCCCCTGTTTGGGGGCTCAGCATCCAGCCAGCCCACAGCCCACTTAGGCCTCATCTGGCAGGACGCTTAGCTCACTCGCTGCTGCTCCCTCACTGACTGCACATTCAGGGGATCTCGGGGATCTCCTAAACTAGACTCCACTCACTATGGCTGCCAGTCTGGGGAGGCAGCAGAAAAGACTGCCTTGCTGATTAAATAGGTACCGTGAAGAACAAGCAGGAACCATCAGCCTGGAAGAAAGGAGACTGCAGGGAAAGAACTACTCTGTGATGAAATCTGGTCTAGTCCCAGCCCACTAAGTAGCTGGGTGACATGGACAAGTCACTTCAGGTCTCAGTATTGCCACTTGTGCAATGGCTACAGAATCTCAGCATTGCTATCTGTATAATGGCTCTAGCCCTCTGAAAGGCAGTTTTCAGGTCTTAGAAAGCACAGTTTAAGGACTGCTGGATACCAGCAGCAAGAAGTGGGTGGAGGCATCCTGAGAGAAAACATGGGGTCACTAACACTCCGAGGGGAGGTGTTGGTGAAGACTTGGAGAGATGCCAGGGGAGTGTGCGGGCAGGACTGGTGGTTGGAGGTGTGAGTAGTGTGTGGGATTCTCCTACTGAGAGCCTCCTGCACTTAGGGCCAAGTGTGATCTCATTTTATCCTTGTTTTGCAAATGAGGAAACTGAGCCTCAGCAGGGAGGAGTGACTTCCACTCAGAAGTCACTGGTGAGTTGGTGAGTGGCACAGGATTCCATCTCCCCTACGCACCCTGGAACACCCATCTGCCCTTTCCAAGACTGCCCCTTGCTCTAGCAGGTCTTCCTGCCGTTCCAGCCTCTCAAAGTGCCAAGATTTGGACTCAGAGCCACACCCCTGCCCCATTCCCCACCGGGAAGGTAGCACTAGGTAGAAGGACCCAAGGCCAAATCTGTCCGGTGAGGTGGGCACATGGTGAGCCCCGACTGCGAGAAAACCAAGTTCCAGGAGTTTCACTCTGGACAGAGCAGAGCCAGTCCTGCCCCCGATGAGGCTCCACAGCCCGCAGGGGCTCTTGTCGGTGCCAAGTCCACAGAGTTCGGGCTACTGCTGTAGCACAAGACCGGGTTCCACCAGCGAGCCAGGGGCGTCGCCAGGAAAGGCGTCAGCATTCAGATCCCGCAGGCCATGTGTGTCCAACACTCTAGGCCGTCCCGGGTCGAGAAGCTGTCACAGGAAAAAGCCAGCGTCACCTGATAGCTAATGCTCCGGGGGTTGGGAGAAGCCCGAGGTCCAGGCTGGGGTGGAAAGCAAGAAAGGCACCAGCGTCACCTCCCAGGCCCTTAGGGCAAAGGAACTGATATCATAAAGAACCCAGAATGAAAAGTTTGGTGCTGGTCGGAGTTGCACCAGCCGGGTCCTGCTTCTACCACCTACGCCGTGTGTCGCATCCCACCCACAATGTGGAAGACCCGGAGCTTGCTGTGTGACCTCAGAAGTGCTAGCGAAGACTCTGGGTCTTTTACGAACCACTAGGTGTGGACCAGACCGGAGCTCCGGTTCCGACGTCCGCGCCTTAGATTAGCTGCGCCTCCTTCGAGTTCAGTATTTGATTTTCTAATCAATCTCTTTGTCGTCCCCCCGCTCCCCCCGTGGCCTTAACCCGAGCTTCCGGTTTCCCGGTCCGCCTGGGCCCCGCCTGGGTCCCGCTGTGGCCCGACTTTCCCGTCGAAGGCCCTAGAGTGAGTGATGCTCGGGCGCGGGCGGAGGACGGCGGGTCCGCGACGCGGGCCGGGCTGTATGGAAACGGTCAGAGGAGCCGGCGGGCGCGGCGGCGATTTATTCTGGGAGTGACAGCCCCTTTGAGCGCTCCGCGAATGGCATTTTCTGTCTGTGAAAGCCTTTCTTCCCACCTCTGTTCAGATTAGCCCGGGGGATGAATGCGCCCATTATCCAGCCCGCTGACCATTCTGAAACGCCAAATTAATTACTAAGCACTGAATCAGGCGCCGGGGCCGGGGCACTAGGAGGTGTGAAAATAGCGAGCGGCTGGAGATGGGGAAGGCGAGGGGCGCAGCGCGGAGAGCCGGGCGGGGTGGCCCGAGGCGCGGGCGCGGCGGGGTAGGGGCGGGCTGGGTCGGCCGCCGAGCGCGACCTGCCGGTGTGACCTGCCGGCGTGACCGTGCGCCACTGCGGGGCGAGCCTGCTCTGCTGCACAGGCTGAGCTGGGGGAGGAAGGCGCGGAGCGGGGGTCGCCGCCCGGAGCAGGCTGGGGCTCGTTGGGATTGCTGCCAGAGCGCACCAAGTGCGCAGGGCGCGGGGCTGGGGATCCGGCGTGCGCCCCGCGCCGTGCGCCGGTGCCTGTCTTCGATGTACCGCTCGGGGTGGCCGCCCCGAGACGGCCGCAGATTGCGGCCACCCTCGTCATCGCCCCGCAGGCTCTCGATCCCAACACTCGGCTCTAGCTGCCCTCCGAGGCCTTACAAAAACTTGGGCGCCGCCCTCCGACCGCAGCCCAGGCCAGAGCTTCCCGAGCGCTGGGCAGCCGCGGGTCGCCTCCACCCGGCAGCGACTCGGGGTCCGCGGGTGGCACTTACCTCCCCGAGGCGCCGGGCCGCAGAGGGAAGCGAGCTCTGGGCGGCGCCTGCTGGAGTGCGCGGGGTGCGGAGTAGCGCGCGCCTTTAAGCCTCTTCCCGGAGACTCCGCCAGGTGGTGTCACTGCGGACGGGCCCTCGCGGCTCCGCGCCCCCGCGGCCACCCAGTTCCCTGCGGGCCGCCGCCGGAACCCCCACCACTAGCTCCACTCCTGAGCCCTTCCCCACCGGCGCCTTAGGAACTAGTGGTGGGGCGCGTGGGGACCCAGGTGGATATAATTTGGGACACTTATCCAAGAGAAATCACCCATCCTACCTACACTACCTTTGGTTTGGCCTGGAGGGTTGGAGGAATCTATTTTTCGACCAGGTGCTGGGGATGGAGGTGAGAGAGGAGAGGACTGAGAAGTCTTGTCCAAGGACCTTGGCTTAGGTCCCTACGGCCATCACCTCAGGATAAACTCAAGTGTGTGCCAACCGGTCCTCTGTTCTCACCTTTGATCCAAGATGGCCCGCTGACCAGCCTCCAGTTACCATTAAAACGACCGAAGATAAAATAGAACTGTACAATAGGGAAATGAGTCTTCCACACTCTCGGCACAGGACTTCAGGAGGACACCAGCGAAGCAGGCGACGACAGCACTCAGGGGGCTCCTCCAAGCTCCAGGTTGGCGCTCCAAAGCCAAAAGCCACCTGCGAGCCCTCCGCAGAGATCAGGCTGCTACGGAGCACAGTTTTGCGGGCAGAAACTGCAACTCTAGCTTTGGGCCATTATTCAGCTTCAACGTCATGGGCCTCTTAAGAATTATTTTTGACATTGGTATTGAGATTTCAAACTATATTATTAACTAATTTTTTAGTCTTCATTATTTATTGCCTTTTCTTTTACATAAACATCTTCCTCATTCCTGACTTCCTTATTTTGATTCATTTCTCACACCACTGAAATGCAACTTGGAGTAACCTTTCAAGGGAAGGAAGGGTTTTTGGAGGTTGGACTTGAGTGTTGGAGCAGTCTCAAGATACATCTGTGAATTAAGGGCTAGTTAGATATAGGCTTCTAGAATCATGACCCTTATACTTAACAACTCTAAAATAGGCACCATGCTAGCATTAAACAAGAAAGCCAATGTAAGAAGTTTACTCTGCATTGGGCCTAAGACACAGTACAAAGCCATGACTGTAACAATTCATGGTTATGTTATTAGTTATTGATTCATGCATTAACTTCTGGTTTTAGATTAGACCTTTCATCCTTTTCTTTTTCTTTTCTTCTCTTTCTTATTATTCCTTTCTTCCTTTATAAACCCAGGGCCTTGTATTATTAGTGCATGCTCACAACTGAGCTACCTCTCAGCCCCCTAGTTTACCTTCTTTAAAATAATCTGTAAGTTCTGTTAATATAATTAATTTGGTTACAGTAACATGAGTTCTGTCTCTGTAACTAATTGTGACCTTGGGCTAGTCTCTTATTCTCTCTTCACCTTCACTCCTTCTATAAAATAAACAAATGGGGCCACAAGATTGCTGTGATCTTGTTTGGCTCCAATAATCTGGGATTGTATTCATTTATAATTAAAAAGCAATGACCTGCACCGCAATAAAAAGAAAGCCACTTCATTTTTTTTTTTTTAATGCAGGTACTGGGAGTCAAACTCAGGACCTTGTGCTTGCCAGGCAGGCACTTATGCTGCTGAGCTACATCACCAACCCTAAGAAACCTACTTCACAATGATTAGGATGACTATAAGAAAAAAAGGCAGATAATTACCAAGGTGAGGAGGAGAATGTGGAAAAGTTGGAACCTTCTTCCATTGGTACTAGCAGTATAAATCAACTGGTACGGACATTGGAAAAGTCTGGCAGTTCCTCAAAAGGTTAAACCTGAAACTGCCATATAATCTAGCAGTTCCACTCTTAGAAATACCTAAGAGAAATGAAAACATATATCCACACAAAAATTTATATACAAATGTTTCTAACAGCATTATTCATAATAGCCAAAAACTGAGCACAATCCAAATGTCCATCAACTAAAGACGGGATAAACAAAGTGTGATACATCCATACAAAGGAATATTATTCAGCCATTAAAAGAAATGAAGTACTGATACACACTGCAACAAGGATGAATTGTGAAAATGTAATGCTGAGTGAAAGATGCCAGTCACATAAGACCATACATTGCATGGTTCCATTTATAATGAAATGTCCAGAATACACAAATCTGTAGAGACAGACAGTAGGCTCACTGGTGCCTAGGCCTGGGAAAGGAAGTAGGTGGGAGGAAATGGGGAGTGATTGTTAACAAGAATGAGGTTTGTTCAGTTGTTATGATGGTTGTGCAACTCAGTGAACATACAAGAAACCACTGCATTGTACACTTCAAATGGATGAGTTGGATGGTGTATGGATTATATCTCAATTTAGGTGTTATGTTAAAAAAATATTATTTCAAGCCAGGCATAGTGACACATGCCTGTAATCTCAGCATACTGGGAGGCTGAGGCAGGAGAGTCATAAGTTTGAGACCAGCCTAGGTGATTCATTGCAACCTTGTCTCAAATTAAAATAAATAAATAAATGAATGAATGAATCTTACATGAATCTTGCAGAATAAGATGGGGTATCATTCCAGGGCCCCATGATCTGCTAAAATAACACCCTTCTCACTGTGTAGCACAAAGATTTCCATGGTCTGTACGATGGTAAGGGTTTTTTTCTTCTCCGAAGAAATCTCAACTTTCTATTTTCTCTCTGTCTTTGCAAGTATACAGACTCAGTGAGTCCCCACTTACAAACATTGGAGTTGTGAACTTTCTGAGGTATGAACAGACCTGCATCATGAGAATTCCTAGATGTGAACAAATCACGGAAGTAGCTCACGTGTCCGGTGGACATTGTGACAGTCGCAATGCCCTATGCTTACTATACAGGGTAATAGTGTACAACCACACAGTACAGTCAGGGACTTACTGTATTTTTTTGTGTGTGGTTGTTTTATACTTTACATTGCATATCTGTGTCAAAGGTATATGAGACTCACTTTGTCGGACTTCCGAATGAATCAGACTTACTAATGTTCTCCTGGAACAGAACTTGTTAGTAAGTTGGGGGCTTACTGTGCCGTCTTTGACTCTCCCAAGAGAGCAGTACTTGCAAGCCCATAGCAGAGTGATTAAGAGCAGCAATCTTAAAGCCAGGTTACCAGGCTTCAAGTCCTAGCCCTGCTTTCACTAGCTACTTGAGGAAAGTCAGTTTCCACATGTACAAAATGAGGATAACAGATTTTGTGAGCATTAAATGAGTTAATATATATATAAAGTGATGGCGTGTGGTAGCAGATACTATTCATGCTATTACTCTTTGCAAAGGAGAGCACGTCAACTGATGCCATAGACAGGCTACTTTCCCGTAGTCCACTAGGTGGCGTAGGCGCACCACTTCCTGTAACAAAAATGGCCCCTGGGGCTCTTGCATAGTTAATGTGGGGCTTTGATAAATGATGGGTAGAGTTTGCTAGTACAATACTGTGGTCGCGGTTTCATCTGTGAATTATAAATACCAGTATCACCTATAATACAGCAAGTTTCTCTAAATAATGGCACTCACTGGGAAAAGTTTTTTGCAATCCAGAGAAACCGGTGCCGACCTACAAATCCAGGGCATAGCTGGGGTAAAATGGCAGCTCCATCCCAGGTGCCTACTGTCATCCAACCAATACACTGGAGCACGGTCAGAGTTTTCCCATGGCACCATCCTCCATTTTACAACGAAGATTTTGTAACACCTCCTTATCATCCTGAACAGAAAATTTATAGATGAGGTGGCCTTCAAACATCCATAACTTCCTCCCCTATATCAACTTAATGCTTTGCTAGTAATATAAAGAAAAAGTCATGTATAGTAAAATAATATGCATTTTACTATGTAAATGCTTGGGCCCAATGAAATAAGATGACACCATGAAGTAGTCAAATGCTTGCATCTATTTGTGGAATTACCAAGCAGACCACTGTAACAAATGAGATGGGATAGAGGTGTGTTGCACTGGCGATTCCAACACCTTGAGCAGCGAGCTACCCCAGACAACATGATTTTCCAAAGTAATCAACAGTTCTTAGTCAAGTTACCTTCCTGGAAATGTTAGTGTACATTAACATTGTGAAAACAAAATGAATCCTTTGTGTTCGTAGACAAAATAAAGTTAGGCCCTGGGCACCAATGATTTTTCATCTACATGGATGTTCAATGGGACATTTAAAAGTTGCAAAGAAAAAAAGACAATTCTTTTTTGTGCATGACTGTCCCCTACATGCAATTGTAGACGTCTGGCACTTCTAGTCCCTGACTACTAAATAGTAGTGGTGACCCCCAATCACCGTGGCAGCCAAAACCACTTCCCCACAAATTTCCAATCAAACAATAGCATCTCCATTGAGAGCCACTAGTCCAGGATCAAAACCTCTTTGGGCATTTCTAGCAAAGTTGGCACTTGCTCTGCTTGGGGTTCAACTTGTAAAAGGCATTTGATTTTTTTTCTAGCCCACACAAACACCCTTGTCTGGAACTAGAGCTGGGATTGGGGGGGCATCCAGAAAGATGGGGGCCTTTTCCTCTGAGTATCTCCTTTTGTGTTAGCCCTTTGTCCAGAAAGAGAAGACCTGAGGGAGGCTGGCCTGCCAATCTCAAACACAATCCAGTGGTCTTTTTGAGGCTTTTCCTGAAACCCAGCTGGGAAGTAAATCAGCACAGACATAATCCTGATTTTAGCCACAGGGGCCAGGGCCTCTGACCAAACCCCTGGCCTAGGAGGATTTCCTGTGGTACATTTGCTTGGCACGTCAATCCCAAGCTATTCTTGCTCCGCTTTCTCAGGAACAGGGTTGATGAGACTGCAGCTCTTCAGGACAAGGATTTGATACAGTGGCGTGTACAGGCTTGCTCACCGGGCTCCATTAATTATGTCCACCTCCACCTGCAAAGGGTCTTTTTCCGGTCTGTACATCTGGCCCTTCCTTTCTCTCGGCAGTTATGGCACCTCCCTGCCCCACTCAACTTGCGGCTTGTTTGTCTTGTGAGGCAGGTATGACATGGCCTGATCCCCTCACTGGTATTCCTGGAATTTGACTGCTTTAGCAAACCCAGACTGGAGTCTCTCCTGAGCAGGGCAGCTGCATGGTTCTTACACATTCCATCACCTCTGCTAGTGGATATCTCCGGGCCAGCCATTCATCTACAGCAAGGAGTTGGATGCCTCAAGAATGCTCTTCCAGACTCTCTGGTCTAAAAAAGGACAGGTGAAGGACTCAGAGCCCTTCAGCAAAAGAAAACATCAGAAGCCTGTTACTGTATTTCTGCCCTTCAGCGCTCAGTCCAGATGGTTTCTCTCCCAGGCATCCATGCACCTCATGCACCTGCAGCTGTATGTCTATGTAGGTTACCCAGTGCACAGACATTTATTGACCACCTCTGGTATGCCAGCTTCAATGGCACCATGCAAGCTGGGCAGCTGCAGTCCCTGTGCTCACAGGGCTTGGAGCTCAGTGGGATAGATGTTCAACAAGCGATAATACAAATAGCTGTGCAGCAGCCACTAGGATGAGCAGTACCATAAGTATGGGAGCCATGTGAGAGCGTAAGGACTGGGGTGAGCCAGATGCTGGGACACAGGGCCCCTCTGCAGAAGTGACATTTAAGTTGAACCCTGCAGCATGAGGAGGTATTAGCCAGGTGAAAAGAACAGAAAAGAGCCTCCCCAGTGGCAGGAAAAGCACCGCCCAATCCTCTAAGCCAAAAGGCAGCTTGGTGTGGTCAAGAAATCATAACAGCTGACGTTTATCGATCTCTCGCTATGTGCCCACAGGTATAGTTCTTCTAGTGCTCACATGCTATGAAATCAGGTATTATTATCCTCATTTTATAAGGAAAATGAGCAAACTGAGGCACAGAGATGGTAAGTAATTGTCCCAAAGTCGTTCAGCTACAAAACAGCAGAGCCAGCATTTGGATGCAAAGGCACCTGACACTAGAGATGGTATACTTAACCCCTGTGTCAGAGTCTCCCAGGATAAAGAGTCTCAGTTCGCAGTAGCAGTACGTGTGTTGGACAAGTATAAACTGGCTGATGAAACTATATCCTATTGCACTTGGGATACCACAAGTGGTCACTAGAAGGGTGGATTAATTATATTTCCTTACTTGGGGCCTTTTTTTTTTTTGCTACAGGAAATTGAACCGAGGGCCATAACACTGAGCTGCATTCCCAGCACTTTTAAATTTTTTTACTTAGAGACAGGGTCTCATTAAGTCACTAAGTTACTCAAGCTGGGGCTGAACTTTTGATCTGCCTGCCTCAGCCTCCCAAATAGCTGTGATGACAAATGTGTGCCACCATCCCTGCTTTTACTTTCTCTATTCTTAATGCTGTGGGATCTGGGGCCTTCTGAATCAGGAGTGACTTCCCACCCCCTAGGGTTAGCTGGTCCCCAGGGACAGCAAAAGACTCCCCTGTGACATGCAAGCCAAACAGTCCAGAGCCCATATCTGAATTCTCACTAGTTAAACCACCCTCCCCTGGTCTTCACCACCCCAGACCCAGGTGTCAGATTAGAGCCATCCCCTGAACCTGTGAGCCTGCCACAAATACATGACCCAGCCCATCCTAAGCCTTCTTACCCTGCCTTGTCTTGCCTCTTTCGTGAAACCCTAGTGCTTTTCTGTGTGGCCCTGTGTAGCCTGGCATGGCAGGGATGAACAATCCTCTTGAGAACTGTGAGCATCAAAACGCCTGTGACCATTAATTCTGATATGTCAACCTCATCGGATTAAGAAATGCCTAGCAGATTAGTAAATTGAATTCCCGGTTGTGACGGGGTGGGCGTGGATGCACGGCCTTGGGTAGTATGTATGGTCTCTCACCCTTTGCTCTCCAGCACTGTTTCCCTGCTCTGCTTCCTGACCACCATGCATTAAGCATCTTTGTTCCATCATGAGGTTTCTGCCTTGGAGCCTGCCAACCATGAATTGAATTTCTTGAACCCTCAGGCTAAATTCAATTTTCTTTCTTTAAGCTTGTGGGTGTTGGGTATTGTGTCTGTGATGGGAAGCTAATTAACACACCACTATACTACCTCCTCCATTGCAGTTGTCTCATGATCTGTTGGCCTCAGCATACTTGAATAATAATAAAATCTACATTCTAAAACAAGCAGAGGCTCTCGGACAGGAAGCCCAGCAGTAGGGCTAGAACCCAGGTCTCCAGGCTCCTCTCTGCTGCTCGTTCCATTGCTGAGGTTCGAATCCAGGGCCTAAGCAAGAGCTCTACCAGCCCTATTTCTAAATTTTATTTTGAGACAGGGTCTCATTAAATTTCCAAGGGTGGCCTTGAACTTGCAACCCTGCTTCAGCCTCCGGAGTAGGTGGGATTACAGGCGTGTGTCACCATGCCTGGCCAGAATAAACTAAAAAAAAAAGAGCCTAATGTTTCAGATAAAAACACAAAGAGAGGGAGGAAGGAAGTGGAGTGGGTTGTCCAGGTAAGTGGAAGCAAAGAAGGAAGTATTTCGTTTATTTTATTGGATTCATGCCAATTATTAACAATAGTGTAACCTCATTTGGTATTCCCTATGGGCTGGGCAGGCTTCTGAGTGTGTCCTGTGCTTCATGTCATTGAATCCATATAACGACTTTATAAGTTCCTTGCTTTCCTCCCTCTATTTTTTTTAAATTGTTTTTGTTTTTGTTTTTGTTTTTGTTTTGAGACAGTGTCTCACTATGTAGTTCCAGCTGGTCATGGACTCATGGAACGCCTCCTGCCTCAGCCTCCTGAGTGCTGGAATTACAAGCATGTGCCACCATGCCTGGCTCCCCTCTCCATTTTTGAGATAAGGAAACTGAAGCACAGAGGTTAAATAGCTTGCCCAAAGTCATGTTATGAAGGCGGCAGGACTGAGTTTTCTTATACAGGTTGCCAGGGGTCTGACTTTTAGTTTTTTGGCCTGGTGCTGAGAATTGAACCAATGGCCTCATGTATGCTAGGCAAGTGCTATACCACTGAGCCACACACCCCCAACTCTAGGTTCTCTCTCTTTTTTTTTGAAGCAGGGTTTCACTATGTAGTTCAGGCTGGCCTTGAACTCACTATGTAGCCTAGGCTGGCCTCGAACTTGTGGCAATCCTCCTGCCTCAGCCTCCCGAGTGCTGGGCTTACAGGCGTGCACCACCACACCTGGCTCCTAGGATCTTTCTTAACCATTCTAACACACTGCCTCATAGGTGTTTTTGAAGGCTGCTCACCTACTGTGGAGCAGGAGGTAGGGGTACTGATATCTTCTCTGCCTTGCATATGGGGAATGGTACAGCAACATCATCAGATTCTGTCCCAAAGGAAGTTATTTCCACTCTCATCCTGAGAGGAATCAGGCAGAGACTCTTCCAGAAACAGGCAGCTCTGACTATCACATCATCCCAACTCAAGGTGCATCGCTACTCAAGACTTGCAGACCAGTGTCTCTAAGGAAGACACTCCAAATATGGAGGAAAGAACTTTCCAGAAAGCTGGAAAGCTCCTCATATTTCATCAGCAGCTGTCCCTGTGAGCCCTGGTTGTCCATCACCATGGGAGGAAGTGAGCCAGGACCTAGGCAGTCGACTCAGAATCAGAGCCTGTGGACTTGTTGTGGGTTCTTGTTGGCCTAACTGGCCTAGAGGCAGGACTGTCCTTACACGGAGAGTTGTACCTCCACTGTCGACTGGGGCGGGTGTGGGAGGGTTTGGAAGTGGACAGAAGGGACTGGGAGATGCTTTGGGCCTGTGAGGCCTGGTGCCTGCCAGAGACAAGGGCAGAAGAGGAGTCTCCCTCTGCTGGAGGAAGAAACTCCTCTTTCTAAAATGCCAGCACCCCCTAGTGGGGGGAGTCTCCAGTCACACTGCCCAGTTCCTGCAGTACCTGAATGTAAATATTCAATCCCCTTCTACTGAAATTCAGCATAATTCTACTGAATAAACGCAGGCAGCAAATAGCAGCAATCTCAACAAACACTACCTGTGATTTTTGTCACCAGTAAATTAACAGATATTGATTAACTTAATGTTGGAGATAAAAAATATCACTTGTGTCTATCACTACTCAGAAGTTATGCTGGCTATTAGATCTACCACTAGATTGTGTTAATGAATGCATTAATAAAGAAACATGTATATGACTAGATTTTCAGTTTTTTAAATTTATGTTAAAGCTATAATATTATCAAGTTATAAACTTACCTAATTCAGTATAATTGGTTTCCTCTGTACACCGTGGTTTTTATTTTACTCATTTAAAACAGTCTGAGATGAGATCCATAGGCTCCATTCAGCTGCCAGAAGGGTCTGTGACATAAAAATGGTTAAGGGCACTTGCTTTAGAAAGAGCTGCTTTAATCTGACCCTTCCCTGCTGCTGAGGTAGAGACTGCAGGGATTCAGGACAGCCAGGACCAGGGAGCTTGGGAGACAGGCTGGTGGCTGCAGTGTTTTGCCTTAGACTGAAGCACTGTCAACGCAGTGGTCTGAATGGAGACATGAATACTTGAAGCAGTGGGTTTCTTCCAGGTGCCAAAGAATGCTGGCAATGAAATCGCCTTTTGAGGAAAGGATAAGGTGGTGTGGTGAGATACAATGGAGTCTAGCAGAACCAGGCAGAATCATCTTCAGGAGGAAAAAAACAGCTTCCAGGTCAAAGAGGCACCCTATTACTGCCTACAGCAATACAAAGAAAGGAGATGCCTGCTTTTAAAAACCTGAAGAATTCTTCTTCTTGTGGGATGCGATATACATTCAGAAGGGGTCATACAGTGAATGTGTAGCTGTCACAGAGATAGAAAATATCCTCTCCCCCATAAGACTGCTGTGGTCTTCTCCTTTCTGTGGCTTTAAATTAATTTGCTTATTACTAATGGGGTTTTGCATTTTTTCATGTGACTATTGGCTATGAATTTTTTTCAGTGAGGGACAAGTTTATGTCTTTTGCCCATTTTCTACTCAGATATTTTAGTTACTGATTTGTGAGAGCACCTCACATATTCAGAATGTTAAATGTCAGCTGTATTTGTTGGACATATATTCTTCAAGCTTCAGGATTGTCTTTTGGCTTTCTTTACAATATCTTTTATTTTTAAAATTTATTATTATTAATTTGGGTTTGGGTTTCAGTGAAAAGGTGGATCTGAAAAAGAATTAAGAACTAAAAATTATATCGAAGTTAAAAACTCATGTGGTTGACAGCAGAACACAGGACTAGTAAGCTCAAACACAAATGAACAGAAAATATATGAACTATAGCACAGAAAGCAAAGAGATGAGAAAAGAAGGAAAATAGTCTGTTTTCACAGACAACACAATTGACTTCATAGAAATCCCTCAGAATCTACAAAAATATACTAGCACTAATAAGTGAGTTAAGCAATATTTCAGCATGCAAAAATCAATTGTATCTCTATATACTTGCAGCAAATAACTGGAAATTGAAATGAAAAGCAATACCTTTCATAATGGCATCAACAATCATGAACTATCTAGCAAAAAAATTGATAAAAATATTTAAAACCTATATGCTGAAAACTACAAAACACTGCTGAGATAAATAAAAGATCTAAATAAATGGAGAGATATACCATGTTCATGGATTATAAGACTACTTATAAGATATTAGTTCTGCCCAAATTGATCCATAACTTTGATGCAGTCCTAATTGAAATTCCAGTGGCTTTACTTTTGGTAAAGATTGACAAATTTACTCTAAAACTAATATGAAAATGGGAAGGACATAAGATAGCCAAGCTACAAACTTTTAAGAATAAGAACAAAGTTGAAGAGTTACATTACCTGATTTCAAGACTAAATATAACACTACAGTCATCAAGATGGAATGGGACTGGTATGAATATTTACAATAGATCAATGAAATTGAAAACAAAGCCAATAAATGGACCTACACATAGATGGTCAATTGATTTTTGACAAAGAGGTAATTATGGTGGGACAACAACATAGCCATATGTGAAACAAACAAACAAACAAACAACAATGGCCACAAAATGGAGCCTGAATACATACCTTACAAAAATGAGCTCAAATGGATTATAAACCTAAATTTAAAATCTAAAACTATAAAGCTTCTAGAAGAAAAGAGAAAAATCTTTGTGATCTTAGATTAAGTAAAGATTTCTTAGCTATGACACCAAAAGTACAATCCTATAAAGTAAAAAGTAAACTTGACTTCATCAAAACTAAGAACTTTTGCACTTTGAATAAACACCACAAGTGAATTGGAAACAGAGATAATTTAGCATATGGTTGGTAAACGAATTGACTCTAGAACATATAAAGAACTCTCAAAACTCAATATGATGAACACACATACTCTCAAATCAGAAAAATACTGAACATATTTCACCAACGAAGATACAAATGGCAAATAAGCACAAGAAAAGATACTTAATACCATTAGTCATTAGGGGAGTGCAAAGTAAAGCCACAATTAAATACCGTTTCACACATATTAGAATGGATACATATTTAAAAGATAATACCAAGTGTTCATTAGGTTCTGGAACAATTGGAACTCATACCTATTTGTGGGAATGTAAAATAAGAGTTTGGAAAACAGTTTATCAGTTTCTTATAACAGTAAACATAAATCTATCATGTGATTTAACCATTCTACTCCTAGATATTTGCCCAAGAAAGAAGAAAGTACACAGCCTTGTAAAGACTTGTACATGAATGAATGTTTATAGCATATTTATTTGTAACAGCTAAAAATTGGAGAGAAAACCCATAAATATCCATCAAAAGTAAGTCCATAAACTATGGTAAATCTATATGGTGGGATATTATTTAGTGACAAAAAGGGATGGGTTTTTGATTCATGCAAATACTTGAAAGAGCTTCAATTCAATCATACTGAATAAAAGAATCCAGGCAAAAAAAAGTACATTCTGTATGATTCCATTTATTTAAATGAAAATTGATCTATAGCAACAGAAAGCAGATCAGTGGTTGTCTAGAGGCAGGGGACAGGCAGGAGGAAGGAACTAGAAAAAAGGTGCACAAGGAAACTTTGGGAGTGATAAACATATTCATTATCCTGATACAAGGCTCATTGCAGTGATGTATTTTCATGGGTCTGTAAATGTGGCAAAACTTCTCAAATTGCTGTTTATATACGTGAACTTTATTATGTGCCAATTATACCTTTGAAAAGCTGTAAAAAATTGAATCCACAATTAGATACCATTGCACACATATTGGAATGGATAAAAATTTAGAAAACTCTAGCCTCCCCAAGGCATTACTGATAGAGTCTTTTTTTTTTTTTTAATGTGGGTACCGGGGGTCGACCTCAGGACCTTGCGCTTGCCAGGCAGGCGCTTATGCCACTGATTCTTTTTAAAAATGAAGGAAGAAATAGTATGAATTTTATGTACATTCTATTACAGCATAAAGAAGAAAGACTTTCTAACCTTGATATACCGTGATACCAAAACCTCACAAAGACATTATAAGAAGAAAGAATTACAGGTGAATATCTGCATGAAAATTACGCAAAAGTCCTAAACAGAATATCAGCAAATTAAATGTATCAATATATAAATGAGATCATGCATTTTGACAAAACTGGGGTGTTTTTTCAAGATTAAGCAAAATGGGCTTAATATTTAAAAAAACAATCAATATCATTCATTATGTTAACACTATAAAATATAAAAAGACATATGCTCTTCCCAGTAGATGCAGAAAAACCATTTCATGAATTCAACAGTTTTTCAGAATAAAAATTCTGAGCAAACTAGAAAATTTCCTTAATCTGATAAAGTATGATCCATATAGAAGTAATTTTGTGTTACATGCAAGGTAGAAAGGGTTCTATTTTATTTTATATGGATAATCAGTTAGGCCAGTACCACTCAATGAATGAGCTTCCTCTTTCCTCACTGGTTTGTAATGCCATCTCTGTCACAAATCACACTTCCACAAAGATGTAGATCTGTTTTCACAGATCTATTGTTTTAGTTACTTTTTTTCATTGCTGGGACAAAATACTTGACACCCAAAGTTAAAGGAGGAAAAGTTTATTTTGGCTTACAGTTTGTAGAAGTTTCAGTCCATAATCAGCTGGTTCCAAGGCAGGGTGGCATGACAGACAGGTACTGCAGAGGAGAAACAGTTCATGGTAGGCAGAAGGTCGCAAAGCAAGCAAGTGATGAACTACAAGTAACTAGCAGCAAGTCTCTTTCTGTCCTTATACTGTATCCAGGCTACCCACCCTTAGGGCAGATAGCACTCACCCTTAATCCTAGCACCCTTAATCCTAGCATTGCACCACGAATCAATCAAACACTCTAGATCCAGCCACCCCTGAAAAAGTCCCACCTAGGACCACATGAGGCTTTTGGAGGACATCTAAACACAAGCCATAACACCTATTTATATCTGCACCAATACCACACAGTCATAGCTTTATAGTAAATTTTGATCTCCTGTGTGGTGACCTCTACTCCCTCTGCCCACCCACATATTATTACCAAGGAGTGTCTTAGATACCATCAGTCCTTTACTCTTCCCCTTAGAGCTTTGAAACACCTTAGCATGCTTCATTTCCAATTGTGTTGTGATTTCTCTTGGAATCATATTAAGTCTTTATCAAATTTGATGAAAACTTGTTCTTATACTTTCCTAGGAAACGTGCTTTTTCTTTAATATTTTTAATATATTTATAATGGCTGATTTTGTGTGTGTGTGTGTGGTGCTGAGGATTTAACCCAGAGCTTTGCATATGCTACACAAATGCTCTGCTACAACACCAACTGACTTAAAGTCTTTGTCTAGTAAGTCCAGCTTCTTGGCTTCCTCAGGGACAAGTTCTACTGACTATTTTATTTCCTGGGTAAGGGACACACTATCTTTTTTTTTTTTTTTTTTTTTTTTAGTGCCTTGTAATTTTTCATTGAAAACAGGACATTTTAAATCTGGAAATCAGATTTACACCTCCTTCTCAGCATTTTTTTTTTTTTTCTTTTGCTGGTAGTGGTTTTGTTGTTGCTGCTACTGCTTTTTTATTTGGTGATTTTCCTTAAGCAATTTTATGAAGTCTGTATTATTTGCTATGGGAGGCCAAGAAAGTCTTGCTTAGTTTTTTAGTGGTCACCTAATGATTAAGCAGAGCTTTCCTATTTCTTAAGCCAATAGATCTCCTGCCCTTTGCCAGAGGGCTCCATGTGTGTGTGTTGGGGAGATCTTTCAATGCTCTAGTATTTTACAACTCTGCCTTAACTGTTACTTCCTGATGGAGCAGAACCTTGAGGTCAACTTTTGGTGAAAGACTAGGAGCTTGTCAAGTTTTTTGGGGGCATACCCATAGCCCTAAACATGTGCATGGCTTTTGAGGTCTCTAGGACCATGTAAGAACTTTCCAAAGCCCCCTATGGACAGCTCATTCCCCCAGATTTTCCTTTGAAGTGTTTCACCAGCATCTTTGTCTTCCCCAGCTGATATTGCTGCTTCAGGCAGCTGTGCTGGTAAACGATTGCCATTGATTGTTTTTACAAAAGTCCTGGAAGGAGGACTTTGCTCACTGAGCAAGTTCTGAGTCAGGTCAAACAAAAACAAGACTTGTGAATGGGACTTTTCCCGGGGAGCTGCCAGACAGGTCAAATGGTTACAGTTCTCCAGGGAAGGGGCTTTTCGGGTTGTGCCAAACCCATTTGCCTCCTCCAGTGACTGCAGAGTTGCTGCTTTTCACAACCACCATTGTTTCCAGGCTGCTGGTTTTCAAGTCTACCACAGAGTTAGGGAGGGAGGGAAGAGGGGAAGTTAAAAATGCCACAAAACTTGCTGTTTTGAAAGTAAGCCATTTTTCTTGAATAAATCCTCCACATATTATTGCAAGTCTTGTTTAACTGGATTTTAGACTATTGAAAGTTTTTTGTTTGGTTTTGTTTGCCAGTGTTCTCATTGCTTTTATGAATGAACAAATTTTTGGAGGTCTTTATCATTTTGGAAGTACTTCTCCATGATTGCATTGAATCTTATAGATCAATTTGGGGAGAGTTGCTATTTTTATGTCTTTTATCCATTAAAAATGGAATAGTTTACCAATCATTTGGGTCTTAAGTGTTTTTCAATATTGTTTTATGAGACAATCTACATATTGCCTTGCATGTTTTATATTTTTTTCTTATAGATTACGTTGCTATTATCATTTTAATAATATATATATTCTGGTGTGGTCTGGGGATTGAATTCGGGACCTCACACGTACTAGGCAAAGGGTCTATTACTGAGCTACATCCACAGCTCAGTAATTTAATTTTTTTTCAATACTGAGGATTGAACCCAGGGCCTTGGCACTGACCTACATTCCCAGCCTTTTATTTTATTTTTTATTTTTGTTAGTACATGTTTGTTGTACATACTGATTACATTCACTGTGGGGAATTGGTACATGTACATAGCACACCTTAATTCTTCTTTAGGTCCCTTCCTCTGCTCTCATATTCCCTCCCTCCATCTCTTGGTCCCTTTCCCATTTGTGAAAGTTCTATCTCCCTGTTTTCTATTAACTATCTTTTTTTTTTTTTTTGTGGGTACCGGGGGTCGACCTCAGGACCTTGCGCACCAGGAGGCACCCGTGCCACTGAGCGATATCACCGGCCCCTTTTTCGTATGTGGGTTCTGGGAGTCGAACTTGGGCCCTCGCGCTTGCCAGGCAGGCGCTTACGCCGCTGAGCCATCTCACCAGCCCTATTAACTATCTTTTATTTTGCTCTTTGATTTTTCTCTACTTTGGGCTTCTCACGTAAGAGAGACCATGAGATATTTAAGCTTGAATGTCTGACTTATTTCACTTAACATTATGGTCTCAAGGTACATCCACTTTCCTGCAAGTGGTTCAAGTTTATCCTTCTTTGTAGTACAGCACTACTCCATTGTGTATAAATACCACGCTTTCTTTATCCACTCATCTGTTGATTGACATAGGCTGACACTAAGATTTAGCTTTTATGAGTTGTGCTGTTATAAACATGGATATGTATGTATCACTGTAATATGTCTTTAACTCTTTTGGGAAGATACCTAGAAGAGGAATACCTCGGTCAAACAGAATTTCCAGTTTTAGTGTTTTGAGGAATATCCATACTGATTTCCATAGTGATTGTACTATATTTCATTCCTGCCAATAATGTAGAAGGGTTCCTTTTTCCCTGCAGCCTTGCCAGCATTCATTATTATTTGACTTCTTGATGATAGCCATTCTTTCTGGAATAAGATGGACTCTCAGTGTTGTTTAATTTGCATTTCTCTAATCGCCAGAGATTTCGAATATTTTTTGATGTATTTATTGCCCATTTGTACTTCTTAGAAGTGTGTATTTAAGTTGCCCATTTTTTAATGGCATCTTTTATTTGGGGGGCTGTAATTTTTTTGTGTTCTTTATATATTCTAGATATTAGTATTTGGTCCCAGGTGTAACCAGCAAATTGTTTTTCCCATTAGGTAAGTTCTCTCTTCACTGTGTTGGTTGTTCCCTTTGCTGTGATCTCCTTTCTCAGAGTACTATAGTTTTTGTTGCAGAGGTCTTTCACTTCTTTGGTTAGGTTAATTCTGAAGCATTTAGTTTTTTGATGCTATCGTAAATGGTACTGTTTTCCTAATTTCTTTCTCAGTGTGTTCATTATTGGTGTACAGGAATGCTATTGATTTTTGTGTGTTGATTTTGTATCCTGCTACATTGCTGAATTCAGTTATTAATTCTAGGAGTATTTTGGTGTAATTCTTTGGGTCTGCTATGTAGAGGATCACGTCTGTCATCTGAAAATAGCAATAATTTGACTTCTTCCTTTCCCATACATATCCCTTTTATTTCTTTCTCTTGCCTGACTGCTCTAGCTAATGTTTCCAATACTATATTGAATAGGAGTGGTGATAGTGGGCATCCTTGTTCCTCATTTTAGAAGGAAAACTTTCAGCTTTTTCCCATTTAATATGATGGCAATTGGATTGTTACAAATGGCTTTTATCAGATTGTGGTAAAGTCCTTCTATACCTATTTTCTTCAGAGTTTTTTTTTTTTAATCATGAATAGATGTTGGATTTTGTCAAAAGCTTTTTCTGCATTTATTGATACGACCATGTGATTTTTGTCTTGTTTTTGTTTATGTGATGTATTACACTTATTAATTTGCATATGTTGAACCATTGCTGAGTCCCTGGGATGAAACTTGCTGTTGTAATTTTTTTTTTTTTCATATGTGGGTACCGGGAGTCAAACTCAGGACCTCATGCTTGCCAGGCAGGTGCTTACCGCTGAGCTATATCACTGGCTCTGCTGTTGTAATTTTTATTTTTATTTTTTTTGTGGGTACCGGGGGATCGACCTCAGGACCTCGCGCACCAGGAGGCACCCGTGCCACTGAGCGATATCACCGGCCCCTTTTTCGTATGTGGGTTCCGGGAGTCGAACTCGGGCCCTCACGCTTGCCGGGCAGGCGCTTACGCCGCTGAGCCATCTTACCGGCCCATGCTGTTGTAATTTTTAAAAATAAGTCTTTTGTTAGTTGCTGGTACAGCAACATGATCCATTTTTGTACAAGATCCACCCTGTAGTTAGCTACCTTTTTGACTTCTATTCTTATTTCTAATAATTTCTCTACCTCTTCTTTTTGTTTTTCTCTATAGATAATCATATAATTTATGAATGATTTTTTTCTTCCTTTATAATGCCTTTAAATTGTGTCGTTGTTATCTTAGTGCTCTGGCTGGGATCTCCAATACAATCGTGAATAGAAGTGGTACATTTACATATTCACATTTTGTGCCTCATTCATTTTTTTTGTATGCATATATTTTTATTCCAAACTCACTATTCTTCACCTGCTTTTTCTTTCTTTAAAAAAAAAAATTATTGATTTATTTAGCCCTGAGGACGAAAGCCAAGGCCTTGTACTTGCTCACCAAGTGCTCTTCCACTAAGCTAATCCCCAACCCCTTTGCCTAGTTTTTAAAAAAATAGTTTCATTGACAGAATATTCCCATCCCAGATAATGCCCCCATTTGAAGTGTAGCATTCATTGATCTTTAGTATACTCAGAACTGTGCAACATCACCACAATCAAATTTTCATCACACCGAAATAGAAATTCCAGCAGTAACTTCCCATTTCCCTTCAATACCCTACCCTTAAGCAACCACCAATTGGCTTTCTGACTTTAGGCGTTTGTATATTCTGAACATCTCATATAAATGGAATTGCATAATATGTGATCCTTTGTAAGTAGTCGCTTCTTTATTTCACTTAGAGTAGTGTTTTAAGGGTCATCTATGTTGTAGTTTATGCCTAATTAAATTAATTAATTAATTTATTTATTTTTGGTTTTTTTGAGACAGGGTCTCACTATGTAACTCAGTCTGGCCTTGAACTCACTATGTTGCCCAGGCTGGCTTTGAACTCATGGCGATCCTCCAGCCTCAACCTCCCAAGTACTGGGGTTATAGGTGTGCACCACCACACCTGGCTACTTACACCTAATTTTAAAGAGGACACTTCCAATGTTTTCTTGTTAAAACTGCTTATTACAGGTATTTTAAACTACACTGTTTCAAATTGTGGATGTTCTATTCCTAGTTTTCTAAGAAGCTTTTTTCATTTATAAATTGATAATCTTATCAAGTGCCTTCTCAGCATCTAATCAGATAATTTCATGATGTTTCCACTTTTACACTGTTAATGTTATGAATGACACCATGGAATTTTCTACTGTCAAATTACCCTTGCCTTCCTGGGATAAACCCAAGTGGTCATAATGTATAATCGTTTTTGGTTTCTGAATGTTTTTTTTTTTTTTTTTGTGGGTAGCGGGGGGTCAACCTCAGGACCTCGTGCGCCAACAGGCACCCGTGCCGCTGAGCGATATCACCGGCCCCTTTTTCGTATGTGGGATCCGGGAGTCGAACTCGGGCCCTCGCGCTTGCAAGGCAGGCGCTTACGCCACTGAGCCATCTCACCGGCCCTCTGAATGTTTTTGCATATAGGTTCACAAATAAATTGGGCTGTAATTTTCCTTTCTTCTACTATCTTTATCTAGTTTGAATATTGCAGTTATGGTACCCTCATAAAAGGAGTTGGGTATTATTCTTTCTTCTTCAATTGTCTGAAAGGGTTTAAGGGTTTGTGTGATTGGAATAATCTGTTCCTTGGAAGTTTGGTAGAAGTCATCTGTAAAATGGTTTGGGCCTGGGATTTTCTTTGTAAAGAGATTTAAAATTACTTCTTCATTTTTGAGACAGGGTCTCACTATGTAGTACAGGTTGGACTTTAACTCACTATGTAGCCCAGGCTGGCCTCGAACTCACGGCAATCCTCCTGCCTCAGGCTCCCCAAGTGCTGGGATTACCGTTGTGCGCCACCACACCTGGTATTCCTTCAAGTTTCAAAATAATTTATATAGTCCTTCTATTTCTTCTGGAACTGGTTTTCTCTTTTATTTAGGAAAAAAAATGTCCATTCAAATTTTAAAATTTATTACCATAAAGTCGTTCACAGTATTTCTATAATTTCTACTGTCTGTAGTTATTACTTATGTCTCTTTTTTCAATTTTTCATCCTTAATATTATTTATTTGTGTTTTTATATCTTACCTATCTTGCCAGATCTATGGGTGTGTTTTTATTTTTTTAAATTTTTTTTGTGGGTAGCGGGGGTTGACCTCAGGACCTTGCATGCCAGCAGGCACCCGTGCCGCTGAGTGATATCACCGGCCCTTTTTTCTTATGTGGGTACTGGGAGTCAAACTCAGGACCTTGCACTTGCCAGGCAGGCACTTATGCCGCTGAGCCATCTCACCGGCCCCCTGTGGGTTTGTTTTTAAATAGCTGTCTTTTGGCTTTATTTGGTTCTCTCTGTTGAATGTTTATTTCACTGATTTGGACCCCTATTTTTATTATATTATTTTCAGAAAATTCAGTGCTGGGGCTCGAGCTCAGGTCTTTGTGCACGCTGAGTACATGTTCTACCACTAAGCTATATCCTGAGCCCTATGCTCTCTTTTTTGTGGGGCAGAGATGCACTTTTACTGCTTCTCACAAGTTTTGATATGTAATGTTTTATCATTTACTTCTAAGTATTCAAAAATTTTTTCCATTGTGGTTTTTTTCTTTTTTGACCCAGGGGCTATTTAGAAATGTCCAGCTTTATGGTAATATGAAACTTTCTGTTTTGTTTTTGACATTGAATTTAACAGCACAGCGGTCAAAAAATATAATCTATATGACATCAGTTCTTTGAGATTCATTGAGACTTTGTGGCCTTGCACATGACTCATTTTAGTAACTGTTCCACATGTGCTTGAGAAGAGTATGATTTTTTAAAAGTTATTAGGTGCAGGGTTCTAGACATGTTCATCAACTCCATTTTAATTGTGACCCAATCTATAGCGATATTACATTTTATCCTTTTAAAATTTTTTCGTGGTGCTGGGGATCTATGCCAGGGCTTTGTGCATGCTAGGCAAGTGCTCTACCATTGAGCTTCACCCCAGCCCTACATTTTATCTTTTGAAATATTAACAACTCAGAGAATTTTACTGAAATCTCCAACAATGATGTTGAACTTCTTAATTTCTCCATGTAGTACTATTAATTATGGCTTTATGTATGTTTTAGATTTTTAAAATTAATTTATCACAAGTTTATGTTTGTTTTTATCTGCTGGTGAATTAGATCTGCATTGCTATACCATATCTCTACTTTTATTTATTTATTTATTTTTTGAGACAGCGTCTTGTTATGTTACCCAGGTTGGCCTCGAACTTCTGGGCTGAATCAATTCTCTGCTATAGCTTCCTGAGTAGCTGGACCCACAAGTGCTGTAAAAATACTTGTCTGTTTTAATCTGAAATTTACATAACTAACCACCTTTAGCTTAGTTAGTATTTGCTTGACATTTCTTTTTCCATCCTTTTACTCCCAGCCCTTTTGTGACTTCATACTTCAGATAATACCTCTTATAAACTGTAACTTTTAAAAATAATTTTTTGGCAGTATTCAGGATCAAACCAAATGCCTTGTGTACGGCAGGCAAGTGGTCTACTACTGAGCTACATCACGAGCTTTCAAAATGTGTTTATTTTGAGGCAGGATCTCGCTAAATTATTCAGGTTGGTCTGGAACTTTCAATCCCCCTCCCTCAATCTCCTAAGTAGCAGGGATCACAGGCCTGTGCCACCACACCTGGTCTAACTAGGTTTTACCTATTTTATTAAATCTGACAATATTTGGGTATCCAGTGGTCTCAGCACTATTTGTGGAAAAAACAATTCTTTACCCTTCTGAATTGTCTTGGCACCCTTGTCAAATACTGACTAAGTGAGGCACTGTGGTGCACACCTGTAATCCCATTACTCCGGGAGGTTGAGGCAGGAGGATCGCAAGTTTGAGCCTAGCCTGAAAAATTTAGCAAATAAGACCCTGTCTCAAAATTAAAAAAAAAAAAAAATCAAAAGGGGTAGGAATGTTGCTTAATGTGAAGGTCCTGGGTTCAATCCCCAGGATTGAAAAAAAAAAATTGACAGTAAATATGAGAGCTTATATCTGGATTCTGTATTGTATTCTACTGTTATATATGTCTACTCTATGCTAATACTTCATCATCATGATCACTGTAGCTTTCTGGAAAGACTTGAAATCAGGAAATGTGAGACCTTGAACTTTGTTCATTTTTTTCAGATTGTTTTGGCTATTCTAAATCCCTTGGCATTTTTATTCTTATGCATTCTTGTGGCTGGGGCAAATCAGCTTCATTTTTTTGTTTGTACACTGGTGGTGTATAGAAAATTTTTAATACTGTACATTTATTTTATGTACAGCGACTTTATTGAACTCTTTTATTAGTTCTAAATATTTCTCAACCCATTAGCTATGGTTTATTAGGTAGACAATCATATATATCATATGAAATAATGATAAGCTTGACTTATCCTTCCAAAATTTGTGCGCCTTATTGTTTACTTCTCTCATTGTTTTCCTCATTGTTTTCCCTTGAATTTCAGAATAGTGTTGAAATTATTTAGTCGTAATCATCTTTATTTCACTCCTCATTTTCTCAGGAACCACTTCGTTATTAAAGACCATATCTGTTCTTTATTCCAGGTCATCATTAAGATCATATTGTGCGCTTGATTGAGATAGATACCATTTATCATGTCGACAAAGTCATTTTTATTCCTAGTCACTAAGAGTTCTCATCAGGGGGCATTCTTATCAGGGCAATTATACTGGATTTTTTTTCTCCTGGGCCCTATTCATGTGATGAACAACATTAATAAACTTTTACACTGATTCTTCCTTTTATAAACTAATTGCCTCCCATTCAGTGGGAACAAATTAACTTGCATTAACTGAAGTAACTCAGGTTTCACTGGCACATGCTCCCACCTATGTAATATAGAACAGATGTCACAAACTCAAAGCCTGTAGGTCATGTCACTTTGGCATGCAAAGGATTTTAAAATACTGTTTTGAATTAGTTGCCATGTTAAAAATTAGGAGATTTCAGATAAGAATTCTAATTTCTGGTTCTTCTTTGAAAAATCATAAGATCTGGCCTTGTCAGTCCTGCATTTTCACATGGCCACAGTGGGCTGCGGCTGAGCCCCAGGGGCCTTCTTTAGACTTCTCATTACCTTATTAGCATCTTCTCCATACCCTATTGTCTCCATATCCTATTGTTTCCCAGATATCAGAGTTCAGGGTCAGTTGCCAGGTTTTTGTATTTGTACAATCGCTTTTCTTATAATGGAATTAGGTGAAAGTGAAATAGTTCATGTAATTATGTCTCTAGAAAATGTAGAAAGGGCTGGTGAGATGGCTCAGCAGCGCAAGCACCTGCCTGGCAAGCGCGAGGGCCCAAGTTCGACTCCTGGAACCCACATACGAAAAAAGGGCCAGTGATATCGCTCAGCGGTACGGGCACCTGCTGGCACGCGAGGTTCTGAGGTTGACCCCCGGTACCCACAAAAAAAAAAAAAAAAAAGGAAAGAAAAAGAAAGAAAGAAAAAAAAAGAAAATGTAGAAAAAAATAAAAGAAGCCTATGTGCTTCAAGAGTAATGGGGCAAGTATACCACTTGGTGGAAGTGAAGAATATTCCATAGGTTTAATATAAAAAGTGTGTCTGTTGGTAGAATCAGAGATAAGATGCCAACAGAAAAGAAATCATAAAAAGAACATGAAAAAGCTATACAGGGAGAGAAAATGTTATTGATCTGGGGGGAAAAAACCCTGACATTTTAACAAGGTTTCTTTCAGGAGGTGCAGAATATAAACAATGCTGTTATAAAATGTCATATCATATTAAGGAAACCTCATCTCATTGACCTGCCTGGCCTTTGGAGATATTTGAGCTCCTGATCTCTGCTCCAGGTCCTCCAGATTCTTTCAAAGTCTCCTCAGTTATTGCTAGGAGTCGCTGGGGGAGTCTCACAGCAGTCACTGTGCTAGCATCAGTCTCCCTGCACACCCCAGGGTGCGAGGCATTGTGCTTCCAAAGCAATACTTTTCCTCTATATAAGAAGCCAGAAGCCAGGTGTGTTTCCCCCTACCCTCTCATGGCCTTGTTTTGCTGCTATGCTTCGGCTCACAACGACCCTAATAAGAAAAGATTATTTATTTATTTATTTTTGCTTATCTCTGAAATTCTTTTCTCGTAAGGTTCAGATGCCAACCTTGAGGCTGTATTAGTCAGCTTTCCTTTCACTGGACACAATACCCAACACCCACAATTTAAAGAATGAGAGGTTTAATTTGGCTTATGGTTTCAGAGATTCAGTACATGGTTGGCTGACTCCAAGGCAGAGAAAAGACACTTAATTCATGGTGGCCAGAAGCAGAGCAGAGTAACAGTGCCAGAGAGGACCTCCATGACCCAACCAGACACAGCCATGGAAGTGTGCTCCACTAATTCCCTGGGCAGATCCAAAAGCCAATCTAGTTGATACTCCATCCTAACTGCCACATCCCAACCCCTGTCAACTTCACATACAAACACATCTCCTTAGGCCATACTTAATCTCCAAATAAAGACAATAGCAAGTTCATAATTTTACCTAACATGATACAACTACCTGCACATAATCAGAAACACTATTACTTCCCCAAAATTTCAATAATTTTAGCATTTTCAAAAGTCCAAGTCCAAATCTCTTTTGAGACTCAAAAACTCTTAGCTGTGAACCTCTGCAAAAATCAGAAACAAGTTACATATTCTCAAGGTCAATGATACAGGGTAAAGATTCCCATTCTGAAAGGGAGGAATAGGAGGATAGAAAAGACTTGGACCAAACTTAGTAGGGCAAATTTTAAGCCCTAGAGTTCCATATCCAGTATTTAGAGTACATGATAATGAGAAGTAAGTCCCAAAGAGCTTGGGCAGCCCCACCACTATGATTGTGCCAGTTGCAGCCCAAGTGGCTTCTCTCTTGGGCTGGGTCTACTCATGGCCTGCAGCTTTCCTAGATAGATGTTCCAAATTCCTGGCATTACTGACTTCCTGGGGACTCTACTGCACCTTCAGCTTCATTCCCTTGCAAAGACTTCTTGCCTGCCCTCCCAGGGCTTCCTTTGAAATGTGGGTGGCAGCTTCCCTCACTCCATAACCCTTGTATTCTGCATGCCTGAAAAACCAACATCAAATGAACAATGCCTAGGTCTGCTGCCTGCTTGAGCAGTAGTTGGGCACCCTTGGACCATGGCTGCAGTGCCCTCTCAGTGCCTGGATGACTGAGCACAGTGAAATAAATCCTGGGGAACCAATTCCCCAGGAGGTCCTTCTTGAGCAGGGGTCCTAGAAACTCTTCTTTTTTTTTTTCTTTTGTGGGTACCGGGGGTCAACCTCAGGACCTCGCGCACCAGCAGGCGCCCATGCCGCTGAGTGATATCACTGGCCCTTTTTTCGTATGTGGGTTCCGGGAGTCGAACTCGGGCCCTCGCGCTTGCCAGGCAGGCGCTTATGCCACTGAGCCATCTCACCAGCCCCAAACCTGCCAATTTCTGAGATGTCCCCAAGGCCGCTTTCTTCTCATTCCTGTATAAAGTATAAGTACTTGCTTTCTTTTTTTTTAAAGAGAGAAAAAAAATAGAACAAAATTTCAAAACAATGTAATAGGAGGGTAACAATGGTTAATACCTTGCATATTGTTATCATTAAATTAGTTACTCAAAGTACAAGATATTGGCATTCAATTGTCCAAACAATGTTAGCACATTGGTTTCTTTTTAACAGCACTAATTTTGTTAGCAATCGTGCTTCTTCTGGTCCCAAATTTACATGGGATTCCTTCTGGGCCAAAACTTAAATTTTTCAATTTTTCTGTTCTGCTTTTTGTCCCCCAAATCTCACTATAAATCTGGATAACAGCAATCAGCAGTACTCATGCCACAATCTGAATGTTGGGCTGTCTTGATATTTCCTCTGCCAGATTAATTAATCCACCACCCTTAGTCTCAGTCTCCTACAAAGTCTAAGGACACGGGCAAAATGTAGACGAATCTTCTGCCAGGGTATAACACACATGGTCTTAGTCCAACTACCAATAGAGTCCTTATTCCCAACTGAAACCTCCTGAGACTTCCCTTTACTGTCTACTTTTCTATCAGCATTCTGGTCTTTTGAACTCAGACCAGAATCACCCATCAAGTTCTGCTTACAAGCATTCTAAAACTTCTCTAGCCAGTATCTCCAAACCTTTCCAAACTCCTGTAAACTAGTTCCAAAGGCTTCAAATCACATGATTAGGTACAGTCACAGCAACAACCCCACTGTTGGTACCAATTTTCTGTATTAATAAGTTTTCCTGTTGCTGAACACAATACCCAACATCCACAACTTAAGGAGAGATTTTGTTTGGCTCATGATTTCAGGAGATTCAGTACATGGACAGCTGGGTCCAAAGCAGAAACATGATGGTGGAATGGTGAGGTGAAGCAAAAATGTTTAGCTCATGGTAGTAGGGAAGCAGAGCAGATAGTGCCAGAGAGAAAGGGGCAAGGAACCAGACACAGACCCCTAAGATGGGTCATACCTCCATGATGCATCCAGATATATGCAGAAGTATGCCCCCCCCAATTCCTGGGGCAGAACCCAAAAGCAACCAAGTTGACACTATAATCTTAACTGCCACAGAGGCTGATCTGGAATAGAAGTCCCACCTGTATCACTAGCAATACAAAAAGGCTAACTTGGGAGGAATGGGAGTGCAGGTTGGTCCCACCTCCATCAGTTTCTCCCATGTGTTTGATCTAAATTTTCAAATGGTCACCCTTCAGAGAGACCCTAAACCTCTCCTATGTTTCTCCTATTAAGAATATTCCAGCTGGGCATGGTGACACCTGTAATCTCAGGATTTAGGAGGCTGAGGCAGGAGGATCACTGTGAGTTCGAGGACATCCTGGGCTACATAGTGAGTTCGAGGCCAGCGTGGGCTACATAGTGAGACCTTGAAGAAGATTCCACCACTGGTCTGCTCTTCGTATCACACCCCAAGACCCACTGAAAAGCCTTTCCTCACAGGTCCCTTGACTTTCAAATAAATCAAAGCACCCAGCAGATGTTTGTGGGCAACCAGTCCAGTTGTGACATCAAATATGTTCACATGCCTTTAGGCTTTTCTAGGATGTCAGCATTCCTTGAACAAACCCTAGTTTGGCATGGCACATTACTATTTTAAAGGCTGGAAAAAACTTGCACCTATTTTGTTTCAGATTTTATATCTATATTATAGAGAACTGATTTGTAATTTTAATGTATGGTTAAGACAAAATGGGAAGTTTTTCAGAAGTCTCTAAGATTCACACCTTTTAACTTCTGATTTTTTAGAAAGTTTGTATTTTGAAATAATTTTGGATTTACAAAAAACACTGCAAGCATAGAATCCCCATAAATCTTTTCCAAGCTTCCCCAAATAGTAGCATCATACATAAAATAGTATGATTATTGAAATTAGGAAATCAGTATGGATATAATATTATTAAATTATCTACAGATTTCATTCAAATTTTATCAATGGTCCCACTAAATGTCCTTCTTCTGGTGCAAGACTCAATACATAATCTACCATTACATTTAAGTATTGTATGATAATCTGTGACACAATTTTTTCAATCTTTTTGTGTCCTAACCTTGACATGGCTGGAATTTTGTAGAATGACCTTCAGTTTAGGTTAGTGTGATTTTTCTCACAATCAGAGCAAGGTAAGGTGTTTTCAGCAAGAATACTATAGAAATGACACATCTTTCTTAGTGCATCAAATCACAAAACGTGATTTTACTTTGTCTCCTTATGCCTGTGTTAACTTGGTTTCGTGTGTGTCTGCCTGGTTTCTCCAGCATAAAGTTCCCATCTTTTTCATACTATCAAATATCTTATGGGGAGATACTTGACTAAGCAAATACCCCACATGCCCTAGTCTGTCCAGGCTGCTATAACAAAACCATAAACTTGGTATCAACAACCAACGTTTATTTGTCACAATTCTGGAGGCTGGAAGTTGAAGATTAAAGTAATGGCAGATTTGGTGTTTCGTGGTGCCTGTTCCTTATAGATGGTTCCTTTTAAATACCCTCATGTGGTGAGCCATACACATCCCCTAGGTCTCTTCCACAAAAGCCCTAATTCTAATCATGGTCAAATCACATCTCCAAACACATCTTCTCCTAATACTATCACCTTCGAGTATTAGGTTTCAACATATGAGCTTGAGGGGAAGGGACACAAACATTCAGACCATAACACATTTATTATTATACTTTGGCCCACTACATTTAGCATCCACTGACAATTCTTTTTTTGTTTGTTTGTTTGGTTTTTGTGTTTTTGAGACAGGGTATTGCTCTGTAGTCCAGGCCGGCCTTGAACTTGTGGCAATCCTGCCTCAGCCTCCTGAGTGCTGGGATTACAGCTGTGCACCACCACACCCGGCTAATTCTTTTATTTTTATTTTTTGTGTTTTTTTCAGACAAGGTCTCACTATATAGCCCAGGCTAGCCTTGAACTCACTATGTAGCCCAGGCTGGCCTCGAACTCGCAGCAATCCTTCTACCTCAGTCTCCTGAGTGTGGGGATTATAGGCACGTGCCACCACGCCTGATTTACTAACAATGCTTATCTGCAAAAATTATTACTGTGATGTCTACCAAACGGTGATTGTCTATGTGAATCATTCTTTCTATACTATGAGTGGAATTGTGTGGAAGGGATTATCCCATCTCTCTACTTACTCATTCATTTTTTACTCATTTGTTTATTCATTTATGTGAGTATAGCCTCATGGGTATTTATTTTATTCTATAAGCCATATTCTAACCATTTACTCTATTGTATTACTCAGTATGTCCTGTATTTCACCACTGAGAGCCCCTTCAAGTTGGTTCCTGTGTTTTTCTGACAAGCCTCATTTTTTGAGCTTTCATTGTTTTCTACTACCATAAGGTGCTCTAGATTAATCTTGTTCTTTCCTTGTCCCAGATCTTCAATTAGCCATTTCTCCTTTTATTGGCGAATGACATTTAGAAACTAAGATCTTGGAGCTAGGTGTGCTCATTGTTGGTGGAACATCATTACTTCTAGTCTCTTTCAGCAGATGGAGCTATGAAATACACACACATCTGTTTCTAGGTGTTTTAATATCTATGCATCTATCTTTTTGTGTGTGTGTGGTACTCATGATTGAGCCCAAGGCCTTAAACTGAGCTACATCCCTAGCCCTTTTTTATTTTTATTTTGAAAATAAAGTCTAAGTCTGGGCTTGAAATTGAACTTGTGATCCTCCTGCCTCAGCCTGACAGAGTGCTGAGATTATAGGCATGCACCACTGTGCCTGGCTGTCTCTATCTCTTAAAAACCGTGAATACATGCTGATATCTCTGATTCCAATGTAACACCATGATTCATTCTAGCTTTCTACCTTCCTTTATTTGTAACTTTTTTCTTTCTTTTTCTTTTTTTGGTTTTTTTCCTGAGACAGGATCTCACTATGTAGCCCAGGCTGGCCTTGAACTTGCAGTGATCCTCCTGCCTCAGCCTCCCGAGTGCTGGGATTACAGGCACACTCCACCACGCCTGGCTATCTGTAACTTCTTTCATCAACACCAAGAAACCTGGACCTCATTATTTACAATATGTTTTACTTATTTGTCCAATCTTAGTAAATATTAAAAAGAATAGTTAAGGCATACGCCCACGAGAAACAGATGTACTACTTAGATAGCACACCCCTTAAACGCAACACCCTCACGATGTGCTATGGTCTTTTGTATTTTGCTCTGCAGTGTGCAGTCAAAAGATGTTTCCCTAAATAACTTGAGTTAGTTCTTTTGGTCTCCATTTTCCTCAGTATGGTTATATCATTCATTTCCAATATTAGGTTGCATTCCATTTTAGGTTCCCATTTTAATTGGTTATTTATTTTTAGGGGGAGATGGAGATATGTGAAACATTATCTTAATTCTAAAAGTCAGAACAAAACTAAAAAAGCACCTTTGGAAAACTGTCATTTCTCCCATCTTGTCTATCTCAATTCCTATTCCCTCTTTCATTCCATGCTATCCCCACTGACCCAATGTAGGTAACTAATTTCATTAATTTCTGGGCTGCCCTTCCTGCTTTTCATTTTGTACAAATGAGCAGATGCATGCATATTTTCTGATATCCCATTCCTTCTTATGAGAAAGGCAGCATGTTCTATTCTTTATTGTAGTATTTTTTTAAAAAGCATAGTATAATTCAGTCCTTTAAATTTTGATAGATGTCAGGACATGGATCCTTCTGAGAGAAGGTCTTTGATAATTTCTAAAACTTCAGATACATCTTTTCTTAGGTCAACTTTTGGTCATTTGTATCATACTCGGAAAGTTAAGATTTTTAATAGAAGATGCAGCAAATCTTTCTTCAGTTCAGAGAAAATTTCTTCTATCACATATTTTATCCCCTTATTGTGGAATTCCTACTATTTATGTATTAGATCTCTGTACTGTAGCCTTTACAGCTCATCTTGTCTCTAGTAGTTTTCATCTTTTCTCTGAATTCTAGGACAAATTATCAGGTTTGGGTTCTAAGTCATACATTCAGCTTTCTCTGTTCACAATCTCTTCTGTGCTTTAAATTTAGCAAGCAAAAAAATGTTTCCTAATCTCAGCTTGTAATTTCTTAATAATTCAGTCTAATATACCTATATGGGAAATATCACTGAAAACACAGATGAAAAAAGTTTTAATTTTTTCCTTTTTGTGAAAATTTAGTTCAAAGGATACTAATTTTCTTCAGTTGTGTACCCTTCTTTTGAAAGTCCGAATCTTTCTGTTTTTTGTATCTTTAGTTTTTCTGTTTGCCCATCTTTAAATACAGAAGGAATCTGTATTTACCCAAGAATAGCAGTTGAGGTGGTTCTGCTGACCTTCATGAATACCCAGTAAGGAATCAGTCCAGTAAATATGTGGGGAGAGGCAATCTAAACAGGAGGTATGAAAGCCCAACGCGGACTTCCTTTTCCCACATTTTATGTACTGAGATATAACTTATGAAGTGCAGAATATGTGACTTTTAAGTAAACATCTGATATAGTTTGGGTGCAATCTGTCCCTCGAGGGTTCATATGTTGTAAGCTTGTTCTCCAGTGTGAGAATGTGAAGAGGTGGTGGGACCTTTAAGAGACAGGGCTACTGAGAAGTAATCAGATCCTAAAATGTCTTTGGATTGCGATTTGGTGCTCAAGAGGGAAGTCCGGGCTGTAGGTCTAAGAGGGATCCGTGTGAAGGGAATGGATGAAACTGCCTGGGAAAAAGAGAAGCAGCCTCACATAAAACCTACATCATTCCAATCTTTAAAATGATGAAGGGAGTAAGACCAGAAAAATCAAACAGAAATAGTGGTTAGAGGTGGAGGAAATTCAGAAGCCAAAGGGGGAATTTCAAAGGAAAGATAACATCAAGTACTGTAGTGAGGTAAGAAAACAGGAACACTGGATTTGGTGTTTAGGGTTTTCTTGGTGACCTTCTTTCAGAGCATTGAGGAATAAATGTAAGATGAGGAAGTACAGACAAAGCAGACTCCTCTTTGAAAACATTAGGCCATGAAAGGAAAGAGAGCCATTGCAAATAGACATATTTTAAATGAAGCAACAGAAGACCAAGGCATGGTGTACTCCCTTGTAATCCCAGCATTCTGGGAGGCTGAGGCAGAAAGATTTTAAGTTCAAATACAGCCTACTTAACGACTTAGCAAGATCCTGTCTCAAAATAAAAAATGGAGAAAGAGCTAGGGTGTAGCTCAGTGCAAGGGCCCTGGGATCAATCTCCAGTATAGAAACAAAGCAAAAACTACATAAAGTGGTATGCAACTAGGTGCCTAATGAGCGAGAGACGCCCTTTAGAGTTCTTCGGGAAGGACTTCAGGAAGTTTCTGCGTGGCAGTCATTCTAAGTTCTGGCCAACAGATGGATGCTGGGTGCTCTGGAGATTTGGCTGGTGGTCAGCGCTGCAGGGACAGGGAGACACAGGCAGAGCTCAGTGTTGGAAGAGGAAAAACATGCAAGTTCAACATCTGGGTGCCAGCTGCTGGTGGAAAAGATTGTCCATCTCTGAGGGACGAAGGATGGGACGGAGTTGGCTTTGCCAGATGCTCAGCTCCCCAGAGTGAGAAACTAACTCTGTTTCAGCTCTATTCCATCTTCACTTTTTGGAACAGCAACCATAAGGAAGAAGTCAAGCTTTCCATAATTTCTCCAGCAGTTTCTTTACCCTTCAAAATACCCTCCTAATCTAACATCTCAAGCTGCCAAGATACTGTGTCATTTGCACTACTTGGTTGCTGATTCTAGAGCAGCTCTACCCTTTCCTTCCTACCCTGGCCACCTCCAGGCTGCTTCCACCTTCTCTTCCTCCAAAGGCCACCATTTTTTGCAGTGGATAAAATAGGGCCTGGGACGAGAGAAACCAGAGACCCTGTCCACTCATCAAGTTGTGGGGTGTTTGGAATGCGTTTCCACAGTTGCCCCCGAGTATTGACAGTTCCTTGCCTATAGCACAGTAGTATGTGGGGTGGGGCTGGTGAATGAAAGAGTGGGAGGTGATGGGCACTGAGGCCCTTCCCATCTCTAACTACAGGCAGGAACCAGTCCTCTGTGCTCGCCCAAGGGTACTTTCTGTTTCTGTCCATTTGAGGAAGTTACTTTTTCTTGGTATTTAAGGGCCCAGGAAAAGAAAAGTCACTGGTGTTGGCATCTCCCAAAGCTTCAGGTAGGGCTGTGGTTTTTCACCAACAACGTATGACCCTGTGGCGGGTTTTAGATGCCTGTAACAGATATTGTGACAGAGTCCCATTCAATAGTGGAAGTGGAGATTTCAGCCTTGCCCTTTCTCAACCCTGGTGCTACTTTTTCATTGTAAGGGCTGCCTCAGCAGTAGCAAACCCTTTTATCCTCACTTTGTAAATGAGGAAACTGAGGCACTGGGGAGTGCAATGTCTTCTGGGATTCCCTGATGAGTCATCACAACTCTTGGTGTAACGATGCCTGCCATGTTGTCTGTGGACGGAAAGAGGGCGACGAGAAGAGGCTCCTGACTTCGGAGGCAGTAACTCCCTCACTCCCGAGCCACTAGGAAAGTGGGACCCAGCTGAAGCGACAACCGCCCCGGCGCTGTGGGTCTAAGGAGGGAAATCAGGCCAGAGGCTGGAGGAGCAGCGCTTTAAATCTGGATTGGCTGGAAATTTCTAGGGAGGTTCTAGTAGGACGGGGGTCAAGGTGCCTGTTCACCCAGCAGGGGTGCAGGCATTATAAGGGTTAAGAGCACCCAAAGAAAATAGAAGTAGTAGGAGGAAGTGGGGCGCTGGGTAGCAGTGAGAGGAGGAAGCAGCTCGTCGCAGCTTCCTCTTTCTCCTCCTTCCCCGAAGCCCCCCCCACCTCCCCCTTCTCTGCTCACCCCTCCTGAGCGGCCCAAATTGCGCTTCCGCACCCCTGGTCGAACCTCTCCTTACTTCTGGAGGGTAGTGCTGCTCTGCGCTGGCGTCCCTCGACTACCAGCAAACACCGGCAGGGCCTGCACCTCCCGAGGGCAGGTGGGCTCGGAGCTGGGGTTTGCTCCTCAGATGCCCCGCAGGTTCCGGACCATGAGACATAGAAGGCCAGGGCCAGGATGGCACCTGGCTGACACGGCCGGGCCAGCAGGTGGCGCAGGAGGCCGGCGAGGCTGCTGGCCCCGCCCCTGACCCCGCCCCGCCCCCGCCCCAGGCCGGCGGAGTTGGAGAGACCGGGCAAATGCTGGGACTTGTTGTTGCCCGGCTCCAGCTGCGGCGCGGTGGTCGCTGTCGTTACCCGAACTGCAGGGAGTCGCCGCTGGAGAAGAGCGCGGCGCCCGGCGGGGACTGCAGGTGTGTGGCGGGGCGGCGGGACGGGCGCCGAAGGAGGGCGCGCGTGGGAGCACAAGGCAGAGTCAGAGCGGGTTGGGGACCGTCGGGGAGAGGTGCGCCCTGAGAGCCGCCGCTGTAGCAGGCGGGCTGGACAGAGTCTGCTGTCTCCAGTCCGCGGATAAGGGCCACCGCGCGAGCACCGGGGCTTAAGCCCACGTTGCGGATGATCCCGGAGACAGAAGGGGCATCCGGGGACCGTGCATCATAACCTAGGTAGCTAGCGTGGGGCGCCTCTCCGGCCTCCGTCACAGGTCGCTTTGGGTCCTGAGGTGAAGGCGCTTGTCTTCTCAGCCGGAGAACGCCGGGGTGACCACTGGCGTCAAAGCTCCTTGCCATCCGGACCGGGACTTGTGGAATTGCCGCCCAGGCGCCTTGCGTTCTATCTCAGGCGGCCCCTTGCTAGTGAGAGTGGATCCCTCAGACAGCTAAGTTCTAAGAAGTGCACGCTCTGCGCTGTCAGAGGATCCATGTTTACACCCGGAGTGTCCCCGCGTGACTGCGTGCGTGCCCGCGTGTGCGCGTGCGCGGGCGCCTTGGACCATTCCAGGCAGGGGTAAATATACAAGCAGTTCAGGACGATAGGAGGAAGGAGACTGTTCAGAGGGAAAAAGAAGGCAAGATGAAAGCAGCAGGATGTGGTGTAAAGTGAGTTAAGCCTCCGGCAGAGAGGAGGGGTGGGTTTAGGCAAAACGAGGGCTAAAAGTAGGCCAAGTCTGGTTCGAAGGACCTTTCTGGATTGCCAGACTCTTCCTCCCTTCCGTCGGCTGCTCTGTCTTCCCATTCATGCTTCCCCTCTTCCTGCACTCAGGACCACCTGTTAAGGCCCTGGTTCAGAGAGTTGAGGTGTTCTCCTGGGGTATTTGTTAAAACACAAGATTCCCCAGGCCCAGCCCTGCAGCACAGCTTTCCAGGGTGGGGTCTAGAATCTGTATTTTTCAAAAAATTTAATAAACCCCTGAAGTGATGGTACTGGAGCTTGAGAACCATGTGTGATGTAGAAGAGACCTGAATTCCAACCCCACTCAGGTGTGTGGTCTTCAGCATCTTCCTACCCCTGTGCCAGCTTCAGACTCCTTATCTATGAAATGGGCCCTAATACTGATCTGCAGGGCTGTGTAGAAAATTAAAGGAGACAGGTGCGATGAGCACAGCTGCACATGGAAGAAGCTCCAGGGATGTCTGTAGAACAAGAGTGGGCATCAAGTGTTTCCTTGCTTCTTCTGGGTGGACTCGATGGTATGTGTCTTCCTCTAGGAGAAGGTCACTGTGTTAGATGGTCAAGCTCTTTCTGTTTCAGGATAACCTCCCCTGCCTTTTGAAGCATAACTAGCCAGGACTGTGGGGGCAGGAAGGGGGGTCTTTGTGTGCTGGGCCTCTGTGGGGTCCCTGCTCTGCAGCTTAGGTGATGGACGATTCATTATCTCCCTTCCCCAAGCTTCACTGGAAGCAGACCACCTTTGCCTCTCCGCTTTGCTTTCCTGTCTCCCATGCACTGCTTTTTGTTCCTTTCAAGAATAATGGGGGCGGGGAGCTAACTGGTGGTACTGGGCAACAAGTGTCTTTGGGGTTGATGGTGGTGAGAATGAGGAGGCAGAGGGTGAAGGCTGTGACTGACTGGCTGGCAGAGGCTGCTCCATTCTGCTGGGTTAACCCCAATGGCTGAGAAGTGGGGAGGAGAAGGGCCAGCAGCCTTTCGCCTGGGCAGCTTAGGACCTGGAAGCTCCAGCCTGGATTCAGCTGAGCACTCAAGCTGGTGGATGTGGCTTTTGTTTAAAGAGGGGCTGCACTGGCCAGGCTTATGGGACCCAGAAGACCTTTGTGGTTTCAACTGGTGGGCTGAAAGCTTGAATCTGTTTATTAAGAGAGTAAACTTCTAGATGGATATGATAGAGTGATCACCACCAGGTCGAAGTCGAGGTGTTTAGTTTGATTTTTGAGCTTCGGCACAGCTGGGAGAGACAGAGGAAAGACTCCACCTGGCTTCTTCCCAAAGAGAAGATGACATACTTCTACAGGAAGCATAGATTGCATATTAATATGTTTCATCAGTTTGAGGATTGCATGTTTTCCCATTTTAGCGATGCTGACATCAAGGTGCATCTTACAGGCTGTGGTATCTTACAGTTGCAATAGTCAACAATAGTTCTTTAGCAGCACACAAAATAATGGTGCATCTTACAATCGATGGCATCTTCAGTTATGTTAAATAGTTACACAGGCACACACAGAATTATGTTGGTCTCATATTCTGCCCACATGTTTCCCATAGCTCTTCCTTTTAAGCACCAAAAATTTCAATGTATCCCATTTTAAAGGAAACCTTTGTAAGAGGTATATAGCAGGTTGGATCTGATTTAGTAGGTTTTCTTATTTGTTTTGGCAGTACTGGGGATTGAATCCAGGACCTTCACACTAAGCTATATCCTCAGACCTTTTTTTATTTTTTATTTTGAGATAGCAAATAGCCAAGTTGCCTAGGCTGGGCTTGACTCACGATCTTCCTGCCTCAGCCTCCCAGAGTGCTAGGATTACGGTGTGTACCACTGTTCCTGGCTCTGATTTAATAATTTCTTGAAATTTGTTTCAAATGGTTCTAGTCTGTCATTCTCTTTTGTACACTGGGTCTGCTCAGGACACATTTTCTGCTCTTTCTCTTTGATCCTTCTTGTGCTCTTTGTTTTTTCCTTTGACTATGGCATCTGGCACTATGCTAAGTACTTCATGTCCTTTAATCTTCACAGCCACACTCTGAGATGGCTACAACTACTGCTGCATTTTACAGACCAGGAAATTGAAGGTCAAGGCCACTCGACCAGAAGGTGCCAGAGCTGGGTTCACTCTGGCTTCTGCTCTTGACCAGAGGTGAGCAAGCGCAAGTGGCAGCTGATGTGTGTCTGTGGGTGTCAAGTGCGTGCCCTGCCCTCCTGGGGCATACACTGTCGTGCATGGGTGTTTTCTCTTATCTCTTTCTTTGCTCCTAGACTGGCTGTTAGGTTCTGGATAATTGAGTTTACCATGGAGTGACTTCCAGATAATCAAGACATAGCTGTGGCAAGGTACAAGAGGAGGGACAGGGGCTGATAATGGGGAAAAGTAGAAGATTTTCATGGCACAAAGCAGATAAAAGGTCCTTCATGAGTCTACTAAGTCTGTAGTTGGTGCCAGACTCCAGGCATTAGAGTTTGGCCTCAGTGGTCCTCCAGCCTATGGTCTCACTCCTGCTGCCATGGTGACATAAGATGGCAAATCTGAGTTAGTTGCTTTTCAGCTGAAAACCCTGCAGAGTTGCCCTTACCAATTGGTGAAGAACAATACCCGTTATCATGGCCACCAAGGCCTCCTGCCACCCAGCCCAGGTCCACCTCTCAAGCAGACCTCTCTGCATTTGTGTGTGCCGTTTCTTCTCCCTAGATTCCCCTTCCTTTCTCCTACCTGCCTGGTGAACTGCAGACGCCTCCTCTGATGTTGAGCTCAAACTTCTGAAGTCTTCCCCAACTGCCCTTCTCACCTCATAGCACTAAGCATCCCTCTTTCTGTCCTTCTGTAGCCTTCTATGGTCTCCCACAGTGGCACCAACTGCCGTGGGCTAAGGGAACTGACCAGTGCCTTGGCACAGCTATTGGCTGCTCACGGGAGCCACTTGCTAGCATGAATCTCCCCAGGAGCTCCTGGGCGAGGAGCCCATCTGCACACACCCACGGTGGAAGCTGCCTGGATACAGAAGGGGTGCGGGTGGGGTCACCAGCGAGTGGTGTGCTTTTCGTTTTCATGTCCTCCAGAGCCTTCTTGTTGCTGTTGTTGACCTAGGCAAATGAGCTTGTGGGTTTCCTCAAAGGGGCAGTGGATAGGGTATGAGGGCTCAATGTGGCTTCCAGCTTCTGCTTTGAGTGAAATTAGGGGGCCTTGCTTTGGCCTGACCCCTCTACTCCTAGCAATGTCCCTGCGCCTCTCTGCTGTGGATTTCCCTGTCCGTACAATGGAAGTGCGGCACTCAAGGCCTCCACAGCTCCTGCCTGGCCCCTCATGTTTGGCTTCTGTGCTCAGCACTTTTGTAGGGCACACCCTCTGCGTGCGGGCATGGGCTAGTCTCCGAGGACACTGAGCAAGACAGACATCACGCCTGCTCTCATGGGAATGACCGTCTAGTGGTCAAGCCACATAAATCGCTGAATTACAATTGTGAGACTAGCGTGATACGTGAGATTATATAAAGCAAGCCTGGGCCGGTGAGATGGCTCAGCGGCGTAAGCACCTGCCTGGCAAGCGCGAGGGCCCAAGTTTGACTCCCAGAACCTACATACGAAAAAAGGGCCAGTGATATCGCTCAGCGGCATGGGCGCCTGCTGGCGCAGGAGGTCCTGATGTCAACCCCCAGTACCCACACACACAAAAAAAATAAATAAATAAAGCAAGCCTAATGCAGTGAGGTATAAGGAGAACCTCCCTGAAGAAATCATATTTGAGTTGATACTTGAGAGATATGAAATAAAAGAAAATAATGGTGATGATAATAATAATACCTAACATTGAGAAAACACTTGCTTGAGGTTCTTTGGGTGCATTATCTCATATATTCTTTTTAGCAACTCTTGTAGGGAACAGTACGTGGGGTTCCTCTCCTAAGAATTAAACCACACACTGCTGGCAGTCACCTAATTCTACGTCTGGTAGGGACGAGCGCCTCATTCCCACGTTCCTCCTGCACCTCATATTATGGACATTAAGGTGATAATTCCATTACAGGGAAGGGTTCCCTTTTCCTTTTTGCTAATCATCACCAGAGAGCATGTCCCACTCGGAATCCTCTGCCTTTGTGTATCCTGTTAGAGGCTAAGGAAGGAGACTGGGGATGCAGCACTGGGGACTGGGGAAGAGAGAAGAAAAGAAGCTTGGGGAGTGGGACGAGCACTTGCCTAGCGTATGTATGAGGCCCTGGGCTTGACTCCCAGCATCACAGAAAATAAAATAAAATAAGGTTGCATGTGATTTTAAAAAATAGCTCAGGGAGCCCATCTTCTGATGACGCCCCCCATTGACTACATTTTCATTTATTTTATTTTATTTTTGTGGGTATTGGGGGTTGAACTCAGGACCTCACGCGCCAGCAGGCGCCCGTGCCGCTGAGCGATATCACTGGCCCTTTTTCGTATGTGGGTACCGGGAGTCGAACTCAGGACCTCGCACTTGCCAGGCAGGCGCTTATGCCGCTGAGCCATCTCACCGGCCCTGACTGTACCTCCATTCTGTCCCTCTTGGAAGCCACTATTCTTGTAGAGTTCAGAAACCCAACTCTTGATTTCCTGTGTCATCCAAGAAGTCATTTGTCTGGCTCTCACATCCTTCTTCTTCATCCAAAGCTGTGCTCCCAGAACGATGTACTCTGTGCAGAGTACTGCGTGGTGTTCAGTCTGAGTGTTTGTTCCTGCATGGTTTGGTGTTGTGGGTTCTTGTCAGGCAAATCTTCGCACAACCACTTCCACCTAGGCTGGCTGAGGTAGCCAACCTCCTCATGTTTTTTTGCATTTGTTAGATTATATCTATACTTACAGATCTTCCAGAAGAGTCTTCAACTCTCTCTAGATATCGGGCCCCTTTGAAAAGCTGATGGAAATGATAGATCAATAAGCATATGTGTACCTGCAAACACATGCACACACACATGCACACACGTGTTCTCTCTCTCTCTCTTAAAATTTTTCATAAAATTCCAAAGTCTGCAAATCTCTGCAGTCCACCAAGGAACTGGGCTTAATAAGCTGTGTTCTAGAAAACTTGATTTTCTCTGTGCTGATTGCTTTGGATAACCCTCAGCAGGGCTCACCAGGAGAGGAAGCAGTTGTCAGAAGCAAACTTGGGGTGGTGATAGATAATGAAAACTGTCAAGACACCCCCAGTGACTCACTAGTGAGAATTTAAGGCCTTGTGGTAGGGCACTGAGCACCCTTATTACACACCAAGCTACCACCGTGTGCACATTTTCTGGATTTCTCATCAAGTTTTGAATTCAACCCATTTCTCAGATGATTAATGAGCACTACTTTTGCTAGTGGAGTCCTGACATGAAGTCGTTCTACTCTGTCTCCCAACTGTGGAACTAGACTTATGGCTGGAACTGAGAAAATGTGTTTGTGGCCATTTGCATGAATAGAAATGATCTAGGACACAGAGAAGTGGCCCCTGCTGTTTCTTTGCCACACATGTGAACAACTTCCCATGTTCCCAGGGATTGGTGTGAGCTTGGGGCTTCGTTTCTTTGATGTGGTCATGATTCATTAGAAGTAAAGTGCTATGTCTGAAGGAAGTTTTCTTCAATTCCTCATTTCTAAGAATTTTAAAAAGCATGAATGGATTTTGTGTGTGTGTGTGTGTCTTTTTAGACAGGGTCTTACTATGCAGTTCAGGCTGGCCTTGAACTCACTTTGTAGCCCAGGCTGGCCTCAAACTCACAATAATACTCCTGCCTCAGCCTCCCAAGGACTGGGATTGCAGGGGTGCCACCACACCCAGCCCTCATGAATGGACTTTTAAGTCAAACACTTTTGTAAAAATCTACTAGGAAAATTTTCACCTTGCAGTAGATTTTATGTGACACATCATAACATTTACTCCCTCATACTGAGTCCTCCTTGCATTTCAGGAATGAAATTAATTTGGTCAAGGTGTTTTTTTCTGCTTATCCAGGCTGGCTTGGTTGGCTCTGATCATCTTTATGATTTTTTGTGTGTGTTCTCATGTGTTAGCCAGTTTCCCATCGCTATAATAAATATTGAGATAACTAGCTTATCAAGCAGACAGGTTTAGTCTGGCTCATGGTTTTGGAGGTTTCAGTCCATTATCAGTTGGCCCATTACTTTTGGTTTGTAGCAAGACAGCTACACATCATGGCATAAATGTATGTGGAGCAAAATAACTCATCTCATGGCTAGGAATTGAAAAAGAAAGTAAGGGTCTGGGGTTCCACTATGCCCTTTGAGAACTTGCCCCCAGTGACCTAAAGACCTTTCACTAGAACCCACCTCTTAAACGTTCCACTGCCTCCCAAAGCACCAAGCAGGGGATCAAACCTTTAACACATGGGCCTTTGGGGAACATTTATGAGCCAAACTATAGGAACTCAATAGTTTGCCCTCTGTTTTCTGTATCTGTGTTGTGGTTATCAGGTTTCGATATGCTGGCTTTGCAAAATGATTTGGATGCAGTTCATCTTCTGCACCCTGGACCAGAGTACAGGGCAGGGAAATGAGCTGTTCCTTGACAGTTGAAAGAATGGCTCCGGGGTTTAGCTCTTCTGCTGCTGGGGTCTTGGCTCCCTACTCCCCAAGCTTCTCTTCTCTCACCCGCAGTCCTCCCAGGTACACATGTATAAACCTTAGTGCTCCCAAGCTAACACTTCAGGATTACCTTTGATTCTTGGCTTTCAACTTAGCCTCTGAGTCCCATGAGTCCACTCTCTGCATGCCTTTGAGTGTGTGGGAAGGCCGATTTCCACGTGGAGCTGGGCAGGTCCACTGACACACACCTCAATCTCAGACATGCCTTTGGTGGGGATGCTGATCAGTCAACCACTTTGTACCCAGAGAATGGTAGCAAAGGTGGCAAGGACACAACTTGAAATGATTAGAACAGTAGAGATATTTTCTCTAAGGAGACAAAGGGAGAGGTAATGTCTATTTTCAGATGTTTGAGAGCAGCGTCCTTTGGAATAGGTGAAGATCATTCTCCGGAATGGAAAAGAGATCGATGAAGAAAAATTGCAAGGAAATAAACTTTGGCTCACTATAAGGAAGACCTTAGAGAAACTTGGTGCAACTGCATTGTGGTAGTGAGTTCCGCACTGGAGAAAGTACTCAAGGAAAATACACATCGGGTACTGTGGAAATAACAGCTGTGAGAATGGAAACTGAGCTAGCTCTAGTTCTCCTGCTTATAGTGGCTTTTACACTGGTGGTGTAAAAGTTGATTATTCTGAAAATATTTTAAATTTAAGAAGTTCAGTGGCCTAGAGTACACAAATCCCAAAGCTGGCCAGTTCTTTAAAAATCTCACAGCCCTGCTTCACAGCATGTCCTCCCAGAGCAGGAGTACCTTAACTGTGAGAAAACCATAACCACTTACGGTGGGAGAGCTGGGAGCCCCACTGGACATGGGGATCCTTGCCCATACACTAAAGTAGGGACGTGAGCTTTTCTTGAGGTCTCTCGTTCTTGGCTCCTTCTGGTGAAATAAATGAATCAAGCCCTACTTCAGAGTTGCCTTCCTCTGTGGGTGTCCCTGAGAGTAGCTTTCAGGGTCTAAGTACCCAACCTCCAAGTTGAGCTGAGAATGAATGGCCTCTTATCCACGGGGCTCTCAAGCCAGCGTTTCATAAGCCTTTGCATTTTGCATTCACTTCTGTACTGACACCTTGGGGGTTTCATTTTGAGAAAACTAGAAGTTCAGAGCTCTCCTTGACTTGCTGTTGTGCTTGAGAGGACTCAGGTTGGTGATGTGACGTTTGGGCTGCAAGAGGTACTAGGTGATATTGTCTCTGATGCTTATCCTAATTTCCTCCTCACCTCTGAGGAGGAGGTCTGATATTCTGACCTGAGAACTTCCAAAATCGCTCTCTGTGAGTAGCCTTGTAGGAGTTGCTCCAGTGGCTGAGCAGAGAGGGGACCTACTCCTTCCCTTCTAATGCTCCCCTAGCGGAAGGACTCCAGTGACTCTGAATCCCTCTTTAGATCATAATGGAGGCAATCCCTCCCTTCAGTCCACAATCTCTAGTGGATGGCTTCTCCTAAGGTCACTTGTAGTTTTGTATTGGCAAATTCCATTGGCCTCTTCCCAATCAACGTCTTTCTTAGAAGCTTTTATAGCATTTGGTGCCCAAGACTCTCACCAGAGCTTTTCCTCTTCCCACTCACTCCTCCAGCCTTTCCTCTGCTGGTTCCTCTTCTTGAGGAACGTATGCCACCCCCTTCTCTCCCTCCCCTGAACCCTTGTCTTCACTTGGATTCCGTTTCAGTGTAAACATATTCCTGGAGCCTGACTGTATCCACAAGGCAGGCTTTCTCTGTGGACTTCCCCATTTCTGTCATGGCTGCACCCAGACTCCTGGCCAAAAGCTTGGCGTCATCTCCGAGTCTGCCCTGTGTGCGTCTTCCCTGTTCTGCCCTCCCTGACCAGTTGCAATGGAGCTCTCCATCACCGTGGTTCTTGGATCTCTCACTTCCCCATTGTTCTCTCTGACATCCAACTCAGCTTTCTTCCCTGCACACCTGCGGACAGGCCTTCTGGTCCATAGGCTTTTCCTTGGCCTATGGGGAGAGTCTTAGGAAAATGCCTTCATCACCACGTTTGGATGGCATTCTCCTGCACAAAGAAGTCCAGAGTCCTTGTTCTTTTGCTCAGGGCTACTCCATTCTTCACAACTCCTCATCTTCTCCTCCAGCTGAGTGCCTGACTCAGTTCTCCCAAGGCCTAACAATTGCCTTTCACCTCTCATGATGAAGAAACCTTCCCAAGCATTTTGGTCAGTGGTGACCTCTCAGTGCCTAGCAGGGGCCAGCACCTGGTGGTGTCCCATTGGTGTGTGCTGAATGAATGCCTGGCTTTCTATGGACATCTAATGGGGCATCAGACATTGCCTTCGAGTAACACCACAAGGCAAATACTCTTCTCTGGGCTGTTTTGAACCCCAAGAACTCCGGCAATCCTCCACATTGACACCCCTCTCTTTGGGGATCCTCTTACCACTCTCCAATTTAGTCAGCTTAAAGACTAAATCAGTGGTTTAAAACTAAATTACACTTTAAGACTAAATTAAGTAGTTCTCTAAGTCTGAGAGTAGGGGAAGCCCAGGGAACCTCCCCTGCCCCCCTCCCCAAGGCACGCCCAGTCTGCAGAGGACGGGGAAGTGCCTGTTTGTGACACGGTGTTTACAAGACCAAGGGGCTTCCTGTCCTCCCTGCCTGGCAGGCTGTGGGGCAATCAGGAGCCATATTTTCAGGGGGAGTTGGACAAAGAAATGATTGGGGGGATTTCTGGTGATTCTTCAAACATTCCCAGAGAGGTGGAAGAGGTCAAGGGAGATATAGAATACAGATATTTTGGGCCGGTGAGATGGCTCAGCGGCGTAAGCGCCTGCCTTGCAAGCGCGAAGGCCCGAGTTCGACTCCCGGAACCCACATACGAAAAAGGGGCCGGTGATATCGCTCAGCGGCACGGGTGCCTGTTGGCGCGCGAGGTCCTGAGGTCGTCCCCCCGGTACCCACAAAAAAAAAAAAAAAATAAATAAAATAGAATACAGATATTTAAATTGAGAGCAAATAAAGTATTACTAATAATTATGATTCATTTGCATGTTGTCATTTGCATGTAGCAAAAATGCGAAGCTTTTTTTATTTTTTATTTTTTTTATAGAGGTGGCCCTTTATTTAGTCTAATGTGGAGCCCTTTAGAATGAAATTGACTTCCTTCTCTCACTCTCAAGGAGCCAGAGGTTGGAGCAAGCAAGGACAAGGTTCTTTTTTTTTTTTTTTCCTTTTAGTTTTTGAAGGGGAGTTATGTTTGGAGGGGAAAAAGGGCTTTCAAGGGGAGCAAGCAGTGAAAAGGACCTTCCATTCTGATTCAGAGTTCACCCCTCTTTCCATGCCCACCTGACACAGGGGCCAGGAAGGCTGATACTGGCCTCCCTGCTTCCTGTAAGAGCTGCAGCTGCCTAGGGGCACCCACCCCGCAGCCTAGAGTCATTCTTGTGTCACCCACAAAAACACAAGCTTGTGTCCAGAGCCTCTTGTTTCTGGGCTCTGATGCAAATGTCTGAAAAGATCTTGGAAGGTGCTCTAGGACTTCTTGGTCCTGGGGACAGGGATATTCACTATGTTCCCCCTTTAGCAAGTGAGTGATCCAGCATGATGGAGTGATGATTAAAAGATGGGGCCCACCCACACTGTTGGCTGCTGAAGAGTCCAGGTTGGTTTCTGGGGAGCATCTTTTCTCTACTGGATTTAGAGAAAGGATGCAGATTATGAGCCGCCCAGCTGCAGGGCCAAGGTGCAAAGCCTTGACAGTAACATATTGGTCTGCAGGTTGTCATATGAAAATGTTGGTTTGTGTGCTATAAAGGGTAAAGGAAGAGAAAATAGTGGAATGGTGTGGCCATTGAGAACTCAATAATAAAAGTTTCCTACTTGAGAAAGCAAAGGTTGGCCTGAGGTGGGGCGGAAGATGGAGATGAGAGGTGGAGTTGACAGACTAGCCTTCTGTAGGTGCCAGGAAAACAATTCCTAGTTTTTTGTTTGTTTGAGTCAGGGTCTCATTACGTATCCTCCTGCTTCAGCCTCCTGAGTGCTGGGATTACAGGTGTGGGCCACCATACTCATCTTAGGGAAATGTATTTCTGAACTTGTGAGGCTGAGGAGCTCAGGCCAAGGCATGTGAGATATTTGGGGGATTAGGTCACCAGGTTGTTTTAGAAGGTACCTGAGTCAGAACAAGATGGTGGGACTTGTGGAACTGACGGAAGCAAGCCCTCAATACCGGACCTGGACTGATGCATGGATCAGCAAGGGGGTACCAGCTTCCCCCTCCTCTTATTCTGCCCCCCTTTATCCAAGCACCAGGCTAGCATGGCCCAACCTTGGCCTCTGAGATGGATGTGGCTGGCAGAAGACACCCTTCTGTAGGCCAAAGCTTGGCTCCACTAGTTTCCCATCAGGGCCCCTCTCTAGGGAAGGTGAAGGGTTTTGGGTTGGGCCTGTGGTTACCATGTGATAATGGCTACAAGTCCACCTTGGGTCCAGAGCTCAGGCACCTCAGAGACTTCCCTCACCCTCCTCTCACCCATCAGCATTTTCAGAGGTAGGGGATTACTTCTCATTGGCTCTTTTACTCCTAAGACCTGCTCAGTAGAGGAGGAGGTAATACTATTTTTATTACACCATTTGATCTTGCTTAAGGAGGAAATATTTGGGAATGTCCAGAATTTATTCTCATGATTCCATCTTTTTGACCAGTAGGTGATGGCCTCTAATTTGTTCACTAACGAAGTACCTTGAGTTGCTTTACTACTAACTAGCTACCTAACCCAGTGCTCCAAAGAATGTATGGCCTTTCTTTAATCCTTGCTGCTACAGTCTCTAGAGTAGGATGCATAGAGGTGGGCAATCCATACAGAAAGTTTCTGCTGCTTCTCTGAAGGATGACTTCAGCTTTTATGAGGTGTCCTCTACCAAGAAATTTCGGGTGCACCATGTGGTCTCTACTTAAGGTCAGACCATAAAACACACTCTCCAAATTAGGGGGAAATCCACCAGTTGTATCTAAATGACATAGTAACAAGCAAAAACATAATTTCACTTATAAGATAATCGGCATTGGCTGACATATTAATATATTGGTTGGTCTGCTGTATTAGAGAGACCCAAAATACTAAAGGCTTAAACAGGATAACTAATTGAACAAGATAATTAATTTTTCTCTCATAGAACAATCTCAGCAAAAGTTGCTTTGCATGGCAACCTCACAGGTCAGGAACCAAGATTTCTGCTATTTTGTTGCTCTGCCTTCCTTAACATGTAGCTTTCATCTCATGGTCCATGATGCCTGCTCTGGTTATTGCCATCATGTCTGCATTCCAGCTAGAAAGGGGAAGGCATGCCCCTTGCTTGTAAAAGCATGATTTGATAATTACACTCATCAGTGTCTGCTCATATTCCTGTGGCTGCACTTGGTTGCCAGAGAGTCTAGGAAATGTAATTTAAAATTTCTAAAAAGTTATAGTACTATTGAAGAAAGGAGAGTGGCTATGGAAGGACAATAGGCCGGGGACATAGCTCAGCTGCACAAGCCCCTGCCTGGCAAGCACAAGGTCCTGAGTTTGACTCCTGGCACCAAAAAAAAGGACAATAAGAGTCTCACCCACATTTGACTCTTTGGGAATCTTCATTATCATATAAATTCTCTTGATCCCTTCTGTTGTGATGCCAGCATGGTTTCTAAGTCTTATTGAGAACCATGATTTAAAAATAGCATGCTATACCAAAAGGTGGAATCACTCAATGTCCAGTGATGGGCAAGTGAATAAACCAAGTGTATATCCATGTGATGGGACGTTCTTCAGCCTTAAGAGAGAAAGATGTTCTCACGGATGCCGCAGTATGGATAAACCTTGAAGGCACTGTACTAAGTGAAATAAGCCTGTCAGAAAGGGACAAATACTATCTGAGTCCACTTACGTGAGGTAGCTAGAATAGTCGAACTCATAGGGACAGGAAGTAGATTAGAAGTTACCCAGAACTGGAGGGAAGGGGAGGTGTGAATTAGTATTTATTGGGCATGAAGTTTTAGTTTGGGAAGATAAAAAAGTTTTGTGGATGAATGATGAGGATGGTTGTATAATAATGTGAATATACTTCATTTCATGAACTATATACTTCGCAATGGTCAAAATGTTAAGTTTTGTATCCCATAGATTTTACCACAATTTAAAAAATAACATGGTATAAAAGACCAATATTAGAGTTCACTGGCATTTTATAAGAGATGCCTCTCTGGAAAGAGATACTCAGCACCCTTTGGGTGAGATTATTGAGCCAAATGTGAAGCCATCTCTGTGTTACCATTCAGCTCACGGTTTTTATATTGTTGCAAGACTATAGCAACACTTGCTGTCTTGAGGGTGACGGCAGCACTTACTGCACTGAGGGTGTGGCTCAGTGCTACAGCCCTTGTGCAGCATATGTGAGACCCTGGGTTCAATCTCCAGCACTGCAAAAAAAAAAAGTATTATTTTTGTAGGATTTTTCTTTTCTTTTCTTTTTTTTTATGTGGGTACCGGGAGTCGACCTCAGGACTTCGCGCTTGCCAGGCAGGTGCTTATGCTGCTGAGCCATCTCACCGGCCCAGATTTTTCTCTTGCTACCTGTTTAGTTTTGAATCTATAATCCCTTCTAGCCACTGCCAGTCCCTGGATCCCTTCCTTCATGTTCACACTTCCTTCAGGAGGCACTGAGAACATTGTCAGAGGGCTGGTAGACTCAGTTTCCAGGATTCTACCCTTCTTCTGTTTTCCCAATTGAGAGCAGCCTGTCTCTGTCTCCCTCTGTCTTTCTCTTACATATCTTTCATTTTCTCTATTCTACAAAGATTACTGGTAGCAGTTCCCTTTCTCAACCCCAAGTTTCTTTATGACTCTGAGATTCATTTATCCTCATCTACAACCCAAAGCTCAATTCAAGCCACAGGAGCTGGGAGATGTGGCTCAGTGGTAGAGCACTTGCCCAGCACGCATCAGGCCCTGGGTTCACTCTCCACCATCCCTCTTCCTCAAATTAAGCAGTGAAATTGTATTTGCCTTCAGATCCTTTTCTATCAGTCCCCTTTCCCCCAGTATAACTCTTACCCCATGGTGTGATTTTCAAAATCCCAAGGCAAATGTGTCATTTACTAGCCCAGAATTTAGCAGCAGCTCCACATGTCCCTTGAGTAAGCCCTTCAGCACTTAGCTTGGCACATAAGGTTGCTCGCATTCTACTACCCTAGCCCATGCAGCTCCACCTTCCTGCATACCCTGTGTCATACTTTACACTCCAGTGGGCTGAAAGACTGGTGGTTCCTCAAAGGAACCATGTGCTGTCTCATGCCTCCTGCCTCTGTCCATTTTCCGTGCTTGAGTCTCCCCCAGGGCACCTCCTCCTACCTGAGAATTTTCTAGGTGGTGCCCTTCTGGAGAAGCCTGGCCGGTTGACACTCTCCCTTCTCCAAGTACCTATTGCTCCTGTCCCATGGTAACCTTACTGGGACACTGACCCTATTGGGTTGTTTCTTATTTGAAGGTCATTTGGGATGTTGTTGCTCTGGACTTTCTGGTGACCTCTCGGGAAATTCCTGAGAGTGAAATTGCTGAGTCCTGAGGCCAGCACAGGTTGAGTTTAGAAAGGATGGCTAAATGGTTTTTCATTTGAGAATGGTCATCCCAGCTTACCTTCCCATCAGCGGTTGTGAGTGTTCTCATTGCTTCACATCCTCGCAAACACTTCGTGTTTTCCATCTTCACTTTAGCCATTCTGTTGGGTGTGTGGTAGTATCACACTGTGGTTGTAATTTGCATTTCCTTTATGACTAATGAAATCGAGCACCTCTTCGTATGCTTAGTGATGATCTGGAGGTCCTCTTTTGTGAAGTGCCTATTCAGATCTTTTGCCTCCTTTTTTGTACAGTAGTCTCTTGGTTCCTATATCATTATGTTGTGACCACTCAGGTTCCATTTTCCTCCTGACCTTGAGCTTTGTGAAATTTCTGGACCCCCTGTTTCTAGTGAAGTTCCTCCAATCACAGACCTTAATATACATTTTCCGTTGACTTAATAAACCATCTTTGAGCTGTACCTTGCAAGAGGGTAACCATTCTCCTTGAGAAAAGTGATGAAGGCCGGTAGAAGTGGAGTCCTGCTTCCTCCCAGGCATCTGTAAGTGTCCTGAGTAGTTAGCCTGATCGCTCCTGGTTTGAGCTCTGAGAACAACTTTCATGGGTCTTTTTTGATGTCTTCAGTGTTGTTCTCAAGCTATGTTTTCATGACGCTCGCTCTCACTCTTTTGTGTCCCTTCTTATTTGGGGACATCACTCCCAGCTTTACATACACCCCAGGAAGTCACACCAGCCCTTCTTATTCCCCCCTCCCCTGCTGGTGACCCTCTGTGCCTGTAGCTTCAGATTTTAATTTTCAGTTTTCTTTCCCAACTAAACTACCCTCTCTGATTCCTGGCCTCTTGGAAACCTGCTTCCTTAAAATCTGTGACTTGTGTCTGATTATGTCTGGCATTTTTTTCCATGATGACTACAAACTTTGAGGTAGTATGTCATTTTCTGCCTATTTTTCTCTCACTTCTGCTTTATGAACCTTGCATTGTTTTTGGTCAGAATCAAAGAGAGAAGACAGAATGGTGGTTTTTATAGTTTCCTGTGACCTTCCAAGAGTTGAGAGGACCAGAGGGTCCAGATTAGCCTATGGGCCCACTTTTAACTGCCTCCCAGCGGCTGTCTGGGTGAAGGCCTCAGTTCTGGGGCAGCTCTATGAACCATGTGAGAAAAGCAGCATCCAGACCTCAATTCCTGTGTGCTCCTCTCACCGTTTAATCTTCTTTCAACTTCTTTGTTATTTACTCATTCATCTATACATTCATTCAGCAAATATGTGCCAGGCAGTCCTGTACACCCTGGTGAAGCTTACATTCTAATGTGAGTGAGAGACAGAGAGCAAGCACGATAATAAGGTAAAATGTGAGCTGGGTGTGGTGCTGCACACTCGTAATCCCAGCACTCTGAGAGGCTGATGCTGGAGGGTCACAAGTTCAAGCCCAGCCTGGGCAATTTAGCAACTTAGACCCTGCCTCAAGGTAAAAAATAATATAGCTCAGTGTGAAGGCCCTGGTTCAATCCCCAGCACTGGGGGAAAAAAAAAAAAAAAAAAAAGAAAAGTAAAATGTGTAGCTTGTCAGTTTGTCATAATGATGTTGCAAAGTAAGACAGCTTGTACCAAAGAGGATTTGCCAGGAGTCCTTGGTAAGAACAGAATATAAAGACTGCAAAGAAGAGGGGGAGAGAGCCAAGCACGTCTGGGAAAAGAGCCCCCAGGCAGAGGGAGCAGTGCGTACAAAGGGCCTGACGCAGGGGCGTGTCTGGGGTGCTGCTGTGATCATTCTTGTCCTTAGAACACTGGGACCTCCATGCTGGCACCAGCAGTCAGCAACTGAAATGAAGGACAGCGTATTAGTCATCTTTGTATCTACCGTGGCATCCAGCCAAGTTTCTTGTGGTCATAGTCACTAAATAAGAAAGGTTCTTATTTGAGTAAGTGAGGCTTTGAAACTTTCTTCCTTCCCTCCCTCTCTCCCTCTCTCCTTCCCTCCTTTCCTTCCTTCTTTCCTTCCTTCCTTCTTTCCCTCCCTTCTTTCTTCCTTCCTTCTCTCCTTCCCTCCCTCCCTTCTTTCTTCTTCCTTCCCTCCCTTCCTTGCTTCCTTCCCTCCCACTCTCCCTTCTTCTTTCCTTCCTTCCCTCCTTCTGTCTTCTCTCCTCCTCCTGTCCCTCTCTCCCTTCCTCCTTCCTTCCCTCCGTCCCTTCCTCTCTCCTTTCTTTCCTTCCCTTCCTCCCCCCTTTTCCTTTCTTACCTTCCATCCAAGGCTCCCCGCAGCCTGCCCCTGGCCCTGCTCTGTGGGACTGAGCAGGCTGAGGGCCAGGCTTGCTCAGACCTGAATTGTACGCAGTCTGAGTGAAGTGAAGTCCCCGGTCTGGAAGGGCCCGTGGTGCGGTGGCATGTTTTCCAGGGCCAGAGACATCAGAACTTGAGTGAGGAGTTCTCAAGGAGGCTGGCTGTGGGCAGAGGAGAGAGAAGGCATGGGAAGGGGTACGGAAGACTCTCCGGGTGTCTTTCTGGATGGGGGCAGGCAGGCAGGGGCAGGGTGTGGCTTCCTGGGGAAGCCATAAGAAGGGTTGAAGGTCCTGGGGTCACCAGGTTAATTGTCAGCCCCAGCTCCAGGCCTGCCCATTGCTCCAAGACCCTTCGAGACCCTCTGCAACAGAAGGGAGAGAAGCTGGAGACCAGGTGGGACAGTCCCCTTGTGGGGAGCATGCAGGGTGACCCTGCATCTACTTGAGCTGTCAGCTCCTTGTCTTCGAGGAACCCCAGTCCCACTGGGCCTTCCGGAGCCCTGTGCCTTTCTAATTGGAAATTCTCAGAGAAGTCAGCCAGGCCTGGGGAAGGTGACACATGTGAACCTTGTCAGAGGGCTGTCTAAAGAGAGGCGCTCTTTCTTGCCGCCTGCACACGATGTCTGCGTTCACGCAGTGTGGCAGATGTAAGGAGGCTGTAGGAAGTACCAGGCTGCCATCCCGAGGCCATGGACAGCAGGGGTGGCAGGCACACTTCTGGCCATGCTCAGTTCGGGATCCCCAAGCTGTAGCCCTTTGGGGCTGCTCTGCCACATCCTGTGCCTTGTGGCACGAGGGCTGCTCTCGAAGCACAGGCCAGATGTGCAAATTCTGTGGCTGTGCCTGGGCTGAGCATAGCACAGCTTGCTTTTCTTGGAAATCATCGGCGATTTGCTAGAAAAACAGGAAACATTGGGGCTGCTGCTGTACATTTTAAGTTTTTTTTTGTTTTTGTTTTTGAGCTTCTTTCATCTCTGTCAGTATCAGGATGTCTGAAGGGTGTTTCTGCTCTGCCCTGCCCTTCCAGCCTCCTCCTTTCGTTCCTTCCATTTCCCTGTGTCATCTTTCTTTTCCCCTCCCTCTTGGCTTCTGCTGTCTTCTTCCCCAACCCAGTCACTGCAGTGGGGAGGGGCCGGATGGAGGGAACCATGGAAACATGGTGATAGGTGCCACTGGCCTGTGCTTCAGTAGATTCCGGCTTCCCTACGCCTGTCTCCCTTCTCAATTCCACCCCAGATTCACCCCTCGCCACTTCATTGTGCTTGGACCACAGGCAAAGTGGCCTCTTCTCATGGAGACCTGCTGTAGCTGGGACACCTAGCGGGGCCAGGGGCAGGGTGGGAAGTCCTTCATCCCTGGTGGCCCAGGTGGGAGATGCGGGCGCTCTCAGATGTCACTGTGCCCATGGGGACCCTGAGACTTAGACAGGAGGGAAGCTCTTTAAGGGGCCTTGAATAGAGAGGAGGAGGAGGAGGTATAAGCTCCGGTTGTGCCCCCAGACCAGCCTCTTCCTGATCGTGTTTCAGAAACAGTGGGAAGGAGGTGTGAACTGTGGTCATTTTGTGCGTTGGATCTTTAGGAAAGTGTCAGAAGGTGGCTCTGCTTCCTCGCATCCTTTGGCAAGGTGTCCTGGGGTCTTATCTTGTTGGGGTGAGTGCTGAGGATGTCTGACAGATGGTTGGGGGTTATCCTGGAGCCTTCTTGCTGCAGGGCCTCACTCCCTAATGTGCCATAAGGAGGGGCCTGTGTCCCATTTTTATGGCTGAAGAAACTGAGGTCCAGAGGGCTTCTATGGCTTAACTCATTGTTCTCCACTCCCTGAGCAGGGCCGCAGGAGGGGAGAAGGAAGGTGGCTCCCTGCACAGAGAAGTTCTGCCCCCTCCCCACTGCTGCCCTGCTGAGCACTGCTCCTGGGCTTTCCTTCATTGCTGGAGGCTTGACTTACTTGCCACCTCCTGCGGGGCCAGCCTCTCCCAGGGGAACTGGGGTTAGGGGTTGCCCTTCTGGAGTCATATAAGAAGTCTGATATGAGAGATTAGAAACTCCCCACATCTCTTTGAGGCTGTTGTTTTGAAGAGAAATTAAACTGTCCAGATGTGTAGGACTAAGCTGAGATGGGGGACTGATGTGAGAATTGAAATATGCTATATTTAGGGAGCTTCCAGGAAAAGAGTAGATTCAGAGGTACTCTGGACTAGGGCAGGAGAGAGGGCAGAAAGGTGACCCCTTCTCACACTAGGACTCCTGGATATAGTGAATGGCAACAGGGGACAACAGGCCCTGGCAGAGGGGAGGGACCTCCTTCATCTCCTGGCCCATATTCCTATTCCTCTGGATGGTGTGACTTCTGGGAAGTAGAGGTTCTCATCCAGGGGCCCTTGAACTGGGATGGGGAACATGTCACATCATTATTTTCCCCTACTTCTAACTGAAGTGTAGCATTTCCTTCCATTATGAACGTAGGCAATAAACCACAGTCATATCAGTAGCACCTGGGACTTTGTCATCAACAGAAATCTAGATGTGTTTGTATCACTTTACAGTGGTTGCCAGGTACCACAAATGTCATTTATGCTTTTTAATACTTTAGAGTGATAATATCAATTAGACCTACTGCTGGGTTTTGTTATTCAGTGTGTTAATCTGAAGAACATATATTACTACTTCATAAGTCTGAATATTTAAAAATAGTTTTGCAAATATATTTCAATGTGATTCATTTCTTTTGCAATCTTACGTATTTTATTTCATGCATTCAAAACATCATTCTGAAGAGGGGTCTGTGAACTTCTCCAGACTGCCAAGAGAGCCGATGGCACAAACGGGTTAGGAACGCCTGCTACCAGAGCAATTAGGTTAAAAATTCTTGGGGTTACTTGACAGCCAAAGAGGGCTTTGGCGTTAGGCAGATCTGTGCCTCTCACTGGCTGTAGATCCTGAGAAGATGGCTTTATCTGTCAGAGCAGTGCTGTCCTTGTGTAAAGTGGAGATGAAGAATGCACCTTGAAGCTTTGCTGTGTGTACAGGTGCCTGCCTAGTACAGCACCAGCAGGCAGTAGGAATCCCATAACAGATGGTAGCACGTAGCAGTAGAACCAATTTATTTAAGCCCCACAAGGACTTAAAGACCCGAGAAAAATTCTTCTCTATTACAGAGGAAACTCCAGACTAGGTTCATTTTTAAAATTGTTTTTCTTCATGTAGAAGGGCAAATTTGAGTCATACCCAGATAATATTCTCATCATCTTTTGATCTGGGCTGAGAGACGATGTCCAGTATGAATTCAATCCAGAATTGAATCTTGGTCCATGAATTCAATTATTTAAAAAATACTACACGATGGGATATTATTTAGTCATGAAAAAGAATAAGTAGTATTCTGTACAACAACATAGATGAACCTAGAAAACATATGCTAAGTGAAAAAAGTCATATGCAAAAAACCACATATTTTGTAACTTTATTTATATAAAGTGTCCAGAATAAACAAATCTATGGAGACAAAAAAAAGTAGGTTTACAGTTACCAAAGGATAGGGGATAGGAAGAATGAGGATTGACTAATCTTCAAAACAGAAAGCATCAGACCCGGATGGTTTCACTGGTGAATTCTACCAAATATTTCAGGAAAAATGATACCAACTCAGTACAATTGATTCCAGAAAATAGAAGATGAAAGAAAGCTTCTTAAGTCATTTTATGAAGCCAACATTACCCTGATATCAAAACTAGATGAAGATATTACAAGAAAGAAAAACTACGTATCAGTATTTCTCATGCACATAGATGTAGAAGTCCTCAATGAAATAATAACAAAATGAATCTAACAGTGCATGAGAAAGAACTATACCCCATAACCAGGGAGAATTATTCTAGGCATACAAAGCTTATTCAACATTTGAAAGTCAATTAAAGTAGTGTATTACTTCAGCAGGCTAAAGAAGAAAAAAATCATATGCTCATACCAATAGATGCGGAAAACCACTGACAAAATCCAACACCTCCTCATGCTAAAAATTCTCAGCAAACTAAGAATATAGGGAGCCTTCCTCAGTTTGATAAAGAACATCTACAAAAAGCTACAGCTAACATCATGCTTAACGGTGAGAAACGGGATATTTTCTCATTAAGATTAGGATAAGATAAGGATGCCCACTTTTTTTTTTTGTGGGTACCGGGGGTCGACCTCAGGACCTCGCATGCCAGCAGGCGCTTATGCCACTGAGCTATGTCACTGGCCCAGGATACCCACTCTTAACACTCCTATTCAATATCATAATGGAGTCCTAGCTAACACAAAAAGTCAAGAAAAGGAAATACAGTGTATTTCGGTTCACAAACTTAATTTGGTCTATGATTTTGCAAAAGATGATTGCATTTGTGTTTGTGTAGGAAAGATGGCCATGGTTGTGTTTGTCACCTGATGCAGAGTTTGCAAACAAAAACAAAATTTTGCCAAGTGCTTCTGTTTGAGAATCAAATTGTTTGCAAACAGAGCATTCATGAACTGAGGTACCACTGTAAATGGTATGGAGAGTGGGAAAGAAGATATAAAACTATTTTTGTTCATAGGTGACATGATTGTTTATGTATGGAATCCCAAAGAATCAACAATAACAACAAAATTCCTGGACTTGTAAGCAGTTATAGCAAGATTGTAGGATACAAGATGAATCTATAAACATCAATTGCTTTCCTGTATACCAGCAATGAACAATTGGAATGTGAATTAAAAATACAATATCATTTACATTAGCCTCAAAAATGAAATACTTGGGTATAATCTAACCAAATATATCAAGGTTTATATGTGAAAACACCAAAACTGATGAAAGAAATCTAAGAAAATCCAAGTAAGTGGAGAGGTATTTTATGTTCATGGCTAGGAAGACTCTACTGTTAAGATGCCAGTTCTTCCCAACTTGAGCTATGGATTCAGTGTAATCCCAACTAAAATCTCAACAAATTACTTTTAGATCTTGACAGACTCATTCTATAGTTTATATGAAAAGGAAAGACCTAGAATACATAATGCAGTATCAAAAAAGGACAAAGTCAGAGGATTGACACTATTGACTTCAAGACTTATTCTAAAGCTGTAACAATCAAGACAGTGTGGTATAGGTGACAGAACAAGTGCAGTAGATCAGTAGAACAGAATGAAGAGAACGGAAGAAGATTCACATGTGCGTAAGTCTTAACTGATCTTTGGCAAAGGAACAAAGACAATCCAATGGAGAAAATTTAGTCTTTTCAACAAATGGTGCTAGAGCAAATGGAATGACATGACAAAAGATAAATGTACAATTTGAGTTACTTTTTCATTGCTGAGATGAAATACCTGACACCCACAATTTAATGGAGTAAATTAAAGGAATTTAAAGGTTTATTTTGGCTCACAGTTTCTAGAGGCTTCAGTTTATAGTCAGCTAGCTGCAAGACAGGTAGCATGGCAGAAGGGTCTGGCGCACAGGAAGGAGAGACAGAGAGACAGAGACACCAAGGGAGAAAGGAGGGAAGGAGACCCTTCCCGGCCACTCCCTGAGTGACCCACTTCCTCCAACCAGACTTCACCTCCCAAATCAATTTAGCTATAAACTCATTGGTGGACTAATCCACTGCTGAGTATCTCACCCCCATGATCCAGTCACCTCCCAAAAGCCCCAGCTATGAGCGCATGAGGCGTTGAGGGGACCTCTACATATAAACTATAACATAGACACAAGTCTTATACTTTTCACACACAAAAAAACCACTCAAAATGTATCAAAGACCTAAAAATAAAATACAAAACAAAACATAAAATAAAATTTGTAGAAGATAACATAAAAGAAAATCTAGATGACCATGAATTTGGCTGTGAATTTTCAGACACAATGCCCAAAGTATAATCCAGAAAAGAAATTGATAACTTGGGTTTGATTAAAATTTAAAACTTTTACTCTTATGAAAGACTCTGGTAAGAGAATGAAATGTTGAATCAGAGACTGGGAGAAAATATTTGCATAACACCTAACTGTCAAAGGATTTGTGTCCAGAATACACAGAGCTCTTAAAACAAATAGCAAAATAAGCAATCCAATGAAAAGGTAGGAAAAGATTTGAATAATCAACTCACCAAAGAAAATATAAAAATGGAAAATAAACACATGAAGACACCATACAACCTTAGAGAATTACAAATTAAAATGAAAAACCATAGCATACCTATTAAAATGGGTAAAACCCAAAACACGGACAACACCAAATGCTGGCAAGGTGTGGGATTAGGAACTTCCATTCCTTGCTGGCACAAATGCAGCATGGTACAGCCACTTTGGAAAGTAGTTTGGCAGTTTCTTATAAAATTGAATGTACTCTTACTATATCATCCAACAGCCATGCTCCTAGACATTTACCCAAATGAATAAAAAATTCATGTCCACACAGAAAGCTACACACAAATATTTTAGCAATTTTATTTATAACTGCCCCAAAGTGGAAGCAATATGGTGTGGATAAATAATAGGTGGATAAATGAGCTGACAATCCATACAGTGGAATATATTTCAGTGATTTAAAAAAATGAGCATCACACTCATAAGTGAAATAAAGCAGACTCACTTGTGTAAACATCATATTGTCTCCCTGGTGTGAGAAACTGAAAGGGTAAATAAGGTTCAAAATGTGCAATAGATATTGTGAAATGGGAAGAAGTTGTTCAAAAGGAAAAAGGAACGAGGATGGAGGAAAGAAGAAAGGAAAGAAGGGAAAAGGAAAAAAAATACAAGCTAGTTATACTACTAGTTTCTCTTAGTTCATTGAAAAGAAAGGTTTATGCTAATATCGTTTGGAGAACTTTTTATGCCCTTATCTTGTACTCTGAGTAACTACTTTAAAGATAACAACACACAATGTATTAACTATTGTTATTCTCCTATTATTTTGTTATGAAATTTTGTTTTACTTTTTTTTCCATAAAATAAAAAAATAAATAAATACAAAAAAATGAGCTCTCAAGCCATGAAAAGACATGGAGGAAACTTAAGTGAATATTGCTAAGTGAAAGAACCCAGTCTGAAAAGGCTACATATTATGTAATTCCAACTATATGACATTCTGAAAAAGGCAAGCTCTGGAAACAATAACAAGTACAGTGGCTGGCAGAGGCTGGAAAGAAGGGATGAATATAATATAGGGAATGTTCAGAGCAGTGAAAATATTCTGTGTGAAATGATACTGGTGTATACATAACATTATACATTTGGCAGATTTCATAAAATTGTACAACCCAAATGCAAACTAGTTAATACAGATCTATCAGTATTGGTCTATCAGTTGTAAAATGCATCACACTAGTGGAAGTTATTAATAATAGGGGAAACTGTGGGCAGGAGGGGGAGGAGAAGGAGCACATGGGAATTCTGTACTTGTTGTTCAGCAGTTCTGTAAACCTAAAAGTCCTTTAAGAATTAAGGTGTATAAAAAGGAAAAAAGTAACCTTTTATCATATATTAACTGAAATCCAGCTCTGAGCCCCATCCTGCCATGAGCTTCCAGAAGCACCAAGGTTTTCTCTTTCCTACCACAAATGTTTCCCAGGTGGATGCCTTCTTAGCATGAGAACAGGTCAAGGGGAGGGAACAATGTAAGAAAGAAATTAATAGCACTGTACACTGTCCTGTCTTTGTACTGGTGTCCCAGGAACAGCTCCCGGGGAGCTCGGGTTTTGACCCAAGTCTCTTCCTTTGGTCTCTGGCACAGGAAGCACAGGAGGAACTTGTCTCCCAGGCAACCTGCCCACACTGTGGGTGGCCAGAAAACGACTTAATCAACACCTCCAAGACTGACTCACTGGATTACAATAGATGTGAGTTCCCCTTGAGGTCTGAGGAATATCCTTGATTGCACATAGGGTCATGCATCATGGGTACATATTTGGATGGGGCTTTAGTTTGCACACTCATATCACTGCCCAGGGACAATTTGTCCAGGTTCGATAGCCAGGCACTGGGGCAAGAACAGATAGCATGGTAGATGGGCCACTGTTGTAGAGGAAACAGGCAGTTACACTGGGGAAGCAGAGAGGCTGTGGGAGCTAGAAGGGTGGGGGTAGCACTCTCCTGGGGTCAGATGGCCTTCCCTGAAGAAGTGACCTGTAAACAGAAGATGGAACAATGTACACTGGGATCCGGATGAGAAGCAGTGGGAAGTTTTCAGGTAGGGAGCAAATGCAGGAAAAAGTTCATTACGGGGAGGGAAGGTGGGGGTGTGACGCTGCCAGGAGGAAGGGTCCAGAACACTTGGGGTCTTGTCAGCTATGTTAGGAGGTTGAATTTGTCCCAAAGCAGCAATGAAAACACTGGAAAGGCTTAAGGGAGCTTGGAGGGAATGATACAGAGTCGTCACACTGTTTCCAGTATTCCTCCTATGGACGCAAAAATCCCCAGATGCTCGTCTTTGGTATAAAATGGTTTAGTATTTGCATATGATATGTACATTCTCCTATATACTTTAAAACATTTCCAGATTGCTTATAGTGCCAAATACAATATGAATGATGTGTAAATAATTATCATACTGTATTGTTAAGGGAATAATGATAAAAAAAAGTCTATTTAGGGGCTGGGGTGGGGGAATAGCTCAATGGTAGAGTGCCTGCCTAGTATGCAAGAGGCCCTGGATTCGATACCCAGCAACATTGAAAAAGAAAAAAAGTCTGTACATGTCTAATAAGATGCAACTTTTTTCTGAATATTTTTGATCCACAGTTGGTTAAATCCTGTGGGTGAGGATTCCATGAATATGGAGGGCTGCATATAAGCAGATATAGTTTTTCATAGTGTATTAGTCAAATTTCCCATTGTTGGGATAAAATGCCTGACACCTGAGACTTAAAGGAGGAAAGATTTATTTTGGCTCATGGTTTCAGACGTTTAAGTCCATGGTCAACTGGCTCGGAGGTGGAAACATCATGGCAGAGAGCATTGCAGAGGAAAGCTGCTCAACTCGTGGCATCCCAAAAGCAGAGAGACAGAAAAAAACAAAGAGGAAGGGGAGTTGGGACTAGCTGTAGTCCCCAAGACCGTGCCCTCGTGACCTGCTTCCTCCTGTGAGACTCCACCTCCTAATAGTCATTTGGCTATTAGTGCCCTCACAAGCCAATCTCCTCTCCAGGAGCCTCTTAATTCAGCCAATTTAGCAATCAGGATGAACTGGAACACAGAAGCAATTCCATACGGGACAGTATGTTTTCTCTGATTTCATTTATGTAGAAAAAATGTGTACAAGAACACATGTTTTAAAGAGGACCAGAAGGATAACAGGCCAAACCAAGAGGGAGAAAGTGTCTGTGTGTTTGAAAAGGGAGGGGGTGCAGGTAAATGGTCAGGCTGGGTAAAACTTTTAAGATTTATCCCATACACTTATGTATGTTGCAAAAGGGCTCCTTAGAAAACATTGTACTGAGCTATGATTTACATTTGGTGAAATGCAGGATTTTATTGTACAGTTCGATGAGTTATAAAAAATATATACACCTACGTAACTCATGCTCCTATGAATATATACAATATTTCCGTCATCCCAAAAAGGCTCCTCACCCATTCCTGACCAGGTTTTTCTGTACTTTCCAGAGGTGACTACCATTTTGATTTATTTCTCCATGGATTAGTTTTGCCTGTTTTAGAATTTATTGTAAATGGGACTATGAGTTATCTATCTATTACACACCTTACATTTGGTTTTCATCCATGCCACTACATGCATTCATAGTTGTTCCTTTATAATTCGTGTATTGCTAAGTAATAGTCCATTATATGAATGTGCCAAATACTTTTAATCATTCCCCTATTGATGGATCAGGTTGGAGCTGGTGTGAAGCTATTATGAGTAAAACTACTATGAACATTATTGCACAAGTCTTTTTGTCAATGTGTAGTTACATGTATTTTGGATAAAGTAGTAGAATTATTGGATCACAGAGGGGTCATTATCAATGATTGGACCATTTCAACAGTTCCTCTAATAGTTTATGATAGTTCCTTAAGCTTATCAGTTTGGCATTGTTGATCTTTTTAATTTTAGATATTCTAGTGTCAGGTCATTCCATTGTGGTATTAAATCTGCCTTTTCCTGATGACTAACAAAGATGATCATATTTTCATGTGTTTATTGGTTGCTTGTACATCTTTTGTGAAGTATCTGTCCAATTCTGGGATAGAAGTCCTCTGTCATATGTATGCATTGCGAATACTTTCTCCTAGTGTGTGGTTTGCGTTTTAATTTTCTTTATAGCATCTTTCAAGGGCAGAATTTTAAAATTTTGATGAAGTCCAGTTAATCAAATGTTCTTTCATTTTTCATCCTTTTTGTGTCTTGAGAAAACTGCCTAGTGCAAGATTACAAAGACTTTACTGTGTTTCTTCTAGAAACTTTGTAATTTTAGCTTTTTACATCTAGAACTAAAATCCATGTCAAATTGATATCCAGTTGTTCCAGGACCATCTGATAAAAGACTCATTTCCTGATTGGGTTGCTTTTGTGGAAATTCAATGAACCGAGTAGGTGGCAGTCTGTTTCCACACCAATGGGCTAATACATTGATCTATTTATTTTTATATTGTTGATAGCACATTTTCTTGATTATTGTAGCTTTAGAGCAAATCTTGAAGTTAAATAGCATGAATCCTCCAACTTTGTCCTTTTCTAAAACTATTTCTAGATGGGGCTATTATAAATAATGCTGCCGTAAACATTCATGTACAGATTTTTGTGTATTAATTTTAATTTCTCTAGATAAATGCCCAGAAGTGTAACTGTTGAGCCATGTGATAATTTTTATATATGCATTGAAGTTATGAATTTGTCTCTCAAAACTCTATTAGCTGTTCCTACAAATGTTGATACATCGTATATTCATTTTAAGTTTCTTTCCCTGGGGACTTCTTTTATGACCTATCGATTATTTAAAAGTATGTTTAGTTTCCAAATACTTGGAAAGTTTTCTCTTTTTGTTATTGATTTTCAATTTGACTCCATATGGTAATAGAATGCACTCTATGATTTCAATTATTAACTGAAATCGAGGTTGGTCCTAAGGTCTGGGGTATGATCTATCTTGGTGTACGGTTTATGAATACTTGAAAAGAATGTGTATTCTGCTCTTGTTGATGGAGCGTTCAATAAATGTTGGTTTTCTTTATACTTGTTCTATCAATGATGGATTTGCCTATTTCTCCTTTGCGTTCTTTCATTTTTTGCTCCACGTATTTTGCAGCTCTGTTTTGGTGCGGACACACTTAAGACTGCTCCATCTTTTTGGTAAATTGACCCTATTGTCATTATATAACGTCCATCTCTGTATCTCATCATTTTCTCTGCTTGGAAGTCTACTGTATCTAATGTTAATATAGCCATTCCTTCTTTCTTTTGGCTAGTGTTAGCATAATATATATTTTTTCCATCCTTTTACTTTCAACTTGCCTATGTCTTATTTGAAGTGAGTTTCATACTAGCAAATGCTTGGGATCATGTTTTGTAATTCACTGCCAATCTCTGTCATTTAATTAATATACTCAGTCCACTTAAATGTAATGTAATTATTGATATGCCAGGGCCCAAGTCTGCTATTTTATTACTGGTTTTATTGCCCCCTCCATGGTTGTTGTTTCTATTTTTTTCTGCCTTACATATTACTTGAACTTTTCAGAATTCATTTTTATTTCACCTGTAAAGTTTTTGTATATTCCTGTTTGTATAGTTTTTTTTGTTTGTTTGTTTGTTTTTGTGGGTACCGGAGGTCGACCTCAGGACCTCACGCGCCAGCAGGCGCCCATGCCGCTGAGCAATATCACCGGCCCTTTATTTGTATGTGGGTGCCGGGAGTTGAACTTGGGCCCTCGCGCTTGCCAGGCAAGCGCTTACGCCACTGAGCCATCTCACCGGCCCCCGTGTACAGCTTTTTGTGTAGTTGCTCTAGGTATTATAAGTACATAACTTAAAACAGTCTATTGATGTACTCAGTTCTATAGAAGTATAGAAACCTTACCTTCATTTCCCTCTACCCTCCCCCATTTATAATTATCTTTAGTCTGCATGTATTCAGAACCACATTACGCAGTACTATAATTTTTTAATCAACCATCAAACATAATTTAGAAAACTCAAGAGAAGACATATGTACTCAGATTTTTGCCTACCTTAGTTTTCCTTTCTGATGTCCCAAGATATTTTTCTATTATCATCTTGTTTCTGTTTAGAGAATTTCCATTAGCCATTCTTCTAGGGTAGGCATGCTGATAACACGTATCTGAATTTTCTTTCAGCTGAAAATGCCTTGATTTCCCTTTCATTCTTGAAGGATATTTTTGCCGGCTGTAGGATTCCAAATTGACAGTTCTTTTCTTCCAGCACTTGAAAAATGTTGTTCCACTGCTTTTGTGATTTCTGATGAAAAAATTCAAATTATTTTTTCTCTAAAAATAATGTTTCTCTCTTGCTGCTTTTCAGCTTTTTCTTTGTTTTTAGGTTTCCTAAATTTTGTTACAAGATGTCTTTGTATACATTTCTTGGCTTTAGTTTATGTCACGCAGCTTCTTGAATGTGTAGTTTTATGTGTTTTGCTAGATTTGGCAAGTTTTCAGCCATTGTTTCTTTGAGCACTTTTTCAGCCCTGTTCTCCCTCCTTTCCTACTAAGACTCTGCTGACATGAGTGTTAGACCCTTTTATTATAGTCCTACAGGTCCCTGAGGCCCGTTCATGTTTCTTCAGTTTATTTTCTCCCTGTTGTTCACGTTAGGTAATATTATTCTATATTCAATTTAACCAATTTTTCTTCTGCACCCTTTATTTTGCTGTTGAGTTCATCCATCAATTTTTAAAATTTCAGTTATTTTATTTTTCAGTTGTAAAATTTCCATTTAGTACTTACTTATGTATCTCCCACTTCTTTGCTGAGATTCTTATTTTTTATTTGTGCACATGTAGTTTGTAATTGCTTGTTGAACTATTTTTACTGATGTTTGCTTTAAAAATTTTAACAGTTGTCATCTGGGTATTGAGATCTATTGGCTGTCCTTTCTCATTCAGTTTAAGATCTTCCTTGGTCTTGATGTGACAAGTTAGATTTTATTGAAACTTGGACATATTGGGCATTATGAGAGTTATGAGGACCTGAATCATATTTAAATCATATCCTAGCTGGTTTTCTCTAACAATTCTCTAACAGGGGAAGTGGAGGGCTTTGCATCACTACTGCCAGGGTAGTGATGGGGGTAGAAGTCCCGGCTCATACTCATTTAGCCTCTGCTGACTTTGGGATCCTCATCGTTGCTGGCTGGAGTGGGAGTTCTAGCTTCCTATTAGGCCTCCATGGATACCTGTCTGGCTACGAGGGGTGTGAGTGTGTCATTACTGCTCCAGTGTCCTAGTAGCAGTGGGTGTGGAGGCCGGATGACCTCATTACTTTCTGGGCAGCACTGACTCTGCACTAGGCTTCCCCTAACACCATCCCATTGGAGGGTGGGGGTTCTTCATTGTCCAGTGGGAGTGGAAGTCCAGGGTCCCCAGTGGAAGCCCGGATCCCAGTGTCAGTGACACTGTGGGAATGAAAGACCTGGTTCCCATCTTGGCTGTCTTAGACAGTACCAATGGCAGGGACTTGGGGATATTTTTAATAGGATGACTGCATGGAACTCTAGGCTTCCCTTGGCCTTTACTGGTAGAAGTGATACCACAGTTTTCTCTGTGAAGTTTGGCTGGAATAAAGCAGTTATTGTCTAAAAGTCATCTGACTTCCTATGCTACCTCTTTCCTCAACCTTTGGCTAAAGAAATCAGGCTTTTGGATTTGAGGCATTTCTTTTTTTTTTTGTGGGTACTGGGGGTCGACCTCAGGACCTCGCGTGCCAGCAGGCACCCGTGCCACTGAGCGATATCACCGGCCCCTTTTTCGTATGTGGGTTCCGGGAGTCGAACTCGGGCCCTCGCGCTTGCCGGGCAGGCGCTTAAGCCACTGAGCCATCTCACTGGCCCTGGATTTGAGGCTTTTAAAAATCTGTATCCACTGGTTTTTCCAGGTTGCTAGCTAGTTCTTCAGCTCTAAGTCTGGAATATATGAGGCAAAAAGAGAACCCAGGGAACCATGTCATTTCTTGTTCCCAAGATCCTTAGCTGGTCTACCCTCTTTCTACCTTTCAGAGTCTCTTATATCCAGGATTTGTTAGTTGCACTTCACAAGAGAATAGGAAAAAGCACATCTCCACTTTCCCAGAACCATTTTCTAATTTTATATGCTTAATACCTATTATTTATGTGATAAACAGCAGGGTACAAGAAATGTATTATTAGGCCAGGTATAGTGGCACATGCCTGTAATCTCAGCACTCTGGGAGGCTGAGGCAGAGGGATTGCAAATTCTGGCCCAGCCCAGGCAACTTAGTGACTAAACAAAAATCTGTCTCAAAAAAAAAAAAAATTGCTAGAGATATAGCTTAGTGCAGATGTTATGGATTCACTCCCCAATACGCAAAAAAAAAAAATCCTAAAAAATATTATTGTATCTAATTTTGCCTTTAAGTGATAATTGCTATTAACTCTTTGGCACATAACATATATAGGCTAGTTTTTCTTTAGATGTAGATTACAGATTAAAACAAAAAAACTGCGATTGGAAACATCTTAAGGTTCTTTTGATCAAAATTATCAGAATGAACTTGTGTTAGGTAAGGAAAAACAAGAAGGAATTCCACAGAAGGATACTGGGGCATCTCATAAAACCCAACCCTGTTCTCAGCTTATTCTGCTGGGTCTTCTTGCCCTACCCATGTTCTCCTACAATCACCAAAATCCTTCACATCCCCAGATCCAGTGGCAATGGTCTGCTCTCATGTTGGAGATCTTGCAGCCACAGCCACACTCCCTCATTGAAACAGCCTCGTTTTGAGTTTCTGTGACATCATCCTTTCCTCCTACTCAGTGAGCCACATCTTCTCAGTGTCCTGTGACGGTTCTTCACACGCCACCTCTGAATTTAGCATGCCCTGGGAATGAGCAGCTGGGCTCTCCACTCTACTCTTTATGTGATTCACAGCCTCACTAACCACTGCGCTGTCTGAGCCTTCAAATGTAGGGTCATAGCCCAGACCTCTCCACTGGAGTCAGAAGGGAACGTAACTCAGTGCAGAACTTTATTTTCCCCTCCCAAATCATCCTCTCCCCAAACTTCTCCATCTCAGCAAACGTTACACTACAGTCTTCATTAAAAGTGAAGACAAAAGGAGATCAAGTATCTGATAAATGTGTACGCCCCCTCGGGGGCCAAACTGTAGTCAGCCACGAAACCAGCTCCACACAACTTCTATTAAGACTTTGGCCTGAGCTGAGGCCAGATTTCCTGCACGCATTTTCATCTGATTTAGACATAATGTTGTCTTACGACATCATGTAGAAGAATAAGTGTAGGGCAAGAAGACCCAACAGAATAGGCTGGGGAGAGGAAGGCAGATGATGGGCCCTTATTCTGGTCTGTCAGTGTTGGTCTTCAATTTGAATTGTGTGCAAATATCACCCTTTTTCTATATCTGTAGTAATGTATGTTTCTGTCTCTCTCAGAGAGACATATGTGACATACATTATGTATCCCATAATACCATACATATATATGGGGCAGGGACACATGACATATTTGGTGAAAAGTTGGGTGAGATATGGCATCGGTGCCTGATGCCCTAATGTCATAGTTCCGAAGAGTTCTAGACTGAGCTAAATGGGAATCTTGAAATCAGTGCCTGCTTCATTTATTTTATTTATTTATTTTTTTTATGTGGGTACCAGGAGTTGACCTCAGGACCTCGTGCTTGCCAGCAAGCGCTTGTGCCACTGAGTGATATCACCAGCCCTTTTTTTTTCCTTTATGTGGGTACTGGGAGTCGAACTCAGGACCTCGCGCTTGCCAAGCAGGCACTTATGCCGCTGAGCTATCTCACTGGCCCAGTGCCTGCTCCATAAAAACTTGTGAAAACCACACCTGACCAAATATTGGGAGGAGTATCTGATTTCAGTTTTATTCACAAGCTTTGATAGTTTCTTTTCTTGTAGAGAAGTTTTGCTTACACTAGTAAGCCATAGTCACGAATGGGCTAGAAAGGGAGAAGGCAAGAGGTCTTTTTGTGTTTTTTTGATATATAAATAATTGAGCAAGAGTTTAAAGAGAGTGAAAAAAGTTAGACTAAAGAACATGGATGTGCCAGTGATTGAGAACAATTTTCTGCTGTTGGATTGGTGGGAGAAGACAGGGTGGTAAATGGTTTATTACTCTAGGAGGGGAGAAGAGCTGGATGAAAAAGGAGATAATGAATCAGATCTGAAGTTATTTTGATGATAAAGCATCTGGAAGTCACAGTGCTCTGGAAGCAATGTCTCCTTTGTCTCAAATTGTGATATATTCACGTCCATCTAACAAATTGGACTTGATTCTATCCAAAGTGAGCAGCCTGTAATGAATGCAATTTGTCCCAACCATAATATTCTTCTACTTCTAGAAAACTCAGAAAGCTGCCAATGTACATGTAATTGATCTTTGTTGAGTATTTACATTTATTTGCCATTTTTTTGGCTCTGTGAGGATTTGCTAACAAATAAGAGAGGCTCTAAAAGTGAAAGGTGGTGGGATTAAGTAATCTCCAGTGCCAGGTGCCAGTAGAATTTGATTGCTGCCTGATACTTATACTCTGGTAAATTCTTACAGCCCTCCTTTGTTTCCCCATCTTGGCAGTAACTTCACTGTGCCCATCTCTGGCTCCATTATAGCTTCCTCTCCGTGCATAGAGAAGCTAAATGGCCTAGTGACACATCACTTACCAGCCGAGACAATGCTCTGTGCCTCAACATCCTCATCTATAAAATGGAGAGAAAGGTGTCTACCACAAGTGGAATTAATTCATAGAAATCACTTAGAGAAATGCCCAGCTCATAGCAAGCACTCAATTCCCATTAACGGCTGTTATTATAATTATTATATGTGAAGGCAACACCATCATCCTTTTGTCTTTTCAGTAATCTACTTAGGTAGAGAGCAGTCAGACCAGGATCCGAAGTCTCCCTATGCTACTTGCTAGTTGTGTGTCCTTCGGAAAATCATTTAGTCACCTGGAGCTTCTCATCCTAATGGTTGTATGTCCAGTGAGCTCTAGGGTTGTTCAGAATAAGTGAGATGTGCTTACAGCCCTGAGCACAGTATATGACCCCGAGTTTGTGCCGTGTGCCGTGAGTGTCTTTCCCTTCCCTCCCTCCATCCTCAGCCCATTACTCTTGGCTTTAACCACAACTTTGGTCTTCCTAAGCATTCATGTGCCCTTGTGTTTGATGAAGAAGGGCTTGATCAAAATTGAAGAGTGGCAAAGGCTTGCCTCTGCTGCCTTAGTGGGCCTCTCTGCATGTTTCCACTTCATTCCCCTCCCTCCCTTGCCCTCACCCTCCATCATCACCTACCTTTTCATATTTCCTACCTCCTCTGGCTCTGGAGTCCATCTGATGCCCATTATCTACTGTGGCTGCTGTAATAGACTCATCTGGTTGTTCATCTAGTCCCTCCAGGACTCATATCTTAAAAAATAAACTAAGACAGAGGAAGTGAGCAGCACCTGCTCAGGGAGAATGAATCACGAACAGTAGACATTCAAACAATTTTTGTGCAGAACATCTCTGGAAACCTCCAATTATAACACACAGACAAAACAGTATACTCTGCCCTTTGAGTGTCTAGAAAAGGGCAGAAATGATTTCCTATGAACAACATAGGGAAGAACATGGGCTTTGGGAGTCAGGCCAACTTTAGATAAACTTTCCTGTAGTTCTGTCAGCCCATAAAAGCTGTGACCACAAGAACCTGAGCAGCAAATAGCTCATCTCCCTGAGCTGCAGGAATTATGTATGACTATGATTATGTCATGGGGTGATTATGTTCATTAAACTGGATAATCAGGTGAAAATGTCCAGCATCCACTAGCCTGCCTTCCTGCCTAACTTTCTTTATTCTGTCTCCCCATTCTTCCCTACCTCCCCCTCCTTCCTTCCTTCCTTCCTAAAATACCTGGGGTAAACAACCTATAAGGAAGGAAGTTTTATTTAGTCTCATAGTTCTGGGGGGTTTAGTCCATAGTTGATTGCCCTGTTGCTTTTTGGACCTGTGATGAGGCAGAACAACATAGTGAGAACACAAGGCAGAGGATACTGCTCACCTCATGGTAGGCAGGAAAGGGATAGGAAAGTGCTGGAATCCCAGTAGCCCCTTCAAGGGCATGCCCCCAATACTCTAACTTATTTCCTAAAGATTTCACCACCTCCCAGTAGCATCACAGGCTGGGGCCCATCACATGGGCCCTTGGGAGACATTCAGGATCCAAACTCTAGGGGCTGGGTATGTAGCTCAGTGTAGAGTGCTGGCCTGGCATATGTAAGGTTCTGGGTTCCATCCCCAGCAAGTCTAACTGTACATCAGAATCATCTGGGAAGTCTTTTACTTCTTGATGAAATCCCAAAGGCATGTAGAATTGGGCAGCAGAAATGTATGTTATAAAAGCACCTTGATAGCTAAAAGATAGCAGCTATGAATGCTTATTTTGTTTTGTTTTGTTTTGTTTTGTGTGTTTTTTTGGTACCAGGAATCAAACTTAAGACCTCACGCTTGCCAGGACAGCACCATGCTGCTGAGCTATATCCCTGGCCCTTGCATGCTTACTGTGTACTGGACGTTATTTTAAACATTTACCATATGTTGTGTTTAACCTTGAGCTCTTTTGGACCCCAAGCACACACCTGGCATACTCTGTCCTTTTAGATGACACCAATGCAGCGATAGACACAAGTGCACCAAGGCCCGCAGTTCTGGCTGATACCACCCACTTCGGTCCTGTGTCTCTCCTCACCTCCCCATTCCTATTATCCTCCAAGGCCCCGCTCTCTCTTCTTTGCCCCATTCTCCTCCTTGTGGCTGCTTTTGGCACAGTCTCCTCTATGACCCCAGTGAAACAATTCTCATTTCCAACACAGGAAGGATGCAGCAGAGACTAAAGAGATTGGTTACTATGATGTTGAGGGGAGCATTGGGGAGGAGGAGGAGCACTTCTCCAGGACACCATGTGTATGGCTTTGACTCTTATGAAACGTGTTTGTCTGAAGTTCTTTTTGTCTCTAGCCTTACAATATCCACCCAAAATGCTGTGCATTAAAGTTACTTAGGTTAGTTCTTTTATTCTCTATCCCCTTCCATGTGATTATATTCATCATTTATAATACCTTTAAGTTAAATTGTTATTGTTTGTGCCCCACTTCTGGTCTCTTGCCATCTGTGGGACTAGCACTGCAAAGCAGAGATCTGGAATACTCCAGAACACCAGAAAAGCAGTGCAAGGTCCTAGCCAGAAGCCTAGCCCTGTGAGATGTGGCCCCTCCAGTTCTGCCCTTTAGCACTGACTGAGAAGTCCCCCAAGAAAAGAAGCCCTGTGGGAGCTGCTGTAGGAAGTGGAGCAGGGCAGACCCCAGCCCTCTTACCAACACTGTTCCTGGGGGCAGATGTGCCCTCCTGTGCTATGGGGTCATGTCAACTTGGGAAGAGGACGTAGAAACAGAACTGCCTTCCCTGAGTCCCCTGGGTTCCTGCAGACCCACCCCCAATTCCAAGTGCTGTTCAGGGTCCCCAGGAAGGGTTCTGAGTCCTCTGTGCTGGCTCAGAAGAGGAACTGGGAGTTGGGGCAGGCCCCATTGTGAATGTTTCAACACCATCCTGGGGTTGGGGGGCCATTCCCGGCAGTGCTGGAATTTCACGATGGGGGCTCCTTTTACCAAGTCAGGGCTGGGGAGTGGGATGCCAGGGAAGCCAGGCCTAGCCTGCCAAGCTTTTGAAAAAAGGCATCATCTTGGAGAAAGGGGGTCCCACCGTCTTTCCCCCAAAGCCGTGTGTTTCTGCTGACAAGTCACAAGGAGTTGACTGGTGACTGACTGAGTCATCAGGCGGAAATGAGCGTGCCAGGCTGAGGCACTGAGCCACCATGTGCTGGGCTGACCCCAGAGCAGCTCAGCTGAGGGCCCCTCGACTGGAGTCCCTTGGGCCTCCCAGGCCCAGTGCCCAAAAAGTCCTGACTCTAAGAAGAGCTGGGGCCAAGCTCTAGATGGCCCAAGGGTACCAGGGAGTCTGCCACACTGGAAACTTGGTCTGGAGCCCGGAGGGTACTGGCGTTTCCTTGGAGAAGGCCTTGGCAGTCTCCACTGAACCAGATACACTGAGAGCAAGAGGGAGAAGGGAGGGAGAAGCCATGGTCAGCAGGCCTTGAGGGGCCCTGGGAGGCAGCTGTTGGCGCCTCTGTACTCTGACACCTTCACACCCTTGAAAACAGAGACATGGCAGGAGTGACATCGGCTGAGGGTGCGCGTTTGTGTCTTGTGTTTGTATCTTGACGGTGTAGGGACACATAAATGGCTCATGCCTGCCTCAAGGCAAGACCAGCTGTGCATCACATCCAGGGCTGGGCTGAGGGGTGACTTCAAACCCAGTTTGCACAGTCCAACCTGTGCTCTGGACTCACACCTCCCTGCCACCATGGTCATTTCCCTGGGAGAGGACTGCTGGGCATCCCCTCTCTGGCTTGCAATCTTCTGAGCCCTGGTCCTCTCTGGAGGAAGCAGGGCTGTGTGGGCAGCTAGCACAGGGAGACATAGCGGAGTTTGAGATCCCCAGCTACATCATGGTAACTGAATCTTCACTTGTTGGGTAGAAGCATGACTTGGTTTTACTTTTCATCTAATAACTGCATCTGACTGTGGTGAGGGTCAATGTACTATAGTGGCTAAGAACCCAGATTCCCTGGGTGCATGTCCTGGCTTTGTCACCTCCTAGCTGTGTGACCTCAGCCAATTGTTTGACTTCTCTGTGCCACTAATTTCCCATCTCTTTCTCCTGTCTCACCAGTATCCCACAAGGCTGTTCAGGCTTCAGCCTCTTACTGGGGATTTCTGTCACACTGCTGGTGGCCTACTGGGGTGAAATCACAAGGGATCTACTCAAGTTTAGCTTTTGTTCTTGGCATCCAACACCCCATCTCAGCAGGGAGCTCATGTCTGTGATTTGCCCTACAGTGGCCCAGCCATCTCCGCCCTTCAGCCCTGCCATTGCTCCCAGGTAGCACAGGAGCAGCTGAGTGGGTTTGCTGGCTGAGCAGATAGCAAGCTGAGCCTACGATGGCAGTGCCTGCACCTAGCAGGCCTCCCAGTCTGTACAGTGGGTCTCCTTCTGTCCTGTCCCTGGCTGCCATGAGAAAGCCCCTTATCCACTCTGGTTCCCATCTCCCTCTTCCGTGAGATGAAGGGCCTTCCAGAGAGACCCGTGGCTCCCTCCAATGACTTAGCTTAGAGTTGGTGGGAAGAATCAGTCTGTGAGGACAAAGAGTGGGCTGATGACATCTGGGCCAGCCACCTGTGCCCCAAAGTCATCCATAAGAGGTGCCTGGTGTTCTGGCTTCGCCATCAGGTCTTGTGCTTGGGCTGCCACCGAAGGCAGGAGGGCACAGCCCCACCACCATGCTAATCCCCACGGGCACCCACCCATGCCAAACACTGGTGCACTCCAAGGTGAGGGAGGGGCAAAGCACTGGGAATCTTCCCAGGCTGGCCGGGGGCAGTGGTCTCTCTACTTGGTCCAAAGGCAATTGTAACTCTTGCCATGAAAAGGCCTAAGAATGCCTTGGTTCATCCAAGTATCACTAATGGAAACACCCAGGGTCTAAGTCCTGAATCACCAGCACAAGTTTTTCTGGACTCAGCCTGCCAGAGACGTTGGACCTGGAAGGTCAGACTGTGCCCAAGGCCTGCCCGGCCCCATGCCCCATGCTCCAGAGTCTAGCTCCTTCGCAAACAAATTCCTGCACCCAGGAGGTGGCACAGGCTGTCACCTCTTTTTGGAATACTCCTTGCTTCCCTTTTCCCTGGGCTTCCTCCTCCAGTTGCAATCTCCCTTCTTCAGAGCCCCCAGAAATCCAGATGGGCTCTACATATGTCCCTGCCCAGCACTGTCATTTCTTCATAGCACCTGGGATTCCTTCTTGCTTTGTCTGTTTAATTGCCAGTGTGTATGCCTCCCACCCAGGAGCATGCCCAACACGTAGTAAGTGGTCAGTAAATCAGTGACAAAATGGAACCATGGGTGCTACTTTCTGTGTCCCCTCCCCCCCGCCATGTAGTCCCAGCTCTCTAATGCTCAGCCCCCAGGGACATCAATGAAGTGATGCTGGACGGCTCACCAAGGGCTTATTTTTCTCTGGGTGTGTGGTCCTCCGAAGACTGCGGAAGTAGAAGGCTTTGCCTACATGGGGACTCTGCGATCTGAATGCTCCAGTCACGTAGCTGGGTTAGGAGTCCATCTCTCTTTGCATGTCATTTGCATGGCTCAGCTCCGAGCTCCAAGCTTCCTCCTCCTGGTTTCCTGATCTGTCCCCAGATCCACAAAGCTGGCCAGCCACTTCCTTGCCTTTGCCTGTGACCCAGTGCCACTGGCCAGTGACAAGATCTGCCCAGAAGGGGTGAATGTAGTGAAATTCCCAGGTCAGGGATGATTGGTGGTGAAGACTGTGGCACCATAGTGATGATGCTGTGGAGGCTTGCTCATTGCATCCACTGTGATCCTTCATCTTCCCAACAGCTCTTTGCGATTAGTACCAGTGTCATCCCCATTTTATGGATAAGCAAGCCAAATTGCAGAAATTTAAAGAATTTACTGTAAATCTCATGGCTAGCAAGTATCAGAGTCTAGAGTTGAGTCCAAGACTGTGATGCAGGCAGCTCTCACCCAGAACCAAGAAGCTGGGCTGGCCCTGCTGGAGGCTCTCAGTTACTCATCTGGTGCTAAAGCCCTTTCTTAAGTCCTCCCCTTGATGGCCTTGTGTCTAAGATAAGGATCCCCTGGAGAACAAGGAAGGGAGACCAGGCAAGGGCTTTGGATAACTGGTGACATCAAGCTTCAGAGAAAGGAAAGAAAAAATGGCAATACAAGACATTAAGGCAGAAAGGACACAGGTGCCTGAGACCTGGGTACCTAAGCAGAGGGCATGGTGGGATAGGAGTGGGGGATGTGTAGGCATAGCCCTGCCCTGCAGCTCAGCTGTGGAGTGCCCAGACACAGAGGGAGATGCTGCAGCTGTCCCTGGAGGACTTGGGGACACAAGCCTGGAAATTCAGAAAAAAATTCCCCAAGTGATTTTAATTTCCCCTCAAGATCCTCCTGGGGTTTGGCCATTCTCTGGGCATTCCTTGGCGCTTGGTGATACTCCCCACTTGGAACAGGCAGGCCTGTGTTCCCCCCTGCTCCCATCTTTGGCTGCTCGTTTCCTCTGCTTATGCTGTGCCTCTGAGTGCTGGCTCCTGAGGCTGGGATATGACCTTCTGGAAGCTGCTTTTGCCCTGGAGACAGCCGAGCCCTCTCGTATGGTGCTCGCAGCACCCAAGCAGTGGTGGGCTAGGAATTCCCAGTTGTCTTTGCTGCCCCTCTTCTGGGCCCAGGGCTCCCTGAGCCAGGTGCTTTCTGGGAAGGGAACTCAACAGGGTGATGTGGTGTCTTATTCCCTATGCAGGCAATGACTCAGGATGCAGCCAGGGGCCACGACGTGCACGGAGGACCGCATCCAGCATGCCCTGGAGCGCTGCTTGCATGAACTCTGCCTGGGCCGCCGCTCCTCGTCCTGGTCAGGTTGGTGTGGGGAAGCTGGTGAGGCATTCTGAGGGCCTGAGGCAGCCTCAGGTTCAGTGTGGAGGCTGGAGGGTTCTAGTTGAAACCCTGTGCATGTGACTTGAGCAAGTCCCTAGACTTCACCTGGACAGGTGCCTGACATAACACCAGATGCAGAATAAGTCCTTGGGGTGTGGCTCTTTCTGCTTTCTCCCAGGCATCTTCCTCATCCTGCTCAGAGCAGTATTGTACCTCCTTAGCATGTATTGGAAGCATAGCTCCTTGATGAAGGTACCGACCCTGCTTAGAAACACCACAACTGCTGATGCCAAAAGAGCAGCCGGGCATTTGCAGGTGGCTCTCCACACAGTTCTCCTGTTTGCTTGTTTCTAGTTCCTTTCACCTCTCTACCCTCCTCTTCCTTGTAGAACAAGGGAGAATCTCAGCAGAGTCGCAGGGAGTGGGAAGCCTCTGTGCTCCACGTTCCTCAGGACGGAGTGGCAGGGTGTCTGCAGGCTGGGGCCATTGTATCTCTGAAGGCTGGGGCCTGGTTGTAAGAATTCCTTATTCTGGTTAGAGCTGAGTGTAGTAGTATATGCCTATCATTCCAGTACTCAGGAGGCCTAAGCAGGAGGATCGCAGTTCAAGGCCAGCCTGAACTATCTAGAGAGACCCTGTCTCAAAAAAAAAAAAAAAAAAAAAAGAAAGAAAGAAAGAAAGAAAGAAAAAGATTTTTTAATATCCTGTGTCTCATTTTCCTCCCTAACTTCTCTATGAGATAGGCACCCACAGTGTCTTGAGTTCCTTCCTTCCCCAAGACCTTTGCACTTGCTGCCTAGAACTCTTCCCTAGAAATCATGCATAGCAGGGCTCAGCTCTAACTGCCATCTCCTCAGAGAGCTTTTCCTGGCTTTGGAATTAAACAGATCTGAATTAAAAGTGTCTCTCATTGGCTGTACAACCTTGAACAAGCCATCTATTCTCTCAGGACCCCATTTACCTTCTCTGTAAAATGGGAATAATAACAGGAACCACCTGTCCAAAGAAAGTGTGGGAGACTTGGAGAAAATACATGCAAGGCCCGACGCCACGCTGGCACGCAATAGATGGTCACTAGTAGTTTTGCTTCTGGCCTCATACCCAGGTTTTGATGAAGCTCAAGCTTAAGGGGGCAGCATTAAGTAAAAAGAAATGAAAATATCTGACTGCTGCAACTTTTACAAATACCTACGACTACCTGAGCACACTATTAGGGGCTTCAGAACTTTGAAAGGAGCACAGGCTCTGAGCGGCTGGGGACCAAGGTCCATGAAATTCATGGTCAGTCCACCTCCACTCTTACTGCTGTCACTCTCCACTCCATGACACACAGCCTCCCCCATCCCTGTGACCACCCTTTAAATTTTTAGGGGTTTGCCCTTGCTGACTTTGGGGAAACAGAGATCAACCAACTTAAGAAAGTCTGGGGAAGTTACGGTGACAAAGTGCTCATCGTATCTTTTGAACTACAGATAAATTTAGCTTCCCCTTCCCCAGCTCCACTGCCAGGCAGTCCTGGGAAGTCCCAGACTGTCTCAGCCTTTCTCTTGGGTTTCCAGGTGGAGCTCACCATGGCTCCTCTCTTTCTGCCTCTGATCTAACTTCCTTGCATCTCATAAGTATGGGCACTTTCTGCAGGAAGCCAGGGCCATGAGGATCCGATGCTCCCCCAGAGGTGTATGGTTAGAGTCTCAACGTGTTCACTGGCCTCTGAGGGGATCCCAGCCTGGATCCCCAATCCTCGTGGCTCTTGAGCCTCCTGTACATAGAGAAATAGGAAATGGGTCATTATGTCCTGAAGGGGCACAGTAGGTTGAGTGTTGGTCCAGCATTTTCTCCAAGCCTCTCTCTCTCTCTCTCTTTTTTTTATTTTAAAGAGAAGAAGAAGAAAAATAGAAGTAAAATAAAACAGAGTTTCACATCAAGATAATAGGAAAGTAACAATAATTAATGTATTGCATATTGTTGTCTTCATAGTAGTTATTCAGAGTACAAGATATAGGCATGATATCTTGTCTAAACAATATTAGCACAATTCTTTCTTTTCAATGAACTAAGAAAAACTAGCTGTATAACTATCTTAACTATCTTGTGTATATATATATTTTTTCTCTTTTCTTTTGAAGTTTCTTCCCAATTCACAATATTTATTGTACATTTTGGATCTTATTTACTCGTTCAGTTTCTCACACTAGTGAGTAATACAATGTTTACGCATGTGGGTCTGATTTATTTCACTTATGAGTATGGTCTCAAGTTGCACCCATTTAGCTATAAAAGTCTTGGATTTATCCTTCTTTATGGCTGAGTAGTACATATATATATATATATATATATATATATATATATATATATATATCACATCTTTTTTATCCATTCCCTGGTTGATGGGCATTGGGATTATTTCCAAGATTTAGCTGTTACAAATTGTGCTGCTATAAACATGGGTGCACACTTATCGCTGTGGTGTGATGTTTTCAATTCTTCTGGGAAGATACCCAGAAGGGGAACAAGCCTCTCTTACTTTAGAAAATGATGTTCCAGCCAATCCAGCATGCACTAAGGCATATTCCAACATAGATTCTCCCTTCTGTGCACCTCCTGCCCGAGGGCAGCTGGCCGAGACTTGCACTGACCACTTGCCTCTTTCTCTCCCTTTCCAGCCGGGCTGTGTCTGAACTGCTGGAGCCTACAGGAACTAGTAAGCAGGGACCCGGGCCACTTCCTTATCCTCCTGGAGCAGATTCTGCAGAAAACCCAGGAGGTGAGGTTGAGCCCAGGATGGGAGGGTGGAGCTGGGGTTGGCCTCCTAGAGTTGAGAAATAGGTCAGTCCTGGGGCACCTGAACCAGGGGCGGGGGGGGCGGTGCTTGGCCTATTCTGAAACTGTTGGAGGTTAGAAGCACAGAGAAGCCTCTACCATCTCTTCTGTGCTTGACAGACTTCCTCAGGGTCAAATTTAGACCTTTCCTTCTCTGCACCATGAGAAGGCCCTGGAACTCATGAGTTTTGTTACTCTAGCAGTGCTTGCGTGTTGAGAAGGGGCTGTACTCTTCCTAGGGGGAACATGCAGTGGGTGAACCAGGGGCAAGAGTGTAAGCTGCTTCTTAGGAAAGACATTGCTTATAAGTCAAGATATTGACTAGAAAGGAGAGAGGAAGCTTTACTGAATTCCTTTCCTCGAAAGGAAGACATAACAACAAAGACATGGAAGAGAAAGCTGAGTGGGAAGGTGAACTGAGGCCTCTTCTGACAGCTCAGTACTGGGACTTTATGACTAAGGAGTGTGTTTAATGCTGACCGGGCTGTGGTTCCAGACTGGCTGTAAGTCCCCAGAGAGGGTTCTGGCTCTTTTATTTTATTTTATTTTTTATGTGGGTACCGGGAGTCGACCTCAGGACCTCGCGCTTGCCAGGCAGGTGCTTATGCCACTGAGCAATATCACCAGCCCCTTTTTTCCTTTATGTGGGTTCCGGGAGTTGAACTCAGGACCTCACGCTTGCCAGGCAGGCGCTTATGCCACTGAGCTATCTCACCGGCCCAGTTCTGGCTCTTTTATGAAGAAGACTCTTTAAGTTTTGTTTTGTTTCATTTTTAGAAGCACTAGTGATTTGGAAAACATGTGATTTTCCTCTTTCACTTGGCTACCCCTATAAGAACGAAGTTTATCAAGGCATCCAAAGTCACAGTTCTGGCATCATCTTCTGGCTGATGCTTTTATATGCTGATCACAAGCAAACCAATTCAAGAGCTAACCCACCTCTGGAGGGCTTAACTTAGAAAGCTAAATATGAAGGGTCAACTTTGTGGAGAGGATCAGACAGCAGTTGTGGCAAACACATCCTCTGTTCATGGTACAGAGCAGGAAAGGTCTAAATTTGACCCCGCAGAAGTCTGTCAAGCACAGAACAGATGGTAGGGGTTTCTCAGTGCCTCTGACCTCCACCAGTTCCAGAATAGGCCAAGAGACTTATAGCATTTTGACCTCCCCGTCTTCTCTGCAGGTCCAGGAAAAGGGCACCTATGACCTCCTTGCCCCGCTGGCTCTGCTCTTCTATTCCACGGTCCTCTGTGTAAGTCCAGGTGGGCCAGGACAGGAGAACAAGAGAGGAAAGAGAGGGAAGAAAGGGAAGAGAGATCCCCAATGTGGGCACACCCCTCACACCTCTGGGGGGCAGACAGAGAGAGAAACTGCCAAGTGATGACACTGAGATGGGTTTCAATCCCTGATGTCTTCAGAGCCACCATCTTATATTTATTTGCCATTTGTATTTCTTCATCTGAGAAGTGCATATTCATCTCAGATGCCCATTTTTGGATTGTGAGCCACCATTTTGAGAGGCCTCCAATAACTCCATTGCCCGCCATGGGACTTCTGTCACAGCAAGTTCAGAAGTCACAAAAGAGATTCTGTCAAGAGATTTTATGTCCATCTCATTTTTCATCCCAGTGGTCAGTTTTACCCAATGATTATCCCTGTATTCACTAGACAAGTGATACCAAATGACACCAGGTACATCAGGACAGTCCACTCAAGGAATAAACATTTCTCTCCACCAACGATATTTAAATAAAGGTGATTTAAGCATCAAAATGCATACACCAAAATGAGTGGCAGCAATGGCACCATTTAGAATGACCTCCAAAGGGACAGCTTTTCAGAGAGGCTCTCTCAAGTGTTGACTAAACCATGGTCCGTTAGGTAAAAACAAGGCACTTATTGTAGAAATACCCTGCCCATCTGTAACTTATTCCTTGTGAGTCACTTCTGGTTCTTCCCAACACTGTCCTGCAATGCACTGCTCCCAGGAGATGCTCATACTTTCTAGAACATCCCAGAAAGGGAGAAAAAGTGATCCTGGAATAGCAGTGAGCTCTTTCTCACACAAATCTTTCTGCTTGCTGCCCCTTTTCCATCCTAGACACCACATTTCCCACCAGACTCAGATCTCCTTCTGAAGGCAGCCAGAACCTACCACCGGTTCCTGACCTGGCCTGTTCCTTACTGTAGCATCTGCCAGGAACTGCTCACCTTCATCGATGCAGAACTCAAGGCCCCAGGTAAGTTGAGGAGGCTGGCACAAGAGGCAGGGCTAATGTGGTCAGGACGCTTCTGTCTCCTCTGAAACTCTTCTTTGGTTACGACCCTCCTCACCTTGCAACCTTTGATTCATCTCTGCTCATGCCCCGCGTCAAAACCTTGGAGTCTCCTCTTCATGATGCATGCAGGATCAGATGGCCAACTCTGTGTAAGCTAAGGGTCGTAAACATAGGAAGGAACTCAAAGGGGAGTCGTTGGAACAAGCAAACCCTACCATTTGTCTGTGCCTTTGCTCTGGTCAGCCGAGGGGTCTCTGAGGTTACCAAGTTAGCTAGAGGAGCCCCCAGAATACTGACAGGAGGCCCTTACTTGTTTTCTTTTCCCAGAAGCAGACAGGTAATTGCATGGGTGTGTTGACTGAGTTCTGGCCGAGGAAGGAATGGGCAGGTTCATAGCCACCGTGACAAGTATGGATAAGGACTTGGCGCTGATCAAGTTTTAATGTATAGGGTCTGAAAAGTAGGAATTCTTGAGAAATTGCAAATGAAAATGAAGTCTAAGAAAACTTTGATAGAGCAAGAGAAAACATAATCAAGTATGATTTACTGAGAAGTCACATCATATTAATCTACTATCGCATTAATATTCCAAGGAAATTGAATGCAAGGAGTGCTAAGCTACATCCCCAGCCATTTTTATTTTTTAGATGTTGAGATAGGGTCTTGCTAAGAATTCCAGGCTGGCCTTGAACTTGTGATCCTCCTGCCTCAGCCCTCCACCCCCTAGTAGATGGGATTACAGGTGTGTGCCTGGCTATAAAAAACATTTAAAACATGGCAATAGCCTAATGTGAAATACTAGAGGTGTTTCCACTAAACTCAGTTTTCTTTCTCTTTTTTTGCATATATGCATATATTGTATATATGACTATTTCCTCATCTGGAGAAGGTAAAATTTTACTGTATTTAGCACTCAAACAATCGCTTATCTGTCAAATCTATGAGAATCACCTGAATGAATAACTTTCAGAACTAGAAAACAGGGAGTTAAAAGCTTTCCCATACATCAACTAATAAGAAAATATAGTGGGGGGGGGACCATGTTATGATATCAGCTAAAAATGTAAAAGAAAGAAATGTGAATAACCAACATAGAGAAAACCAACTTTACTGAAGGACAAATAATTGAAGAGATGTATTGTTGAATTGAATCAATATCATAATAGCATCAGGTATTACAGAAATAAATGTAACCACAATCAAAATATCAAGAAGATCTTTTTAAATTTTAACAAAATAAGCTAAGTCTATTTGAAAGAATAAATGCCCTGAAGTAGTATTTATTTATATTTCTGTTGTTGTGGTGGTTTTTTTTTGTTTGAGACAGGGTCTCCCTATATAGTCCAGGCTGGTCTCGAACTTAAGATCCTCCTGGCTCAACCTCCTGAGTGCTGGGATTATAGGTGTGTGTAACCATACTTGGCTTTATTTATATATTTTTGAACAAGAGTCAGAATGAGATATCTCCCTTACTAGATCTTTGAAAATAGAATAGGAGTATGGGTATTAAGATGGCACATATTGGTATAAGAATAGATAGGTTAATTGAACAAAATATCTAGAAACAGAATGAATATATAAAGATTTATTATATGACAAAGCATTCTTTTTTTTTTTTGTGGGTACCGGGGGTCGACCTCAGGACCTCGCGCGCCAGCAGGCACCCATGCCACTGAGCGATATCACCTGCCCTTTTTTCGTATGTGGGTTCCGGGAGTCGAACTCAGGACCTTGCGCTTGCCAGGCAGGCACTTATGTCACTGAGCCTTCTCACCAGCCCTAACAAAGCATTCTTAAACCAGTGTTGGAAAAACTCAGCCAAAGGTGTTGGACATGGAAAGGTGCTCAGGCACATTAGAAAAAGCCTGCCAATCGAACCTCACAAGGCAGCAGGTCAATTTAAGGTCAGTCTCTTTTCTTCTCTCCTCCCACTGACCCAAAACAAACTGATCTGGCCCTCTTTTGGCTTCTTGCTGGTGACCAGAGTTCCTTTACCAGGAAGCAAAGCTTTTCTTCCCTTCTATAATTTTGAGAGATAAAGAGTATTCACAATGCATAAGCCTTGGCATGGCCTTCAGTTTATACTGAACATCTGACTGACTCCTTATTTTGAATCGGTCAGGCAGATCCTGGGTTGGAGAAGGGGTGCCACCTGTGGGGAGACCACTTAGAGCCAGCTGGTCACCTCGAGTGCACGCTATGCCTGGGGATATTTTTGTGGTGGCTGGGCAGGAGCTCCATTCTGGGCAGCCCAGAAAGCAGATGGACAAAGAAGCAGCTAAGCCTGGGGTACAAGAGCCAGGCAGAGGGGACAGCGGAGATGGAATGGAATGAGGGTCCTTTGCCCCAACCGTCACTCACCACTGAGAGTGCTCTCCTCCACATAGCTCCTGGGACCCTGTGAGGCCCCAGACAGCCTGGTGAGCAAGAAGGCTGGTGCATGGACAGCAAAGCTTAAGCCAAGCTATCCATGCTAGAAACCTCTCCTTTTCAAGGGAAATCAGAACTGAAATGGGAAAGCATGAACTCTTCTTCATGTCGGAGGATCATTTTCAGACAGTTGAAAAACTCACAGAGCTATGCAGTGAATCTGTGTGAGAGATGCATTCCACTTACTGCCGAGGAACCCAGCAAGATGGTATAAAGAAAGATAGGAGAAACTGACGTAAGCTAGTTGTGATCACAGAGGGGAATAAAACCATAATAACATAACTTTGGGGGTTATCTTTTTTTTTCTTTTGGTACTAGGGCTTGAATCCAGGAATGCTTTATCACTGAGCTATACCCACACCTTTTTTTTTTTTTAATTTTTGAAACAGGGTCTCCCTAAGTTGCCCAGGCTGGCCCGTAAACTTGCAAAGCTCCTGCTCAGCCTTCCGAGTAGCTGGGATCATAGGCGTGCGTCACTGTCCCTGGCTGGGGGTAATCTTTTCCACCAAAGAAAAATCACTTACAAATTATCTCCTCTCCACAACTTAACCTCTAATTTCACAGAACCTGAGCCACAATGAGTAGCAAAGAGTAGGTTAAATAAAATTTCCTTCTTCTACATGATCCTGAGGTAGGTTTGTTAGAAAATGCTTTAGTATGATTTTGATGATGCTTTTTCCTAAATCACCCCAAATCCAGTGATCCCAGCTGAGAGAGGCAATGGGAAGCAGTGGGAGAAAGCTAGAATGGAGACCTTGGAGGAACTTGACCTTGGAGGAGAGGCCAGATAACTGAGTGGTCACCTGTACTTGGTACCAGACCATTATGGTTTCGAATCCTAGGTCTGGGTCTGCTGGTCAGTAGCTGTGGGGCTTCAGCAAGATATTTGACTTTGATGATCCTCAGTTTCTTTATCCATAAAATGGGTGCCTCTCTCTCAGACTAGTTTTTGAGGATGGATGCTGCCTACACTGGTTTCATACTGCTGGGGGCAGTACGGGTTGGGGTGATGTTAGCTTAAGACTTGGGTCCTGGCAAGTTCACGGAGAAAATGACAAGAGACCTGGGGAGCTAGGCCCTCCACCCATGAAGTCTTAGGGACCTGGTTGCCATGGAGACTGTGGCTAAGTGGCAAAGGAAGTGGGCTGGTTATCAAGGCTGAGGGCCTCCCCCTTCTTCCTGACTCCATCCCCAGTGGGGTTGCCATCTGCCTGCACTCTGGGGGTGGCAGGAATCTTCACATCAGTGTCTCTGGCCTGCCCACCATAGCCCTCTTGGGCTCAGCCCCCATGCTTTATTGAATACTTACTCTCTGTCACCATGGCAATGCAGATCATAATACTTGCCAGGGAAGAATCGATCTGTAATCCTGAGCAGCGACAGTGGGCATCTTATCCAAGAGTCAACAATGTCAAAACTCACAAATGTCAAGGATCGCATCTCACTCAGACCACGACCCTGCAAGGTGAGAAGGAGCCTTCACATTCCCATTCATACATAAGAACACTCAAGACTCTGAGAAGTTCAGCATCCTTTGTGCAAGCTGCAGAGCCAAGTGTAAGAGAAGCCATATGAGCCTTGGTATGAGAGATCTGTTCTTTGCCACTGTCTTAGTCACTTTCCTCATTGCTAAGACAAAATACCCAACACCCAACGTGAAAGGAGGAAAGGTATATTTTGGCTCACAGTTTGTAGAGGTGTTGGTCCATAATCAGCTGGCTCCAAGGCAGAGTGGCATGGCAGAAGGGCATCGCAGAGCAGAGAGCAGACAGGAGGCAGCACAGCTGAAAACAGTGAGCAGCAGCCTGCCTCTCCCTTTTATCCCTTCCAGGCTACCCGCCTTTTGGGTGGTGCCACTCACATGGAGGATGGGCCTTCCCATTATCCACACCCAGAACTATGCTAAACCAATCAGTGGACTAATTTAGTAAGCACACACCCTTAATCCCAGCATCACGTACCCTAGATCCAGCCACCTCCAAAAAGCCACATCTATGACCACATGAAGCTTTGGGGGGACATCTAGACACAAACCATGACAGCCACTTACTAGCTGATGCCCTTAGATACTCTCTGAGCCTCTCTGTTCAAGGCAAGACTTGTTGATGATGATGGTGGTGGTGGTGATAACGAGGTTGCATTTACTATGTGGCTATGGTATATGAAACACTGCCACATGTTGGTTGGTCCCATGTATCCGTGAGAGCATCTCTGTGGGTAGTCAGTATTATGCCCATTTCTCAGATGATGAAGCTGAAGGTTAAGCGGGTTACCCACAGGCACACAGCTAACACACATCTACTTCTTGAATTTGTGTCTTTGATTACAAAAACCATAGCATATTCTTCTCATGTTTGCGTAAAACTTTATTTCTACCAAGAAGCACAGACAGGTGACCAGAAATGACTGAAAGACCCTGGGCAGTCCTAGCAGTCTTTCTGTAAGCACTTTCCTCACTTGGGGACTTTCTCCTGCTCTTCTCCCTTTGGGCACCACAAGTGCCTGCCTGCCCTTTGACTTCCTGTCAAGGCAGGAACGAACCTGGGTAGCCACTTTTGCCTACCAACTGGTACTGGGTGAATTCTCAGTGTTCTGCAGAGTATTACTCATCACAGACATTTGAATTTTATATTTTTGTCCACGGGTGTGGAATGAAGAGTTTAGTGTCTTTGAAGGAATGAATATCAGGCATCATTGACTAGTGGGCGAGGAAGCTTTAGGGAAAGGACCCTAGAGCAGGTGCTCTAAAAATCACAGGATGCGATCAGTTAGGACTAAATTAGCTGCCTATAACACAGAGCCCAAAATAACAGTGGCATAAACTCATAGGGATGTATTTTTCTCTTACACAACACACACACACACACACGCAGAAGAAAACAGTCTAGTATTGACACAGTGACCCACAAACATCCTACACTGGCCTTCTTTTATCTTTCTGCTCCACCATCCTTAGCTGGAGGCATTGTCCTCAAGGGCACTTCATGGTCTAAAATGGCTGCTGGAGCTCTGAACATCATGTCCATATTTCAGTTAACAAAAAGGAAGAAGTGGGTCCACTCAACATCTTCTTCAAGGGAATTTGAGAAAGTGACTTACCAACTGGGGACCTTGCCAAGTGTCCCATTAGTAGGGATACTGGGTCGATGCCTAGGAGTTTAAGCCATATATGACTTGTAAGAATGGCACAGGAAACTCAGATTGGTCCTGTTAAGGTGACTCTTGGTAGGTTGGCAAAAGGGATGGTATGGGAGGTGTCACCTTACTCCCAGGCCTGATGGCTCTGTGAAGCTGGAGACCTCATCCCACAGGCATTTCTGTGGGGTCATGGCTGCATGTGTCTTTTATTAGCATTGGTTTTTTGATTTCATGAACTCGAATCCACTGTGCATGCCCAGTGATCTGCATGCCAGCTCATTCCCCCTTAGTATTTTCCTCTTGCCTTCCTGACCATGGCCCTTCCCACCTTCCACGTCTCCGCTCCCAGACTCCCAGCTGCCAGGGATTCAGGCTTTCTGGTTATATCACCCTCTGATTCCCACGGAGGCTTTGCCATACCTCCCCACCCAGGCCCTGCTGAGGCCACACGGCCACAAGTCTCCAGTTCCTCAGAATCCAGGACCCCAAAGATGGAGAGCAGGATGTTGCTGCTCACAAAACCCAAACTGGGAGAAAAATAGAATGCTGTTGTCTTGCCTGGGTCTTCTGTAGATTGGACTTGCAAACTATCAACCATGAGCTGATATTGATTGTAGAAACTCAAGAACTAACATTACAGTCTCCTTTTGGGATTGTGATACAGTTAAGCTGGGCCCTGCTGTTCATTAGCCCTGTTGGCTCCTTAGAATCATGCCATTTGCCTTCAAAGAAGCTACTGAGTGAAAATGCTGTTGCTGCCTGCCTCACCTATGCCCAGGCACCTCCCAGCATCCTGAGCGTGAGCATGTCTGCAGGTGTGTTGCTAATGCCAGTACTTGCTTGATGGCAGAAGTATAGATTTTCCTGTGTCCTTGGTCTTCACAGTCAGCTGCTCTGTGTAGAGTGACCATTTATTGGCAACTGTCAGGCCACTAATCCTAGCTACTCAGGAAGCTAAGGCGGGAGGATAGTAAGTTCAAGGCCAGCCTGAGCAACTTTGTGACACCTGTGTCAAAAATAAAAGAAAAAAGGGCCTGGGATGTAGTTCAGGAGTCAAGCGCTTGCCTAGCATGGGTGACACCCTGGGTTTGACTTCTAGAACCATGAAAAAGAGAAATGGAGAGGGAGAGAGAAAGAGAGAGAAGGAGAGAGAGAAGAGAGAAGAGAAGGGAAGGGAAGGGAAGGGAAGAGAAGAGAAGAGAAGAGAAGAGAAGAGAAGAGAAGAGAAGAGAAGAGAAGAGAAGAGAAGAGAGGAGAGGAGAGGAGAGGAGAGGAGAGGAGAGGAGAGGAGGGAAGGGGAAGGGAGGAGAGGGAAGGGGAGAAGAGGAAAGGGAAGCCTAGATGGGCACATCTGACTCAATCATTGAGGTTCTTGAATGCCTGGGAAAAGAGTTGGAACTTCACCATGACTTCTTGCTACCACCCCATCCTGCCAGTCTCCATTCTTTGCCCATACGGGGCAGCTCCTCTTCATTTCCCACTTGCTAGGACCTGACACAGAAACAACCCAGGCAAGGTTTTTGTGGTGTTGTTTTTCTGCCCTTGCAGCCCTGATCTAAGACACAGCCTCAGAAAGTTGATCCCAGATGTTAGGTGACTTAGTGTGTTAGTCAGCTTTCTGTCACTATAACAAAAAATTTGAGACATTTCACTTACAAAGAGAAAAGGTTTATGTTGGCTCACAGTTTTGGAGGTTCCAGTCTGTCATCAAGTGGTCCTATTGCTTTGGGCCTGTGGTGAAGCGGCACATCATGGTGGAAGCCTGTGGTGGAGCAAAACTGCTCACCTCGAGAGAGGAAGAAGAAGGGGGTGTGCCCTTCATGGGCACCTCCTCAATGACCTAAGAGACTCCCACAGTACCGCAACTCTCAAAGATTCCACCTCTTCCCAGTAGTGGTCACGTTGGACCAAGCCTTTAATGTGTGGGCCTTTGCAGAACATTCAGTATCCAAACTGTAGCACTGGAAGGGCATGACCTGAGACCACAAGGAGAGAGGTGTCTGGTGACCAAGCTCCCCGCAGTAGCCTCCCTGTGGAAGGAGTGGAGGATGGAGTTAAGGGGAGCTTGGTATTGACACTGCCCAACCTTCTTAGCAGTCTTGGTCTTTCTCGTGCCACCAAGTAACAGAATGGAAACCAAGTCCCATCTGGCTTGCAAGATGCTAGGATCCATTTTAATCTCACAAGATACACCAATAGGAAGTTGGCAGTACAATTTCTAAATCCTACTCAAAGAGTCCATTTGCACAAAAGTTTATAGGACCAAAACTCCCTTTCACATTGCTGTCTTTACTAATTTGTTCCCAGCTCAGCCCCTAGCTCACCAATCCATTCTCCCCCAAATCCAAACCCCATGATAATCCAAATTCATCACCACAAGAGGCCAAGAAGGGGATCTGAGGGGTGTCTCCAGGGAAGAGTTGGAAGATTTGTCCAGTGATTGTATGCTCCACTTGGGAATTGCTTGTGTCTCGGATATTCAAACAACCAACTCCCTGTGGGTCAGAATGTGCTAGAAGGCACAGGCTTCCTCCTAAATATCTCCATTAACTCAGGAAAATAAACAGTTATAGGGAATCCACAGGGCTAACAGGAAACAGCCCCAGCTCTCCCTGCACTGTGATCCCAAGATACCTAGGTGTAGGAATGTAAGATGTTAGAATATTCCTTGTCGTGGAGACTAGGGAAGAGCGAGCTTCAGGGAGAAAGCAGTCAGCAGTATCAAACAGTCCAAATACAAATGTGCAAGGAGAGTGATGACAGGACTGAGCCAGAGTTTGGGAAGAGGGAAGACACTGGAAAGCCTCAGGAGGGCAGTGGGGTTGGAAGAGACAGCCTGGGGTTTTAGAAGAAACCTGATGTGGATAGAGGGAGGGGACTTCACACTGCTCCATCAAGTGTGACTTGGCTGCTATCCTGGGCCAACAGAGGCAGAATTGAGGTGAAGATCTGGGTCAGCAAGGTGTGAGTTACTCATTAAAAAACATGAAATAGGGCCAAGAGTGTAGCTCAGTGGCAGAGCATTTGTCTAGCATGTGCAAGGCCCCGGGTTTGAGCTCTGGCACTGGAAAAAAAGTTAAATAGTGAAAGAAAAGAGAAATAAGGCCAAGAGAGGATTTTGCTTGTCTCTGTTTTGCTGTGAGGGAGACTGGGGAGAATATCTGCTTGTCTCTGCTGCAGTATTATTGTGAGAGGCTAGAGGGGGCTTCGAGGGTGGCTTTCATCTGCAATGTGTGTGATAAGCCACCAGATGGTGTTCCAGATCCTGAGAGTAACAGCCACTGTTTAGGTCTTCACTAGCCAAATAGACATAACATTAGCTTCTAACCATGGGACAATTCTGAAAGCTAAATATCACACAAAGGGCAAACAAGCAAAGCAGATAGGTCCCAAGTTAGAAGAGCATGATTGGTAATTTTCTGCCATTTACGAAACAAAAGTCATGACCGCTCTGTTTACAGCTGTCTCTAAATCCCCTGTCTGGGCTTGGCTTATCCAGGGGGATGTTTCTCCTCTCTCAGCCCCAGGTCAGGGGGACCTGCTCCCAAGATGGGGACTCCCCCATGACTGTCTCCGAGCTCTGACAAGAGGGCAGCCTGCTTCATTGGAGCCCCAGCCCTGCCCGTGTTTGCCCTGGCCGTGCACGGTGGATCGTTTAGTCTCCTCCCTGTGGTTGACATGGAACTGGATAGCACTGTAGAGGGACTGCCTGTTAATCACAGAGCCGTGTTACAGAAATGTTTGGTTGCTTTCCTCTTCACGTGTTCGAAGTTGCAGGAGAGAAGGAGGTGAAAGAGGCTGGGGAGGAGGGGGATTGAGCTGGGAGAGGTACCGGAGTACAGAGAGCCAACGCCAGGTAAGACTGCAGCCCCAAGGGGCGTGGGAGGCCAGGCAGAGACACAGAGGTTGCAAGGTTGTTGCCTGGCTACAGCTGAGTCTGGGCAAAGGGACCGAGGACTGCCTGGCGCACACCTCACTGCAGGAAGATGCCAGTATGTGGGCAGAGCAATGTCAGGGCCTGGGAACAGCTGGGCGGGGTGAGACTGGCAGCCTCCTGCGTCTGGATGCTTCCTTTCTGGATGCTCTGCCTCTAAGTCTCTAAAAAGGGAAACATTCCAGGTGGTGGAGCTGGGAATCATAGGCACTCAGAGGCCTCGGAGGACAACTCTCCATACAGCCTCTTACAGGGAGGAACTGAGGCCCTGGAGTAAAATGACCCTCCCACGGCCACTCAGAAAAGCCAGCTGTCGGCCTGCATCCCTGCCTACCCTGCCAGAGCCCGGGGACTGGCCCCACGCAGAGTGGAGAAGGGGAGCCCTTTGGAAGGGAGAGCAGCCAGAGAGGCTGAGGAGAGCCAAGGGGGAGCAGGGGAGGCTCAGGATGGATTTGGGGGCCGGAGGCTGCGGTCACAAAGACTGGGGCGTTCCTGGTGCTGGGCATGCAGAGGACCCAAACAGCAGCTCTTTTCTCCAGGGTCATCCAGGAACCTCATTCAGGAACTTCCAACCTGATCGTCCACACCCATGAACTCTTTCTCTTTGTTGTTGGCCCACAGGAATCTCCTACCAGCGGCTGGTGAGAGCTGAGCAGGGTCTGCCCCTCAGGAGTCACCGAAGCTCCACCATGTGAGTGTTCAGGGGAGGGATAACAGGGCAAGGACCGCCCACTCCTATACCATCCTGTCACTGCACCCCTCCCATGCCAGGCACCAACCAGCAGGCTTCAAGGGGACCAGGAAGCCCCTGGAATTATGAGTGGTATTTTTATGCATAACTTCACTGTTCTGGGCTGAGCATCTTTCTGCAGATTCTTGAAAAAGATCTGCAGCAGTCATGCCACGTGCTGGGCACACATTATGCATTCATCTCTACTTTCCAGATGAGGAAACTGGAGGTCAGAGAGGCCGAGTAACTTCCCCAAGGTCACACAGCAGCTGAGCAAACATTTCAATCTCTAATCTTACACAGACTATGCTCATTACACAATGTCTTCTGTTACTATAACAGCATTTTTCCAAATGTTTCTGAACAGGGCAGGGCCTAGAATTAAAAATGCATTCGATATGATAATCTGCCACACACATTCATACACCCCCCACACACAGAGCTAAACGAGTTTCATGGAATGAAACTTACCCCTACCACCTAGGACAAGCTCTCTGGCCTAATCTACTTGATTTCATTTAAATAATAAGTTCTGGCTGGGACTTCTCAGACTGATTTCATTACCCACTCCTAGGATACTGGCCCGCAGTTCGAAGAGTAGTAGAAAAAAAGCACCACGCTGTGGCCCCTCTGGAGGCCTGGAAGTGTATGGGTGCCATCTGTCTGTGTCACTGTGACATGGTGGGAGCCCTGGGAGCCCAGCCTCCACCAGCTCAGAGAGCCTAGCTGCCCCATCCCTCCTCCTGCACAGCCTCAGGGTTCGCTGCACAGCCACACCACTGAATAATTGCTTCTGAGGCACCTGAAACACTCCTAGGTAAGAGCAAGCAAACAAGAAAGCCTGTGGTAGCTGTCAGAAGAGACAGGAAGGACATAAAGACGGTGCACAGAAGTCCCCTCTTGCCCGTTGGGAGCGTGCTGACTGAAACTGTGGATGGTAACCAGCCCTACATACAGGGGTGATCCAAACACACAGTGAATGTTCAAAAATGTTTACACTTATTACAGTAAGAGACACATTGCCAAGAACAATGGAATAAGTATGTTCAAAGTAAGGGGGATTAATGGTATTGTGCCTTTCACTGAAATAATTTAAAAATGTAAAAATTCATTACATTTTTGATTATCCTTCAGGTTCTAAGAAATTTTGCCTTTTCACATAATTACTCTTCGGTGTATCTGAAATGCCTGCATCATTCCTCTTGCACTTTGGGGTCACTATTAAGTAAAATAAGGCTTACTTGAGCCCAGACACGATCGATGTGATCACTGTGACCAGCGAATGGGTAGTGTACACAGTTCGGATGTGTTGGACGAACACATCCAGTGGGATGAAGCGGCTCTGCCTGAGACCTCACACACTGCTCAGAATGGTGCACCATTCACATCTGATGGGTTGTTTATTCCTGGGAGTTTCCATTTCATAGTTTCAGAACATGGCCGACTGTGGGAAACTGAAGCTTTGGATAAGGGGGACTACTATAGTTTAGCAAATTTAAAAAGATACCTTTAGGGAGCTGAGGCAGATGGGCTGGTAAGTAATCACCAACACCTTTCAGGCAGTTACTGGGCTCTGGGCTCTATTCTTACCATCCTTACCTGCGTTAACTTATTTAATCCTCAAGTTAACTCTGTGAGAAAGGTGTTTTCCAGGTAAGGGAACTGAGGCACAGAGAGATTAGTGGGAAGGGCTGAGAGTTTCATAATCTATAAACTGGGAAGGATGACAAGGTCTTTAGCAGAGAAATCATGCAAGTCAGTGAGGGCAGAGGCTTGTCTAGTCTGGTCCCGCTCACGCTGGTGCACATGTCCGGGGGAGGACCATTGAGTGCTCAGCAAGGGAAAGGAGCTCTGCCTCCTTTGTCTCACAGATGGAGAAATCAGAATGAGTTTGTCTCCCATGGATGTGGGCTCTGCCCTGTCTCCATGCCTTAGGACAGACATCCACAGAACCTGGAGGGAACCCTACCTGCACGGTGCTGCTTCGCACTGGGTCTCAGTGTGGAATCGTGAGAGGGTGAGAGCAGGCTGGAGTAGTCCATACAAGAGCACCTGTGGATATAACCCCATGATGGCTCCAACTTGCTCTGAGATCATGCAGAGCCGGCAGGGCCGAGAGAAAGCTTCGTGTCGTTGACTGTTCCCGGCACCTTGGGCTTCACAATTCCGTTAACATTTGGGTATGTTTGAAAGTGCCCATAATAAAGAAATTTAAACACTGGCACCAAAAGGGAATCTATAGATCCAGCAGGAAGGGAGATGGAGCAACACTGTTCTCCCAGCCTGATGCTAGCCTGCTTTGGGCTACTCAAAAAGGTGTTCCCATGAGCAAAGGAGCCATATGCCACCCAGTGCCATGAGGAATTTCAGCACGTGCGCACACACACACACACACACACACACACACACAAAGCCCACCCCTGTGAAATGGTTACTTGGCTTCAGGACCTTGAGTAAACTCCTCTTTTGAGTAATTTACATCTTCTCAGATGTCCAGGAGGAAAAGATGTTTATATAAAAAGAAGGGTAAAATGCATTTTTAAAAATTAACCTCAGTTTTGAAAAGGTCTTTGAAAGCTCCACCTAGAAAATACTCACAAGTCAACTTCAATTGTCCCCCTTAGAAAGCAGCCCCTCCGGCCCCTCAGCCTTTCTCCTGGCCTCCTGCTGTCACTTGCTCAGGCCCTGCTGGGGTGTGAGGAAGTCCAGGGCATGCGGCTACACCTCAGCCTGCAGCCTGTCCCTGGGTCCCATAGCTGGCCTTCTGTGTCCCCAGCACGGTGCTGTTGCTGAATCCAGTGGAGGTGGAGGCTGAATTCCTTGCCGTGGCCGACAAGCTGAGTGCACCTGCGCACTCACCGCATACCGCCTACACTACCTTGCTCCTGCATGCCTTCCAGGCCACCTTTGGGACCCACTGTGACCTCCCTGGCCTGCACCGCAAGCTGCAGGTAGGGACCTGGGGCGCAGCCCCCTCTCTACTCCATCTCTGCTGCTGTCTCTGGTGTGCACTGGCCTCCCTCAACCCAAGGGTCATGAGAGGGCAGTGGTTGGAGGGCAACCTGGGGAACGGGGCTGGGGCCTGGTGCCTGGTGCCTCAGAAGGGACTTAGCATGACACTGGGAGTGAGCTTTGGATGGAGGGCTGGCTGCTAGTCCTGGCTCTGTGATCAGTAAGCTGTGTCACCCTGGACAGCCCCTTTCCCTCTGGGGTGCAGTGAGGAATCTGAAGTCTCTTCCGCTTGGCAGTGCCCCATCTCTGGGCCTTTCTCTCCTGACTGTTTCCTGAGCATATAGAAGAGGGAAGGGAAGGCCCAGCTCCCTGGATGGCCATCAAAGAGGTGGGCAATGAGGCCAGGCACCAGACTGGTCACTGCTGCCCTTGGTGAGACCCTGGAAATTGACTAAGGCAGGTGGCCAGGCCACAGGACAGGAGCAAATCTTGTCTTTTCCTGGGCTTTCAGTCGAAGACTCTGGCAGAGCTCGAGGACATCTTCACAGAGATGGCAGAAGCTCAGGAGTTGGCATCCAGCATCAGGGACGTGACGGAGGCCCGGCAGTGGCTCAAGACAAAGCTGCAGGCAGTAGGAGAAAAGGCCGGCTTCCCTGGGGTCTTAGGTGAGACGCTGGGGACAGGGAGCTCTCCCCAGTTTCTCCCCAGTTACTCACTCCCCTCTGCCTGCCAGGATCTGGGTTCCTCACCATCTCATCGCTCCACCATTCCCCAGGACATCTCTCCTGTCTGCAGGTGCAGGCTGTGGACAGACGAATGGATAGGGCTTGCCAAGGGCACAGGGCTTGGGGGTTTTGGTAAAGACACTGCAGAAGCTGCACATCTTCCTTCTGCATGGATACCTTTGAGCCCAGCTCTGTCACATAGCCATATCTCGCCCCAAAGGAGCTGGGAAATGTTCTTCCTACAGCCATCCTACCCTAGAATAAAGGAGCACAGGCTCTGAGATCCAGTTAGTAGTTCCTGTGACATTTCTTACAGAAACCTTGTAAAGTAGTTCTGTTCTCCCATATGGACATGGTAAGATGACGCTCAGAGAACCCGACTTGGCCACCTCCCTAAAGCTAGTAAAGGGCATGGCATCCACAAGGCATGCCTCAAAGAAGGCCCTCTGGCTGGGAGTCAGGGATCCCAGCTTTAACTCAGCCTCGGCCCATCCAACAGCCTGGCCTTCTGCCAATGCTTTTCCAGGTCTGACCTTTTCTCTAAGGCAAGGGGACTGGGCGGCCATTCTCCAAGGCCCCTTCTCAGCCTGCTTCTCCTGCCTTCCTTGCACTAACAGACACTGCAAACCCTGGGAAGCTCCACACCATCCCTATCCCTGTCGCCAGGTGCTATACCTACAGCTGGAACCAGGACAGCTTTGGTAAGGAATGGGCTGGGCCCTGGGAGCATCCAGCCCCACAATGCCCAAACTCTCCTTCTGGCCTGGGGTCTATGTCACTGCTTCTCACTCCCACGCTCCCTGCTCCCCACCCAAGCTCTAAGCAGAGCAGAGGCGCCACTCTGAGTCCTGTGCTGGCCCTGACCCCCTCTGCTCTCCCTCAAGTCCGCAGGAGCCCATTGCCCTTCCACAGGATTCAAGGGCCACCCACCCAGACAGTGCCCTTGCCTCCCTATAGACATCCTGCAGGAAATCCTACTGAAGGAACAGGAGCTGCTGCAGCCAGGAATCCTGGGGGACGATGAAGAGGAGGAGGAGGAGGAGGAAGAGGAAGAGGAGGAGGAGGACTTAGAAACCCACGGGCATCATACTGAGAGAGACTCACTGCTCTCCACCATTTCTTTTGCATCTCACGACTCCGCCCTGTCCCTTGCCTCTTCCCAAGCCTCAGGGCCAGGGCTCTCCCGTCACCTGCTGACCTCCTTTGTCTCAGGCCTCTCAGATGGCATGGACAGTGGCTATGTGGAGGACAGTGAGGAGAGTTCCCCCGAGTGGTCCAAAAGGCCTGGCAGCGAGGGGCGCAGGGGCCACCGCAGGCCTGGGCAGAAATTCAACAGGATCTATAAACTCTTCAAGAGCACCAGCCAGCTGGTGCTGCGGAGGGATTCTCGGGGCCTGGAGAGCAGCTCGGACACAGCCCTGCCCCTGCGGCGCGCAGAGAGCCTCTGCAGCCCCCTGGACATTCCAGCGCAGCTCCACTCCCGGGCCCAGCGCTCACGCTCCCTGCCCCAGCCCCAGCTCAGCGCCCAGCTGCCTAGCTGGCTCCTGACCCCCTCTTCATGCCACCAGCGCCGCCGCCCCTTTTTGAGTGGAGATGAGGACCCCAAGGCTTCCACACTACGGGTTGTTGTCTTTGGCTCTGATCGGATTTCAGGGAAGGTGGCCCGGGCATATAGTAACCTCCGGTAAGAGCCACAACGTTGCACGTTGCTCGGATCTGTGTAGTAGGGTTGTTATGCTGGTGAAAACCAGGGCCTGAGGCTTAAGGTCTCTGAGTGACCCAGGGTTCACGTCTCTCCATCTTTTCTTTGCCAGGAGGCTGGAGAACACTCGCCCACTCCTTACAAGGTTCTTTAAGCTTCAGTTCTTCTACGTGCCTGTGAAGCGAAGCCATGGTACTGGCTCTAGTGCCTGCCCAGCCCCTCCAAGCAAGACGTCTCCACTCCCCACAGACTCCCTGAGGCACCCCAGTCCTACAGTATGTCCCCAGCCATGGGCCAAATGTGGTGGGCATGAGGGGGTTCCAGGAACCTAAAGGGGGGCTGGGCAGAAGCTATCAAGGGCAATCACCTGTGTCTACAGGGTACCTCCTCTGCCTAGCCTCGCTCCCAGGTCCCTGCTCCGTACTTGGGCATGACATTTTGCCATATGACAATGACTGAAAATTGTCACCTTCTCCAAGGGCAGGAGAAGCTCAGTTTGGGGATGCAGTCACACTCCCAGACTCTGCAGCTGGGATGGCCAGGCCTCCTGGGTAGCTAGAAATGGCTCTCATCCTTTGTCCCAGGAGCTGGGCACGGGCCCATGGGAGGACAGTACCAATGACATCTCCCACTACCTCGGCATGCTTGACCCCTGGTATGAGCGCAACGTGCTGGAACTCATGAACCTGCCACCTGAAGTCCTGTGCCAGGTAAGTGGCCCATGGGGTTGGGTTTGAGAGCCCACTGGCTGCTGTCACTCCCCCTCACTTAGAAAGCTCTGGCTTTGGGGGGACCCTGCTTGAGGCCTCCGTGGAGGATCAAGACTCACTTGGAAAAAAGCAGGGAGGGTGAGTGAGAAGCAGGATAGAGACTAAACTCAAGATGCTGGGGACAAGACGTGGGTCAATGGAGTGACAGGAGAGGGTCTCAGAAGGGATTCCTGAAGCTTCAATTTCAGCTTCCTTCCTCAACTTCTAGCTTGTCCAGCTTGGCCAGGGGCTCCTGGGGGACTGTATGCCAGGTGAGGGATGTACAGAGGTGTTTCCCTACCTCCGCCCCCTCCCGCTTCCATCTCACCTTCTCTCTCCCCCGTTGTGTCTGCCTCTACCTTTGTGCCTTTGCCTCTCTTCTTCTCATGGCCTCGTTCTCTCTCCTGGCTCTCTGTCTCCTTCCCTCTGGCCTGGCTCCCGCACCGGCCACAGCACTCCCTGAAGGCTGAATCCAGGCCCCTGGAGGGCTCCCCTGCTCAGCTGCCCATCCTGGCCGACATGCTGCTGTACTACTGCCGCTTTGCCGCCCGGCCGGTGCTCCTGCAGGTCTATCAGACAGAGGTAAGGCCGTGAGACTCCTTCCCCCAGACTCGCCAGGTGCCAGCGGTGCCCTGCTGGGCATGCAGACCCCTACTCCCATCCCCTGGCATCAGTCATGCTGGAAAAGCCAAGTGAGTCCGCCCCTCCTAAGAGATACCCACTGACGCCGTGCTCCTTCCCCCTCCAGCTGACCTTCGTCACTGGGGAGAAGACGACAGAGATCTTCATCCACTCCCTGGAGCTGGGTCACTCTGCTGCCACGCGAGCCATCAAGGCTTCAGGTGGGTACTGCCTGGGGGGTGGAGGCGGGCTGAGGAGGGTGGGACTCTTGGGGGCGGGGTCCTGAAGGGGGCGGGGAAAGGGAGTGACCTAGGGAGGCGGGGATACGGGGTCTGTGAGGAGCAGTGAAAGGAGAGTGAAGAGCGTGTCTGCTTGGCACAGGTCCTGGCAGCAAGCGGCTGGGCATCGATGGCGACCGGGAGGCCGTCCCTCTAACACTACAGATTATTTACTGCAAGGTAAGACCAGTTCCGAGTCTCCTTCCCCGCGGAGTCTGCTGTGGTTCTTCCTCCACCAGAGCTTGGGCCCAAAGGCAGTTCCTATATTCGTGTGCCCCGCAGCAGACCCTTGCCTGAGCGCTGAGAGAAGGTAGCTAGGGAACAGGCATCTCTCCCCTTTGGCCTCCAGAGCCTCCCAAGGCAGCGGGCACCAGGGCTGAGAGGGTCTGGCTGTGCTGCTTTCCAGGGGGCCATCAGTGGAAGGAGCCACTGGAGCAATGTGGAGAAAGTCTGTACCTCTGTCAACCTCAACAAGGCCTGCCGGAAGCAGGAGGAGCTAGGTGAGTGGGGCGGCAGGAGATGGGGGGAGCACGGCAGGGAGGGGATCTGAGCCTGGCCTGAGCTCCCCTTGACCTTCAGACTCCAGCATGGAGGCCCTGACGCTAACCCTGACAGAAGTGGTGAAAAGGCAGAACCCCAAGTCCAAGAAGGGCTTTAACCAGGTAAATGTTTCCCTTTCCTCCCAACCACACCCTCAGGTGTGCGCATGCGTGTGTGTATATGTGTGTGTGTGGTGTGTATGTGTAGGTATGCATGTGTACATGTATGTGAGTAAGAGGCAGAGAGGGGATGTCTATGGCAAGGCCTGTGGATGGGCCTGGAGGGGCATGTGAGGGCTATGGGCTAGGGCAGTGGCAGTGTGTGCACAAGCATGAGTGTTGGGCGTGTCAGGGAGGGAAGTGTGTCTTGTGAGAGGATATGTATGTGCAAAGAGGCTTGGTGATGGCCACTAGGAGAGCCCTGAGTCAAGGGAAATGTGGGCTCCATGATAGGGAGCCCCCGGGCTCTGGAAAGGGTAGAGGCCAGAGAGAAGGCAGGGCCTGATGGAGGCTTCAGGGCCCCTTCCCTGACCTGGCCATTAGCCTTGAAGGACTGCCAGCCTGACTCCTGTCGCTAACTCCCCCAGACCAGATAAGCAGCTCTGAGGAAAGGAAGCACCACGGGACGGCAGTGTTCTGTGGCTGGGGCTCGGGGTTTGACATAGGCCTCCCTTCCAGATTAGCACCTCACAAATCAAAGTGGACAAGGTGCAAATCATTGGCTTCAATGGCTGCCCCTTTGCTGTGTGTCTGGACCAGGATGAGAGGAAAATCCTGCAGAGTGTCATCAGGTAGGTATAGGGGACCCTGATTTGGCTTAAGCAAAAGAGGGATCCAGGAGGGAGGTCAGTTTCTGTTCTTCTGTTCCAGAGTCAGGATTGGGGGAGGGGGCAGTCTGCACATACCCTTGCCTTGTCCCACAGGTGTGAAGTGTCACCTTGCTACAAGCCAGAGAAGAGCAGCCCACCACCCCAAAGAACTCCCAACCCGCTGGGCCAGGCTGCACCTGACCTCTGCTCCCTCCTCTGCCTGCCCATCATGACTTTCAGCGGAGCTCTACCCTAGCTGGCCCTGGCACCAGACTGACAGGAAGCCCTGGGCAGTTTCCTCCAGACCCCTCTCTAGGACAGTCACTCTCTGTGGAGAACTGAGTGGCCCTGTGCTGGATCAGGGTCTCTCTGTAGGCCTACCACGGACCACGAGCATGGTGGTAGATAATTTCTGGGGCCTCAGGCATCTGGGAACGAAGCAGGTGTTAGGAGAGAGTGGCCTGACCACGTAGCCTCTCAGATTCCTCTTAGCAGAGGAAGACAGAAGAGTTGGCCTCCACAGGGTGCTCTGGCCTATAGTTAGGCCTCCTCTCCCAGCCTTGGCTGGGCCCAGCCTTACTTTGTCAAAGACTTGGCGTCTCTCTTTCTGAAATTCATTCCTCTCTACTCTGGGACACAGGTGGGAGAAATCTGGATGAATCTTTTCTTTCCTGACCTCCAGTACCATCTTTTCACCTCCCATATCACATATCCCACCCACCCACACACAAACTTTCTGTCTCAAGTTCCCTACAGCCTCCGACAAAGCAGCGCTAACATTTGTAGCGTTTGACCTATCTGTTGTCAGGAACCGGTACAGTTGCTCTCTCGAGCCTCTTGCTGGACCTGAGATCTGGGGAACACAGAGCAGGCTTACATTCCGTAGCAGCTCAATTGCTTTCTAGCTAAATAACCAGAGGAAGTTAATGAAATTCTTTGAACCTTTATTTCCTCAGCACTAAAATGGGAGGGAAGTAAGACTTCCATGTAGTGTTGAAACTATACATGAAGCACCTCACCCAGTGCCTCCCTCCTGGCAAGTGCTCAGCAAAGATTGGCATAATGCCCTCCTAATGCTGAGTTCTCTGTCCCTGGTCACAGGGATACTCCCTGTCTCTTGGATGCTCGTCACTCACTCCTTTCCAACCCACAATGAGGCAGAACTCAGATGGAGAGAGTAAGGAGTGATCAGTTGTACCTTCCAAAGAGGGAATTCTGCTTGGCAGGGGCAAGGGAGGGCTGCTCAGGTGCTCTACCTTCCACCCTTCTCTGTCAGACTAGTCCCATTGCTCCCTCTCCCACTTCACCCCAAAGACTAGCGCACACTGTGTGCACAGTTTCAATCCGCACAAGTTCACTGGCACCATTCTGGTACCTGGGCAAGATCTCAGATAGCTAGAGGATGGAGGGACTGAATCATGAGCTTGCTTAGTGGCTGACTGGGGACACATGAGGCCCATGCACAGGAAATGATCAGCATATGATAGAACAGGAGAGTCTAACATTTGAAGCTACCAGGTTGGCTTGGTTTGAGGAGTTGACACAAAGGTGGCTAGGGTGCCAGGAGGGAGGGCAGGACCAGGGTTTGGGCCAGTACATGTGGGGAAAGTGATCATGGAAACAACCCTGGTTTCTGCGCTGGCCCCCTCCTTCCTGTCTTCTGATTGGTTCTGCTGGAAAGGTCCCAGGCGTATAGGAGCCCATAAAATCCTAGCCCAGAGTACTCATGATTTGAGAGAGGTAGACAGACCCACTGTGTCACCATTCCCTCATCCTAGCCATCTGTATTTTCAACCATCCAAAGAGTTGTCAGCTATGTAACTTCATTCCTTTTTATTGTGTAAACAAATTGATCTACTACATGATCAATAAATGTACAGGAATTGATGTATGAAATTTAATATTATTGTCAAATAAAAGTTAATTTTTCTTGTATTTAATGACCTACCGTTATTTTGCTGCTTGCCACTTAAATACTAGTTGGGCAGTTTACATAAATCATTTCATACCTGACAGAACTAAGATTCTTGAGGGATTGTTCTATTTTTGTAATTTTCTACTTTATAGAAAATATATTTGTAGGGCCGGTGAGATGGCTCAGCGGCATAAGCGCCTGCCTTGCAAGCGCAAGGGCCCGAGTTCGACTCCCAGATCCCACATACGAAAAAGGGGCCGGTGATATCGCTCAGCGGCACGGGTGCCTGTTGGCGCGCGAGGTCCTGAGGTCGACCCCCCGGAACCCACAAAAAAAAAAAAAAAAGAAAATATATTTGTATAATGTTTTATTTAAGCCTCATGATACACACTGACAAAAAATCCTATACCTAAGGACTCACTAGTTGGGGTTTCCTGTGTAACTTCACTTGAGAAATGTAAGCCTGTGTATACAGCTGTCCCTGTACCCCAGTCCCAGAGAGGGGATAGGCTTTAGGGTACATCGTTGCTGATGTATGTACAGACAACCTTGCACCTACCATGCAACTGAGGGGAAGGGATGAAAGCTCAACAGTGGTCCTCCATATCTGAGACTTCTTTTACTCTTGGGTCAAGGGACGGAGAGAAGCGCCGGTGTTGGGATAGTGCAGGCGACTTGTGACTTGGGAGAGGTAGGTAAGTACCAGGTCCTGGAGCAACTGCTTGGGATAGAGAGAGAAGGAACTGTGAGGTGCTCCAGCTCTGCATCAGCTATTTCCAGCAATGAAACACACCTAAAACCCAGTGGATGAAAACTCTGAACATTTATTCTTGCCCAGGCAGCTACTTGATACCTAGGAATCACCTGCTCTAGGTTGGGCTTAGAGTGGGTCCGAGCTGCAGTCTGGGTCCAGATCTGCTCTGTGGGGCTCTCAGGCACCTTGGGCCAGCACGGTAGAACAAGATGGGCAAACAGATGTGTGACGCCTCCAAGGGCTGGAGCTGGAGTTGGAGGAATATCTCTTCTGCCGATATCCAGCTGGCCAAAATTGACAAAACACATCAACCCATAGATTTGATAAGCTTGTTACATCTCACACAGGACAAAGCAAATCACGTGAGAAGAGCACTTCAACTCATATTATTCCAAAGCCTCATAACTTCAGTTGATTCATGAGAAAAACCTCAGACAAACCTCAATTGTAGGATATTCTACAGCATGACCTGGCCATACTACTCTAGGCTGGCAGTGTCATGAAAAATAAGAAAAGACTATGAAACTCACGTATCTAGCAGAGGAGGAAAACCTGAAAACTAAATGCAGTATGCAACCCTGGACTGGATCCTGAAACAGAGGACAAACTGGCAAAATTCCAGTTAGGTTTGGAATTAAGTTTTTAACACACACAGCCCTCATTGTCAAATTCCTGAAGAAGAAAAAGTAATGAGAAAAATCTTAAAAACAGCTAGAGAGAAATAAAGTTCCAACACATTAATTTAGTTGTTTTAAGTTTCCAATCTGGTAATTCCAAGATCCTTGCCCTTTTTGAGTCTGGTTCTGATGCTTTTTTTTTCTTTCTTTCTTTCTTTCTTTTTTTTTTTTTTTTTTTTTTTTTTTGTCTTTTCACACTGATTTTGTTGTTGATGCTGCTGCTGGTATTTTTTTGTTGTTTGTTTGTTCATTTGTCATTTAGTATTCTTTGGAAGTTTTTGTTGAAAGCCAACATGGTATACTGGTTTTGAGGAACTGAAGTAAACAGGACTTTGGCATGAAGTTTTACATGTATCTGGTAGGCAGTCAAGCTGTGTTTACTGTTCACCGTAAGTGTCAGGGGCTGAAATTTCTCTTGCATCCTTTGTTTTGTTGCCCAGGTTGTACAAGAGCCCTGTTAATGTGGTGGTGACAGCACTTGCAGTGGTGGTGCTCTATAGTCCTATGATTAGGTTTCAGTCTTTCAGAGAGCCTGTGCCCCCTAGGCTGTGACCTGCAGAGGAGTTTCTCAGTTTTCCCCTCTTACATGACATAGGGAAAGCTAGCTCCCACAGGAAGCCTGGAGTGGATTCAAAATTTCTCTGCCTCCAGGCTAGTTGGTCTGCTAAAATCCCAGTTAGGCTTTGGTCCAATAGTTTTTCTTCAGGGGAGGCCTTGTTAAGGGCATATTTCAGAATGGCTACTTTCCCTCTCCCAGTGCTGGAACTTTTCTCTGATCTTTACTGTAAGAACCTTGTAGAGCTCCTAAAGGTAAAATTCCTAATCGTGTGGGATCCTGGATGGGTCCCCCTGCAGTCTGTAACTCTCAAGCTTGTTTAGGGTTCTTTTGCTCAGTTCAGATGGAAATCATGAATTGGCAAAGTGCATCTCTGTTAGTGACCTGATGCCACCACTGAATGACACCAGATAATACTGAATGCCATCAGTTGACACAACTGGCTGCTGGTCACTGCCATTGCACCACTGCTGTCCACTTCTGTCTGCTGCTGTCTTATGCCATTGGTCAACCCTTCCGGGCAGTGGTTTCTGTTGCTGATCTTCACTGGCTGCTGGTCTCTGGATTTCTTCAAGGTTAAGAGCCTGTAGTGCTTATTGCTCTTTCTTTTGAAATGACCACTCTGTCCACACTACTCAGGATAAAAATCCTGAGTAAATTTACAGGACCTTCCAAGTCCACGCTATCAGAGAAATAAATCATGAACAGATTTACAGGATCAGTACACCAGGTAGGGAATGAGGGGAGATGGGTTAGTATAACAGAGGAAACCATGTTAGACTAATTCTAGAAATGTGAGGGAAGGCTGTTTATACAGCATGTGCAGGCCTGTGATTGGTTCAAGTATGTAAGGGCGCCAAGACAGTTCCAGCTGTCAGAGCTGCAATTCTATGAGGGGGCAAGGCAATAAACAAGGGCTGTTTGATTGACAGCTGTCACTTCTCTGTGTGAAATTCCAGGGTTGAAGCTGAGGAATCTTTAGAAAACTGTGTTCCTTACAGTCTATTGGGGTGTGGGGAGTTTGGGGATGTTAATAAGGGGCCCAAATTCCTCCCTCCCTGATCTTAACCTCATTATTTTGCCACCTCCCTTCTTCAAAGAGGTAGCAGCAGTGTCTGAAGTCGTAGGAGTGGGGGAGGGGCACAGAGGCTGACAGCTGAGCTTTACTCCTGTGTGAGTGGCCTAGAGGAAAGGGTATGCTAAACAACCAGGGAGGACACCTAGGCAAGTTGTCCCTCCATTGGAGGGGTAGGGGCAAAGGAAATTGAGGGGAAAGGGTGCAACAGCCTTCGGCCAAACCTCACCCCCTTCTGGCCAACACGAGAAAAGGGGAGCACCAGGTGCTTCTCTATTTCAGTACATTTTATAGATGGGGAAACTGAGGCATGGGGAAGTTGAGTAACAGTCAAAAGGGGAAGTCAGTGCCAGGCATGAGGTAGGAGGATCACAAGTTGGAGCCCAGCCTGCGCAACCTAGACCCCATCTCAAAATTTAAAAAATTTTAAAAAGGGCTGGGGATGTAGCTCAGGACAAAGGCCCTGGGTTCAATCTCTAGGACTGCAAAAAAAAAAAAAAAAAAAGAAAAAAAAAGTGGGGGGATGGGGAGTTAGGATTTAAACCCAGACTGTGGATTCCAGAGTCCCTGTTCTTAACCATGAAACTACACAGTGCCCTCAATCCCTCATCTGAGTGGCGGGTAAAATGAGGTAGGATCTTTGGAAGGTGATTGGGTTACGGGGTAGTACAGCTGACTTGCGGTTAGGAGGTGGGGTCTGGTGGGAAAAGGAGTGTCAGTGGGGGTGTGACCCGGAAGAGTGCATCTCCCTCCCTGCTCTGCTTCCATGATAAGCAGCTTTTCCTCCATCATGCCCCTCTGCCGTGCTGTTTCTTTTTTGGAGCCAGCAGACCAAGGACTGAAATGTGAGCCAAAATAAACCTCTCCTCCCTTAAGTTGCAGGTGTTGGGTATTTTGTCCCAGAAACAAGGAAAGCGACTAAAATAGGGTGTGTCTCATATGTGCACATGTGGGTATGTGTGTGAGCAAACCCATGCACAGAGGGAGGCCATTTACACAGCTAAAGGGGGTGGGGCTCTGTTTTCTCCCTGGTCCACTCAGCTTACTTAGCCTGTCCCTCTTTACCAGAAAGAAATAGCTAGTGTACTTGTTCATATCGAGAGACTCCTGGCACCTCCTCACATCCCGAGAGCTCAAAGACCTGTTCCCCATCTCAGCTCCTCTAGCCAGAGCAGGCAGGGAGGGACCTCAGTTAAAGACCACAGGGCTGGGGACAGGAAAGGAGAGTGGGCTTGGTCTCTTACAAGGCTGCCATTGGAAAGAGGGAGTAAGAGGAGACCACGTCCCACCCTTCAGGGCAGTGCTGAGGCTTCTCTGTCCCCTCACTCTATCCCAAAGACGATGAGAATACAGGGAGTTCAGGAGAGGGACAGTGGTACCTGGGAAAGCCTTGGGAGGGAAGGGGTCTCAAGGTTTTCCTACCTGCCTGAGGGGCTGCTTTTGCAGAAGCACACATAGATGTGTCACTAGTCCAAAACATATGTACATTTAAATGTAAGAAAAGAATGTGACTGATCCTTATGTACTGATATAAAATGATCTCCCAGTAAACAAAGCAAAGGGAAGAACAACTTGTATGATACAAGTTCAGGTATAGATCACACCAAGCTACTAACGGGGGTTAATTGGGTGGGGAGGGTAAAGAAATTGGCACAAGGGAGAAAGGGGGCTCTCTTTTTTGCTCTATATAAGCCTATAATGTTTGGGTGTCTTTACAATAAACATATATTTATAAATTGCTTGAGTAATTTTTTAAATATTAAAACTTGAAAAAACATATTGATGGTGTTTAAACCTCTCCACCAAAAACTAAGAGGCTGAAAGGGTAAGAGGTTGGACATTAAGCATATACCTGCTTCTTATAATTGATACCCTAATTTGTCCTGATTCTGCAGCACACATTCTGCAGAACTACGCCACTAAAAGTAGGGGATGGAAAATTTTCCAGTGTACTCACACTCTCTCCCTTTCAATAGCCAGAGCAGACAGTACTAGTTGCTAACAGATTCCCAAGCAATGCTGATGCTTTCTACTCCAGGGACCATGCTCTGGGAACCACTGGCATTGAGTATGACATTTTCCTGCTTCCACAGACAGTGGGTTTTAAGCCTGGAAAGAATACCAGAAGCAAAGGTGCATGTCAGGTGGGTCTCAATCATGCTACTGCCTTGGCCTTCCTGGAGTGAGATTGAGAATTGGAATTCAGGTTGGCTCAGCTGCAGTTCTCCCGGTGTGGCAGGTGGACTGGAAGGGGGGTTCCAGTCCCCCTTCTACCAGAGATGTGAGCCTTTAAACTCTGGCTTATCCAACTCCATAGTTGTACCTATTAAAGGAAGTAAAATGTTCTTACTCAACAACCATTTTCTGCTTATTTACTTCTCACTGTTTTCTAAGAATGGGTCCTACCAACCAGAGGGCCACCTGGGTGTTGGGCATTGCTAATGAAGTTGGGAATCAAAGCTGGAAGATGAGGATAGAATAAAACTGAAGTGCTCTGAATGCATTTTAAAGAGAACTTGCATGTGTCTGTGAAAATCTAGGAGGTAGCAATCAGGAGCTAGTGAGCTGGGGTTACTTGGGGAGAAGAAAAAAGGAAAAAACCCCAAACTCTGCCCTATCCCATGCCACCCAATGGCCTGCCATCGAGGAGGGGTGTCTAGACAACAGAAATATCCACAGAGGATTCTGGAATCGTTTTCTAAGAGATATGTATGCAAGGTACATTCTTTTCATCATCCTGGTGTAACGTTCAGTAAAATTTACATTGCTTCTTGGTTTTTGATGTGCAAGTGGATTCCTTAGAAAACTCAGAGGTGGCGAATTCTAAATCTGACGCCGAATGATCCCAGAGACAGCTCTTACAGAAGGTAGAGCTGGAGCCAAGGGCACAAACAACTCTGGGTTTCCCTCGTTCAGAGCAAATATATCTTGCCTAACTCCAGTACCCTGGCCCTGCAGAGCTCACAGACACCACCAGTACCTGTCCTTCTATCCTGGCCTTGTTCACAGCTGGAAGAAGATTGAATTTTGGTGTGTGTAGGAAAATGACTAAGATGTATTTTTCTCTCTAGAAGAGACTAGAGAGGGGCTCTCCTGGAAAGAAGGAGGAGGATGGAACAGAAGCAATCCAGCCTCTGGAGAAAAGGTAAGAAACATCATGGCCCCAAGATGAGTTACAAGAACAGACTTCCATATGCCCAGCCTGGGAGGGAGGACCTGAGCAGAAGACACAGCAGCTGTGCCCAATGGAGCCAGCAAGGAGTGGGGGATCTCTGTTGGCAGAGGGAGTGCCAAGGGAGGCAGAGGAGTGGTGATGGATGGATCTGCTTCTGTATCTTGGGCATTGATCCTTTGTGGGTGGCTGTGGGTAATATGGGATCTAGTGCAACAAATGCAGGAAACCCTACTATCTCTGTGCTATTGCTGACGGACAATTGGGTCTTGTTGGCAGGGAAGAGGCTCTTGGGAAAAAATAGCAGATGAGAAGGCTGGTAACAGCACAACCTGGAGGACCCAAATGAAAAAAGCCCCAAGGACATCATTGGAAAGGAAACAAGGAGGGTGATGTTCACAGGGTCAGTTTCTTGGTGATGGTTGGAGCAGTGCACTGGGGCAGATAGGGGCTGATCTTTCCTTTCTCCACTTCTTCCTCATTCTGTCCTTTGTTCCTGGCTGGCTACCAGGTGTGTGGCCTCAAAAACATAGGACCCTTAGGTCCTCTTTGCAAGCGATAGCTCTAAAGCTGTCTATAGCCACCCAGCTCTTCCCTCCCTGGCCACCCCACCCAAAGCAGTCGCAGAGGCAGCAGCTAGTGATAAGAGGTTGTAGCTGCAAGAAGCCAACGTGGGCTTGTGATTTCCGATTCAGTTAAGCCAAAGCTGATAAGCAGAGGGGGCTGTCCATGAGGGCCTTACTGCTTGGCCACTGCTGAAGTCTGAGCCTGCAGGGGCTGAGGTCTTGGTCTTTTATTGTGTCCCCGACTTATTCAGTTCATTTGTTCGTTCATTTGCTTTATTTAATGAGCTGAGCTTTCTTGTAATATTCTCTTATCTCATGATGGAAAGAATAATGAGTAAGCCCTGGCCGCTGCTCTCCCGGAACTTATCAAGGGGACAGAGGCGATAGCGGGGAGGCACGTGATCAATTAACATGCAAGAGAGAGTGTAAGTCCAGTCACAAGAAGGGGACAGAAAAGAGGGAGAGCTGGGGGAGGGAAGTAGAGCAGTATGGTAAATGACTTGCATTTCTGGACTTGTTTTTTCAAGTGGCTTCCTCTGCAAAATGAGAGGTCAGAATGAATCCATTCGAGGCCCCATAGACCAAAGATCAGTAACATCAGACAGTAACGTCAACCCTGGTTGCAAGTGACAGGACCCTAATCCAAACAGACTTAATTCAAAAAAGATGGGGAATTTATTGGATCATATAGTTGATCCGTTCAAGAGTAGATCAGGTGCCAGTGTTTCAGGCATAGCTGAACCCAGGCACTCAAATCATGCTGTCAGCTGTCACCTCTCTCCAGACTCATTTGCTTATTAGGCCCAACAGGATGAAAATGTGGAGTCCAACTTTTTCAAAGTTCTAGAAATGTTTTGGCAACAGCCCCATCTTCCAGTTGATCTGCTTTCCCCAGAATCTTCACTGTCCTTGCCCAGAGCAAATTGTGGGTATCCTTGACCATCTGCTCCCTTTGACACTTTCCTTCCCCAGCTTTTCTTCCTGCTTCTTTGACTTCTCCCTGCTGGGTGAAGGATGACAAAGGGTGAGCTAGGAGAAGACTTCAGAAGAGAACCCTACAGCCTGGATTGTTAAACTACATTACTTCCTGGGAGGGGCTAAAACGCAAGATTGGAGGTTAAGGAGAGACCAGACCCTGAAGGGCCTTGCAAGTCACATTAAGGAGTTAGCCACTCTATTGAAAGTAATAGGGAGCCATTGAAGGTTGTAGCAGGTGTGTACACAATCGGATTTGCATTTCACTAGCAGAAAGAGCCCCTTAGCTGTGGGAGAGAGCAGGACTAGAGGGAGACCTTGGGCTCTTGCAGTGTTTCAGGAGAAAGACCACGGTGGCCTTATGAGGCAGTGACAGCCACAGGGGTGGGAAAAAGTGGACCATTCATGAAATATTGACAGGACTTGGTGAGTTTAAATGCAACAGGTGAGGAAGGTTTCTGTTTTGAGGTGAGAAATAGAGTGGCGCATCTGGGGGGAAATGGTGAGCTCGGTTTGTATTTCTTGGGTCAGAGGTGCTTGAAAGACATCTGGAAGATGATGTCTGGAGTGGGGGATAGCTGGCAGGTCTGGAGTTTAGGAGAGAGGAGAGAGGTCAGGGTTCCTCTACCACCGCCATGTCAGCAGCAGGGTGGGTCCCTGAGGAGGTGCCCCGTCCTGCCTGATGGGGTTGGTTGCACCAGATCAGAATACAGAACCTCCAGTGACTGCAGGTGACCACAGAGGCTTCTTCAGAGAGCAGCCTCACAGGAGGATGTGTCTGGGAGGAGTTTCGAGGGCCAGGGGAAGGGGAAGGAAGGGGAGGGACAGCACTGGCCTGTGAAACACTGGGCTCTTCTCTGCAGATCTGGAGCCAACAGTCAGGCCTAAAGACCTGTTGTGGCTCCTCCCAGACATCTGGCTCGCTGGGGCTGAGGGCCTTGTGGGACAGGACTGTGGGGGAGCTCATCCACCAGAAGGTTTGGGGAGCTAAGGAGCTGCAGCCAAGCCAAGGTAGGTGCTGGCCGGGTGTTGGTCTCTGGGGAGGGATCCTGGAGAAATCCGAGCAGAGCAAAGAGCAGGCAGAGGGGCTGGGGGGAGGGATACTGGGGGGAGTCTCTGAGGAGCCGGAAGTCCCTGGCTTAGGAATGCAAGTCCCCAGTTGCTGAAACCAGTCTTTCTGAGCAGGGTTACCCTAGGCAGCTCCTAGGACCATTCTGCATGGTTACGATTGTTCAACCCATCTTCATACAATAAAAGGACGCAGGGCCCTGTAAGGGAACCTCTCCTTTCTTCTCCTCGAATGCTATACATGCCATGCTAATAAGGCTAACGATCCATGCCCCTGTGTAGCATACCCTCATTATCCCATTTGATTCTCACTAGCAACTGGAAGTTGGCTGGATATGGGCTGTTTTCATGCCCATTTTATAGGTCAGGAGACTTGAGGCTTAGAGAGGCAAAACAACTTGCCAGAGATTGCAGGGTGGGTAGAACGGCAAGATTCAAAGTGCACCACCTGGGTCCTTGTCTATGACCCTTCTGGGGCATTGTCTGTCCATCCCTCTCCTGGGTCACACCGGTCTGGCTGATTCTGTCCATGCATAGGGCCCCAGCAGCTTCCCTGTGTGCAGAGTGTGGTGGAGGCCTGGCCTCTGTCCTCAAGGAGCCGACCGTCTGTCCTGGGAGAAAAGGCGTGGCCATGAGTGTCTGACAGAGAAAGTAAAGTGCCCTGGGGTGTCCGGGGAGATAGGCTGTGTGGTTGAAGGGGGAGAGAGACCTCCTGGTGCGGGATCAGGGAAAGCTCTGGGGACAGTGGCACCTGAGCTGAGGCTTCAGGGAGCGGAGGGCCTGGTGTACAGAAATGAGGCGAGGGGCAGCCCAGTGGAAGGGAACAGAGCACCCAAACCCAGAGGCAGGAAAGGGGGTGCACAAGTCAGGATCGGGGACAGACAGCGAGAGGCTCCTTTTGGCTGCTAAAGTGTAGAATTTGGGGAGCACTTTCAGGCATGAGCCTGCCTATTCCTTCATTAGCCCTAGGTGGTTTTCAAATAGTACCTGCTTTGGTCCTCATGACAGCCCTGTGAGGTAGATGCTGCTAGGTTTTAAGGAACTGGCCCTAGAGGGAGGCTGTAGCAACGAAGCAGACTGGAACCCAGGCAATGTGACAGGGGATACTGTGCCACACTGCCTCTCACTAGGGCTTGCTCTGTTGCCCTCCCCCATACTCCCATGCTGTCTCCAGAGAGCACCCTGGCTGGCATGAGGGGCAGGAAAGCTAGGATGTCCCCCTGCTGTCTGGCCCCCTTGGATCCTGCTGGGCTCCTGCCTGAGGGAACAATGCTTCCCGCCACCATGGTCTCCTTCCCTCCAGGTGTTTCCTTTCCGGGCAGGGGCAGACTCAGCTGAGGAAACCAGGGCCAGCCAGGAAAGCAGGGCTCCCTTCCCCTATCCCTAGCAATCTGTGAATCCTCCTGGGCCTCCTGGGGGTGAGCCTGAGGGGGTCCCCTCAAAACTCAGAGCTCTGTCTCCCACTCCCCCTCACTGGGAGTCCATGAATCCCATGCTCTAAACCCCTTGTATGGCAAGTCTGACCTGCCCTGGAGCCCCAGAGCGAGGCCATTCTGTGGGAGGAAAAGAAAGGAGAGAAGCTGTGAGGAGGTGAAAGAGGCCGATGACAAGTGCACAAAGAGTGCTGAGTGGTGGGCAGGACAGGAGAGAGGCTGAGGTGCAGGCCCAGAAGCTCCCTAACTTTTCTTCTCGGGATTGCTCCTGCAGGTGTGGCCACAAGGAAAGAGGGTGTTGGGGGCGTCCTTCTGTCTGAACAGCTGCCCTGAGAGTGGGCATGGGGTCTGGGGAGGGCAGGGAACTGTCAGACCTGGATTCTTTAGAGCTGAAACAGGGATCCTGAGCCAGGCCTCTTCAGATCTGCCTCCAAATCCTCTTTCTTCAGTCTTCACGTAGCTAAGAAATCGTTCCCACATTGTCACATGACAAGTACAGATGCAAACAGGCTCTCACTCCCTGGGACTATTTTACCTACAAGGGGGTGACCCAATCTGTGTGCATCTGTCCCGAGGATGGGTCATGGCTAATGTTCTGAATTTCAGGAAGGGTGCTCTCTGAATCCCTGTTCATTCTTTCATTTCTTCATTCATTTGTTCATTCTTTGTCTCTAATATCACCCTTCTGTCGAAAACTGTGAAGGATCTTCTTGTCCTACTTAAAACTAATAAGTTAATCTCCCCTGGTTTTGTAGATTCAGGCAGAGGACACAAGACTGCAGAGATGAAGGACTTTATTACTCACTGAGCAAAGAGCAGCGTGAGTGTCGTGTTCATTGGTTTCTCGGGTCACCCAAATCCCATGTGGCAGCATGGAGCCAGCCCAAATGGGAGTTGGGCAACACAGCAGAGGAGTCCTGAGCTTAGGAAACCTTGGGCTTTCACCTGTCAACATCTCTATTACGATGGACAGCAAATAAATCTGCTCTCTGCGTGGGAGGGAGACACTCTCTGTCTTCCAAGGCTGTCTGCTACATAAATGTTCCTGAAAAGATGGTTTAAAAAGAACCCACAAAATGAGCACAACCTCCTATTCTCCTCTCACTTAATTCGCCACCAGACACCCTCCCACCTCAAGACTATGTCTCTGCTATTTTCTTTGCTGGGGATATTTCTCCTGCAGGTATGGCATGGTTCTCCCTTGCCTCTTTCAAGTTTCTACTCAAAGTCATATTCCCCCACCCCCAGCAGACATCACCTTTTAAAATCACACACACTGGGTGGGGGGTGGGGAGATGTTGTTTAAAGGGTACAAAATTTCATTTAGGAAGAATGCGAAATTATTTGAGATATTTTGCACAGCATGGTGACTGTAGTTAATAATGGTGTCTTGTATACATATGGTCCCTGGTTTATGATGACTCAATTTAGGATATTTTAGCTTTACAACAGTGCCAAACATACCCACACAATCACTCTGTTTCTCACTTTTGGGACAGTATTGAGTTCTGTGAGATATTCGACACTTTATTATAGAATAGGCTTTGTGTTGGATGATTTTGCCCAAATGTAGGCTAATTCAAGGGTTTTAGGCTAAGCTACAATGGTTGGTAGTATAAATGTATTAAATGCATTGGCAACTTATGATATTTTCAAACTTAAGGGTTTATCAGGATGTAACCTCTCTGTAAATTGATAAGCATCTGTATTTAAAAATGGCAAAGAGAATAAATTTCAAATGTTCTCACCATAAAAAATGTTAAGTAGTGACACATGCCTGTCTGTAATCCCAGTACTTGGTAGGCTGAGGAAGGAGAATCATGAGCTTAAGGCCAGGTGGGGCAACAGAGTGAGACCCTGTCTCAAAAAAGAAAGAAGGAAAGAAAGAAAGAAAGAAAGAAAGAAAGAAAGAAAGAAAGAAAGAAAGAAATTTAAGGAAAGTGATGAATATGATAATTAGCTTGATTTAATAATTCCACACTGTATATATATATTATAACATCACTTTGTACCCCATAAACATATACAAAAATTTTAAAAATATAAAATAAACCCTAAATATCCCTCCCCAACTCTGGAACTTCTCATTGCCCTTCCCAACTTATGGAAATAGCATTTGTCATCATCTAATATACAATTTAAATATGGTTTATTGCCTGTCCCCACCCACTAGCATGCATGCAACCTTTGAGAACAGGCATTCTTGTCTGTCCTTATATCCCCAAGTATAGAGCTGTATCTGGCATATAGAAAGTGCTCAATAAATATTTGTTGAATGAATAGGTGAATTCATCTACCTATGTAGTCTTCAGTTGGAGACCTTCCTTTCCTACCTTTTTCTGCAGTATGGCATCTGGCATATGGTTGAGAGCTATTGTATAAGTGAACTGGTGAATGAATGGTGCAGGCAGTATAAGGCGAGAGGCCAGAGTGCAGGCCACAGTCCCTGTATGGGGTTCATCTGCATGCCTGCTTCCGGGCTTCTTCCTGGCTGTGGACAGAGGCCCATGCTGGCTTTCCTGTGATGCTGTGGTCCTGTGGTTACTGGGTCAACTGGAAGAGGGTAGGACATGTGTATGGGCTCCAACAGGCGTGTGATTACTCAGTGCCTTGCACATCGTTTGGTGGAAACAAAGCAGCAGCCAGACATTGTAGCCTGCATTATCCAAGATGGGGCTTGAGACAGATGAGCCACCATAGGTAACAGAGCAGCCACCAGCTGAATGTGGCAACATACACCGTCCTTCTCACCATGGTTTCTGACTCCCTCCTTCCTATGGGACTGCTGTCTTCTTAGCCAGGATGCTGAACACGAACATGCTTGTAATCTGTGTTGCCTGGGCCATTGGCTGTACTAACTCTGCCAAGCAGGCTTGTGTCTGTTCTTTAACTTGGGAATGGCATGAGGACAGTGACCCTGTCTTGTCTTCTTATGAGCACCCAGCATTTGTTCATTCAATAATATTTATTGAGAGTTTCCTGTGTGGCACAAACAATGTCAGGGAATGGGGTTACAACAGTGCACAGAGCAGACTCCTTGCCTGTGTTGCCTTCATGGAGCTGCATTCAAGTGGGGGCAACTTGAATGTCAACAAACAGTCAACAAACACAATATAACGCACCAGGTGCTGTGGAGAAGTACAAAGATGGACCATAAATGTTCGCTGAATGACTTATATGGCTCCATGGGTAGCCCTAATGCCCAGCTCACATCAGGCATTCTGTAAGTAACTCTTCCCTTGGAGAGTTAGGACTCGAACCATAATATAACTTGCAGTTGGCCAGTGTCTCTGCCTTCAAGAGCCCAGCAGGTAGCATAAATTGTGACACAGGCAAGAGGACAATGCTTGTGCAGTGGGGACCAACACAGCTCTGTGTTGTGGATACAGAGGATGAGACCCTGGGGATCCAATGGCTTTTCAACAGGGGCAACTCTTCCTCAATGAGCTGATTATCACCATGTGGAACTTGTGGACCCAGAGTTGCTGAGTCTTCTAGTTATTTCTTTTAAACAAATGTTCAAATTTTGATTTGTATGTGAAATTCGGCTTTTACATGTTGGCCACAGATTCAAGTGTCCAAAATCTGTGGGGTTTTCCGGGGGAAACAGATGGACCAGAGGATGGGTAGAAGGATATTTGCTTTTCCCTATACAGCCATGGGGGCTTTTAGGGTTTCACCATACACGTGGCTTTTAAAGTGAATTTTAACCTTGTGCTCAGGAAAGCACAGTCCCAGGGTTCCCCCATGCAAATCTGTGAAATAGGAAGTCTTATGATTGTATTAGTCAGGGTGCTCCGGAGCAACAGCACCAGTAGAAGACACAGAGATTATAGAGGCTGAGAAGGCCCAGGAGAGCTCATCATGTAGTTCTAGCCCAAGTCCAAAGACCCAAGGACCCAGGGAGCCAATGGTGTGAGATTCTATCTACAGCCGAAGGCCTAGGAGCTGGAGCACTGATGCCCCAGAGCAGGGGAGTAGAAAAGCTAATAAGTTCACACTACCTCTGCCTTTTTGTCTATTCAGATTCTCAAAGGATTGGATGGTGCCCACGCACATTAGTGAGGCAAAGCTTCTTTATTCAATCCCTAATTCCAACGCTAATCTCTTCCAGAGACTCTGCTAGAGTGTGGATGTTGAGCAAAGCCCCAAAAACCCGTGTGATAAAGGCCTGGTCCCCGGGGTGGCACTACTGGGAGGTGGTGGGGTCCAGTGGGAGCTCTTGAGGTCACTTTGGGTGTGCCCTTGAAAGGGACTGTGGAACCCCAGCCGCTTCCTCTTTCTCTTTTGCTCCATGGCCTGTGAAGTAGGTGGGTTTGCTCCACCCTGCTCCTGGCATGATGTGCTGCCTCACCACAGGCTCTAACCAAAGGGTCGTTGAGGAGTGAAACTTCCCAAACTGTGAGACAGAGCAGAGCTATCCTTTCATAAGTTAGTTATCTCAGGTATTTCATTGTAATAATGGATTGCTGACTGACACACCACTGCTTAGACATACTCAGAAATAGTGTTTTACCAGGTATCCGGGCATCTCCTTTGCCCAATCAGGTTGACACATAAAATTAATCATCACAGCCAGGTGTGATGCTGCACGCATGTAACCCCAGCTTCTTGGGAGGCTGAGTCAGGAGTTTGAGATCAGCCAAGGCAACTTAGCAACTTAGGGAGGCCATATCTCAAAATAAAAAATAAAAATGACTGGGCATATAGGTGAGTGGTAGAGTGCCCTTGTGTTAGATCCCCAGTAACACACACACATCCACACCCCCCCACACACACACACGAACCATCACAAGCATGCTGTAGACATCAGGTCTATGAGGTATTTTCAGTATCTTAATGGTGGGCTGAAAGTGTGTAAGGCCTGTACCAAAACTCTCGGGCAAGTGCAGCCACACTGTGGTCAATAAACAGTTGCAGACTGGTACACCAGTATACCCTAGGGGAGAGTCTCATTCGCTTACCCATAGATTCTCAGGTCTTCCACATGGATAGTGTTCTATAGGTGCTCTTTGATTTACTCAGCAAACTCAGGTAGCCAAAACACTGCCAGGAGCTAAGAGCAGAGCCCTAGGACGCTCTGGGCCACCACACCCCCACCTCCAGCCCCACCCCGCCGCCAGTAGATGCTCTGAGCCCAGCGATGGAAGTTGTATGCTCTTTTCATGGTTGGTTTCTCAGGCTTCAGTTCTGTATTTCACATTCAAGATGATTGTGTATGTTTGCCTGGCTTCCCACCCTTTGGACGATTGGCAGCTAGGTAGAACAGAGATGGCTGAGGCAGAGCTGCAGCTAACTCAGATGGCACTTTGTCCAAATCAGAAAGGGGCACCCTCTGGCAGACAGATTGCAGCAAGTGTCTCCTTGGATGGGTGAGTTACAAAACCTCACCTCCCCTGGCTGGGTCAATTACAAAAGGGCCAGTGGAGCGTTGGGCTGGATAGGAGCTCCCACTTGCTCCCTATGTGCTGAAATGGCACTGCTGAAATGAGAATTCAAATACGAGAGGTCAAAGAGTGGGAGTGATTCCATAGCAGATGGTGCCTGTCCTCACCTACTAAAGACTGCAGTCTTCGCTATGTTAGGGTTGCACCGTCCAACAGCTCCCATCAAGATTCTTTGGGGAAACATTCAGAGGAATGGTTTGGTGTTTAAGAAAGTGAGTTTTATTCTGCTTCTCGTTCTGGAAGTGAGGACAAATGAGAAGCTGCTGTGTTTTGAGAATGAGCTGGGTTCTGCTTGTTTCCATTTCCTGTCTCCATGCAAGCTGGCTCCTTGTGGTCAACAGCCCCAAGGGACAGGAAATAAGACTGCAGAGGTCCACTGTGGGAGGAGCAAGAGAGCAACACACAGCTTCCCCAGCACCTGCACAAATGTATACAAATGCTGAGTAAATGTTTGATGAGTGAGTGAGTGAATGAATGGATAAATGAATGAACCAATCAGCAGGCTTTCTGAAAAATCAGAAGCCCTTATAATAGTGATTGTTAAAGCTTTTTACAATTTTATGTACAGTTGAAAATTAACTCAGAAACATCCTCACCTGTCCCCAGTAGCTCCTTAGCTATACACTTCTCTTTTAGTCATTATCTGTCTGATCCCTCCTGTATAGAAATTTGTTTATGTATTCACTAGGCAGAGAGGGCTCTGGGAGGTTTGGGGGGGTACAGAAGGCAATCTCAGGTTGAGACTTGAGATTTAGTCCTGGTTCCATTATTCAGGAGCTGTGTGATTTTTGGCAAGATTCCTCACCTGTCTTCATTTGTCAAATATCTGAAAAGTGTACTCACTGTCTCCTGGGAGCCAGTGCTGCCCTAGGTCCTGGGCAAACAAGACATGGCGGGACTCAGTGTTGATGGAGCACAAATTCTAACCATTAGGCAAGAAAACTTCTCAGGACCCAGGACAATTCCCAATACTGACCAAGGCTGTGAATAAAAGCAAAGCAAAGCAAAGCAAGAGCGTGACTGTGAAGGCTATTTTTGGATGGGGCAGTCAGGAAGGGCCTTTCTGAGGAGGGGACAGTTAAAACGAGACCTAAGTGTTGCAGAGGAGACAGCTGTGGGGAAAGCTGCGGGACAGTGCTCCAGGCAGAGGCATGCAAAGCCCCTGAGGTGGAGCTGAGCTTGACAAGCTGGTGCGACCCAGCGAGTGACAGCCTGGGGAAGTGAGAGGGTGAGCAAGATGAAGTGAGGCTGGGCAGGGGCATCAGGGCCACATCGGGCCAGCTTGCAGGTAGGATGAGAAGCACTTTCTGTACTAGAAGATGCAAGAGAACCCGTTGGAGGGCTTTAATCGGAGAATGGGTTTCCAGGGAAAAAATCAAGCTGCATGACCTGTTGGGGGCCCTGCTGCCATCTAAGCAAGAGATGACGGTGTCTTGACACAGTGAGTTGGAGTAAGGTTGGTATCATTCCTCACATTCACATGAGTAATAGAGGAGGACCTGGGAGCCCTGGCTTTTGAAAAGCCTCTCTTGGCCTCCCTCCCCCGCTACTGCATGTGGGGTTAGGATCTAACTCTGCTCTGTGCCCAGCTGCCTGTGGGGCTCTGATCATACTATGCAGCCATTTTCAGCTCCTTCACTTGGGAATGCCCCAAGTCAACCACAGTCTCTCACTCCTGGTCAGACTCCTGGGCTCAAATGGTCTGCCTACCTCAGCCTTTGAGTAGATGGGACTACGAGCGTGCACGACCACACCCGGTCCAGGAAGCATGTTGAAAGAGAACAGCATGAGTGGTTGACACATTGCTCTCTTCAGTGGACTTTTGATCATTCAACGTTTTACTTTCTGCCTGGCACTGTGGGGAAGAGGGAGGCTGAGGCTCAGAGAGGTCTGTGATGACCTCCCAGGCCGACACTGGGAGAACTGCACTTGAACTCAATTCTTTGGCTTTCAGCCCCACAGCCTAGCAAAGACCAGCCTTCTAGCTCAGCAGTCTCTGCAGCCCAGAAGGGAAGAAAGTAATGATTATTTTGGAAGATTTGATTTTCATTAAGTTACATAGCACAATGCAGTATCAGTGTTCTTAAATTGGGTGGGTGAGCTCATGGGAGATCATTTTCATTATACCTCATAACTTACAAATATGTTAGCTCTCTTATGTGTGCCGTCCACTGTGTCGTAAAAATAGAGTCAAACATACTTAATATTAAGAAATCAAAAAATGTAGAAATGTATTAAAGTAAAAATTATCTGTAACCCTATAGTTTATAAGTAAGCACTGTCACTTTTTTTGTTGCTGTTGTTATAATTTAGTGTGTATCATTAAAAGATAAGACACACACAAATAAGTAAGAGTAAAACTGGGGAAATAAAATCTGATCTATGAGTCTATCTTGTCATTACTAATGTTGCAGTAAGGAGTGTGAGCCCTCTAACATCCCTTTTCATAATTGTTTGGCTACTCCAGTTCCTTTGCCTTGTCCTATAAATTTTAGAATCTACTTATATGTACCTACAAAAGTAAATCCCTCTGATATTTTAATTGGAATCATGTTAATCTCTAAGCTAGTTTGGAGAGAATCGACATCTTTACCACACTGGTCTTTCAAACCATAAACATAGTATGCCTCCCCATTTATGTAGGTCTTCTTTGATTTATTTCATCAGCATTTTATAATTTACATCACACAGATCCTACACGGGTTTTGTTAGATTTATACTTTTAGTGTTTCTTTCTGTTTTTTCTTTTGGAGTTATTGAAAATTGTACTGCATTTTAAACTTTGGTTTCCAATTGTTTGCTGTTAGTATGTAAAAACACAACTGATGCTGTATGTTGACTTTGTCTCTTGTGATCTTGCTACACTCACTAATTATAGATTTTTATAGAGTCATTTTGTTTGTATTTATTATTCATCTTGTTCATTCTGGGATTATCTATGTAGACATGCCACTTGCAAATAGAGTCATATGATTTGCATATAGTTTTATTCCTTCCTTTTCAATATTCCTCTTCCTCCTTCTCCTTCTTCTTCTCCCTCTTCCTCTTCTCCTTCTGCTTCTCCTCCACACCAACCTTCCTCTTTTTTTCCTTGTCACATTGGCCAGGACTTCAAACCTTACGTTGAATAAGAGTGGTGAGAGTGGACATCCTTGCCTGTTCCTAAGTTTTGAAGAGAAACAGTCTTTCATTATTAACTATGTTAATTATGGTTTTACTTTTATAAATATCTTTCATCAGATTAATAAAGTTACCTCATATTCCTAATTTGCTGTAAATGTTTATCATTAACAAGTGTTGAAATTGTCAAAAGTTTATATTACATCAATTGATATATTCATTTGGTTTTAAATATTGGACCAGTATTGGCTCCCTAGAATAAACCCATGAAGTTATAGTGTGTTAGTCTTTTTATATATTGCTGGACTTGATTGCTAATATTTTGTTGAGGATTGTTCTCATATACACTGGAATTGGTCCTTTTTCTTTTGTTGTACTATCTTTGGTTTTAGTGTTATGGTAATGCTGAAATTTAAAAATAAGTTGGGAAATGTTTATTTATGGACTCATGTATTATTTAGAAATATGCTGTTTAATGTCCAAGTATTTGGAGATTTTCTAGTCATTTTTATGTTATTCATTTGAAGTACAATTTCATTATGGTCAGCGAATGTACTTTGTATGTAATTATTTTAAATTTGTTAAGGTTTGTTCTATGACCTATGATATAATCTGTCTTGGTGAATGTCTCATGTATATTTATAGAAAATTTGTATGCTGTTATTGTTGTGTATGGTGTTCTATAAGTGCCAATTTAATTCAGTTGGTCGATAGTATTGTTTAGTTTCTGTATATTCTGGCTAATTTTCTATCTCTTGTCCTATCACTTACTAATAGGCCTTTTAAAATTTCCAACTATAATGGTTGTTATGGTTTGTGTCTACATGTCCCCCAAAGCCTCATGCAGTCATGGGGGGGGACTTCTAGGATTTGCGATTGATTCATGATCCAAAGCTGGGATTATGGGTGTGAGTGCTACACCTGCCCTAGGGCAGGTAGCCTGCACACAATGTAAGGGAGGGAAAGAGGCTTGCTCTCTTGCTCCTCCCTTTTTTGCTTTTGTTGCTTTAGCTATCTCCCTCTGCCATGAACTGTTGCTCCTCTGGCATGTGCCACCCTGCCTTGGAGCCAGCTGATTATGGACTGAAACCTCCACAGACTATGAGCTAAATAAACCTTTCCTCTTTTAACTTGGGTGTAGGGTATTTTGTCTCAGCAATGACAGAAAAGTAACCAAGACAATGGTGGATCTGTCCATTTATCCTTTAGGTCAGTTAGGTTTCTTTCCTGTATTTTGAAGTCGGTTAGTTTTTCTTTTCTGTATTTTCAAGCCCCATTGTTAGGTTCGTGCACCTTTAGGATTGTTATATTTTCCTTATGAATCGATCCTTTTATCACTGTGTAATGTTCCGCTTTGCTCCTAGTAATTTTTCTTTCTCTGAAATCCACTTTGTTGTCTTATGTTTATATAGCCACTTAAACTTGCTTGTGTTTAATGTTTGCATGACAGAGCCTTTATTTTCCTGTCCTTTTGCTTTCAGCTTATTTATATCATATTTTAAGTGAACTTATTATAGACAGCATAAAGTTAGTCCTTCAGTTAGTGTTTAGACCATTTACATTTAATGTAATTATTTACCACATTTGGAAATCTGCCATTTTATTGTTCACTTTGTTTGCTCTAGCTGTTTTTGTTCCTATAATAAAGGGGAAAGGCAATAGGGATTCTTCCCATGTCTTGGGACCACAGTTCCTCTAGTTAAAAGAGAAGAGTTTCCCTGCCTCGGAATTTTAGCCACCTGCAGGGATAACACTGTCATCATTGTTGCAGGATTGCTTGGACCCGTAGCAGGAGTGACTAAAAAGAAAAAGGAAGTTCCTTCTCTGTCTCTGTCCACACAGGATATAATAGTAAGGCAAAAATCCCAAAATTCATTGTCAGATTGTTCTTATTTTAAGTTCTGGTTTCCTTCCACATTCTGCCCGTTACCCTCTACTTTTCGGAATCCTCTTGAAGCTGCTCCAGGTCTACTATCTGGACTTTCAGCTGTGTCTAGTGGGAGAGTTATAGAGGGGGCATACTTTGTCTTTTCCAGAACCAGAACCTCCCGTGTCATGTTTTGCTATTTGTTTTCCCTGAAGTTTTTCAATGCATATATGCAAACTTAGAAATATGCTCTTAACAACTGGTATGAGAAATGTGATATTTTGTTATCTACTGCTTACAAATAAATACTTTGGAAAGTCTTTTGAATTCAGTAAATACAGATACACATCAACATTTTAAAACATTTAGTATAAATATTAACTCATATTTCACTTAACATTTCCATATATGTATATATTGTGCTTTAATCATATCCACCCACACTACCACCTTCTCTTGCCCTTTCTGTTCTTCCCCTCTTCCATTTCCTGCCCCTCCCCTAAGAGTCCCTCTTCTACTTCCAGGTCCTTTTTGGTTTTTGTTTACATGTAAACATCATTTCATGGCTTCATGGAATTCTAAAGCACAGATGACTACAAAATATTTAATTGATACTCTATAACTGGGCTTTTAAGTTTATTCTGGTTTTTCTCTGTTATAAATAATGTGAGCTTTTGGGGGGTGGTTTTTTGTTTGCTTTTGGGGGGGGTTTATAAGCCATCCCAATGAGTGTGAAGTGCTTAATCTATTTTTAAAAACTACTTTTATTAGCTATTGAGATCAAGATTAAGCTGACTTTTTCCAAAAAACCAAGAATCTTACCTTCTTCTCTATGTTTTGGGGTAGTTTGAATAACAGCGATCTTCTTTATTCTGTAGGTTTGATATATGACATTCATTATCCCTAAAATTGTCACTTTAGTCTCTCTCCATCAGCTTCCCCAAGCCTGTGCTTGGTTATTTGTTTTCTCTTGAAAGACCAAGCCCTTGGATTTGTTCGGCATCCCTCTTTTCTGTTAACGGGTTTATAGTACTGGGGATCAGGCTCTGGCGGTGTCTCTACTGGGGTCACAGTGGGCAGTCAGTGGTCAAGCTAAAGGGTTTGGGCTATAGAACCAAATAGTCTGAGTTCAAGTCCTCATTCCTTTTCTTCCTGACTATTTGACCATTAATCATTATTTAACTTCTCTGTGTTTCAGTTTCCTCAACCATAGAATGGGCAGAAATCAGTACCCACCTCATTAGCTTAGTATTTGTATTAAAAACTTGATATTTTTAAGTGCTTACAAGAGTGCCTATCATATAGTAAGCACTATTTAAGTATTATTTAAGTATTGTTGTCCCTTGATATCCTCAGGGAATTGGTCCCAGGGCCTTCCACAGAGCATCATCCATGATGCTCATGTCCCCCATATAAAATGTGTAGTATTTGCATATAGCCTATGCACATCTTCCCTTACATTTTAAATCATTCTAGGTTTCTTACAATACCTAGTAAAATATGATATGTCAATAGCTGTTATGCTGTATTGTTCAGGAAAAAATGACAAGAAAAAATTACATATGTGCTCAGTTCAGATGCAAGTTTTTTCAACTATTTTCCACTGGTGGTTGGTTGAATCTGCACATGGAACCCACAGATACGTAGAGCCATCTGTATTTCTTAAATAAATCTAGACTTCTTACCATTTCAGTATTATTTAAATACTTCTCAAACCTAGACTTCCCTCCGGTGTGCTAGAAACCGAGGTCCCCTAGGAGCTTATCCGTGTCCCATATACACTTTGTGACCTTCCTGCCACTTACACTAACTGCCTCTTATTTTGCAGAACTGCCTCTGTGCAGAGAAGCAACCGCTCTGCTTTCCACTCTGCTGCCCAAGACAACCACATCCTCCTCACACACACCACAGCCTCCCATGGAGACCTCAGGTCAGTGTGGTCGGGGGAGAGGGTCTGGGAGCCTGGCTTCTCAGGGAGGAGGCCCCTGTTGTGGGTGAGCACCCTCCCAGGGCTGGCAGGACCAACGGCACCCAGCCAGGCTGTGAAAGCCCAACTCACCTGCTCAAGTGTGAGAACATCCTGAATGATCCGCATCCACATGCGTATATGAGGCACCAGCTGCTTGCAGGTCACTGCCTGGACAATGAACATAATGACAAGAATAGTCACCAAATACTTGCAATTCGATAAAAAAAAAAAAAAGACATATCAAGGAGTGATAAAAACACTCAAAAAATATTAACTCAGGTAGTCTTCATAACGACCCCATAGATAGGTATTATTATTACTCTCATTTTATCGAGGAGAAACTGAGGCATGATTAGGGAAAGATTTTTCCCCTAGGTCACACAGAGATTGCATGATCAAAGCAGGGTTTGAACCTAGCAACCTAGATCCAACATCTGTACTCTTAATGACTCCGCTATGGATTTTCTCATGCATCAGAAGGAGTCTGTGATGTAGGGATATCATTATGATTATCTTGTTTTCATAGAAGGGAAACTAAGGCTCAGACAGGTTATATAACTTGCTCAATGGCACACAGCTAGTGTGTGGAAAATCCGTGACTGGAACCCCAGGGGGCTGATTCCAAAGTCTAGATGCTTCACTCTGTGTCACCCCAGGACAAGGACAGATGATTCTCCCCCCAAATGTGTATCATCTAATGGTCACACAGCAAGTCAAAGACTACTCCTCAGGGGACACAGACTGTAATACCCTTGAAGATTCCTGTCCTGAAGAAGGAGAAGGGACACCTTAGGCAAGGACAACCACCCATATACACGTGTACCCATATAGATGTTATATCTACTGCAAAAGAAGCTAGCAAACAATAGGAAACATCAACTTTCTCCAACTTGTATTCTTTTGCATCTCCTTCCACCACCAGGACAGGCAGGAGCACTGCTGGGGACTAGCTATCCTGACACTGTGACCTTCCTCTTTCATTCAAGGGGGATGGTCTTCTAACTCTGAGCATCTCGTCACCTGACTCTCTCCTTGTCTAATAAATCAGTCACCTGGGGCCCCAAGTTGGTCACCCAAGGCAACTATTCTCATTCTAGCTGCACATCAGAAGCTCTTGGGGAATTATTTTTAAAATTCAGTGATTTGGCTCCACCCTCAGAGATCTAATATAATGGGGCTGGGGTGTAGCATGTTGGTGGACTTTAAAGCTTTCCAATGCTTCTAATGTGCAGAGACGGTTGGGAGCTAGCAGAAAAGTGAAACATCTTTGGGAGAGTCAGAGGGAGGGTTCTGTTTGGGGTCACAGAGCAATGGAGGGTTGAGATTGCCAAATCCTGAGACCGATTTGAAAGGTCTGAAATCGAGGCACAGACCCTGAACTATTGGGGTCCTATGTGGTTGGGATATTGCTGGCCTTTCTTCTCTCTCTTACTGTCTCTTTAGCTGTAATAATACGGTGTGAGAGCTGGGATCTTGTTCCAGACAGCTTCATCAGGGGTGCCCATTTTCCATTTCATACTCCAGCTGCACACGCAGTTTCACCTGGATATACCCTCTTAGGTCTTTTCCCAGTAAGTAGGCAAATGGTCCCAGGTAAAAGGGCAGTTCTGTGGCCTTGAGTAGATCACATATCCTCTCTGAGCCTCAGTTCCCCATCTGTAAAATGGGAATAGAAGCTTCCGGCTCCTGCTAGGTATGATTTTCAGCAAGAGGAGAGGCAACACAGGATGAGGGTGAGGGCTCCAGACCTGGAATCTACAAAACGAGGAGAACATTGTCCTGTCAATCTCACAGGGCTCTGATCAGAATCAAATGGGTTACACATTGGGGAAAAAAATCACGAGTCAGCCAGAGAATGCTAGCTGCTGTAACAAATGACCCCAAATACCAGCAAAATAACACAACAAATATTCATTTTGTACTCACATCACAGACTAATCTGGGTTTCAAACAGTCATTCAGGATCTAAGATTTTTTCACTCCTGTGGCACCATCATCTTCAACATGTGCCCTCCGAAGTCACTGTGGAATGGGAGGAGTATGGAAAGTAGCGCAGAGAATTTTACGACCAGGTCTGTACATCACTTCTACCACATTCCATTGGCCAGAACTAGTCACATGGCTCCTCTGTCAGTGCAGGGGAGTCTGGGAAATGTAGTCCTCCTGTCTCCCTACACTATAGTGAAATTGATTTGATGAACATAAAGCATTTTCTTGCCACACCTATGAGATACTCTCTGTTGAGTGCTATTTAAATGTTACTAGTAATACATAATAGTAATATCTTGTATTACTGATGAAGGAGAGGATGATAATAATGGATATAATTTGGTTTTGACCCACGTCAATGGTGATGTTAACCATCCATATCATATATGAACTACCCTGAGATAAAGTACTTGAGGCTCAAGAAATGCCCCATTTTTTTCTTCTGCTTAATCAAATCAAATCTACTCTAAGCTTCATTTTCCAAGATCCGTGTGAATTCCAGTGTCATCCACTTGGCTGCCTCCCCCTACCTGGTGGCTGCGAGAAGCCCCGGGCTTGTGGAATCTGGGTAGCAGGAAGAGTCTGTGGTCGTCTGCCCACTTGGCTGCAGCCTCCACTGGCTGGCCAGGCATGCAGGCTCTGGCGGGAGATGGGAGCTTCCCTGGTGGCCATCCCTGTGCTTTGACAAAGGTGGCCCAGGAGACCTTTGCCACGACACTCAGAGGCACAGGGTTGAGTGCTTAGTTATCCTCATCTGATTTTTGCCATCACCTGTAAGCTACATCCCAGCTGGCTGTGGTCTTCCCCATTCCCTAAAACCTGGAACCTGCAACCCTATGCCCTCACAGTCTTAAAGAATCTAACCTCCCACTCTCCAACTAAAAGCACCAGACTCATTCTCATCCTTTTTGGACAACCCAGCAGACTGATTTAATTAGCCAGCTGGGGATCTTGAACTCACATGCCTCCATGAGGCAGCTAGAGGGAGTGAATGAGTGAACCCAAGAGAACAAGCACTGTGAAGAATTAACCATCTCAGGGGGGCAGCTGCTCCCCAGGCCCTGACCCCAGGTCAGACTGTCCTAAGCATGCCCATTGTCAACAGATTCTCAGATTTTTAAGAGAAGCCAGACACCCACACTTTAGTGCCAAATCTCCTTATTCATAAGTATTGGCAGGTAATTCATTTTTAAAGATACTACACAGCCCAAACAAAACACGTCGGCAAGCCAGATGTGGACCAAAGATGGAGAGTTTGTTCCAGCTGCCCAGACTTTCAAAAGTAAACTTTATTTACATTGTCTCCCAGGGCTACTGGCCACTTCTCTATTTTTCTCTGAAACATAAAAACGTAACTCCCCTTGCAAAGCAGGGGAACGAGGGACTCAGAAGACAATGAAGAGGAAGAGAAGAAATTGGTTGTTGCAGTTTTAGGTCTTTCAGTGTAGTCCACAGTGAGAGGAGGAAAGGGAGAAGAATAAATGGAAAGAAGGAAGGAAAGAGAAGAGAAAGAAGGAAAGGAGAAAGAAAGGGAAGAAGAAAGAAAAAGAAAGAAAGAAAGAAAGAAAGAAAGAAAAAGAAAGAAAGAAAGAAAGAAGAAAGAAGGAGATACAACACCAATAAATTTCTAAATTACTCAGCCTGCATTAACTCTTTAAATCTTTATGCAAGGTGGAAATGGGTAGATGGAAAGACAGACTGTGACCAGCCTCCATGCCAGGCTAAATGATGTCTTCGCCAGTTTGAGGAGATGTTGCCTTACCCAGCAGAGTGGCCATCTGGGCAGATGTGGCTGTGACACCCTGCCCAGTCTCAGCCTAGAGGAGACTCAGGATCATGCCCTGACAGTGGCAAGTGTCTCACAGGGGACAAACAGAGGCAGGAGGAAAGTGGGGCTTTAGAAATGCTGGGTGGGCCCAGGAGACTTTGCACCAACTCACCCTAGAGCCATGAAGGGACTGCTTGGTGAACCCATGGGCACAGGGAGCCTTGGCCTAAACAAAGTTTAGCTCTTGGACTGTAACCTGCTGATTTTAAAATTTGTAGTTTCTATCCTACTTACTTCCAAAAGCATCTGAGGCATTTAAGTTATATAGTAAATTGAACACAAAGCTGGAGCTCCAAAGAGAAGCCAAGAGGAGAGGTCCCTATCTTTGAGATGAGCTGATTTTTGAGGTTGGGGTTCAGTCTGGCTGTAAGTTTCCTGGCAGCCAAGTCAAAAAGGGAAGCCCAGAGGCATGTGGTTTGTGTTGTCTGGTGACAGGAGCCTGCACACTTGCCTGTAGAGACAAACTCTTGGTTGGAGCTCGTTGCAAAAAGGAATGTATCATGTGGGGTGTGTTCCCCATATTTCCTGTCTAACTACATTCTCCAAGAAGCAGACACCAAGACAAGATCAGATGTGCAAGGTTTTACTCAAGGAAACACCTGCAGGACAGAAAGCGGGAAGAGAGATGGGAGGGTGAGCTGCCTGGCAGGGATGCAAATTGGACCCCAGTGCAGGAGAAAGGGAAGCAAGGCTGCAGGGAATGTCTTATCCTGACCAGGAGCCCAGAAATGGTTAGCAGTGTGGTCAGGGAACCTCTGACCTAAGTTAGGCATCAGAACAGACGTCTCTTGAGGACACCTTGGAGTCCATTGTGCCGTGTTGCTGGTAAGCCTGGCTCCACACAAACATGGATGTCACAGCACGGCAGCAGAGTCCAGCGTCAACTAAACTCCCAGTAGTGAGAGATCTGCGAGGTGGTTCATTTTCTAAACATCAGTTGTTTATTCTTGCAACACCTTTCTGTTTTGCCATATCACCAAACCACTATTAAGGAAAAGATCATCCTATCCCTTGTCAAAATGGCAAGAAAGACTTTATTCAGGGCTAATCCAGAAGGGGGCAGAAAGCCAGTTTAACTCCACGAATGAGAAAAAGACAGCTGAGGACCTACAGCCCTGAGCTGAGTGAGGCATCGGCGGCTGGGAACTTCCTAAGAGGTAACAATAAGGGGAGAGGTTCTTGCTAACCTGACCCAATAAGATTCTTGCTGGAAGCAGGTCAGACTATGTTTCTTTAAATAGGCTCAATTTTAGTTTCAGGTATAGATTGAGGAACTAGTTGTCTTAGTTATTTTTCTTGTTGCTGAGACAAAATATCCAACATCCACAAGTTAAGGGAGGAAGGGTTTATTTAGCTCACAGTTTGCAGAGGTTTCAGTCCATCACTGGCTGGCTCCAAGGCAGGGTAGCATGGCAGACAGGCATCACAGAGGAGAAACAGTTCATGGTGAGTAGAAGGTAGCAGAACAATAAGGGACAACCACAGCTTTCTATCCCTTATATCTCATCCTGGCCACTTAGAGTGGGGAGCACTCACACCCCTAATCCTAGTGCCCTTGAGCCTCGCATTGTATCATGAATCAGCTCCGCATCACACACTCTAGATCCAGCCGCCTCTGAAAAAGCCCCACTTTTGACTACATGAAGCTTTGGGTGGACATCCAAACACAAGCCATAACATAGTTATACATATTTTCCCAAATATATATTAAAATGAATGCATAGCTATTCAAATTTTAGGATAGTTTGTGTGCCACCTAAAATTGTCCTGCGTATCACTTTATATACAGCAGTCTCCCTTTAACCATGGGGAGCACATGGACCCTCACAGATGTACTGTATTTGTTTGTACATGCCCTACAGCTTTTCCACATAGAACAGAGTTAATCTGTCCTTCATCTTTATGCCCTGGTAACTCTAGTGCTTTGGGGCAATTATTATATAAAATAAGGATTATTTAAACACAAACACTGCTATACTGTGATAGCTGATCTGACAACTGAGACAGTTACTAAGTGACTAACAGGTGGGTAATACACACAGTATGGATATGCTGGACAAAAAGGATGATTCATGTCCCACGCAGGATAGAGCAGGACAGTGTGGGGTTTTATTATGCTACTTAGAATGACAAGCAGTTTAAAACCTATGAATTATTTACTCCTGGAATTTTCCACTTAATATTTTGGGCCCTTGGATCAGGGTTGGGGGGGGCACTTACATACATCCCCCACTTTAGGAAATGCTACTTTTACAAAGAACACATGAAAATGTTCTGATGAAAATATTGTCTTCAGTCCTGACTAGCGTGCTGGCTGCCAGCTCTACGTTGATTACCTTGGGACACACTTGAGGCTCATAGAAGCACTAAAAACATTTGTGGGGAATGGAGGTGGGCAGGAGTGAGGCCAGGTGAACTGAGCCTCCAGTCCCCCTGTTCTCCCTCCAGATGCAGAGCTGGACCTCCAGAGGAGCGTGCAAGCCGTGCTCCGGGAGCTCAGTGCTCAGGCCCCAGCCCTGCAGAGCAACCAGGGTAAGTGTTGGCAAGCAGGTGGCACCTACTCCCTCTGGCCCCCTATCTCACCCTTCCAGCCTTGTCCACTCATTCAGGAAAAGGCCCAGCCTGGAGCTCACGGGTGGGAGCCTTCCAGGCCAGCCCCCTTCCTGGTGGCAATCCCTAAGCCTGGGGAGCCAGGAAGGCGTTTTTGCTCCCTGGTTCAACCTTCCTAGTAGCCGTGGCAGAGGCACTGGGGACTTGGCACCTTCTTTCTTGATCACCCTCCCCAGCTCCACTTCCAAACGAAAGTCCTCTCTGGCCTGCAGAACCACCAGAGGGTGGCCAGCTAACATCCACAATCGTTGCTGCTCTGTGGTCCTCATGCACACACCTGTCCCCACTTGTGTCACCCTCCCCTTCTTTCTGCCTTGGGGACCCACTGTGGACAAAGGGCTGAGGATCAGAATGGTCTCACTGGGGAAGAGCCCACTGGAGCCCAGTGCTGACCACAGGGTCAGACATGATTGGACAGTCACGGTCTGGGGCCAAGGCTGGCGTCCCACCCAGAGGCCTCTCCTCTAAGAGCTCCCACCATGCCTGGTCCTACTGGGCTGCCCTTTCTCCTGGTCAGGCATGTGGAGATGGTCCCTGCACAAGAAGGTAGAGCGAGATCCCGGGAGGAACCCAGCACTGGTCCGAATTCTGCTCAGAGAGCTGGAGAAGGTGGGTGCTCTGGTTTGGGGGGGGCAGGTGGCGATGAGAGGATAAGGGGCCCACTGGGCTGGGGGCTCAGTCCTGGCAGCTCTGTGTCATCTGTGGGTCATCTGCTTGATTTCTACCACACACATCTCCCTCCTAGACCTTTACCTAAGTAATATTTTCTTCACATCAACTCCCAGTGCTTTGAGTTAACATATTTCAAAAAGAAATGAGGCCAGCCTGGGCTACAAAGTTCAAAGCCAGCCTGAACTGCATAGTGAGACTCTGTCTCAAAAAGACAAAAAAAAAAAAAAAAAAAAGAAAGAAAGAAAATTCATAACATGGCCTTAATAGAAAACCCATGTCACTTGTCGGAAATAGAAAGCACTTCTAAACATGTATATAACCATTCTAGTTTTTCACAATTATCCTTGTAGCACCTAAAGTTATCTTCCAGATCGCTTCACCTTCTGTGACTGGGAAACACTGCACTTAAGGAGAACTCCAAATTAGGGACTTACTTGTCACTTTTCTTTCAGCTCCTGCCCTGAGTCAAAGCCACCACTCCCCCACAGTTTCCTGCAAACTACCCCCCACAGAGGGGCCCCCACACTTCTACTCCTCACACTCCTGCTCTGTCCAGAACAGACTGGAGCCCTTGGCAGAGCAGAATGCGGCCCCCTGCCCCCTCTCCGGCCAGCTCTGACCCTAACCACCTCCGACTAGGATGACCTGCGACACCCCCGACCCCAGCCCTGGCCGAACCTACCTCAGTGTCTGAGATCTCCCTATTTTCCAGGCAGAGAGCGAGGACCTTCGGCATGTCATCATTCCCCTGCTGCACACCCTGATGTACGTGCTCACTAAGGTGAGCCAGGGGCTGGGGGTCAAGGTGGCTGTGGTGACCCGCTGTTCTCTTCCCTTAGCGGACACCTCACCCCTGCCAGGGCAGCCTAGGAGAAGTCTGGGACCACCTGCTGCACAATGATGTATAAACACCAGCTCACCTCTTCCCCTCCTACTCAGAGATAAAATTGAAGAGGCAGTGGGGAAGGTGAGGCAGTGTGGAGCACGTGTGGAGAGCCTGAAAGCCTGTTGAGGTCTGCGGGCTTGTTCATGTGTGAACACCGCTGATCGTTACACAGGGAAGAGACATGGTGAAAAGCATCTGTTAATGTCTTGGGGGAAGTAATGGGGAGCCATGGGCAGTCTCAGGAGAGGGGAGTGAGCAGTGAGGAAGATGAGGAGCAGGAAGATGAGGAGCCCAGAAGCCCGGGCTGCTGGAGCATCCACAATGAGGACAGGTCTTGGCTCAAGCAGAGGGCAAGGGCACAGTGATGAAGAGAAGGAAGGGGAGCGAGGGAGCCCCCAGGCTGCTGTGGAGTATTTTCTGCCAATGAGGAGCAGTGACACTCAGGAGCAACCCCACGGCTCTAATCCCGGAGAACCACAGGAATGCGCTGCAGACTCAGCCAGAGGGTTAGGAGGGGAGCTGATTGGGTGGTGGAATGCAATGTGACAAATTTCTGTCTTGCTGAGCTGGAGTGGGGCATCCAAGGGAAGGCTCCCCAGTGCAGGAGATAGGGCTGAAAGGTGCGAATGTGGAAGAGAACCATGAGCCAAGTGCATCTGTCAGCCCAGTCTTCCTCATCTCTTACCCACCTCCAGCCCAGCCAGGGCCCTTCCTGACTAGGGCTCTATGTGCCCCAACTTCTCCCTCTCACCCAGGCCATAGGCATCACGGAAGAGCTCTACCGTAGAACCTACGCCTTCTGCACCAGGTTACTGACCTTGCCCACTCCCTACTGCACTGTCGCTTTGGACTGCGCCATAAGGCTGAAAACGGAGATAGCAGTCCCAGGTGAGAGCTGCTGGGCATCCTGGTCTCTCAGCACCACCCAAGGTCTGGCCCTCTTCTCCAGGATGCCGGGGAACTCCAGAGACTTGGCACCTCCCATGGGAAGGTGGAGAAAGGGAGTCAGAAACAGAGGCTTGTTGGCTGACAAGGATCGGTTTGCAGGAACACTGTACCAGAGGACAGTCCTTGCGGAACAGAACTTGATGAGCAAACTGTATCCCTACCAGGAGAGGTGAGTAGCCCTGCAACGCTTGTAGCCTTCACCCCCCCCCCCGAGAGGTGTTGGAGACTGTGTGACTGCTGTGGCAGGAGGACAAAAGAGGAGGCTGATTGAGAAGAGCCAGAGCAGAGCTTTGCAGCCACGACACCTGACCAGCAATGAAGTGAATATGCAGTTCTAGGGGGATCAGGCCATGCCTTTTTCAGAGACAGGCTGCTCTTGCAGCAATCCTCCTGAACGCTGGGATTACAGGTGTGCATGAGCACACCCAGCTTCACAGTACTCTTCTTGTACCTCCAGCCTGCCCTTGGCCATAATACAACATCAAACCAGCCAGGCGGCCAGAGGTGGCTCAGAATATCCACAGTGCAGGGGTCTGGGGCCACAGTCACACAATGAAGTCTGAGGGCTTTCATCTGTGTATGCCAGCCGTCTAGATAAGATAGAAGCAGAGGGGAAGAGAGGAAGGTCCACTGCCCGTGTTGGAGATGGGTGATGGAGTCGCCTTCCTTCCTCAGCTATCTCCTCTGACTTGCTTGAGTTGAGGTTTGGGGAGCTGCGTTTGGGAAGGGTACAGGAAGGTTTGAAGGGGACCCAGAGGAACTAGTACTGGAGAGGTGGGGTGACATGGTTGACTGAGGAGGAGAGGGTGGGCGAGGTTGGTTTTCGGGTGTGATGGGGGTGCTGAGAGAAGCTGGATTTCACTCAGCATTCGGAGCTCCGCTTCTGGCAGGATAGATTTAGGGTCCCTTCCAGGGGTGACAGGATGCTGAGGGAGGGAGGAGGATGTAGGTTGGAACGCCCCCAGACACAGGAGCAGGCCTGCTTTCCTGTGTGAAGACAGTGGACTTCAGCCAAAGGGACTAACACTGCCCTCCAGAAGGGCTGCGAATGCTCCTATCTGCTGCAGTCCCCACTGCTCCCTATTGCCCCGCCTCCCCGTTCTCCCCACAGAGTGCTCCTCTTCGTGGATCCCGAGCTGGTGTCCGCCTCAGTGTGCAGTGCCCTGCTGCTGGAGATTGAGGCAGCCCAGGAGCAGCAGACACCCGAGGCCTGCATGCGCCACGTGGTCTCCCACGCCCTGCAGGCAGCTCTGGGGGAGGCCTGCCACCCCGGCACTCTGCACCGGAAGCTGCAGGTAACTCGTGCTCGGGCCCCAGCAGCACACGCCAGGCACTCACCGTCCTCTTCCGGCTTCTGTCTCATGTCACCTTCCCCCTCTCCCGTAAATAAAGACTACAAGTTAATTCTCAGTGTATTACAAGGACGGCTGGGTTGGATGATGGCTGAGGTCGGGAGCTGCTAGACTCAGCAGTGATGCAGCTGCTACAGCAAGGGCCGGGCACCTAGAAAGGAGGGCGCAGCTGCAGGAGAGCTCCGCTCGTCTAGACCCTCTTGGTCTTGCCCCAGGCTGAGCCCCTGGCTCAGGCCCTGCTTTGCCCATTTAAACGCGTCGGATGATTGCTCTTCTTGCTGTGCTCCCTCTGAAATTCTCCAGTCTGAATCCTACATCTTGGATCATTTCTTTGGCCGGTCCTTCCTTTTACTGCTATGTCCCTTCTTAAACCATTGTAGACCACCTCCTCCTAACAGGGTATGAGGGGCACAGGGACCCCCAATTGCAGACCGCATGGGACAATAGCTGTGGCAGGGCAGTAGCAGGTCCAGGACATGGGGTTCTAGAGCCTTAGGCCTGCTGGGGCAGAGAGGAGGAGTGGTGTAGGAGGTGGCGTGGGTGGGTGTTGGGCCGGGACTCAAGCTCTGACGTCCATCCCCGCAGGCCAGCTCCCGCCGCGTCCTGGAGCACTACTTCCACGCCGTAGTGACTGCGGTGGAGCAGATGGCAGGCGAGGCCAGCCCGAGCCGCGCTGGACACCTAGAGAGGCTGGAGGAGATTTACTGCTCACTGCTGGGGCCGGCGGCAACCACGAGGGGGCGCTGCGGCAGTAAGGGGCGGGTGGTCGGGCCGAGGTGGGGAGCCTGGCGAGAGCCCGGCTGGGACAGCGGGCCGCAGGGGGCGCCAGAGAGCAGCGTGGTAGCTGCCTGGAGCCTGCGACTCAGCAGGAGGAGGCTAAGAAGGTGGCGAAGGTGGTCACGATAGCCTGCACCTGTGGAGCGCCTGCTCCACCCCATAACCATTCTAAGCACTTTACGTATATTTTAAATTACATATTTTAAATCAGATCATCTTCACAGTAAACTTAAGAGATTAAAACTCTTACTATCCCCGTTTTACATAGGAAGAAACTGAGTTAGAAAGAAGTTAAAAATCTTGCCTAAGATCACTCAGCTAGTGAGGGGCAGAGCCAAGCTTCAACTCCAGGCAGTGGGTCTTCACCACTCTGCTACCGTAGCCAAGGGATTCAGTGACCAGAAGACCCTCTAGAGAGGATCGAAGGTAGTCGATGAGTCCTCATTTGCACGCAGTGTCACAGGCTTTTATTCCGCATCTTCCTTTCTATTTGCACATTTATAGAATACGCCATACTCTGCTGGGAGGAAGCCCCATGTGGACGGGGAAATCCAAAAAAGCCCAGACAGGTATCCCCGAATATATGGTTCCTAGTTGTAGGATGGCTCTGATGTGTAGGAGTTCAACAGAATCTGAGAGCCACATCCTAAGGACACAGGTTAGGTGTGTCCAGCGTACAGACCTCCAAGTTCTGGCTGGAGAGAATGACCACCGTGGGCCACTGGAGTGGTCAGGAAACTTCTACAAGGAGGGGCAGCAGGAGGGGTTGGCACCGGTCTCTCCCTAGGTCACCCAGGCTTCCTGCTGCCCTCTGCACTTAGTCAATGTGATGAGGGCTTGGCAGCATGGGACAGAAGCATACAAATGACTAAAAGTGGCCCGAGAGAAGCAGGTTTTTCTGTTTCATCTGGATGTGGGTGGGGTGTTTAAAGAACCCCTGGAAACCAGCCCAGTGGGACACAGCACTGGCAACAGGGCAGGGTTTGCAGTGGGTGAAGGGCTGGAAAAGACTAAGCTGATTTGCAAAGGACCCTAAGGCTGAACCGGGAGGTGCGCAGGAAACAAGAAGCCCCTGAGCCTCCTTCGGTTGGGAGGTGGCAGCAGGAAGGGAGGTGGCAGCAGCAGATTGGGTGCTGGATGAGCTGATGGTGACGGATAGAGGAAAAGCAGACTCTACAAGTCTAGAGAGGCCAGAGAGGGTCCCTGCCACCCTCTGGGCCCCTACATAGCAGCTGCATGGGGAATGGGAGAGGGCAGAGGAATGGCCCACAATGCTCCTCTCGTGGTCCCCACAGCCTGCTCCTTTCTTCAGGTGACCCTGTCCAGGACCGGCCACCAAGCATTCCCCTGCCCAGTCCCTACATCACTTTCCACCTGTGGACTGACCAAGAGCAGCTCTGTACGTGCCCTTGCCTCTGGCCTCCCAGGGGCAGCAGGCTGGAAACTGTGGTGTACGTGTGTGTGTCCACATGTGTGTTCGTGTGTTGTTGGTCCATGTGTGTGAGTGTCCATGTGTCTGTGGGGCTGTCAGTGTTTGTTGTTTTTCCCCATGTTTGTTGTTTTCCCCATGCACATCTGAAAGAAGTGCACCTGTTCTCTCTGTTGGAATAGCTCAGTGCATTAGCCACTGGTCTCATGTGCCCAGATGGTGCCACAAGGCCACGATGCTCCCAATAACATCCCCAAGAGGGAGGCAAGCACAAAATGTCAGGGTTCCCAGAGCTGGGGAGACCTTCTAGAGAGACCCAGTAGTCTGAAACATCCCCTCCACTCTGGTGTCCTGCCCCGTCCCCATCCTTCCACCCCTGTGGCTCTTTCCAAGGGAGAGGGAGGGCAAGAATAGAGCTCACGGTGGGAAGTGCTGGCTCAGGGAACTGGGTTCAAGTGCTGGCCCTTCCTTTTGTACACTAGGTCACACTAGATGGACTCAGGTCTCCCTCTGGACCTCAGTTTCCTCACGTGTGATAAAACACAGGTGATTAGAAAAGCCTGGAATCTTCCACAGAGTTGAACATCTGGTGTCTGTGCTCTGAAGGAAGATGCAGAGAGTGAGAGGTCGGGAGGGCTCTAGGGTCAGCTGAAGGCTGGGGGTACTGGGTTAAGTTGATTTCTTTAGTGCTGGATTCTCATGACCACTAATATATTTACTAACAAGAGGCGGCAGGCGTGCACAGGCTTCTGTTTGGGTGAAAGGTGTTTGACACCCATGGAGCCCAGGCCCTGCCAACCTGATAGCCCCCTGTTCTCCTGTCTCAGGGAAGGAGCTGGTGCTCTTCCTGCACCCACAATCCCAGCTGCGCCTCAGTGCTGACTTGGAGGCCTTGGATCTTCAGGGCCTCGGGCCAGGCTGGGACTTGGCTCGGGTGTCCATGCTATCCACAGATAGCGGTATCGAGCGGGACCTTCCTTTGGGGGCCGACGAACTCCTTACCCCCAGCAGCCCTGAGATGGAGCGAGCTGGGCTGCAGCGCAAAGGAGGCATCAAGAAGCGCATGTGGCCCCCAGATTTCTCCACGCCTGGCAGCTGGGATGGGCCCCCGGGGCTGCACCGGAGGACGGGCAGGCCCAGTGGGGATGGAGAGCTGCTGCCTGGGGTGTCCCGGGTGCACACGGCCCGGGTGCTGGTGCTAGGGGATGACAGGATGCTGGGGCGCCTGGCCCAGGCCTACTACAGACTCAGGTAGGGCCCTGAGCAGGCTGGTGGGGACTGGGGTTGGTCGGGGGGTCTGCTATGGGCTGGTGAAGGATCAGAAAGGGGCAATAGTGCATCAGGAGAGGCCAGAGTGGGTTTAGGAAAGAACACCACACGGTACGTCTGCCAGGTGAGTGACCGTCACAGCACTGTGCCCAGTCACTCCTCATCACCATGCCGACAGTCATGATGTACCCATCTCACAGACGAGCAAACAGAAGTTCTGAGAGATGGTGCGAATTGTCAAACGTCAAGGGCTGACAACAGAGCAGAGCCTGTTTGACACCAAACACGTGCTCTTACCCAGTGTGCTTTGCTGCCTTTGCCAGGAAACGGGAGGCCCAGAAGTTCTGCCTCACCCCCAGACTCAGCCTGCAATTCTACTACATCCCAGTGCTGGCACCCCAGGTGACTGGATGGGGTGGGGCAGGGGGACCGTGGGGAAGGAGAGGGGCAGGAGAGGGGTTCTGGCAGAGAAGGGGTGTGGCAGGCAGGGACACGCCTGCAGCCTGGCATCCCTTGGCTCAGAGAGTAGACGCACCATCCTTACAATATGGTGCTGGGAGAGACCTCAAGAGTCTTCTGATTTAGAAGCCACCCGTGGGTGCTCGGGAGTCTGTAGGTGACGGAGTCCAGCGCTCTCACAGGGGCCACCTTCCCATTGCTGGCTTCTGTTTTGTTTTTGTAATGAAATTAGTTGCAAACTTCTCCTCAAACGTGGTCACTAGTGCTCTCTGTCTGTCTGTCTGTCTCTCTCTCTCTCTGCACATGCACACCCCCCTCCCCATACCTGGGATCACAGAAAAGGAAGTTCCAGGCAGTGGAAACTCATTAATCTAGTGGGGGAGGGGAGCCACACTTCAGGTTTCATTCTCTGCCCCACGCTTTGCTTCCTACTAGGAGCAGTGAAATCAAAGCAATGCTTGTCTCTCCCCTACTAAGGCTGGCTGGTGGTCATATTTCAGTGTCTCTAGGGGGTGGCCCTTGGCAAAGGCTCTTCCAGCTTCACCTAAATTTATGAAACAGAACTAATTTGTCTTCACGTGGTACAGAAACTGAGGCCCCAAGAAATGAAATGATCCGATCATGTTCACAAAGCATAGGCCATGGAAACTGGGGGTGCCTGACCAGGAAGGGCCTGACGTGTCTGCCCCGTCCGTTTATCCCCAGGAGCCTGCAGCATCCAGGCCACCTGAGCTGGGAGAGCTGGCCACGTTCCTGGGCCGCGCAGATCCTTGGTATGAGAGCACTGTCAACACCCTGTGTTCCGCCATCCACAAACTGGCTGAGATGGTAGGGGCGGCCAGAGTGCGAGGGAGGGTGGGGGAGAGCGGCTGGAATCTGGGCAGAGGAAGGGTCCAAGCGGGGTAGGGGCGGGAGGAGGCCCTTTTTAGGTACTGCCCTGGACCTCAAGAGTCAGCTCCAAGAGGGCTTCGGGGTAAGATGAGGCAGGAAGGGAGTAAGGCAGGAGAGGAGCCCTGTGTGGCCAGTGGTTGGGAACCCTACCCAGGTTCCTCTTTGGAAAAGGCAAAGTAAAACACTTTCATAAGTGTCTAGGCCAATTGTAGTCCTTCTTTCGTGAGCTTCCTAGGATCCTTTCTCTGTGTTTCCTGAACAATTACTATGTTCCGGGAACTGGACTGAGTGCTTACACGAAAGGACTTGCTCATTTAATTCTCACAGCAGCCGGGCCAGGCAGGTCCTCTCGCTGCTGCGTGCTGCTCTTGCCATAGCCCCATTCTACAGATTAGATTTGATGATTTGCTCTAAGTAACTGACTTATACCCTTTTTACTGTCATAAGTGTTACAGACCTTTTTGTCCCACTTTGTAATTTACCTAATGGTTTTTTTACTTAAAGAGTTTAATGTTTTTGTATAGTCAGGCAAAGCACTTTTATTCTTTATGGAGTCAGGTTTGAAAAGCCTTCACCATCCCAAGACTAAATATTCACCGGTAATTTACTCAAACACTTTTAGTGCCTCAATTTTAATATTTAAATAACTAGCCCATCTGTAATTAATTTTAGTGTTTCATGTGAGGTGTGGAGTTTTGTTTTCTCCAAAGGTTTACCCAGTTGTCCTAAAACTATTTATTGCATAAACCACCCTGCCTCATCCACTTGATATGCCACTGTTATCATTTACTAAATCCTCACACATTCTTGGGTTTATTTCTGGGTACCTGTTGTCTTTCATTAATCTATGAGGTTTTGTATAAATTGATACCTTTATGTTTTAAGATCTGGCAGGGTAAACCTACACCATGGCTCATTTTTTAAACAATTTTTCAGAATGTGTTTATTTATCTTTCCTGATAAACTTTAGAATTGCATTTCTAGTTTTGTTTTTATATTATTTTTTAGTTGTATTGGGATTCTGGTTGAAATTCAGAAAAGAATTAGCAACTTTAGCATGTGAACTTCCCCTCTCTGGAAGGAGAATACAGCTCTTCGTTTGTGAAAGACTGCTTGTATAACTGTACCATTTCGTTACATATTTTGCCCCTTTCTTGCTAAATTATTTCTCATGTTTAATAGTGCTTCTTGGTGTTGTGAATGGTCTCTTTCTCCGAGTGTAGATCTAAGGGTAGAACTTACTGCTAATGAAAAAGGAAGCTATTAACTTGTACATATTTATTTATTTTGGTGTTTTAAAACTGAGATGTAAAACCTCCATATAAGATAAAATTTACCATCTTTTACTCATTTTTTTAAAAACTTGCCACTGTACTGAATTCTCCATTTGAGATAAAATCCGAGCTTCTGTCCAGGACTAATACTACAGGTTGAGTATCCCTAGTCTGAAAATCCAAAGTCTAAAATGCTGTGTAATCTAAAGCTTTTGAGCCCCCACATGATGTCACAAGTGGAAATCCCATACCTGACCTCATGTGATGGGTCACGAACACAGGTGCACTAAAAATATTGTATAAGATTCCCTTGAGGCTATGTGAACACGGTAAATATGAAAGAAATGAATTTCGTGTTAAGACTTGGGCCCCATCACCAAGATACCACATGATCTATGAGCATATGTTCCAAACTTCTTAAAATATCTGAATCAGAAACACTTCTGGTCCCAGGCATTTCAGAGAAGATGGCAAACTATATCATGTTCTATGAAGCCATTCTGTTCTGTTTGCCCGAAAATCCCAATGGTCATGCTTTACGATCACGTCGGACTGAGAACAGCAAGGAGGATAAGGCTCTAAGTCCATTACCAATAACATACAAACACTAATTATTTTGTTTATTTATATGTTTACTTATGTATTTATTTATTTTGAAACAGGATCCCACCATGTTGCCCAGGCTAGTCTCAAGCTTGAGATCCTCCTGCTTCAACCTCCCAATTAGCTGGGATGTCACATACACAGCATACTAATTAGTTTATTGACAGAGCCAGAGACTACCAAAGCTGAAAAAGACATCCAATTGTATGGTTCCACCTCTTATTTTCTCTTCTACAGGATACTCAGGCCTCAGGGCATTGGGTAATTTGCCCCAGGTTTCCTGGCTAGCAAGTGGCCAATCCAAACCCAGCACCCTGTGCCTTAGACATACAGGTGCTCAATACGTCTTTGTGGAATTGAAATGCATTTGATTCTCTGGGGAGATGGAGCTCTGGAGCAGTATATTTTAATTAGGAATAGAAATCAAGTGGTCAGGAAGGTTTGGAGTGTGTTGAAGGACCAGCTGGGTTTGCACATCAGAGAGTAGGTAGGGACTTGGGAGTTTATTGAGAAAATGGTGCTGGGGCCGGTGAGATGGCTCAGCAGCGGCGTAAGCACCTGCCTTGCAAGCGCGAGGGCCCGAGTTCAACTCCCGGATCCCACATACGAAAAAAGGGGCCGGTGATATCGCTCAGCGGCACGGGTGCCTGTTGGCGCGCGAGGTCCTGAGGTCGACCCCCCGGTTCCCCCCCCAAAAAAAAAAAAAAAAAAAAAAAGAAAATGGTGCCTCCCACAGTAGCCTGGAGGGAAGTAGCTGAAGATATCCCTGATCTCCCTCACAGCCACTCTGTCTGGACACAACTCAGACGGTGGACCCCTTCATCCTCGATGTCATCACCTACTATGTTCGCATGGGCACCCAGCCCATCTATTTCCAGATCTACACGGTCAAGGTAAGCCTCTTTGCTGGGCCCCAACCATACCATGCCAGCCTGCTGGACTCCAGGACCCCACAACCTAAATACCTTTGTCTAGGAAAACACTGGCCACCAAGTTGCTGGTTTGTTTGAACACACCCAGATGCTATTGCTTGTGAAGTTTCCATTCTTTGTCTCCGAATGAATCACATAATTATTAACTTCTAAGACCTCATATCTAAACAAAGATTGGGACTTGGGGATAGTCTGCGCCATACTCTGTTTTGAAGTCTCTGGTCACAAATCACTCCAAGACTCTCTTATTTTCTCTCCCACCACACCTCTCCTCAGCCTCATGGAGACCTCCAGGTCCCCACATTTGCCCATACCCACCACCCCCTGCTGCCTCCCTTCATTTCCTACTACTCAGTCTTTCATCTGAACTACTCTATTACCTTGTCCCTCACTTCTCTTTGCCTTCCTTCCCTATCTCCCCTCCCAGCAAAACCAAGCTCAGATCAGCACTACCCTGGGCCCTACCTTTTATTCAACTTGGGCTTCCAAGCACCACCTGGGAAAATGAACCCAAGGCCCTGTGGCTTGACATCTTCCTAGTGTCCATCCTCAGCTGAGCTCCTCTTCCTCTTGGACCATGGCTGTTCTAGTCTGCACCATTTCCTGCAAGGCCTTCCCTTTAGCAAAGACCTTTTAGCAAAGGCCACCTACTACACTGGAAAAAAACAACTGGAAGCCATTAGGTCCCCTCTCCAAACTTCTGTTCACACCTAAAAATGCATCTACGCCCACTGCCATCATCACAGAGTCCTCCAGTGAACATGGGCTTCGTCCAGTTCAGCACAAACCCTTTCATTGATGCTCTTGTCTCGCCTGCTACCACCTCCTCCTGGACCTTCTGCCTCAGCCAAGAGCTTTCGCCCATTCCTCCCCATCATTAACTCTTGGTAATGCAAAAACTAACAAAACCTTTGGAATCCGTGAAGTTTCCATTTATTTTCCCATGAAGGACGTGCATACCAGCAGGGCTTGACAGGATTAGACTTTTTCCAGGCCTCCATCTCATAACCTGCTTTGTTTCCAAGCTTCGTACCTTTGCTGGCATGAAATGGTGGCAGAGAATTTGGCATTTGAATCCATTAGTTCCCAAGATGGCCCAGTTCTTGGCTGCTGACATAGGTAAAAAGACCTGTTTAGGAAGACCGCGGTCTCTTCCTTCTCTACTCTGAGATTGACTGGTATCTACTGAGCCCTGTTGCTTTCTTAGTGGCCCTTACTGCAGACCACAGGAAGTGGTCAGCAAACTTCTCCATCTTGGCTTTATTCTGCCCAGTCCCTTAAGGCGCTTGCCCCAGGAGGCACTGGTCTAGGTCCTGGCGTACAGCAGGCAGAGCGACTGTGGGACAGGATTCGGGGATGGAAGGAGTCTTGCTGCCCTCCATCCCACTGGTTCAACAAATTCCTCATTTTCACCTCTTCATTTGCAAAATTCCATTCCTCGTTGCTGGTTTGTTTGAAGAATATTTTAAGGTTCTAATTCAAAATGTTCAAATATATTTCTGGCCCATAACTGAACAGGTTTATCAGGTGACATAAAAAAAAAAAGATGTACTAAAAAAAGAGTTTTTAAAAGAAATAGAACATTTGAGCTACCTTAAGATTCATCATTGGGATGAGTTTGGTCATAAAACGGACAGTATTAAGTGTGTGATATACAGCAAGAGGAAATAGGCACTATAAAATACTTCACATTACATTTTTGTTTCTTCACTAAAGAACAAATACAGTTTAGCTTAAGTAAGACTATCACTTTATGTGTAAAAATAAGTTATGTATATTTCTGGTCTATAATATGTTTTGTAATATATATATATACACTATGGAATGGGTAAGTCCAACTTACTAACATACGCACTACCTCAGACATTTACTTGTTATGGTGCGAAAACTTACAATCAACTTTCTTATGGTACTTTTAAGAATACCATAAACTGTTATTAGCTGTGGTCACCATGTTATAGAATAAATCTCTTGAACTTATTTCTCCTATTTAATCAAAATTTTGTGCCCTTTGACCACCATCTCCCCAGATTACTTCTTCCTCTCCAGTTTTGTTTTGGGGAGGGCTCTTTTAATTGTAAATGACAGAAATCTTAAAAACTGATTTGAGAGGAAAAGAAAAGCTATTGGCTGACATTGCTGAAAAGTTCAAGGCTGATATGGCTTCTGAAAGTTGGATTTGGGAACTTAGTTTTTCTCTCCTCTTTCCTCTCCCCAACCTATTTCTCCTTTCTCTGTCTCTGTCCCTCTCCCTCTTCCTCTTATTTTCCTCTCCCTCTCCCTCTTTCTCTCCTTTGCCTCTCCCCCCACCTCTCTCTCTCTCTCTCACCATGGTGACAAGATGACCACCAGCAGTTCCAGATGTACATTTATCTCGCTTAGCAGCTCAGTAGAAAGAGGGCTTGTCTTTTCCAATATTGAGGAAAAGACTGAGATGAGTATTTATCCCCACACCGATCACTGCAGCCGGGGATGGGTCACATGCTCCCCCTGAGCTGGAGGTGTGGGGTTGTCTCCAAGAAGCTGGGTCCTGACGCAGCGAGGAACCAGCCCTTCTCTTCGTTGGTCTTTGGTTCTTTGTGCCCTTGATGAAAGAATTCAGTCAAGACATATAGGCCATGCAGAAGTGTATGTAGAATTCATTGTAAAATAGACATGGAGAGGGCCAGTGATATACCTCAATGGCATAAGCGCCTGCCTGGCAAGTGCGAGGCCCTGAGTTCGCCTCCTGGTACCCGCATATATAAAAAAAAAATAGACATGGAGAGAATTATGCCTTCAAGTGAGAAGGCAGGCAGTGCCATGGAAACATCTGCACAGAAACATTATGCACACAAAAGATACTGGGGGGTGAAGGAACTAGGATAATTATGATGCCTATCAACATTTTACTTAGAAGTTACTTTGGAATTGCATAATGTCTTCCTGTCCTTGTTAGATGGTCAGCATTTCCTCAGGGGGCTTTAAACGTGTAAGAAATTTAAGGAAGAAATTTACGAAGATAAATTCTTAATTTAAGCCAGGTCCCAGCCCAAGGCAGGAGAGTATTTAAAGAATGTTTCCTTTCCTGGTATCAGTAGGCTGCGGGCTATGGCAGCCAGGAATGCAGTACGCCTTGTTGTGGACACAGACAGCTGGTATCAGAAGGAGTGTGCACAAGGCTGAAACGTAAAATGTCACTCGGCTCTGTGGGATCACTTCGGGCCTGAGATCTAACTAATGATTAGAAATGTATTAGACTGTGACATGTATGTTTCTTCAGTAAACTGGCAATGCATGCTATTTGGGACCCCCATTCTTGTCCCTCAGGCTCACTAATGTTTAACTACCTACCTAAAAATGTTAACCTGGCTTACTGATTGTTAGCCTGGCTCACTGTCTCCAGTTTCTTATGTCACCCTTAAGCCACCGCAGGCTGGCTCTTCTAAACCTGTTATCAATGATCTCCGAGTCACCAACCCCAAGAATGTCTCCAGTCCCATCTTGCTGGGCCTCTCCCACTACACCTGTTTCTCTTGTCCATGCAATTAAATTTATAATAAGCTATGTTTGTATCACAATGACCAAAATGAAAACATATATGTCCCCCTTCTCGAGGCCACCCCTCCCTTGACTTTTATACCACCCTCTCTTGGTCCTCCTTGGCCTTTCTGACAGTCCTCTGTTGCCTTCAGAAATGTTCCCAGGCCCAGCCAGCCCCTTCCTCTGACCTGGTTTTCTTCACTTGCCCTGGTGCTCACCACTGGGCCTTTGCTTGTGCTGTGCCCTAACCCTAGAATGCTCTCTCCCCTGCCTCACATCCTTTTCTTCACTCCCTACAACTCTCACATCCTACACAAAACTGCCCTGACCTCCATTCCTCTCACTCCAGCTAGACCAGGTGCTTCTCCTTTGTGCTCCCATAATGCTCTGGTCCTGACCATAGCACGTCATGTGACGTGTCCATCTGTAATACACCTGCGCATGTGTGTTGTTCCCCTTTCCAGCTAGGCATTCCTTGAAATAAGGAGCTATGTTCTGCTTATCTTGAATCTTCTACTCTTAACACAGTCAGCTGTGTGTCTGTGTGTCTGTGTGTGTGTTAGAGAATGTGTGTTAGATGAACGTACAGTTACAAGCAATGTGTGGCAGTAAAGCATTCACAGTTATGCATTTTGGTCCCGTTGCTTGCTGACAGATCATGGATGCTTCTCTCTAAAATTAACTTTCCTCATAATTAAAGTGGGAATAATAATCTTCACCGGCCATACAGCTCTTGTGACAATTTAAATGAGTAGAAAAATATAGTAAGGACTCGGGGGGAATCGAGGGCAAGGAGGTAGACACACAGAAGATCCTGATACAGTGGTGAAGAACTCGGATTAGAATCCAGCTTTGCTACTTGTGCCCCTGGCCACATTGCTCAATACCTTAGAGCCTGAGTTTCCAGGCCCCTTTGACGATACCTACCTGCGGGACTGTGTGATGATTTCATGAGATCGTGTATGTCGAGTGCCTACCAGAAGGTCCAGTGCAGAAGAAAATCTTGACAAAAGGAAATCCTGAGCCCTCCCAGGTCCCAGTCCTTTGCGCTCATCTAAATGTCCAATCCACTCATCGTCCCACAGCAAACCACTGTCATATAGACATGACATCCCAGAACTCATTTGGAATCACCCTGTTGCTGAAAATCTAATTAATACTTGCCTGAACCCCAATGCACTTTCTACGGAAGGCTTAGTATGCTTCCCCCTGCATGGAGATTTCTGTACGCACCTGGGCATTGACTCCTCACAGCCATCTCCACCTCTGGCTCCCTGTCTTACTGAATTCTTGCTGTTCGCTCTGCTTCCTGGGCTAGATCTCTTCTTTATCACCTTCCTGATTTTGTCCCCAATGCAATCCTTTCCTTGAGTTCCAAAATGCAAAGTAAAAAAAACATAAAACAAACTAAAAGACTCTCCCAATGGCAAAGGGAGTAAAGACCTCACCAGCAAAAATCACTTGAGATTAGAGAATTGGTACCTGTCAATGCCCTTGAGCCCACAGGCCCCAGGAGCTCACCCATAGGTGCGAACAGCTGGGCTCGCGGGGCCTGCTGCAATGATGGAGGATGCCCACCAGGGGAGCCATGTGGCGCCATGGGTGTGTCTCTGCAGGAGCTGCCAGGACTCATGTTGGGGGTTTGGTGGAGGGTTCCCGAAAGTAAGATTCTGCTCTGGATTGCACGCTGGCAGGAAATGCAAGTAACTCCATGATTGGGTATCTCAACAATTCTCCTGACGAGGCTAAGGAGTCAGCAGTCACTCATATGGCTGGCATGGCAGGGCAGGGCGACAGTTATTCACTGTCCCTTTTGTGTCTGCTTTTGGTTTTTGTCTGTGGGCTGGTTTTTGTCTTGGTCTGTCACAGTCACACGGCAATAGCATCAGCATCTGTGATGTTCGTGATTCACGGGACACACCGTGGCCTCGCCGTGCACGCCAGGCCAGCTCTCCGTCTCCAGCGCCTTCGTGTCTCTTTCCGCATCCCTGTTCTCAGAAACTCTGGCCACGCTTCCTCGGCACTGGGGCTTCCCTTGCCTTCCCCAGCCACGCCCATGCTCCGTCTTCTCCGCCCTCTGCCCTGGAGTCTCCCCACTGTCAAGTTGGCTCTCAGCAGCCCTGCCTGCCCTCACCCACGGGCTTCTCTGTGCACCCTGAAGAACCAGGTTGTCCTCTCCGGCCCTCACTGTCCTTCTAGTGTCTCCAGCGACACCACCTGTCCCCAGTGGGAATTTCGTCTCCTGCTCCTGCCCTCCCCCTTCCAGTGGTGGTTTTGGGTAGTGTGGGTTTTCAGTAGTTTCTCCCACTATATAGAGTCATGTGTAGCTTAATGATGGGGACACTTCTGAGAATGTCACCATTCGCTGGTTTTGTCATTGTGAAAACATCTCAGAGTGTGTGTACTTACATAAATCTAAATGGGGTAGGTCAGCCACTTGACCTGGCCTTTGGTGCAATCAAGAGATTCAGTAAACATGATGTGTAAGAGGCTGCGGCTGGCTTTATGGAGCACATTTCTTTCCAGTAAATTGGGTTTTTAAAAAACACATGTAGGGGGCCGGTGAGATAGCTCAGTGGCACGGGCGCCTGCTGGCGTGCGAGGTCCTGAGTTCGACCCCTGGTACCCACACACAAAAAAAACAAAACAACAACAACAACAGAAAATATGTAGGGGGCTGGGGATTTAGCTCAGCGACACAGCACCTGCCTGGCAAGCACAAGGTCCTGAGTTTGATTCCCGGTACCCAAAAAAAATATGTAGAGTACTCTAAAATAACAATAAAAATATAGCACAGTAAATACATAAACAGGCAACATTGTCAGGCATTATCATATATTGTATATCTAGCTGTCTGCACTATACTTTTATACAACTGGGCCACCACAGTGGTTTGTGTCCACCAGTGTTGCCACAAACGTGGGTAATGTGCTACTTACAGCCTTACAATGGCTATGACATCGCTAGGTAAGAGGAATTTTTCAGCCCCATACAGTCTCAGGGGACCGCTGTCATATATGCATTCTGTCCTGGACCAAACCATGGTTATACGGTACATTGCTGTATATTCTATTGCTACAGCTGTGAACATTCAGACTGTGGGGGTGGATTCACGCAGCTCCGCCCAGCATTGGCAGGAGGGGTGGGGGACACCTTCCCACTCCTAGACACCCTCGCGTTGTGGAGAGCGTAGGCAGCAGCTGCCTCTGGCCCAGCGAGTGAGCCTTCGCCAAACCTCCTCCCTTTCTTCCCTCTCTGCTCTCTCCAGATCGTCAGCGACCTGAGCCAGGACTCTGTAGAGGACATTTTCCTTACTGAACTGAAAGTGAAGATCCAAGACTCCAAATCCCCCAAAGGTGAGTGTCTGCCGTCCTTTTCCCAAAGCTCACCTGGCTGAGCCTCCCTTGAATTCCTCCTCCCACCTCTCACCTGGTGATACCCCCCTCTCGTCCACACCTGCTCTGTCCTGCACCTCTGCTGCCATCTGCTCCTTCCGAGCTCCCCCAGACTGAAAGGCACCTGGTCCGCATGGGGCACTGCCTCTCCATCCAGGCTGAGCTGCCAGGACAGGCCATCAGCTCCATTCCAGCCTGAGTGAGGGGGAGTCAGGGCGGAGGGCTGGGGACCCCTACATTAAGCCTCTTCTCCTCTTCCCTCAGAGGGCGCTTCACCAAGAAGGAGAGGGGTCACTGAGAGCCCAGGTGCTGAGCTCTCCATTTGCTACCAGAAGGTCAGTGTGCGTGAGCATGGCCAAGCTGGGCTCAGGGACATGTGGAGGTGGGGGATGGGACCACTGGAGCCAAACGAAGCTTCTTTCCCATTTCTCGAAGCTGCCACCGAGTTTCTCAGCCTTTGGAAGGTTTTGCAGATATGGGGGTAGGGAGTCAAGGTTGACCTTATGTGCAGGCAAGGTGAAGTGATTTAAGGAACAAGAGGGCTGTCTGCTCGCTGAAAACTATCTTCCCCACTAGCTGGCCAGATGCCTGAACTGATCTCATTGGAGACTTGTTCCTTCAGGACCAGAGGGTGGCCATGCCCTCTGCGGCTAGAATATTCTTAAGCCTTCTCCACAGGCCGCTCACTGGAAGCAGTGACCCAGGCGAGAGTCTCAGGGCAGGGGCAGAAAGCCAGACCGTGGCTGTGAGATTCGTGGGGAGAGCACATCCTGAGGACCTCGCCTCCTCCTCCATCCCTCTCCCTAGGCTCTGCTCAGCCACCGGCCCCGAGAGGTCACTGTTTCCCTGAGGGCCACTGAGCTGGTCCTGAAGGCCATTCCAGACAGTGACACTGAAGGTGAGGAGCTGGGAATTAGAGCAGAGAACGAGAGAAGGGATGAGAAGGGGACAGTGGGGAGAGGAGGAGAGGGCTGAATGACGGGAGATGTGCACGAGCACAGCAGGGAGGCCCACCTCGTCCCCACCATCACAGAACTCAGGCTTGCATGAGCCGAGCCCTGTGCTGGCCTGGCCGATGTGTGGTCCCCAGCCTCAGGTGGCTGTCAAGTAACCAAAACTCTAGCTCAGGACTTGGGACTCAGCCTCTGCAGCTGGAAGGTGGAGGGATGTGGTGTGGGGCAGTCCTACTCACCATGGGGCCTGAGGGGCTGGGTGCGCTCTGTTTGGAAATTTTGGATTTTGAATGTCTTTCCCCAAAAATATCAATTTATATGCAGGTAGTAATTTATAAATATTAGCTGTCACTGTGAGTTAGCTGGTCTCCTAGATGAAACAGAAGGATTGGCTGGGCATGGACACTTGGGAGGCTGAGACAGGAGGATCGAAGTGAGTTCGAGGCCAGCCTGGGCTACATAGTGAGCTCAAGACCTGAACCATATAGTGAGACCCTGTCTCAAAACAAAACAAAAGAGAAGAATGGCATTGTACATTTACTAACCATTGCTTGCATTTGGTAGGGGCTGGGTAGTGCTCTGTGTTAAACCTATGAACTCCCTGGAGCATGTGAACCCCATGGAATAGCTATTATTAGTAGTAATATTTTACTGGAGAGGAAACTAAGGCAAAGAAAAATAACTTATAAGTAACCCCAGGTCACTTCTGGGAGAGAGAGCGGGAAGTAGGCGATTTCACACTATACTCCTCACCTCTGCCCTGCACTGCCTCCCTAGAACTGCCAGCTCTCAACACACTGGACTTCACGGATCACCCCACAGAGGCTTGTAGATCATTTCTGAACAAACAAGAAAGTTCACCAGGCAGACATATATCTTGGTCACCACTCTGTCCCTAGCGCCTAGCACATAGTAGATATTCAATAAGCGTTTGTTGAATATCTACTTTACACCAAAGAATTGTTTTTAAAAATGGGTGAATGAGTTTGAAATATTCCAGAAGAAACAGAGTAGAAATGTGCGTTATAGGCTAGAATGCTGATGAGGAAGCTGCCTCTAATCCCTCCTCTCCTATTCAATGTCCAGTAAAGACTCTGTCTCTAAAATTCTCTGTGGCTTGGCTAGCATTCCATAGGACCCCTGTCTATTGATAATGCATTTGTGTTCTTTGGTGTTTTTGTTTTCTATTTTTGTCTTTTATGAGATAGGGTCTCTCTAAATTGTCTAGGCTTGCCTCAGACTGGCTCAGCCACTCCAATAGCTGAGGTCACAAGAATGCATCACGGTGCCCAGCTGCATTTGTGTTCTTCTAAGGGCATCATAGCTCCTCAATTATCTTGACATCTGGCACAAAGAAGAAACTCAAATAAAATCACTTCCTTATAAAATTACTTACAGATGAGTTGATTTTTGGATGACATATGAAATTCTCTCACAGCAAGACAGTCTTACTAGTAGTTTTTTTTTTTTTTTTTTTTTTTTTTTGTACCTGGAATCAAACTCAGGACCTCACACTTGCCAGGAAGGCGCTGCACCACTGACCTGAATCCCCAGCCCCTTGTAGTTCTTTAATGCTGTGAAGGAGATAAGTATTTTTGTCAATGGCTCATGACCTACAGACGGTCATAAAGCAGTGGGTCAAGAGGACAGGTTGCAGGGCCAGAGGGGCAGATTTTGAACCTCAGCTTTGTCACTTGCCTTCTGTGTGACCTTGGCTAAGTTACCTGTGACCTTTCTGCCTATTTCTAATTTCTAAAATAGAGATAATTTATTTGTGTGCATGTAGTAAACTGTAAATGTTAGCTCTTATGGTTAAAACTATCTTCCTCCTATTTCCTTCACAAACCCCATCGGGACTGGTCTGGGGATTCCAGAATCCTCCTTAGAGGCACAAACACCTACCAACCCTCTTTAATTGGCAGGGAGGCGAGGGAGGGATTCAGCCTGGCAGCCGTCACACAGCATGACTTTTGACACATTATGCCCTATTCAGAAAGTCAAAATACTCTCCACCTTGGTACTAATGCCCTCCTAATCGCCAACACATCTAATACATGACACCTAAGCTAGGTGGTCCTCATGTTCTTAGCATACCCAATAGCTGCAGACAGATTCAACAGAACTTCCTTCTTTTAAAAGGGGGCTGCAGAGGGGATGAAAAACAGGCAGGCACAGGGATTTGGGATGGTGACAGCTGCTGGGTCTGAGAATAATGCAACTTCGTTCATCCTCCAGGGAAGGGAGATGGATGACGAGGGAGGGCCTGAAATGTAGCTGGACCAGCAGCATCAGGAAGTGGGGCTAAGCAGAGTGTAGGGGGGCTAAATTGGAGGGGTGGTAGGAAAGACACATTAACGGTGGTCTTCTTAGACTCCCCTACTTCCCCGGAGATCCATTCATAGCCCCCCTATGTCATTCAGTTGCAGGGTCCCCTGACTGCCCCCCAGCTGCTGCTCCAGTTATGGCTCACACGTGTCTGAATGTCAGCGTGACGGAGGTTGTCAAGTCCTCCAACCTGGCGGGAAGGTCCTTCTCCGTAAGTCCTGGGTGGAGCAGGGAAGGAGGACGGTCAAACAGGAACTGGGGAGGTGGCTGGGAGCCCCAGGGGAAGGTACTCAAAGATGGAGAACTGACCTCTGAGCTTTCTGCTGAAGTGCGGCCTCCCACCAGAAAGAATTTGCTTTCCCATCAGTGTGCTTAAAATACTGAGCACCAACTGGTACAAGTGAGGCACGCAGAGAGTCAAGGCCCTGTCCACCTGCTGCTGAGGAGCTGAGACATCCCCAGACAGCCACACAATGCACTCGCGCCAGTCGTCCCCAGGCACCACACAGTGGCCAGGCTCTCACACCACACAGCCCAGCTTCAGATGCGCTTGTTCAGCTTCGGTCCCTGTGGCTGCCCCTTGTCCTTGGCTTTGTCTTGAGTGGTACTTCCTGCTCAAGACAGCAGACCCATCCATCTTCTCCCCACCTGAAGGCTCTCTAGGCTTCTCTCTACTCAGCTTCACCTTAGAGGCCTGTGATTATTTCTGAACTGTTCTTGCTGACATCTTCGACTCCCATGCGCCACTCACTAGGCAGACACGGGTTCTAGATCAATCTGCCTGGGCAGGCTGTATGCCCCGGTGGCAAGAGCTTCTGGAATAAATCCTGCATCCACCTTAACTCAGCCCCAGCAAACTCGTGGCCTCTCAGTTCACACAGACCCCTGCTGTCCTTCAGCCCCTGTCTCACGGTCTCTCAGGCTCTTCTCGTCTGTTTGCAGTTCTCTTTTCTCTGGCTTTGACCTCACCCTCTGTGCTGCTCCTTGCTCTTAGCCTACCAGCACACTCAGGTCTTCTGCATCCTAAAAAAAAAAAAAAAAAAAAAAAAATGACGATCTCATGTCTTGATCAGGAAGTATCAAAAAACCAAGCAACTCTACCATGACCCCTTTACCTCTCTCCCTACCCACTGTATCTCCTTCCTTCCCTTCTCAGTCAAGCTTTGCAAAGATGCCTCCAGAAGTTTCCGCTCCCTTACCAATGACTCTCTTGCTCGCAGTCTGCTTTCAGTGCCCCCCACTGTAGCAGAGTCGCCTCCATGTTGCCAAGACCAATGGTTACTTTTTAGTCCTTCTATTTCTTTGACCCTTTTTCAAGATAATATTTGAACCTATAAACAAGAGTTCCATCATTTATTTGGGGAAATACAAAGAAGTAAATTCACTAGTAATTCCAATACTTGGTCAGGATGATTATTAACATTTTCAGTTAAAAAACCCTACCTTTTTTCCTATATATTTTTACATAACTGATAACAACAGTGTGTAAAAGTCTGTAATGATGGTTTTACTCATAAATATACTAAAGTCTTGTCCATGTGTACTGGTGGGACCTTGTTTATTTCCTGTGTGTTTTGTGCCTTTAAATACAGTTCATTAAATATTTATTGTATGAGCCTGGGTGTGGTGGTGCACACCTGTAATCCCAGCATTCAGGAAGCAGGAGGATTGCTGTGATTTCGAGGGCAGCCTGGGCTACAAAGTGAGTTCAAGACCAGCCTGAACTGCATAGTAAAATCCTGTCTCAAAAAGACAAAAGAAAATTTATTATATGATGGTTGCATGTGCCTTATAATTAGTTAAATGATTTCTTACAGGACATTTAAGTGTGTGCTTCTTTTTCACTATTGTGAGCACACTAAAAGGGTTAAATATGTGCTAAAAATTATGGTCTTACTTTTTAAAAAATGCCTAGAATTTTAATCACTCAGATGGCATCCATATTGCATCAAGACTTTTCATATATTTTGCCAAATTGCCCTTCAAAGTTCCGCTCTCATTGTAGTACATCAGTGCCAGTTCTGCAGCACAATTAATATATTGATTTTTTGTAAATTCAATTGTCAAACTTTTCATTATTTTAATTTACATTTCTCCCATTGCCAGTTAGGGAAGTTGAATGATTTCTATTTGTTCATTTATGTATTTCCTATTCATTTTCTCATCCCATACTACTACTGTGCTGGCCCTGTTTGGTAACAAGATGACATTAACCCTTCATTTGTCATATATTCAGGAAATGTTTTCCCCATTTGTCTTAAATTTTGACCTAAAATAGCTTTATATGTTGATGTAGCAAAATTTACCAATCATTTTCCTTTAATGATTTCTGCCTTTGATAGGATTACCGATGTCTGAACACTGTGTCCCACTGAAAGTAAGACATGCCAAAAATTTGCATTAGGAACCAAACAATGCTTGCTGAACCATGAGTAATGCCTTCTTATCACATTGGTTGCAAGATATTTCCTGATTTTACAAATATTACAGTATGGGGAGGGATATGTTTTAGAATTGATAAAAACAGCATCACTATTTAACAGCTTCTAGTGGTTTTATTCTTTCTTTTATGTCTTTATACATTTTTAACATTTTTATCTTATAGTCTGATTTATGTGATGACATTATCTGTAATTACTAGGAGTCTAATCCTTCTGTGTCTTCGGTTTTCTGACCCCCACGGTAATGTGATTCCTTGTACGTTTCCTCCATTATGAGACCTATTTTGGGGTCTTTGCTTTGTCTGTGGGAAACTGTGGTGCAAAAATCATCCTTCTAGGGAATTCGGTATTTGCTCTTGCCAAGTGCCCCAGTGATGTCATCACCATATTTACTTTCAGAACATAGAGATGGAATAAATGTGTACCCCAAATCCACATCTGAACAAGCTTGGAGTTGGTAATTTTCAGGAAAGACATTTCATCTTCTCTCATGGCCAAGCCAAAGCACACAGCTGCCCCGCGGGCTCCTCTTTCTGCTGGGAGTCTTTCTTCTAACCTGGTCTTTCACTGAGAAGGCTGTCAAGAGACCTTGAAGGGAATCTCAGTTTCAAATCCCTGCTTCACGTGGGCCGAGGCCTTGTCTCCCACCCCCATGGCTGTTCCACCTGGACTCCCAATTCCTGAGGTTAGCAGTCCCGGGACAGCCAAAGCATCTCACTTACATAGCTCCATCTTCTTAGGAATTTATTGACATTTTCTTCATTGCCTGGTACACCATGAACTTTTTAATATCCTATGCCAACAAAAAACTTGTGTTTTCTATGTATAGAAGGCAAAGTATGATATTTATTAAATTAAACACATTGTATTGTTATAATCTGCACATTTTAGAAAATCTTTTGTCCATTTCACCTTTCCAAAATAGAGTGGTTTGTCAGCATTCTCACCATGGTTTTGATTTTGTTGATTGCATTTCAATTTCTCGGAACCTGGATTTTCTTCTATCTTTCATTACTGCTATTGCAAAATACAATGCCTTCTTATGTCCAGTCTTTGTGTACAAAGGCATCTTTTATTTCATTCATTATTTTGAACCTTTGGTAGACATTCTTGGTCTGCAGACTTGTATTTTTCAGTTCTGAGATATATATTCTAGTACAATTTAAAAATAATTTCCTTCTCTTTATTTCTCTGCTGTCTCTTTCTGGAACTACAGATAGGCAGATGTTAAGCGCTTCTAGCTAGATACTCTCATTTTCTCATCTTTTCTTTCCCACCATTTTTGGTTTGTTGTTTCTTTGACTTTTGGGGAGTTTACTTCCTATTCATTTATTAAACCTTCAAACTTTAAGAAATCTTTCTTGTTTTCTGGTTACTCATTTGTAATAGGACTCTGCCTGCTTCATGGATGTGTTATCTTATCCTTCTGAATATATAGTGGTTTACTGCAAAATTTCTTCTGCTCCCTGAATTGTGTCTGTTTCCTCTGAATTCCTGTTTGCTTGTTGTGTGCATACATTCTCACTTCTCTCTCCCTCTCTCCTTCTCTCCCTCTCTCTCGCTCTCTCTCCATCTCCACATATCTGCTGCTCCTTGGCTGTCGGTCCAAATTCAAGAGTGAGGCACAAAAAAGCTGAGTCAACAGTGGGCTCCTCTGTGGGTAGTCAGGTGGCCATGGTCCTTCCCACAGAAGAAACCCAATGTCCATATCTGCAAGTCTCTTTCCCAGGACAGCCTTGTTTATCCAGAAGCGTCCTTCAGGTTCCTGCCCTGGAGAGTGAGAGGCCAGGAGGAAAGGCTGCTGGTGTGTATCACTGTGGAGCAGAGTTGGACAAAGGCACAGGGACCTCCCTGTTCTGTGAGCAAACTTTACACATTCCACCACCACCCTCCACTCCATCTTCCTCCATCTGTGGCATCCCCGAGTTGACTCTGGTTCTGTTTCTCTGGTGCCTGTGGCAGGGAGAAGATTTACTGGTTGGCTGCCCAGGCTGAGTGCAAACTGGAAATCTCAGTTAGCTTTCCCTCGGGTGACAGAACACCTGAGATAATCAGCTTATAAGGAGGAAAGATTTATTTTGGCTCATAATTTCAGAGGTTTCAGCCCATGGTCACTTGGCCCAGTTGCTTTTAGGCCGTATATTGTGGCAGAAGCACATGGTGGTGGAGCCGCTCACCTCATGGTGGCCAGAAAACGAAAGAAGAGCTCACTTTTGTAACAGAGCCCCTCCCCCCAAGCCCATTAAGTGCAAATCCATAAGTGGATCAATGTGTTCCTGAGGTCGGAGCCCTCGTGATCCAATCACTTCTCAAAGGCCCCACCTCTGGACCTGACTACATTGGGGACGGAGCCTTCAGCACATGAGCTTCTGGAGTGCATTTAAGAGCAAACCATAGTGGAATCTAACTGCTCCTCATACCAACTTTCAGCCAATTCTCCCTTTGTCAGGCTTTTTCTCATCCCCACCATCTGTGGAACCCAAAACCTCTAGCTTATAAACCTTATTCCCAGGATTTTTATTCTTATGCTTGACCTTCCTCTTCTATGATTAGTTATTCGCTGCCATTTTCTACTCTTTCTTTGTGCCACAATATTGTACCAGAGACCCAAGAGCACCCCAGATGCCTCTTCTTCTTCATTTCCCCATCCTGTTGGTTTTCACTCTCAAACACTTCCCAAATCTCTCCCTTCTTCACTGTCCTCCTTCTCATGGTCCAGCTAGGTTGACCAACTGTCCGAGTTTGCCTGGGACTGAAGAAACTTGAGATTTTCAGTGCTAAGAGTGGAAAGTCCCAGGCAAATAAGGATGAGCTGATACCTAAGGTCCAGACCTTCATCCGTCCCCTTGTGCTGGACAAACACTGTAGCCTCCAAGAGGGTCAACACACTCTGATGCTCCTGAAGACGACCTTCCACGCCTCTGCCCAAGTGACCTTTCTAAAACAGAACTCTAACACATCACTCCGTACTTCAAACCTTTCTGTCGTCTCCCATTCTCCAAGGGCAGGAAAAACTCTTCAGGGTTACATAGCTCGGCTCTTCTTCCTCTCTATCTGCAACTTCAGCCACCCCCTGCAGGCTCTTTCTACTGCTGAGTTTGGAAGGGTTCTGGCATTTACACCTCTGTACCTTCGCTCGTGCTGTTTGCTTCCTGTGCAATCCATTTTCTCCCTTCTTCTTCCCTACCTTCCTTTTTTGTAATTTCTACCAATCCTGTGGGAAAGAGTCTCAGGTGTATTAGTTTTCTCATCGCTGAGACACAAGAGCCAACATCCACAACTTAAAGGAGAGGTTTCGGTCCATGACTGGCTGGCTCCAGGGCTGGGACATCACAGCAGAAGGGTGTGGTGGAGCAAATCTGCTTCGTGCATGGCAGCCTGGAAGCAGAGCAGGGAACAGTGCCCGAGAGGAAGAGGCCAGGGCCCAAAGACCTCAAGGCCATGCTTCCCTGACCACCCAGATGCACCTAGAAGTGTGCTCCACGAATCCTGGGGCAGAGCCAAACGCAATCGAACTGAAACTCCAGCCTCACCACCGTATGTGTCCTGTCCCTGGAAGGCCTTTCCTCATGTTCTTCCCCTTCCCTCCACATTCTCTCCCCTCCTCCCACTCCCTGGTGAGCTCTGTGCCTCAACTTTTTGCTCCCCTAAAATCATGGGGACACATCCATGGAAGCACCTGCAACTCTGTAAATTGAATGGCAGCTTCTTAGGCTCAGGGCCATGATCTCAGTCCTCCTGCTTCCTCCAGCACTCAGAGGGTCTAACTCACAGCAGCCTCACTGGACGTTAGCAGGTCATTAAGTCCTTCCTCTCCCTCTGAGACAGCCCACCCACTGTAGGAGCACTGTGATTGGCTAAGAGACAGTTTGAGCTTCTATCCACCTTCCCATAGGAAGGCATGCTGTTTAAGCTTTAAACGCCAAAGTAGACCCACTTACCCTTGTGTTGCATTTCCTCTTTCAAAGTCAGTTCCTTACACTGGTTTCTGTTTTTAATGACCTCTATAAACAACCTGGTCAGGGGCTTTTTGAACTTACATACTTATTGCTCCAGGGACTTCCCTTTGTCCCTGCACCAATCTGCTGGGGCGGGGGTAGGGATCCAGTAGCTGTGCTTTCCTCTTGGAACCTAGCAGGTCCGTGTTCATGTTCTCTCCAGATGGATCAGAGAATAAACACTGCGCAGCTAGGGGAGGTTCATGGTGAGCTGGGACAAGGGTGTTTCCAGTTTGGAGAATAGCTGGGTAAGGGCCTTGTGGCTGGCCTGGTAAGTTTAGGGCTCAGCAAAGATATGACTGGGTGGGTTGGAAGTTTGGTATAGAACAGCAATGGTAAATAAGGCAAGAATAGAGGAATCAGGACTCTAGGATGTGGAAGACAGGAAGCTGCCAAGAAAGAACAGGAGGCAACTGGCAGCATTTGCCCATACCCTCATCTTGCGGAGAACCACACCCTTTGCAAATTCTGCAGCTGGCCCTTTCCTCTGGCCTCCATAGTGGCATTTGTTGACTGTAGTTCTGCCAGTTCAAAGCCCAGGAGGTAGGGTGTGTCTAAGCCTACAGACTACAATGGGGGGAAAAAGGCATCTCTCTGCACTGCAGGCAGGTAGGAGGAGGCCCCAAGAGTGCAGCTGGTTATTTAAAGAGCAGGGCCAGGTCCTGCCAGAGACACCCCCAGCTGCCTGATGTAGGGGAAATAGCGCAGAGTTGGGAGTCAGCAAGCCAGGCCCCACACCTGCCACTGTGCAACCTTCAGTTGGTCACATCCAATCCCTCCTGGCCTCAGTCTCCTTACCTGCAGGAACCCTGCTTCCCTCACCAGGTGCAGTTTGGTGCCACAAACTGAATGCACCTGGCTTCCCTCATGCCTCAGCTCATGCAGGACCATACTCCTTGCAGTCTTTCCAGTTATTTCTGGAAGGTTACTGATGATATCCTAGTGTTATCATATGGAGGATTTCGGGGGAGTTGTTTCTAGGTTCTTGGGATCCTGCACAAAGAATTGAGCAGGACACATACTCAAAGTGAGTAACAAGAGTAAGATTTATTAAAATCAAAAGAAGCAAAAGTGCATTTCTCAGGGTGGGAGTGCGGCCAGTGAGAAGATCTCATGGCCCTGATAAGGGAAGGTACTGGGTCTCCGAAGGTCCTGGGATTATGGGAGGATCTGCAGCTGGGGATTTACAGGAATCATGGCCCAAGGGGACACCTGCCTCAGCCCACCCATCAAGAGGGAGTTTTTGATCATACAAGGTTTTCAGAGGAAGTGAGGAAGTGTCATGGTGTCCAAAGCCAGGGTCCTATAATTTTGGTTTTGCTTCTGCCTGGGAGTCTTGCGGGGGCAGGTGCACAGGATGCTCTTTATCTGTTAGTTTCCCAATGTTCCGATATAATTGCCCTCGCTCTGTTTGGTTTCTCAATTCTTTGCCCCATCACTTCTCACTGTTAACTTGTTCTTGCTCTACCTCCTACCCCCTGGTGTTGACAGTCCTCTAGTTAGTTGTCCAGTTAGTTTGGGGGTACTCAGCTGCTTTCTACACCCTCTGTCTATGCCCCAGGTAAATAATTTTATATGTAATTTAGTGCTCAGAACTGGAGTCAGGACTTATAAACCCTGGAAGTATTCCCAAGTCCCACACATAGAAATATGACTGTCATATAGGAGGTACTCGAAATACTTCTTGATTAAATCAACATCAAACCCAAACACCTGGCATGCACTAGCACAGCATTCTGGTCTGTTTAAATCTGAGGACAACAGGTTAGGGAAAGCACTCTAGAAACAATATGAGATCCAAGGACAACCAAGAGGCAGTTGATGCAGTGTGGTCACTGCTCAGAATCACTTGCAGGAAGAGAGCCAGGGACCCTGTGGGCTGGAGAGAAGATACACACCAGACTCCAGGATAAAAGATCATGCTGGCAGAGCCATCTGCTTAACAAAGGTGACACTTATGCATGCATTCATTCTCTCTCTCTCTCCCTCCTTCCTTCCTTCTCTGTTGTAGACAGTGACAAACACTTTCCGGACCTCCAGCATCCAGATCCAGAGCCAAGACCAGAGGCTGCTGATGCTACTGCTGGACAAAGACAATCGGCGCACTTTCAGGGATGTGGTCAGGTAGGCTGAGCCTGCCACCACTCGTGCTCCAAGCTCCATGGGGCAAACCCAAGCTGAAGCCAGCTCCTTCTCTCTGCTAGCCCAGGGCACCTCGTCAGAGGTAGAACTGGTAGCCAGGCAGGCGTCCCTGGTGGACATAGACTCAGGTCACTGCCCTATCACTTGAATTCAGGAAGAAGAGGCAAATGAATGGCTGACACTAGGCAAAGACTGATATTAAATGTTCCCAAGATTCCTAGAGGCACATGCAGCCTGAAGCCCTCCTGATCCCACCCTCTTTGCTGGCACTGACATGTCCCATACAGGATACCCCCCGCAGCATCTGTGCCTCAGTTGATGTGACCCTTTTGGGTTTCCACAGGGATGTGTGTTTAGGTAAGGAGGCAAACACAGAGACACAGACAACTCAGTGCAGGCATGTTCCTCCTTGCCCAGACAGACAGGTTCATGATGTCCTTTCTCCTGACTCATCCTTTTTTCTGTGTGGCCCTCTCCTATATACCCTATGATAATGGGTCTACTTTTCAAATGTCCTGGGCAGATCTGATCCTTGCGGTGAGTCCCCTGAACTTGTCTCTTCCCACCACAGATTCGAAGTGTGTCCCTGCCCAGAGCCATGTTCCAGGATCCAGAAGCCCAAGATGTCATGGCTCAATTCACACGGACAGAAGGAGATGGAAACAACCCAAGCCACATCCAAACCCCTTCTAATGCCCATCAACACGTTCTCCGGCATCATCCAGTGAGCCCACCAGGGTAGCAGAAGAGCTGGGCCCAAGGGCAGCGGGCCCAAGAGGAAGGAAATACTAGCCCCATCAAACCCCTGGCAATAACACTGACAGCCAGAACAAGCCCAGCTCCACTGGGCAGCTCTGGTTTTGACTCGGAGCCAGTGAGTGCCAGGGAGCCCAGGGAACCTGGCTGTGCAGGTGTGTGAGGGAGAAGGACCCACACCAAGGCCGGAGGATCACTGGAGCAAAGCAGTGACTCCATGAGGGCAGCCCACAGCCCCGCTCCTCCCAAGAACACCTACTCCTATGTTTGTTCTCAACTCCCACTTCTCCCGCTGTCTTGGCCCACTCGAACTCCCCACCCAGCCCTTAAAACCAAGCTCAGAGCTGCCAAGCAGCCAGAGCCCTGTGGCTGAGGGGAAAGGCAGAAGTAGACAAAGACCATTGCACCTGCTCCCTCCCACCCCCCGCCAGGACTCTCCCAGTGGAGAGGAGACTGTCAGAGTCAATAAATGCACACTAATGTGTCTCTGTTCTCATCTAATACTGGATAACATTTGTATTTTAACAGCAAACAGGTAACAGTTCTTAATATAACCCAGTGAATCTTCGTGGGCCAGCTAATGATTTTGTGAAGTATTAACCGCTGTGTCATCTCTCCCTGCACCTTCCTCTCCTCATTCTCCTTAACTCAAGGATTTTCCTGACCAGCACTGTCCCCAGATAGGTTGGGGGTGCAGGGTAGTTTCAAGAAGCCAAAAATTAAAGACATCAAAATCCTTAGCATCTGAGTTTAAGAACTTGCATCCATGTGTAAAATAGGAGAGATTAATAACCCAGCTCCAGAATTTGTCCACTTTTGAGTCCAGCTCTAGGACAAGGTTTGGGGTGGGGGAGAAAGTAACAGAACACAGACTTGGACTTGAGCCTATCCCTGTTACCTGGACAGAGTCCCCTGGGATGGTGGCCATGGGGGCAGAGGTGGTGGAAGAATTCCTTTAAAGTTTGGGGATCCAAGAGTAAAGAGGTGGGCACTTCACTCTTGGCCTCATTGCCCCAGGAGTAGGGGCAGGTCTCACATTCTCAATGCCATGGAGAAGAGTGTAAGAAGCATTGCCCAGGGCACCTGGATAGAAGGATTCAAGGGTAGTCCTAGAGGAAGTCAAGAAGCAAAGGTTTTCCAAGATAGCCAGAAGCAGGCAAGTCCAACAGGTCTCAGACAATAAAGGGTGCGGCTGTAGGCAGCAGGTGGAACATGGCATCTGAAGTCCAGATGTGGACCTGGGCACCTGATAAATAGCACGGCAAAGTGCCTGCCTCCTAGTGCAGATGAGCCCAGGGCAGGTTAAGAGGAAGAAGTGGATGGATGTTACAACCTCCACTGAAGCTTCCGGATGCAGGACCCAGGGTGGAGGGGGACTGGAGCCAGTCCTCACTGTGACTGAGGTGTGTCTAAACTTGAAAGGACTAGAGTATGTACAATATCACTGCATTTGCGTGAACTTACCTGGAAGTGGCTAGCTTTTATTTCTTCTGCATTGAGGTGATGTAAACGGATTCATATCAATTTGGGCATTCATAATCATTAAGTTTTAAAGTAAATATTTGCAGTTTTCCAGCTTTTCAGGTTAGGTGAGGGCTCTGCGGCTCCTCCACAACTACCTCTCTACCAGCTTACAATGAAAGCAAGTCTTACATCAAATTCTGACACACATACAGATAGACAAGTGTTAGCAAGCTGCCCCTCTTCACACCACCCGAATTAGGTGCGCTGAGCAAACCTTGCATGAGTTTGCTGAATTGGTGCCTGGAAACTGGACCATTTTGGAGCAAAGCCTAGAAGTCCAAAGGGTTTTAGCTGCCAGAATCTCTAGATTCTTTTTTTGAAGAATTCTTTTTATTTTATGAAAAAATAAAAAATTCATAACAAAATTATAGGAGAATAACAACAGTTCATATACTGTGTATCATTACCCTCAAAGTAGTTCCTCAGTAGATTCTTATATCCTATTTAAGTGAGAGAGGAAAATACCTCTGCAAAAATACCTAGTCCACATGACTAGGTAATCAGTAATTTCACCAGTGAAAACCATTATGCTAGTTAACAAAGCCACTTCTGTTTTTGAAGTGCTAGTATTAGCTGCCTCTGAAGTGTCTTTTTTTGTGGGGGGGAGACAGGGTCTTCTTATTTAGCCCAGGCTGGCCTTGAACTCTTGATCCACCTGCCTCAGTCTCCCGAGTATTGGGATTACAGGTGTAGGCCACTAGGCTGGGCTCCAGCTAACCACCCACACAGGTGCGACTTACATCCCCTGAGCATAGCTTAGAACTATCCAGTACCTAGGTGCTGTCCTGAGGCTGTGATGTGCTGCCGGGACTGGATCTGACTGCCCTCAGCTGTCAGTCCTCTTTAGAGATTGTCTTGGCTGCAGAAAATTGTGTCATCCAAGGTCATGCCTCTTCCACGGAAATTTTGCAGGTGGTGAAACAGTTCTAGGTCCTGGGAACTCAAATACTTGCCTTCCTGGAGCTTTGATTCTGATGGAAACACAATAAGCAAGGTAAATACATGAAATATCAATAGTAGTGCATTCAATAATGAAGTTCTATGGAGAAAAAGTTGGGAAGGGGAAGGTATGTCTTGGTGATGGGATTGATTTTTTCACTTAGGGCGGACAGGGACGATCTCTAGGAGGTGGTCATTGAGTAAAGACCCGAAGAAGAGGAGGGTGGTGCCTCATGAACATCTTTCATTCCATTCTTGCTCCCTCAACCCCGACTCCGACCCTTAAAGTCTTACTTGCCTGAGTTCAAGGCTCACAGACCAGGGTTTTAGCCCGGATTTCTGGGCGACACAGGGCAGCCAGGAGTGGGGCGGAGAGCTTCCAGCAGGCCTCGGACGCACCCCTCGTGCACCTGCGCACATCCAGGCGGGTGGGGCAGCTGGAGGCCTCAGGACGTGGCAGGTGCGGCTGCAGGTGTGCGGGTCCCGCCTCCGCAGCACCGCCCCCTCGGGGCGGGGTCACTTCCGGGCCAGTGGCCGGACAAAGGCGGCGGTTTACCGGGTGACCGCGGCGCTGCCCGAGGCCGGAGACGGAGTCCGGCTATCTGTGAGCCGGGATCCCTCGAGCCTCTCCCGAGGACATGGGGCCGCGCCCTCCCCGGCCTCCGCCGCGCTCGCCCTGCACGCAGCTCTGCCCTCCTCCGGCCCGAGCGTGACGGAGCCGGGCAGCCATGAGCGCCAACCCCCAGTGGGACATCAGCAGGGCGCTGGGGGTGGCCAGGCTCTTCCATCTGGTGTGTGGGGTCCGGGATGCCTGCGTGACCCCGTTCCTGACGCTCTACCTGAGGCAGCTGGGCTTGGCCGCGCCCTGGGTGGGCATCCTAATGGGAAGCAAGTTCCTGGTCGCAGCCTGCTGGGGTCCCTTCTGTGCCTTCCTGGCCAAAAGCTGCCGGAAAAGGAGAGTATTTCTGGTGGGCTCGCTGCTCGGCTCGGCGGGAGCCAGTCTCTTGATGGTCCTGCTCCCACCGCTGCCCAGAGATGTGCTGCACCGCTCTTGCAATGAAAGCAGTAGCATGACCGCCACAGTCCTACCACCAGGCGTCACACTTACTGCGACAGTCACTTCTGCCCGAGATTCTGCCTCAACTCACCCTGCAGGGCTGCCCAGCTTCCCAGCCAGGAGGAGGCCGGAAGGTTTGGAGGCCTCTGACTTCACAGTGGGACCTGGAGAAAGTGATCAAGAAACTTTCGAGGGGCCACACTTAGTGAGCTCCCTTAAAGGAGCTAGGACCACATCCCAAGTTCTCCTACCCATCACTTCGGGAGTGAAAGACAGTTCCTGGGAAGGTGCTTCTGAGGCAGTCGATACAGCCCTCCTTCTCCTTCCCGGAGACGCCAATGTGTCGGAGGCCCACGGGGAAGCCAGGTCCCTTGAGCTCTCCTCAGAAGGGTTGCTGTGGACTTTCCTCCTCGCCTTGGGCTTTGTAGTTTTCTGGGAACTGCTGACAGCCCCTCTGGAGCAGGTGGCCAGCGACAGCCTTTATGAATACCTGGATTTTGTTGATGCCACTGACCGATACAGAAGTCTGGGGCTCTGGAGATTACTGGGTATGGTGGCAGGTGTGTGTGGCATCGCAGCCGTGATGGGGCGGCTGGACTGCTTCCTGATGACAAATGGCACTCGGGGTGTGGTGTGCTTCTATGGCTACTCACTGGTCAGCACCCTGTCCTTACTGGTGAGCATTGCCTTTCCTGTCCCCACCTACCAGCAGCAGGAGCCTGGCTACAAAACCATCAAAGCACTGTCTCTCCTAGGGGGCGACCCCCGCCTCCTCCTCCTGGCACTCACTGTTCTTTTGATAGGAATTGTCACCAGTACGGTGCAGAACTTTCTCTTCTGGCACATGGAGGACCATGGCAGCAGTGAGCTAGTCATGGGCTTCTCAGTGGCCCTCAGCTTGCTGGGGGAAATTCTGCTCCACCCGTTTAAAACTGTGTTGCTTCGTAAACTGTCCAGGGTGGGTGCGGTGGGACTGGGGTTGGGATGCCTCACTGGGCAGCTACTCTACTACTCTTTCCTCTGGAGCTGGTGGTCAGTCTTCCCTGTTCAGATCCTGAGTGCCATCAGCAATGGGGTTTTGTGGTGGGCCGTGGAGGCCTCCATAGAGGGCCTGGCCACCCCCGGCACAGAGAGGCCTCTGAGTACCATGTTCCGAGGCCACTTCCATGGGGGTGGCTGCAGCCTGGGCAGTTTTGTGGGGGGTTTCCTGGTGATGCGCTTCAGCCTGGCTGTGCTCTACCGTACCTGCTGTGTGGTCCTGTTGCTCTGGCTGGCTGTGTTTCTGTCCATCCAGCACAGGCTGCCCCAAGAGCAGAAAATCAACTACTCCAAGCTGCTGGCCATGGAGGGGAGTGATACCAGCGACTCTGAGCAGGGGTCAGAACAGGACTGGCTTGTGAAGGCCATGAGGGAGGAGCCCTCAGACTGGAGGGGCTGAAAGAAGGTCACAGTGCACTGATCTGGGAAGGAACTAATGGGTTGGACAAAATTCACTCTGCTGAGGACAGAATCCCACCCTGGGTTGCAAGGACCTTGGGGAGAGTAGGCACTTCTATGCTGAAGGCATGAGTTTCTTTACTTTTCTAGTTAAAGGTGATCTGACATTTTTGTCATTAAATCGCTTTAAAATAATGGAGAAAGAATGCATCTGCTTCAACAACAACAAAAAGTACCTTTGTATTCATTATATTTTGACATTGGTTTATGTTGTATCCAGCAAGGGCTGGTGCCAGAAAGGTGATGAGGACTTACTTGCAGGATGCAGTGGACAGAGAGGGCAGTGTCTCAGGTGAGTCATGAGCATTTTCATGGGTTGTAGGCTGACCCTGTGATAGCCATGCTGAGGCAGGTGAGAATAGTCCTGAACACCTTAACTCTTCTCCCTCCCCACCAATGAGCAGGAGCCATACTCACACTCAAGGACTCAAGTTTGCAATGAAAGAAAATGATGGCCCCTGTAGAAGTTAGTTGCTTTCATTCTTATGCTCAAATGTTTGTCACCAGGGAAAAGATCCTTAGAATCATCATCCATATTTACATCAGAGCTAGGGCAATTTCATGTCCTTTGGACCCACATTTTGCATCTTCACCTCCCAAGAGCACATGGAGATTTTAGCTGTCTGCTTGGGTCAAAGCACTGCTTGGGTCTGCTTGGGTTAGGATGTGGCAGTCTCCACGGGTAGGGGCTACAACCACTGTTCTTGTGCCCAGCCACTTCCAGAGAACCCTCTTTGTGCTCCAGGGAAAGGCCCTTTATATCAGAGGCCAATTCCCAAAGCCCAGTTCTTCTCCACGATAATCAAGTAAACAGGACATTGGATTTAGAGGCAGCCTCACTGTGCAAATGCATAGAATATCTCATAGCTGGAGAAGGGGAAGAGTTACATGACTGTCCGCTGGGTCAGACATTTTCTAGAACTTTTCTCTTTCAGTTCTCACTAACAAACTTTAGTATACAAATATCCAACCCCGAAGTAGCTCTGCCATAAACCACCAGAGATACGTTTGTCTCATGTAAGAGGCCTACGATAGGCAGTCCAGAGCTGGTGAAACTGCTCAGTGATGCCACTGGGGACCCAGAACCCTTTCACTTCTTGGTTCTACCACTCAGCTTGTAGGCTTCCCTATCATATTTGTACTCATAATAACACGATGGCTGCTGCACCTCCAGACCTCTTGTCTATGTCCCAGGTAGGAAGGAAGGGAAAAGACAAGAGGGCAAAGAGGGAAACAGGATCAGGAAAGCAAAAGCCTTCCCAGCACTCCTCAGCTGACTTCTGTGTGAACTGTGTCACATCCTCCCACACCCAAGGGAGTCTAGGAAACAAGCATTTTCAGCTGGGTGCAGTGATACCTTGAGCAAAATTGGGGTTGTGTTAGGAAGAAGCGCTGGATGTAAGATCATCTACTAGGAGCATCTGCAGTAGTAGCAGCAGCAAAATTCACTTGCGAATCTCTCTCCTTCCAAAGCCTGTGTTCCTTTCACCCCAGTCAGCCAGCTTCCCCACAGAAATGACTCCAACAATTTGACCCCTGTAATAACTATAAATAAATCAAAATTTTAATCTGCATTTTACAAATGAGAAAATGGAATCTCAGAAAAGTCTCACACCGGGAAATGGACAGACGTACTACTGGAGCCTGCTATCCTTATCCCAAAATTAGGGCATTTTCTTATACACCAGCAGTTCCTAGTCCTGGCTGGCTGTGCAATTCTGAGAAGCATACATGAAAAGACAGGTTGCTGGGTGTCATCAGGATTTCCCGGGTGGGGCACAGAAATCTGTATTTTTCATGCAGTCTCCAAATGATTCTGACGTGGTTAACCAAGCACTGATCCACTCAGTTCCCTTTCCAGAAGTGTCTAAGCACTTCTTCAGCAAATGTGCAGTGGAAAGAATAATAGATGTTGCCAGGCACAATGGTGCATACCTGTAATCCCAGCTACTCAGGAGGCTGAGGCAGGAGGGTCACAAGTTTAAGGTCAGCTTGGACAAGTTAAGGAGACTCTGTCTCAAAATTAAACAAGTAAAAAGGGTTGAGGATGAGGATGTAGCAAAAGAAAAAGACACAAAAATGATGGCTATTGAGCAGTTCCTATAGGTGAAATACCATTCAAAACACTTAAGATAGCACATTTAGTCCTCAAAACAATCCCAAGATGTAGTCATCATTAGCATTTTCAATTTACAGATTTTATTAACATCTCAATCCACAGATGCCGAGCTGATGGCTAAGGTAACTTGCTAGAGGTCACACAGCCATTTAGTAGCAGAGTCAGGATTCAGATCTGGTGGCTCCAGGACCCGAGATTCTAACCACTGTGTACGGTCTGTGGGCAAGAATTGGGAGAGAAGGGATAAAAGAGGGAAATTAAGGCCACTGTCATTTGAAATTTACTGATAGTAGATAGTATTTACCATTATAACCAGAACACACAATAATATCAAAATACAGACACAAATATGTCCCCTTGATATAAACAAAAAGATGAAGAACAAGAATTGGCACAAGCACTATGGTAGTAAGCGTGGGTTGGCCTGAAGAAGGAAGAGAAAGAAGGGAGCAGAGTGCACTGCCGTTCTTAGCTGCCCACAGCACAGCTCGTATAGGATCAGGTTGATGCCTCCATGCAGGAGCGCCCTGGCGTGGAGATTTTAACATCTGCTTTGGGCAGGATGGGTTGGAGGAGGCTGGTAGTAAAGGAGGTAGAGACTGAGTGAAATCATGATTTAAGGATCCAAAGATTTTGCGTGCATGTGTGTGGTACTGAGGATTGAACCCAAGGGCTTCACACTGAGCTACAGCCCCAGCCCCAGCCCCAGCCCCTGCCTTTTTAATTTTACTTTTAATATGAGACAGGTTCTCACTGAGTTCCCCAGGCCAGGCTCAAACCTGTGAGCCTCCTTCCTCAGCCTCCCATTATGTTAGGATCACAGGTGTGTGCCACCATGCCTGCAAGGAACCAAAGAAATTTGTGTTCTGTTCATTTAGTATTTGTAAAGAACTATGTTAATAGCTATAGGGAATTCAAAGATGAACAAAACGCATATAGCCCTAGCCTCAGTAGTCCAGCCAGAGGATGTGCTCATGCACACACATAGAGAAGCACAAGACAGCATGAAAAATGCCACTCCTGTAGTTTAAGAAAGGGAAAGATCATTTCTAATGAAATAACTCAAAGAAGGTTTTTTGTTTTTTGTTTTTTTTTAAGAAAATTACATTGGGGCCGGTGAGATGGCTCAGCGGCTTAAGCGCCTGCCCGGCAAGCGCGAGGGCCCGAGTTCAACTCCCGGAACCCACATACGAAAAAGGGGCCGGTGATATCGCTCAGCGGCACGGGCGCCTGCTGGCGCGTGAGGTCCTGAGGTCGACCCCCCGGTACCCACAAAAAAAAAAAAAAAAAAAAAGGAAAAAGAAAATTACATTGAAGTCTAAGCCTTCCGAGACAGGTAAACTTTGAAAAGGTAGGAGAGGGTGGTCACTCAGGGAAGGGTATTCTCATACTGTAGGCAAAGCCACAGAAGTGGGAAAAGCATAAAGAATTCCCAGAGAATAGCAAGAAATACAGTTCGGCTGGAGCCATGGATTTGCGTAAGACAGTGCTGAAGGGCAAGGCTGGAGAGATCGGTTGGGGCCGATGGTGGAAAGTACTGATTCTGTAGACAGCAGGGAAACCATGGAGGATTCTAGACAGGGTCATGGCAAACGATGTCTAATCTGAGCCTTTTAAAAATAGCTTTATTGAGTAATAGTTGACATATGATAAGCTTCACGTATTTAAATTGTACAATCTGATGAGTCTTGAAGCTAGAGCTATGTATAATTGCAGTGACTTCTGACACCAACACCCCAGAGTCAGGCACAAGGTTAAGGGCATGAGACTGCCCTCACCTCAGACACCAGCTACAAGCTCAGGGGTTCCCAGTCCCTGCTCAGGTTTCATAATTCACTAGAACAACTCCCAAAACTCAGGAAAACACTGTGCCTATAATTACAGTTTTATTATATCAAAGGATACAAATCAGAGCCAGCAAAAGGTGGTGCCTGAGAGGGTCCCACATGCGGGACTTCTGTGTATTCTCCCTGGGGCGGTAGGGGCATCACTGTATGTGCAACAATACACAGAGTGTCACCAACCGGGAAGACTTGACAGACTTTGCCTGATTTGTTACGAGGGCTTCGTGACACGGGCGTGTGTCATTGACTCACGGGCCTGTGACTCAGTCATTACGACCTCTTCTCTCCCGGAAGTCAGACTGATAGCGAATGGCTCAAAGTCCTGACATTCCCAGCACATGGCTGGTCTTCCTGGTGTGAGCAGCCCCCATCCCACATCATTCATTAGCATAAATTATCGAAAGGCTCCTCACCAATCACTTCATTAGCATAAACTCAAATGTGGTGTGAGGGGCCCACTACAAGTGCCAAAGGCACCTTTACAACTTGGAAAATTCCTGGGATTTACAGGTTACCTCCTAGGAACAAAGGCCAAAGGCCCAATTCATTATCACACAGGTAAATTATGTTATTATACAAGATGAAGTTGTTACGTATATCAGTAATTCATCCTACTCTATTTCTGAGCAGCATTCTACTGTACTTATCACCATAATCTGTTTATTTATTCACTTGTTAATGCACACTGGATTCTTTCCAGTTTTGGCTATTACAGATAAAACTTTTATGAATTTCCATGTTTAAGTATTTGTATAGACGTATGCTTTTATTTCTCATAGGTAAATCGCTAGAAGTAGACTATCTGGGTTATATGGTTATATGTTTAACTTTTTAAGAAACTGCTAAATAGTTGCTGCAGTATTTGCACAATTTTACATTTCCACCAGCAGGGCTTGAGAGTTCTAGTTCTCCTGCATCCTCAGCAACACTCGACAGAGTAAATCTTTTAAATTTTAGTTATCCTAACAGGTATGTAGTAATATCTCATTGTGGTTTTAATTCACATTCCCTGGTAATGAATGAATATCTTTTCATTGTACTGTAATTTTGAAAATTAATCAGCAGAAAAGAATCAGCCTGGTGTGGTAGTGCACACCTGTAATCCCAGCACTTGGGAGGCTGAAGCAGGCTGATCACCTTGAGTTCCAGGCCAGCCTGAACTAGGTAGTGAGTTCAAAGCCAGAACTACATAACAAGACCCTGTCTCATAAAACAAAATACAAAAAACAAAAAAATAAAAAGAGAGAATGAGAGAAGTGAGCAGAAATAAAATGTCAGGTACCATAAAAGCATGTTACCTATCAGAACAGTTAATGCTTCAGAGCATTGATCTCTATTCCCAGGGTGCTTTAAAGAAAAGCAGAGACAAGGCTCTGGAGGAGATTCTTCAGGACACACAGAAACACTGGGGTCCCAACTTGCCACTGAGCACAGCTCCAAGGCCACGGTCATTGGTCGGGGTCTAGTGTGTGAACCAAGCTGTCCAATCAGAGTAACGCCCAGTGGAAACTCTTCCTTGGAATATGGCACTAATGCTGCCATCTACTTGTGCCATCTACTTGTGCAGATGTGAAATCTTGAGTGACACTTTGCTACTCTGATGAAGCCTGCCTGGGAACAAAAAACAGTGACACAAACAGAATGAGGTAGGACAAACGAAATGTCAGGTGGAAAGTTCAGTGAGTATTTCAGGAAGTGTGGGGCAGGCATGGTGTGTGTATATAGGGATGTGGAGAAAAATCATCACAGAGATAAAAATCAAGCCTCAGGTGAAGGAAGGAATGATGGGGTTGTAAAGATTTAGACTTCACAACTAAAATTTGTGACTTTTATTCTATCAGCTACTCTACCCAGGAGATCAGGGTAAGTTGTACAAAATCAAAGTAAATAAAATTCTTAGCTCCCAGCCCTGTTGTTCTCAGAGATACTGAGTCTGACATTTGATTCTGGCTAAGAGGAAAGAAAACATTGAATGAGCCAGTGATTGTTATGATCAGCTTTACTTAGAGCACTATTCCCAAGTGAATTGTGTAGAATACTTAATCCTAGTGGGGTAGAGGGTTGGAGAGAGCAGCAAAAGAGGATTCTATGGCCAAACAACTTTGGTAAATGATGTAAATTATTGTTACTTCTAGAAACTTTCCATGCCCATTTAGCAATTAAGGACTCAGAAGCCCTAGAAACTTGTTTAGCTCTGTTTGATCTACAAACCCCCTCATGTACTGTATTTGGTATGGCCACCTTCTTCCCGTGTAACACCAATCACAATCTTGCAGAACCAGTCAGGCTTCCCTCAAAGATATTTTGGGAAATACTCACGGTGAGCAGTTTTCTAGACACCCTTTTAAATTCAGCAAAGTTGATGCTCAAGGACAAATCTGGTCTCTCAGACTGGCAAGAGTCCTGGGCATCATACTAAAACATCAGAAAGCTCATCTCATTGAGTCAGAGCATCAAGTTTATGAAGTGAGGTATGACCTAATTTCACAGGGGAAGTGACTAAGGTTCAGAAAGGTTAAAGTTCAAAACCATTATCCATCTGACTTGGGAGTCTGTCCTCTCAACTGCTGTCTTAGTTACTTTTCTCAGTGCTGAGACAAAATACCCAACACCCACAAGTTAATGTAGGAAAGGTTTATTTAGCCCACAGTTTGTAGAGGTTTCAGTCCATCATCAGCTGGCTCCAAGGCAGGGTGGCATTGCAGAGGAGAAACAGTTCATGGTGGGCAGAAGATAGCAAAACAACAAGGACCGACCACAGCTCTTTCTAGGCTACTTAGGGTGGGTAGCACTCACACCCTTAATCCTAGTGTCCTTGATCATAACATTATATCATGAATCAATTCCAGCATCACACACTCTAGATCCAGCCACCTCTGAAAAAGCCCCACCTATGACTCTATGGGGCTTTGGGGGGACGTCTAGGCACAAGCCATAACAGCTGCTAGGCTAAACCAATTCAGAGAAGTAGAGAAGCTACCCCTAGCAAGGAGCAATGACCAGAAGTAGGTGCATAGTAGGGATAGGACATTAAGTTTGTATGAGGATTTCATATGGAGTCTCTTAGTTACTTTTCTCTTGTTGCTGAGACAAAATACCCAGCACCCAAAGTTAAAGGGGGAAAGGTTTATTTAGCTCACAGTTTGTAGAGGTTTCAGTCCATAATCTGCTGATTCAAAGGCAGAGTAGCACATGGCAGAGAGGCAACACTTCATGGTGGCGGAAGACAGTAAAAGCAACAAGGGAGAGAGCTGGGACAAGCCTCTTTCTGTCCCTTATATTGTATGCAGGCCACCCATCCTAGGGTGGGTGTAGCAATCACACCCTTAATCCCAGCCTTGGACCATGAATCAATCACATACTCTACATTCAGCCACCTCTGAAAAGCCCAACCCCCATGACTGCATAAGGTTTTGGGGGGACACCTAGACACAAACCATAACATGAGAATTTGTGGAAAATAATAAGATTGGAGAGGTGTATTGACATTCTATGTTGGAGACTGGGCTGTTCAGAGTTAAATTGCTGAACACAGGAACCTCTGGCTGTGTTGGAAAAGAGTGTATGCATGGTGCTCTGAACTCAAGATAACACCAGAGCTGAGACAGCCAAGGCTGCTGACACCCCCATTCCAAAGCAACAAAGCTGCCAACTTTAGAGATCAAATAGTTCTCTTAACTGGCAAATTTTATTGCTTGGAGAAGTCTTTGAACTGATTTCCCAAGGTCCTGCTCAGTTCCCACACTTGCCTCAGTATCCCCTTCCTTTGTTTGAGCTCTTTGTCTTTACTTCTGAGAGAGTTCTGACCTTCCTGGAACCCCCAAAATCATACTAATTGTCTCATTTATTTAAGCCATTTGCCATCCACTCATTTAGGAGATTGTGGGCCTGATCAGTCCACCTTAATTCTATATGTCAACCTAAGGGAAAGGGAACTCACACTCGTTGCTCTTTCCCTCCTCTCGCTGTGCCTAACACCTGAGTACTATAATGCTTGTGATTTAATGTTCAGTTTACAGCTGGAGAAACTGAGCCTCAGAGAGGTTAATTGAGTTGCCCAGCATCACAATAATAGCGTAGAGACATAGCTTGGACCCAAATCTGACCACTGCAAATTCCTGGTCCTTCCTGAATACTTGCTGTCCTTAGAAAGGGAAAATTTTGCCTGCCAGTGGAGAAGCACTGAGAGTATGATCATTTTTTACTGGTTGCACTGTGAATGGTGAGCGTGAGTTGGGAGACTCTGAGTGCTGGGACATCTGTTTTGGACGGATCATTGTAATTGTCCAGGCAAGAAAAGGCTACACACTAAAAGAGGGTGAGGAGCAAATGACAACAAAATGTATATAATGAGTTTTGGAGGAGGAATCAATAATATAGTCCTTGGTTATTGATTAGGTAATGAGAGGGGAGATTAAGGAAAAGAAGATATGAAGGATCATGGATGATTCTTCGATTTTGTTTTTGTTTATTTTGTGATACTGGGGATTGAACCCAGGGCCTTCACTCTGAGCTACATCCCCAACCCCTTTTTATTGTTTATTTTGAAACAGGGTTTCTCTAAGTCATTAAGTCACCCCGGCTGGGCTCAAACTTGGAATCCTCCTGCCTCAGTCTCCCAGAGTGCCAGGATTACAGGCATGTACCACCATGCCTGGCTAATTTTACAATTTTGTACCCAGCTAAAAAAGGGGGAAGCCCCAAAATAGGGCCAGTGAGATGGCTCAGTGGCATAAGCGCCTGCCTGGCAAGTGTGAGAGGGCCTGAGTTCGACTCCTGGTACTCACATATGAAAAAAGAGCCGGTGATATTGCTCAGTGACACGGGCGCCTGCTGGCGCGCGAGGTCCTGAGGTCAACCCCCGGTACTCACCAAAAAAAAAAAAAGTGGGGGGGGACATGCAAAAATTCGAGATCCCAAGAGCCCATGAAGCCCTCAGCTCAAAACCTGAAGCCAAGGCAGAGATTACAAGAATTATAGACAACACAGCAAGTGAATTCTCCTATCTTCCTGCCAGCCTCCGCCTACAATGACTGAGTGTCAGAGACTGCAGGCATCACTCTTTGGTGATGCTTGTGATCCGGGGCAAAGCAGAAGACTTCACTAATATCCAGAGGCTTTCTACAGCTGTGTTTATTCAAGCTTGGCTGTAAAACATCCTGGAAACCTGAGCTTACACAGACTGAAGTTCTTTCCAATGCCTGGAGCCTGTGACCTTTTATAGGAACATGATTTGTGAGCCGTCTTTTGCTATTAGAAGTAAAGCTTAAGATGTGACACCTTGGGTGAGTCACGTACCCTGGTGGACTCAGCTTTATGTCTGAAAAGTGAGGGCCTTGGTCTCCATGACCTTCTGCGTGGTGCCATTTGACCTTAAAATGGTCACTTCCTTTGAGGCCAGGTCACTCTCTCTTGGCCCCTCTTACCCAGGAGAACAGCATGGTATTTCTGAGATGTTGGGGCCTCAAATAGATGTTCGTTTCTATCCCCTGAGCCTGCCATGAAGTCCCTTGTCTGTGTGTAAAGTGGCCACATTGAGCCCATACACAGCCCATAGGTTGACACACCTGCCCTCAAAGCCGGGAATGGTGGAATGAGCCAGAGGGACAATCTATGGGGGCCGGAACTCTGGACCTGTGTGTGAGGCTCCTGCGTGGGAGGCTGTAGCAGAAGAGGAGGTCTAGGCAGGCACCTGCAGTGTACAGAGCCCTCCTTGGCTTTGCTCATGTCAACCACCACAGGTTGACACCACACTCGCAGCCCCTCTGCCTAATACAAGGAGTGGGAGCATCCTCAAAAGCCTGGAAAGCCATTTTCTACTCCACACAGGGTGAGAGGGCTATGAACTGGAGCTGAAAAGCGGTCCTGAAACAATCACCACAGGAAGAAGGGGATTTGACCAGGGCTGGGAAGCTTTCCACTAGGGGGCACCAAACACTCTGGGAAAATTTATAGCCTGTCTGGTATCCTGGTCCCATGCCCTTCGCAAAGGTTCAGGGGAGGCCAGCTCCCCGAAGTCCTCTAGCAGCTGGAGCTTGGAACTGCAGAAAAACCTGAGGTGAGTTCTGAGCTGGCCTTGTGAGAAACAGGTGGGTCCAAGAGAAGGGGCTGGGAAAAAGGGACAATGGCAGTGGCTTTCAATGGGATTGGCCCATGAAATCCATGGGTACTGCCAGCCCTACCAGTCCAGAGCAGCCTTGAATGTCCCTGAGGACATAGGCACCTTTAATGCTGATTTCCTCATCAGAGTGGGTGACAGTTGGTGTAAAAGTGAAGAAATTAGATAAATGAGTCTGTGCACCACTTGAATCTCCTAGAGCTGATGGAGGCCACATGCAGTCAGGGTCACAATAATAAACCAATTTCACAAATACAATACGTCCTGCTCCTCAGCCTCCAGCCTCTTCCACCTCTGCCATCCCCAAATATCACCAGTTTCTTTGTGCTGCAGAGAGGGCCTCCCAAGTATTTCCAAAGAAGTCAGATCTCACCAGGCATGCATTCGACCCCCAACACCTATAGGAAAGATGAGAAGATTTGTCAGAGGAGAATGTGAAAAAAACCATAAGACCCTCTGCTGTCACCATGTTTTAATGTCTTTCTTTCTTTAGGACAGCAGATGGCATCAATAAGCAGTGCCTCTTTCTATTGTTCTTGGCAAGTTACACCAAATCTGTGTGCCCTTTATCCAGAAAAGAGACTATACTTCCAGGAAGGAGAGAATCTAACACTTGCTTTTTTCCTAAAGCCTCTTTTCTTGGAGGCTACACTGGTTCACTAAGTTCCCTTTGGAGACTAGAAAGAAGCTGGCCTTCAGAGAGACAAGTCGAGTAAGAGTGCTATGATCGGCTGTCACTACTGAACCCATCTTAAATGAGGTAAGAGAGCTGTGAATGCCACCAGGGACCCATCATTTTTAAGGAAAATTGAAAGAAGGACCTGAATGCCTTCCTTCTGCCACCCTGCTGCAATGTTTGGCTGTCAGCAGCAAATAAACCTCACCATGTCGGTCCCTGAGAGTAGTAAGCATGAGCGACTTGGGGCTGAGGAAGTTTAGACACGCAAATCCTGCCTTCCACAGAGAGTCGTCAGTAACATGGGTAATATCTGCCTTTTGTTTAGCATTATCTTGGGTGGGGACTAAAGGAGCACCTGGAAAACAAAAAAATTTTAAAGCAGCAACAACTTCTCTTTGTCAGTTCATGCCAATGATTTTTGTTTCATTGTAACCAGAGGAACCTAAGGGCATCCCTGGAAAGAAGAGGCACTAGGTGCATGACCGGGTTCATTTGGGGACCACCATTACCATTACCACCAAGACTACCACCAATGGAAACAAGTGATGGGGTGGATTACATGTGAATGACAAAGACAGCAAAGAGGCAGGTCTAACACCAAAGGATATAATCAGTAGATTACACCTGTAATCCTAGCACTTGGGAGGCTGAGGCAGGAGTATTGCTGTGAGTTCTAGGCCAGCCTGGGCTACAAAGCGTGTTCACAGCCAGCCTGAACTTCATAGTGAGACCCTGTCTCAAAAAGACAAAAAAAAAAAAAAAAAAAAAAAAAAAAAAAAGAAGAAGAAAAGAAAAGAATAGAGAGATAAACCAACACCCACCCAGGTTGCATGATGAGCCGGGAGGACCCCAGAAACGTGTGCCCTGCCCCTAGCCCCTGGGTTCTCCACAGCACAGAGCAACAGAGGTGACAACCAACAGACCAACCTGATCAAAGAAGAGATGAACACCCAGGGGAAAAGTTTCGCTCCAGGACTGACGTGATACCCTACCACAGAGACCAGAGGAGGGACAGCCTTGGGAGATGGGCTTGGAGAGGGTGACAGCTAAATAGGGATCTCCTGGGATCCCCTGGGAAGCCCAGGCTCAGACTACGAAGATCACAGGGCCTGGATTCTGTTGTGGGAGGCCAGGTTCCGTGGGAGCAATCGTCAGAGTCCTCGACAAGAAGGCATTTAGTCTCGCGGTGTTTGCGCTCTGGCACCGCTGCCTACATCCAGCAGAAATTAGTGGTCTGAACTACTATCGCTCAGTATAAGGGTGGCCTAATTGTCTTCACTTAAGTGATAGTTCTCTTTGTTTTGGTTAAGGGCTGTTCATAAGTGATTCCTAGGGTTGTCAATATCCAGTTGAAATTTGATGCCATGGTTGTCGCTGAATTTACTACTATAGCCGAGGTAACATAGTAATGGTTGGCAGTTGGTTTTCTTTCTCTGCCAATATCTGGATTGCCTGAGGGGGGACATAAACAATACTGTGGCTTGCTCCCAAGGAATGGGGCACAGGGCCAAAGAATTTGCAAACCACCAGCACACCACACACACACACACACACACCCGAAACATGGAAAGACAAGGCAACAAAATGTCTCAAAAAACTCCCAACTCCCCCAAAACTGGTTCAAGAGGCATTGAGGGGAAGGAAATCATAAACTACATAGCAGACAAGTCTGAAAGCGTACCAATGAAAGTAAAACAGTCTAATAAGGTACTTGGTGAATTTAAAGAAGATATAACTAATCAGATAATGACCCTAATGAAACAAATGATCAGTGAGTCTAGAGAAGACACTAATAAACAGGTAGCATAGCTAAAGAAAGAGATATAGCTGGCTGTGGTGGTACACGCCTGTAATCCCAGCACTTGGGAGGCTGAGGCAGGAGGATCACAGTGAGATCAAGACCAGCCTGCACTACACAGCGAGACCCTGTCTCCAAAAAAAAAAAAAAAAAAAAAAGAGACAAAGAAACAAAGAGATGTAAAACAAATGCCCAAGATAGAAAAGAATGGGAGTCCATAAGAAATGTCCCAACAGAAATCCAGATATTAAAAACATGACTGAAAGTATTGTTAGCAGAAGCAACCAATATGATGACAGAGTGTTAGACCAGAAGAAAGGGCTGAGGTCAATGATCAATTAATGAGAGATACCTTAAAAACAGCAAGGGAACATGAAAAATGGATCCAACAGCTCCTGGATGACTCACAGAAGAGTAACATAGGAGTAATTAGAATTAGTGAAAAATTGGAAGACAGCACAAAGGGCATAAAAAAAAACCCTCATAAATACAAGTAATAGCAGAAAACTTTCCAGACATGGGAAAAAGAATTTAACATACAGATAAGGGAAGCATATAGAACCCTGAATAGCCATGATCAGAAAAAAACAAAACACTCCACATCACATTATAATTAAAATACTGGAAATACAATACAAGAACAGAGTCTTCAAGGCTGTTAGAGAAAAGCAATGAATCACCTATAAAGGAAAACCCGCCAGAATTACAACAGATTTCTCAACACAAAACTTAAAGGCAAGGAAAGCAAGGAATGAAGCGTTTCAAGCTTTTAAAGAAAAAACTTTCAATCCAGACTGTTATATCCTGCAAAATTATCTTTCAAAATTGATGGAGAAATAAGATACTTCCATGATAAAGAAATCCATGACCACCAAACCAACACTCTAGAAAATTCTCAAGGATGTCCTAGAAGGAGAAAATGAAGCTAACAATGCCAAAAAGTTCAATAAAATGAATATATCACATATGGCTAATTAAGTAGAAGGGAAATAAACCAAAACACCAACAGGAAATTAATGCAATGACAGGGATAAGTCAATACCTATCAATGTAACTATCAGTGTAAGTGGACTCAACTCACCAATCTGCTAAGATAAAGATTAGCAGAATGGATCAAGATAAAAATCTAATGGTATGCTGTACACAAAAAACACATTCAACGCAAAAAGAAATTCATAGACTAAAAGGCAATGGATAGAAAACAATCTTCTGGGCCGGTGAGATGGCTCAGCAGCATAAGCACCTGCCTGGCAAGTGCGAGGTCCTGAGTTCAACTCCCAGTACCCACACACGAAAAAAGGGCCGGTGATATCACTCAGCGGCACGGGCGCCTGCTGGCGCGCGAGGTCCTGAGGTTGACCCACGGTACCCACAAAAAAAAAAAAGAAAGAAAGAAAAGAAAACAATCCTCCACTCAGTGGGAACCCTAAAACAAGCAGGATTAGCTATCCTGTTTTCTGACAAAGTGGATCTCAAGCCAAAGCTGATCAAGGGAAGCAAAGAAGGACACTACATATTGGTTAATGGAGCTATTCGACTGGAAGAGATAACAATTATAAACATATATTCACCAAACCACGGTGCACCCAACTTCATAAAATGAACTCTAATAGACGTAAAAAGAACAGATAAACATCAATACAATTATAGTGGGGGATCTCAATAGCCCACTTTCACAAATAGACAGATCAACCAAACAAAAAAATCAACAAAGAAATACCAGAATTGAACCAAATCTTTGAACAAATGGACTTAATGGATAAACACGGAGTGTTCCACCCTACAGCAGAATACACATTCTCTTCGGCCACACATAGTACTTTCTCCAAAATAGACCACATACTAGCTAATAAAGCATGCCGAAGCAAATGCAAAGGAATAGAAATGTTACCATATATGCTATCAGATCACAGAGCAATGAAACTAGAAATCAGTAGTAAAAGAAACCACAGAAACTATGCAAACATATGGAGATCAAGCAACACGCTCTCGAATGGGTCACAGAGGAAATTGAGGAAGAAATAAAACAGTGCCTAGAAGTAAATGATAACACCAGCACAACATATCAGAACTTATGGGAGACAATGAAAAACAGTCCTAGGAGGGAAGCTGATAACAGTGGATGCCCACATCAGAAAAATAGAATGAGCCCAAATAAATAACCTAATGATGCATTTCAAGATCTTAGAAAAACAAGAACAGTCCAAAGCTTGTACAAGGAAGAAAATTATAGAGATCAGAGCAGAAATTAATGAACTGGGGCCTGTGAAGAGCTACCGAACACACAGTGTGCCTGTGCTCCTGGGAAAGCCTGTGCTGTGGCATCTTGAAATGTCAGACACACACCTGGGGCTCCAACTATGAGAAATGCTCTCGCTGTCTTACTCTCTGCACTGAAAAATGTTTTAATTGTACTCTTGCCCACAGTGTTGTTCAGTGGGTACAGAATTTCTGTCTTGCAAGATAGAACAGTTTCAGATTGTTGCACAACAACATAAATATACTTAACATTTCTCAACTTATACTTTAAAAATGATTAACAGTCTTGCATTTGCCCTGTTGCCTCTTGAACTTGCTGTTGGTGATGGTGGTGGTCTCTGTGTGTTATTGGTAATGTGACCATTTTTTATTTGTTCCCAACCTTAAAAAGAATACATCTAAGTTTTAAGTATATTTTCTTAAAATTTTAAGTTAAATTCTTTTTTCTTTATACCATCAGTTTTGTTCTCTCCGTGTCTCTCTGTCTCTCTCTGCCTTTCCATTTCTGTCTGTCTGTCCATTTATTTGTTTGTTTGTTTGTTTGTACATTTTGCAGTATTGGGATTGAACCTAGTGCTTTGCACTTGCTTTTTATTTTATTTTATTTATTTTGGTTTTTTGAGACAGGGTCTGGCTTTGTAATGCAGGCTGGCCTTGAACTCATGGCAATCCTCCTGCCTCAGCCTCCCAAGTGCTGAGATTATAGGCACGCACCACCACACCCAGCTCCCCTACTTTATTTTTGAGACAAGGTCTCGCTAAGTTGCCCAGGCTGGTCTCAAACTTGCCATCTCCCTATGTCAGCCTCTAGAGTAGCTGGAATTACAGGCACGCACCACCATGCAAAGTAGGCTTTTTGTATCTGCCATATCTTTATTAGTTCCTTCATTCTCATTTCTGTGAGTTCACAACATTGTTTGGGGGGGGGTTAAATTTTTTTTTTTTTTTTACTTTTTTATTCTTTTTCCTCTACTTCTTCTTTTTGAGTTACACACTTACCTTTTTGTTCTCATATTTCTTTTCTTCTTTCCTTCAGTTCAAGGGTTTGAACCCAGAGTCTCACATATGGCTAGGCAAGTATTCTACCACTGAGCTACATCCTCAGACCTTTTTAAAAAAATTTTTTAAGACAGGGTCTTGCTATGCTGGCCTATCTTCTACAGTGTGGATATAGGTGTGTGTCAACCAAGCATTCATGGGTTGGAAGCTTGGTCCCCACTGCAGCCATGTTAAGAAGTGATGGGACCTTTCAGGACACATCGATGCCTCCCATTTTACTTGGTGTTGTTTCATATACTCGGAGGCCACATTGCTGCATTGCTGGGTACATGTATGTTTATGACTACTTTTTTTTTTTTTTTTTTAATTTTTTTTTTTGGTGGGTACCGGGGGGTCGACCTCAGGACCTCGCGCGCCAACAGGCACCCGTGCCGCTGAGCGATATCACCGGCCCCTTTTTTCGTATGTGGGATCCGGGAGTTGAACTCGGGCCCTCGCGCTTGCAAGGCAGGCGCTTACGCCGCTGAGCCATCTCACCGGCCCATGTTTATGACTACTTTTGATTTGTTGTTTGTTATTAGTATATACCACCTCCTTTTTTTTTTTTTTTTTTTGTGGGTACCGGGGGTCAAACTCAGGACTTCACGCGCCAGCAGGCGCCCGTGCCGCTGAGCAATATCACTGGCCCTTTTTTTCGTATGTGGGTACCGGGAGTCGAACTCAGGACCTCGCGCTTGCCAGGCAGGCGCTTATGCTGCTGAGCCATCTCACCATCCCTATACCACCTCTTTTTGTCCTTTATGTTATTTTTTACCCTAAGTTAATTTTTGTTCTGATTTTAAAAATCGATACTCTGGAGTTTTTTGTTTTTTGTTTTTTTTAATGTGCCTGGATTTTTTTAAACATTTTATTTTTTAATTTTGCTTAAGTAAAGTCTTGTTAACAACATGTGATTAGGTTTTGTTTGTCCAAAGACTAATTTTTGATCTGTGAGTTTAATTCATCTACATTTATGTTAATTAATGTTACTTAAGGACTTATTTCTTATTTCTGCTGACTCATCTTGTGCTACTTACTGTACTTTCTAATGCTTTCCATCTTTTTTGGAGTAGCTCAGAATTTTCTTCCTTCAGTTAAAAAGTTTGGATTTTCTACTTTGCATTGAGTAGATTATTTTTCTAAAATAGAATAATACTTTCCAGCTGGGAATATAACTTAGTGTAGAGTACTTGCTTAGCATGCATGAGGTCTTTGGTCCAGTCCCCCAGTACTACAGAAAGAAAGAAAGAAAGAAAGAAAGAAAGAAAGAAAGAAAGAAAGAAAGAAAGAAAGAAAGAAAGAAAGAAAGAGAGAGAGAGAGAGAGAGAGAGAAAGAAAGAAAAAGAAGAAGAAAGAGAAAGAAAGAAAGGAAGGAAGGAAAAAGAGAGAGGAAGGAAAGGAAATGAATACATTCTAGTCTATTCTCATGGTCAACCCTAATTTTATGATCTTTACTTATATTTATTCTTTCCCTAGTCAGTTTCTTAATCTTAACATCTGAATGTCTCCATAAACAAGAAGGCACCTTAGCATACTCCCATCGCTCTCCAGTCTTTCCTCCTGCTAGCAGTTCCTCGTTCCCTTCCCCAGCCGTGTTTCCAGGCCATAGCTTTATTTCTCAATAACATATATTTTTGCAGGAGGAGGCATTGCTAATGTAGGTGACAATACACTTTTTCAAGGTATGTTTCCCCCTTACTTTCCAAGCCTCCTCCTCCCTCCCAGATTTTAGTGAGCTTACTGAGCTATTTTCCCTCTCAAAATGCTTTCAAGGGAGACTGGCTTCTGGAATGGTGCAGAGGACTTTGGTAAAGCACTCTCACTCAAAAACAACAAAAATACTAGCAAAACAACTAAAATAAACCATTTCAGAAATCTGGAAATGTTCCAAAGCCACAGAGTGAACTGAAAATCATCTATCCAAGGGGAAATATTGAGCCTCAGTTAAGTCAACGCTATCTGTGGCCTTGTAACGGGTGGCCCAGCAGCCATGAAAAGCTGGCATCTCAAAGCTAATGGAGAAGGCTGGCCTCTTTTGGAGCTGTATCAAAACACCATCCCCACAGCAAAATAAGTATCTTGTCCAAATTAGCAGCTACGTGAGGAAAACTCTCCATTCCCAAAGAGCTGTGGCTATTTTATTTGACCCACAGCCCAGCCTAAGGGGATAAAAACTATCCTCAAGGCATCACCAAAACCAATAACCATCAGCCAATCTCAGATGCCTAAGGCTATGATTTTGGTTGCAGCAAACAAGAGGTCAGCCAACAACAATAAAACTTTAAAAGGAAATGCTTGAGAAATAGAAAAACACATGGAACTTTTAAAAGCTCCAGTATCCCTGGGGCTCTAGAAGGCTTTGTGTATGTGCATGCTTAGAAAGACATTGGAAAGACAATCACAGTCACTCACCTCTGGCTGACATTGAGTCCTTCCGTATTCAAGCAGGAGGTGAAAGCTAAGGCCATCTTATAAACAGCCTACAGTTTGAAGGTGTGCCTTCAAATACAATCCCCTTGAGGAAAAAAAAAAAGATCCCTTTGGCAACAGGTAGAAGACACACAGACAAGGCATTTAGAGAAATCTTCAGACCAATCACTGGCTCACCACTAAATTATACTGACCTAGAAGTGAACCCTGGGAAACCAGACTTAAAAATAAAAATAAGAACTGCTTTTTAAAGAAAAATGCTAACAGGGAACTCAGGGCTGGTACACTGCAGAGAATATAGGAGGTATAGAATTAATCCAGGAAGGTCACCGAACAAATAAGTAGCAACAGGAAAAACAATAACATAAAACCAACTAATAACCAGTCTAGGGGGACTAGTTGCCAAGGGATGCCAAGTTGTTACAATCTACTACCGAAATGTCCAATTTTTAGCAGAAATTTACAAGATATGCAAAAAACAGAAAGGTGTACTGCATACACAGTAACATAAAGAGCCAACGGAAAGTATCCTGAGAGCACATAAATGTCTAATTTAGTTGACAAAAATGTTAACGCAATTATTACAGATATAGTAAAGAAGACTATGTCTAAAGTATTAAAGTGCCAGGTGACAACAATATCTCACCAAATAGAGAATCTATCAACAAAGAAATAGAAATCACAAAATATAACAAAATAGAAATTCTAGAGTTGAAAGTACAATAACTGAAATGAAAATTTCACTAAAGGGGATCACTATCAAATGTGAGCTACTGGAAGAAAGAATTAGGAAATTTGATGATAGGTCAGTAGAGATTATCCAGTCTGAAGGACAGAATGAAAAAGATGAAGAAAAAGTAACAGAGCCTTAGAGACCTGTGGGATACCATCGAGCATAGCAACATACACATAATGGGTGTCCTAGAAGGAAAAGATAAAGATAAAAGGATAAAGAATAAGGAATCATGAAGAAATAATAACTAAAATCTCCCCAAGTGTGGTGAAAACTATTAAATTACATACCCCAAAAAGCTGAACAGACACCAAGTAGAATAATTCAAAGTGCTATACACCTAGACACATCACAAACTGGTAAAAATCAAAGAGAAAACCTTAAACAAATTAAAAAGTATACCATATTTTTGATAGGTGATTCAGCATGACAAAGATGTCAATTTTATCTACATTAGTTTATACACTTAAAGCGATCACAATAATGGGTTTTGTTGTTGCTGTCATTTAGTTGGTTGTTTTGTTTTGGAACTAGAAAAGTGTATTCTAAAATTTCAGTGGAAGTCAGGCATAGTGGCGCATGCCTATAATTCCAGCACTCAGGAGACTAAGGCAGGAGGATCACTATGAGTTTGAGGCCAGCCTGGACTACATAGTGAGTTCAAGGGCAGCCTGGACTGTCTCAAAAATTTTTTTAAATTTTAGTGGAGCTTGGCATGGTGGTGCACAGCTGTAATCCCAGCACTCTGGGAGGCTGAGGCAGGAGGATCACAAGTTCAAGCCCAGCTCAGTCAATTTAGTGACTTAGCAAGACCCTGTCTCAAAAATAAAAAAGGGCTGGGAATGTAGCTCAGTGCAAAGGCTGTGGGTTCAATCCCCAGTACTGCAAATAAATAAAAATAAAATAAAATTTTAGTAGTACTAGAAAACTTGATTTAAAAAACATGTATGAAGACTGAAAAAGAAGCACAATAAAATAGGACTAGCAAAAAAGTTTCAATAAATAAAGTCACGTGATTAGGCAGAATAACTGAACAGAAGGCTTCTGTAAAACAGAGAAGGGCTCGTCTATAAGTAGAAATTGGACATTCATTAGATGGTGGGAAAATAGGATCCTTATCTCACACCCCATACCAAGATAAACTCCAATTGCCTCAGAGATAAAAATATTAAAAAGCGACATCAGAAAATTATTTAAAAACACGAAAGTATTTGAAGAAAACATGGAAGAATTCCTTAATACCTTTGCAATAGGGAAAGTTTCTCTAACTGTGATTCAAAATCCAGAGGCTATGAAAGTATCAGTGCGTTTGACTACATAAAAATTAAAATTTTCTACAAAGACCAAATAAACACTGGAGAAATTTTTTGCAACTCATGTCACATAATAAGGCTATCCTAACTGGGGATGGTGGCACATGTCTGTAATTGCAGACCCTGAGAGGCTGAGGCAGGAGGATTGTGAGTTTAAGCCCACCATCCTATTATTCATCCTTATGAGTCCAAGTGTCCTTGGGACCACCAACTACCACGACCGCCAATTTGTGCTTGCCCAGTGAGAGAGCCTCTGGTGGTGCAGTCGGTGAGCAACCACTTTCCTTTTGCCTCCCCCAACCAGGCAGTTCTTCTAGGTAAAGCTTTCAGAACCCCTTCACCAGGCACCATTCTTTCCCAAGGGCTGCCTCCCTCTGTTGCAACTGCCTGTCTCATTGTGTTCATCTTCCTTTTTTCCTTTTATTCCTCAACTTTTATTTTTTACTTGTACATGTTTATAGTACATAATGATTGCCTTCCTCACGGGGAGTTGGTACATGCACATGACACATCAAAATTCTTTTTTTATCCCCTTCTCCTCCCTCCTCACTCCCTCCATTAATCCCTTCCCATTTGCAAAAGATCTATTTCCAGCGTGCAGTTCCATAGTGTTGCGGTGATCGTGTCTGCTTTCCATGTAGAAGGTCCTGAGTTCAAGCCCCATCCAGCCTAAACTACAAAGTGAGACCTTGTCTCGAAAATAAAACACCAAAAAATAAAAATCTATCTTCTTACTACCTATATTTTATTTTGCTCCTTATTTATATTTTGGGTTTCTCATATTAGAAACCATGAGATATTTAAGCTTGTGTGTCTGATTTATTTCATTTAATGTTATGATCTTAAGGTGCATCCATTTTTTAATAAATGACTCAAGTTTATCCTTCTTCATGGCAGAGTAGTACTCCCTTTTGTATAAATATTACATTTTCTTTATCTGTTCATCTGTTGAGGGACATATAGGCTACTTACAAGATTTAGCTATTATGAGTTATGCTGCTATAAATATGGGAATGCATGTATCACTGTAATATGATGTCTTTAACTCTTGTGAAGATACCTAGAAGGGAAATAGCTGGGTTAAATGGAATTTCTAGTTTTAGTTTTTTGAGAAATCTCCATACCAATTTCCATAGTGGTTTATATTCCCACTGACAATGAAAGGTTCCTTTTTCCCTGCAGCCTCACCAGCATTTGTTATTATTTGATTTCTTGATGATTGCCATTCTTTCTGGAGTAAGATGGAATCTCGATATTGCATTTAATTTGCATTTCTCTAATGGCTAGAGACAGTGAACATATTTTCATGTGTTTATCAGCCATTCGTACTTCTGAGAAATTGTATTTCAGTCGCCCATTTTCTGATTGGGTCTTTTATTGGGGACTCAAATTTTTTGGGGTTCTTTATATATTCTAAATATTAGTCTTCTGTCTGAGAAATAGGTGGCAAGATTTTTTCCCATCCTTTGGATTGGTTTTTCACTCTGTTGGTTGTTTCCTATGCTGTGCAGAAACTTTTTAATTTGATATGATTCTATTTGTTAATTTTTGGTATCATTTCTTATGCAACTGGTATTCTGTTCAGAAAGTCCTCACCTATGCCTATGTCTTCAAGAGTTTTACCTGTTTTATCTTCCAGAAGACTAAGTTTCTGTTTTCACACTTAGATCTTTGATTTTAGTTTAGTACATGGTCAGAGATATGGGTCTAGAGTCTATCCTCAGCATGTGGATAGCCAGTACTTCTAGCACCATTTGTTAAAGAGGCTAACTTTCCTCCAGCATATGTTTTTAGCCCCTTTGTCAAAGATCAGAAAGCTGAATGTGCCTGGAGTTGTTTCTTCATCCTCTATCCTGTTCCACTGAGCTATATGTCTATTTTTTTGTTATTGTTTTTGTTTTTGCCAACCATGGTGTTTTTAATCACTGTAGCTTTGTTGTATAACTTAAAGTCCAGGACTGTGATGCCTCCTGCTTTCTTCTTGCTGCCCAGGGTTGCTTGTGCTATTCTTGGTCTCCTCTGGTTTGATATGAATTTTAGGACTGTTTTCTCTAGCTCTGTGAGGAATGCTGCTGGAGTTTTGATTGGGATTGCATTATATCTGTATATCAGTTTTGGAAATATGGTCATTTTGACAATGTTCATTAAAGAGGGGGTCTATAGTTCTCTTTTTTGGGTTGGATCCTTGTCTGGTTTTGGAATCAGGATAATGCTAGCTTCCAGGAATGACTTTGGGAGTACAACTTCCCTTTCAATTTCATTAAAGAGTTTGAGGAATACTAGCATTGGATCTTCCATAACATTTATAGAATTCAGCAGTGAATCCCCTGGGACCTGGCCTTTTCTTAGTTAGCACAGTTTTTTATTACCATATAAATTTCACTGTCTGATATTGGATTATTCTGAGTTTTGATATCTTCTTGGTTCAGTTTTCATAATTCATATATATCTAGGAATCTATCCATTTCTTCCGAATTCTCCAATTTATTAGACTACAAGTTCTCAACATAGTTACTAATCTTCTTCTGGATTTAATCAGTGTTCATTGTGATTTTTCCTTTTTCATTTCTAATTACATTAGTTTGGTCCTTTTCTTCCCTTTTTTGGGGGGTCATAAAGATTGGCCAGGGGGTTGTCTATTTTGTTTATTCTTTCAAAGAACCAGGTCTTCAATTCATTGATTCTTTGTATTTTTTAGTCTCAATTTCTGCTCTAATCTTTATAATTTTGCTCCTTGTACTAGCTTTGTTGTTGTTTTTCCAGAACCTTTAGGTGCATGATTAGGTTATTTATTTGGGCTTGCTCTATTTTTCTGAGGTGGGCATTCATAGCTATAAATTTCCCTCTTAGGACTGCTCTTATTGTATTCCATAGGTGCTGGTATGTTGTACTGGCATTGTCCTTTTGTTCTAGGACTGTCTAATTTCTTTGTTGATTTCTTCTGTGACATGTTGATTATTCAAGAGGGTATTGTTTAATTTCTATCTGTTTCTTTTGCCATTGATTTCTAGTTTTGTTGCAATATGATCTGATAGTAGCATAGGGTAATTTTGATTCTTTTGTATTTACATAAGCATGCTTTATGGGCTAACATGTGGACTATTTTGGAGAAAGTACCATGCGTGGCCAAAAAGAATGTGTGTTCTGTTGTTGTGGAGTTGAATGCTTGTACATATCTATTAAATTCATTTGTTCAAAGGTTTTGTTCAACTCTGATATTTCTTTGTTGACTTTTTGTCTAGTTGATCCATCTATTTGTGATAGTGGGCTATTGAGAGCCTCTGCTATAGCTGTGTTGATGTTTATCTGATCTTTTATGTCCAGTGGACTTCATTTTATAAGGTTAGGCATGCCAGGGTTTGGTGCATATATGTTTATAATTGGTATCTTTTCTTGTGGAATTGTTCCCTTAACCAATATGTTGTGACCTTCTTTGCTTCTTCTGATCAGTTTTAGCTTGAAGGCCACTTTGAAAATAGAATAGCTTGGGCCGGTGAGACGGCTCAGCGGCTTAAGCGCCTGCCTTGCAAGCGCGAAGGCCCGAGTTTGACTCCCGGAACCCACATACGAAAAAGGGGCCGGTGATATCGCTCAGCGGCACGGGTGCCTGTTGGCGCGTGAGGTCCTCAGGTCGTCCCCCCGGTACCCACAAAAAAAAAAAAAAAAGAAAGAAAATAGAATAGCTAGTACTGCTTTTTGGGTTGTTCCTGTTGCATGGAATATTGCTTTCCATCTTCTGATATTTAATCTGTGAGGTTTTTTTTTTTTAATAAAATGTGTTTCTCATATACAGCATACTGTTGAGTTTTGTTTCTTGATCCATTCTGCCAGTCTTTGTCTTTTGATTGGGGAATTGAGAACATTCACACTGAGAGTTATTACTGAAAGGAATTAACTTATTCCTATCATTACATTATTATCCTTTTGCTGATTTCCTTGTTTTCCCCTTTTGCTTAGCTGCTTTCTCTGCCTGGTGTGTTCATACTATTAAGACATTTTTGCATTGTTGGCTTCATTGTCTCTTTCCAGGATATCCTTGAGAATCTTTTGGAGCGCTGGTTTTGTGGTCATGAATTTCTTAAATGCTCCTTGTCATGGAAATACCTTCTTTCTCCATCAATTTTGAAAAATAGTTTTGCAGGATATATTAGTCTGGGTTGGAAGTTTTTTCCTTTAGGACTTGCAACGCTTCATTCCAAGCTCTTCTGGCCTTTAAGGTTCATGTTGAGAATCTACTGTAATTCTAATGGGTTTACTTTTATAAGTGATTCATTCTTTTCTGTAACAGCTTTTAAGATTCTGTCCATGTTTAGACTTTCGGGATTTTTACTACAATGTGTCATTGAGAGGTTCTTTTCTGGTCATGGCTATTTGGGATTCTATATGCCTCACTTATGTGTATGTGTAATTCTTTCCCTATATTTGGAAAGTTATCTGCTGTTATTTCTGTAACTGCCATTTGTGTTGTCTTCTGATTTTTCACTAATTCCAATTAATCTTAGATTAGTTTTCTTTGCATCATCTAGCAGCTCTTGGGTTCATTTTTCACGTTCTCTTGTTTTTAAGGTATCTCTGAGGAACTGATCTCTAACAGCAGCCCTATCTTCTAGTCTGACATCCATCCTCACATTGGTCACTTCTGCTGTACTTTCAATAGAATTTTTAAGCTCTTAGATTTCCAGCTGGAACCTTTCCTAGACTCTAATTCTTTGCTAAACTGGTCATTCATATTTTGTATCATTTTGTTTATCTCATCTAGTTTTTATTAGTGTTTTCCATAAATGTGCTAATCATTTTGTTTATTACCTCCATTATCTGTTTAATTATATCTTTTTTGAGCTTGCCAAGCACCTTACTGATCTGTTTTTTTTAATTTCCTCTCAAATAATTTGGCTGTGTGGCTTGATTTCCTCCTCCTCAATGCCTCATGGGGCAGCTTTGGGGCAGTTAGGAGTTTTGGAGGTGGTCTGTTGCCTTGTCTTCTTACATTTACATTTTTGTGTTGTTTTGTGCTGAGATTTGCAGGCACTTACAGTGGAAAGATTTTGTCACTTGCATGGAGATCTCTTTAGTTAGTGTCTGCTTTTCAGCGATACACTCTGGGCATAGCTAACTGTAGGCCTCTGCCTCTATCTCAAGATCTAACCACCTTCATTAAATTGGGGGGGGTACAGTATAATTGGCCCAGCACCCAGTTCCCTATGAATGGACCACAGTATTGTTAATGACACAGAGGTAATGCAGGTATTGTCATTCAGAAAAAGCCTATTAATAGCAACATTTATGCCATCCTGGCAATAGCAAGTAAATCAGCAACAATAATAGCATCAAAGATGAGCTGGATATTGACATACCATAAGAATCAACAATATCTACACTTAATCATAGAAAGGAGATCAATAATTATATTATAAACACTAAGACAAACCATATATTGACATACAGTAAATATCTATTAAATGCAACAACTATACCTCCACTAACAATAGAAAAGAATTCAACAGTAATAACACAGTTAACTATCTAAACATTAATAAAGCTTAATGGTTATACTAGTAAAGATGGAGGAGGTAGGGAATGAGAACAAAAGAAGAAAATTTTGAAAAATAAGAAATAGAAGATGAAAAGTAGTGAAAAGTGAAATAAAGGAGCCTATTAGGGAATAGAAGGAAATTAATATAATTAGATAAAGGTAACAGAAAAGAACAGCATGAAAAAGAAGAAAAAAGAAAAAGTGGAGAAAAAAAGAAAAAGAATTTAAAAATTAAAAAGAAAAAAGAAAGAAAGAAAAAAAGGAAAATTCCCCAAACCCCAAAAATCTAGTGAAGAGAGAGAAAAAAATTGAATCCACAAAGAGAAAATTTTTCTTTGTATTTCTGAATGAGTGATTTCTTTCTAGAATCTACAGTTTTGGAAGCTGTTTTCCACCTAGCTTTATAGTCTGTAGGTTTGTGAGGTATCCACCTTTCTGGAGGTTCCTCTGTCTGTTCACTCCAGGCAAAGATAATCATCCAATCCAAGGCATGTCCCCGCTCATGTTGGTAGATGGGGAAAGCAATCCTACTTCTCTGTATTGGATGTAGGCAGCAGGGCAAGGGTTCCAGCAGCTTACTGTAATTAAAGTGAACACTTTTCAGACCCAGCAGCATCTCAGGGCCACACAAACCAGGCCTAGCTTCTCACCACGAAGTGTGGGGCCCTGTGTCCCTCCTAGCCTGGCCACATCATCTCCACAACTGTTTCCTGTGGCTGTCTCTTACACAGTCACTGTGGAAGGGTTACACTGGGAACCCTGAAGTGAAGTTGTTTTTAGTTGTTCCAAGTCTCAGTCTTAATCAACCCTTTCCAAAATGGTGCCTGATTAAACACTCCCTGGTAACATGGCAGGCAATTCACTGTATTCCTTCTTCAGATGTTACCTGCTGTGTGGAATGAGTCACTTTGGAGTAAAACCCCATGTTGTTTTTGCAGTTTGCAATAGCCTTGGGCTTTTCCTGGGGCTAGCACTGCTGGCCTGGTCTGTTGCTTCTCCCTGGAGTTGCTGCCTCTGAGGGCTTACCTTGCATCTACAGGGACATGTTCCCCTTCCTGGGAGCCATGATAAGCTTCCTGGCTGCTTTGTTCTTTTCTCTGCATTGTGGTCTGTTTCTCCAACTTCTTTATAACTTCTAATTTTCCTGTCAGTTCCTTCCCCATTCCTAGAGATCTACTTCTTTTTGTTTGTTTGTTTTCTTCTCTTCACCAAGTTGTTTTGCTGCTGGTGACTACATCGCCATTTTGGTCTTCCACACCTCCCCCCCCCCAAAATCTATATTCATCTTCTCCAGCTGCTATAAGAAAATGCCACAAACTGGGTGGATTAAACAACAGGAACCCCCCCTTCCCATAGTTCTGGATATTGGAAGTCCAAAATAAAGGTGCCAGCAGGCTGATGTCTGGTGAGGACTCTCTACTTGGGCTGCAAACCACTGCCTTCTTATTGTGTGTTCACATGGTCTTTACTTTGTGCTTATACAAAGAGAAAGAGAGCTCATGAGCTTTCTAGGGTTCCTCTTTATAAATGCACTAATCCTATGGAATCAGGATCCCATCCTTATGACTTCATTTAACCTAAACACTCTTTCTCCAATACAGTCACATTAGGAGGTTAGGACATTAACACATGAATTTGTAGGGGACACAGTTCAGTCCATAACATTCACGGAAGAGGGAACATTCAGGTTTGTCCCTCTAATGGGTCATACTAATGTGAGGGACTGACTGAATGCCTTCTACCTGCTTTAGTGTTGCTCCTTTTCACTGTGCTATTCTCAATTGCTATGAAGTTAGCACTAGACTGACAATGGTTTGTGGTTTTGGCAGTGGTCTTGCCGGGGCAATATGAAAGAGAGAAATGGCATGGTCTGACTTTCATCCCATCCTCAGTATCTGTCCCTTTTCTGCTTCAGATTGCCATTACCTATGTGTGATACACACATACACACACGTGCGTGTGCAACTAACCACTTTATGTCTCCCTGGGGTTTCTTTTCTATATCTGCCTTCACTTCCAATACCCATCAACCTCCCTTCCACTTAGCAGCATCTCCAGGGACAGGAGCCAAGGGCCTTTCCTGGTTTGCAGTCTTGTGTAAACCTGGAGTTGGTCTCATTTCAATCCCAGCTTTGCCATTGCTGAAAACGAAGTTTAGTCTTCAAACCTCCGTATTTTTTTCTTTTACATAATGAGAAGTTTGGAATAGATGATCTCAGGTTGTTCTAGTTCAAAAATTTTGTGAATCTGCATGGTAAATGAAGAGGTGGCAAGTAAGGGACATTGAGATATTTTAAGACTACACAGTTTCCAAGGAGATAAAGAGACATGATGGGGGATACCCAAGAAGATAGTCATTAGCAAAAATTGATGGCAGGCTTAGAGGGTGGGATGTCAATCAAGACTTGGGGAATGCGGAGAAGATTGAGGGGGTTGCTGGCAGAAGTTCAGAAGAGAAAAGAAAAAAAAAACAGCGACTAAGAGGAGATTTGGAGGAACATCAGCAAGCCTTGAGAATGACTAGAAAGATTAATCAGCATGGGAGCAGGTGCAATATTTTCAATTTGTTATTAAACAATTCAGAAATACCAAAAGACACACAGAATAATGTAATGAGCACTGTGTCCCCAGTGCCATTCTAAAATATTATTCATTACCAATGCATTATAATCTCCCATGGTCTGATGTCCCTTCCTTGACCACCACCAAGAGATAGTAACCAGGATCCCGAATTGGTTATTTATCATTTCTAGTAGTTCTTTACACTTCTACTACATGTGTACGTATTCAGGGACAATATTTTCTTTTTTAAAAAATCAGATTTAGGGCTGTGGTGTAGCTTAGTGATAGAGTGTTTGTTTAGTATATAGACCCTGGGTTCAATACCCACCAATGCAAAATAATTTTATTTAATTCAGATTTGATGTTTAAAGACTGAGAAGTATGACTATTGGGGTACTGGAAATAAAGTAAACTGTCCTTGCTGAATGGCCAGGCAAGAAGAATATGGTGAATGGAACTATGGGGTCAGAGCATGAGAAGCTTCCTCTTACTCACTTAGGTTTCTCCTCAGCAAGCAGGACACCAACAGTAGCTTTTATAGATGGACAGAGTGTCAGTCATCTTCCTGATGTAAGAAGGTCACACTCCTAGAACATCTAGGGTTAGGAGGAAAGCGACTATTTCATCTGCTGCCAGCAGAGCTGTTAGTTTGGGCCACAGGGAGTTGTCTTCTCAGAAATGCCAGCATTGGGAAATCAGAACAGCGCAAGGAGCCACTTAACATTTCAGGGACAAGCCACAGAGCAGGCTGTGGCTCGGGCTAGTCTCCACAATCCAGACCAGTCAATGAAATGAATACAAGCAGGGTTCCTCCTCATCCTTTCCCTGTAAGTGGCCCTTGAAGCTATCTGTGAATGCGGCTTTTCCCCCTCAGCCTCAGCAAACAGCCAGATTGCGATAGAATCACCCTGTGGAAGGATGGCTGGGGCATAACGCTCACATCCTATTGCTGGTGATCATTTGGGTAAGGTGGTGTCTACTAGGTTAAAGAAGAAAAATTTTTAATTTAAAAACTTAATAATAAAAAGATGGCTGGCTTCGGGGAAGCCACTGGCTTTGCACAATTCTATGAGTGAAAAAAACCTGGGCCATCTTTAGATAACCCACTCCTGAAGGGAACGTGACTAAGCCCTAAATGCTTCCATTAGCAAACAGATTAAAATGTGCTCCTGTTGACATTAAGAATAATATGGAGGAAAAAGAAGCAAAAGGCTTCTTATAATGTTGCTTTGGAATTATATGTCTGAGTAACTCATTTAATTCACAATTCATTCTCCCTTTTTTCCAAAAATCTGTGCATAATTGGGAATTCTTGAAAAGTGAAGAAACCAAATCCACAGATTACTCTCAAATGTGTGAAATGCTGTATGAATGCTAAAGTTAACACTTCATGAAGCTGGCATGTTACATTTGTATGCATTTCATTAAATAGCTATTCTCTATTTTTTGCTTAGGTTTCTTGTATTTTAGAGCCAATAGTTTTTCTCAGGCTTCAGACATTGTCTTTGGCCAGAGGTGTTTCTTAACATTGAGAATTTAGGCAATTGACAGTCAGGCCAAATGACTTGTCCAAACATTAAGGGCACATGAGTTTTTTCTGCCAGCTGTACCCCAGCTAACACAGTGTTTTTACACTTTCATCTCTAGAAAACTTTTTAGGATCTAGCAGTGGCCATTTCCTCCCCTCTCCCTCCTCTTCCCCTCCTCCTCCCCCCTTCTTCTTCTTCCTCTTCCTCCTCCTCCTTCTTTTTTAATATTTTCTTTCTTTGTTTCTCTAGATGAACATTTACATTATTTTGTCAGCTTCTGGAAGGAAAAAATAATCTCTCTAGGATTTTGATGCAATTAGTTTCCTAAATTCATTTGGATGATATTTACAACTTTACAATATTGAGTCATCATTCAGAAATGCTGTAAGTCTACTCAAGTCTTCTTTTACATTCCTCATTAAAAATTTTGGTTTTTGTTTGTTTGTTTGGTGCTGAGAATCAAACCCAGGGCCTTGTGCTTGCTAACCATTGAGCTACACCCTCCAGCCCTTTGTTTTCTTTGTATAGCTCTCATTAAATTTCTAAGAATATTCTTTTGTTGCTGCCAATACAAATGTATATTTTTTCTTTTACAGTTTTTTTTTCCAAATTACATAATTAATATACATAGTCACTGAAAAGAAATAAAAAATACAGGACAAATAAATATGAACAAACAACAATATAAAAGTAGAAAAAGGAAGAACTATTGAAAACAACCTCCTCCACCCCCATGCCTTCCTGTCTGTGGAGGTCTCGTAAACATCCTTCCACAGCTCTTTCTCTACCTACCCCCTGACCCCACACACTCAATCGCATTACCCATACTGCTCTGCATTTGGCTTTGGTCACATAATTTATCATTAATACTTCTCCATGTCCACACATATAAATCAACTTCATTCTTCTAATAAATTACATAGTATCACATAAAATTCAAATCATTTTAATTAATTAGTAATTTTCCTAGATTTTCACAGTACATGATCACAGCATCTGCCATAATGTAAAAAAAAAGAAAAACTTAATTTTCTTCCCTTTTATGCAATAGCTAGAGCATCCAAAACAATGTTGATAATTGAAGTGACAGCAGAAAGCCTGTCGTGTCTATAACAAGATTACCTTTAATAGAAATGTTCATGTTATCTGTTGTGTTTTCAATTTTTGTATCACGTTAATAAAGTGGCTTTGTATGCTAGTAGTATTTTTTTAAAGGATGGATGTTGAATTTTTCAATGCCAGGTTGACATCTATTGCAATGATTGCAACTTTCTTCTCTTGAGACATATTGATAGAACTAAATTTATTAATAGATTTCCAAATATTAAACCATTTTGTAATTTATTGTCCTGGTGAATTATTCTTTTAAAATTACTCTTTTAATTTAGAGGTCATGCTGATTATGATGGCACTGTAAGATGGAAGGGACATATATCCCTGGTCACTGTGTGAGAGAGAATTTCCCAGGAGAGCCAGGAGATTGTGTGCACTAAATTAAATTGAAAAATGTTTCCCTTAAGATTTTTATATATGAAATTATGGCACCGGGCGTGGTAGCGCACATCTATAATTCCAGCACTTGGGAGGCAGAGGCAGGAGGATTGCCATGAGTTTGAAGACAGCATGGACTACATAGTGAGTTCAAGGCCAGCCTGAACTACAAAGTGAGATCTGGTTTAAAAAAAAAAAAAAGAAAAGAAAAAAATAATGAAAAAAATACGATTGTCCTATTTCCTTTTTTCTTCCTTTGTCTGCTGTTGGGTTCTTTATTAAGATCTGCTCTTAGCTTATTTCCAAACATCCTTTTAATTCTCAACAAGAATACAACTGGTTTGATTTTCATCAAAATAATTTCCTCTTCCTGGAAATTTCATTTCTAGTCCCTTGCAGTGTAAGTAGCCATGTGCCCAGTTCCCACCAGGGTTTAGTAAGTGGAGGCAGTGACGCGTTCAAGAGTGGGGGCAGGGGATGGGGCTCTTCTATATCCTCTCTCTCTCTCTCTCCTTCCACGGTGACCTTGGAGGTCCCTGTGGAGCTGCAGCATAGAAGGAGCACAGACTCCCGATCCCTGCCTGGAAGAGAATCTCCCAGGACAGCAGGGACAGTGTGCACCCAGCACTATGCTGGCCTATCTGCCAGAATGATATTTGATATGTGGTACTAGGGATCGAACTCAGGCCTATACCTGGCTAAACCCGCATCTTTTCTCTCCTGATATTCTTCTCCTCCCTCCTTTTAAGCAGATGACTGTTTCAAAGGGAGGATGAAACAGGACAGAAATCAAAATATATCTATTGGTTACCAGCAACCTAAACCCATTAAATGATTAACCTAAATCCAGTAGATTTTACCTCAGAGGCAGAAGGATCACAAGTGCCAGGGTAACCTGGGCCAATCAGAGACTTAGTAAGACCCTGTCTCAAAAATAAAATAAAATAAAATAAAATAAAATAAACAAAAGATCTGGAGATGTAGCTCAGTGTGAAGGCCCTGGGTTTCACCCCTGGGACGGGGGATGGGGGAGCAGGGCTTCCCAGGGTGGCAAGGGAGGGAGAAAGCGGACTCTTGTGAATCGCGTGCGCCTCTCTGCACGTGGCAGGCAGGGGCAGGGAGACCCCAGAGAAGGGTGACGGTACATTCTCATAACTCAGGGCAAGGCACCAAATGAAGCAGCAGAAAGCGCTTCCAGACCTCAGGAGACACATGGGAAGAAGGTGTCATCCACCTGGATGGGCCACCGGGTGCGGACCACCCTGGCCCTGTCCCTGCCCCTCCCCTGCCGCCGCCGCCGCCGTTCCACAGACCGGCGAGGACGCGCCTGACAGACACACCCGGTAAACAGGTGACTGCAGAAGCAGTCTCTCCCGCAAGGACTGGCGTCACTTGTCCCCCCAAACTGAGCTACCACCTCGGGGAAAAGGGCAGGAAGCCCCCGACTGTGCCGGGCTCTCGGGAGAGAAACACGGCCCTTGGCGGAGCTTAGAATCGCCGGCGCTGTTCCTGTTCTCGCCCCGCCGCGTCTGCGTCTCTGCGACGCTCGGGTGCAGACGCAGCATCTCAGGTTTGGGGGCTTAGGGTGGAGTGGGAATGGTGGGGATAGGGTTTGTCCCGAGGCCTCTGCCGAGCCCACCAGCCTGGACAGAGGCGACAGGGCGCGTGTCACCGCCGGTGCTGGAGCGGAGGTTCCGCGCAGTAGGCGGGGGCGGGGGCAGCGGGGCCATCGCCGGTCCACTCTCCTTCCGAGCCGCGATTGAAGCGCGGTGAGAACGGCCAGCAGGGGGCGCCAGAGCACCGGCAATGAGGTTGCGGGGCGTGCGGAGCTCAGGACCGCACCCCAGCCCGGGACCCCCTCGCACCCCACACCGAGGAGCGAGGCGCAGCGGCGGGCGCGGGCCCACAGCCAGGCGGAGGTCACCGCCCGGTCTCGCTCGAGCTGAGCCCCAGGCAACCGCCGCAGCCACCGCCTCGAATTTACCCGCGGGCTAAACGAGTTTCTGTGCCCCGACGGGACGAGGAAGGCAGTCATCGTTAATAAACTGTTTAGATGGGGAGCATTTACGTGTCTGTGTTTTGGCATTTCTTCTTTTTCCATTTCTTCTCTTTCTTTCCTTCTCTTATTCTTTCTTTTTTCCTTTTCTCTATTTTCTGCCCTTTCTCCCCCCACACACGTCCTTTCATCTCAAAACCTGGCCCAGCCCCGGGGGAGTCGCGCACTCCGCCTAGGCCTCCTCCCGGTGCCCCGTGCCCCGCTCCTCCTGGAGGAACAGCGAGAGCTGGACCTCAGTAACAGCAGGTTAACTGGGAGCAGAGGTCAGAGGGCAAAGCCCAGGTTCCAGGAGTTGCCCACAGAACTCAGCAACCTGTTGCTAGGTAACCACATCTCCCATCACCACCCCAACGCATGGTCCTGAGCTGCCCATCCTGGGCCTCTAGTTGGCTTCTGCTGAGTCTTTCAAACACCTACTTTTTGTGAGACTTTAGAAGCAAAAGGAGAGGAGAGCCAGAGCCCAGCCACCACCCCTGAGCCCACCCCAGTCCCCCACTCCCCTGTGGCTCTGTCACCTACTGTTTCACTGTGAAGACTTGCCGCCTGAGCGGTTAGGTCATTGCCACCATGAGTCTGGGCATCATGGAAGAGGAAGACCTGGCTGAGTACTTCCGGCTGCAATATGGGGAGCGGCTGCTGCAACTGCTACAGTGAGTGTCTGGGGGCCTGGTCTGTCCCATCCCTTCACCCACCCCATGCCCCACCTGCCAACCTATCCCCTCAGTTCCTGTGTCCCAGCACTCCCAATCTCCCTGCCTCCACCTCTGACGCCAGCCGCCCCCCCCACCCCGCGTCCTCGCTTGCTCTCCTAACACTAGCATGTCCTTCTCAACACATCCTCCTTTCGCTCAGGTTGGGGAGAAGAGCCCTTTCCTTCCCCAGGTCCTTTCCTGCCCCAGGCTTATAACCCACTGGTTTCTCTTGCCCATATCTTGGGCAGGAAGTTCCCCACTTTTGATGAGCAGTCAGAATCCCCATCCATCCGGCTCCTGGAGAAGAAGAAGGAGGCCATAGTCATGCATCAGGCTATGGAAGAAAAGAAGGAGGTGAGATAATGGAGCTCAGGGATGAGAGCAGGGGTGCAGGATAGGAGGGGAGCTGGCTGGGACTCAGGGAGACATCCCCCATCTTGTGGGTAGGGATAGCTAGAGCTGGGGTTCTGGCCAGTGGTTCTGGTCTCTTTCTGCTGGGGAGAATAGAAAAGATCTAAGTCTTGGGATATCAGTGTCCTGGGATGCTCTAATCTGAGCCAGGCACAGGGTACAAACGGGAGGCTTCCCTGCACCTGGGGATAGAGAAGAGACTTTGGGTTAGTGGATGCTGGGGTCTTCTGGGGTGCTCATGCCAGGGGTTCTCCTGACCTCTCTGCTCCTACACCCCTGAAGACATTTAAGCGCAGAATGGAAACCCTGAAGCTGCGCTGGGAGGAACTGGGCATCAGGGAAGAGCAGCTGAAGGCCCACATCCAGAAATTTGAGCAATTCATCCAGGTATGAAGGGTGTGGGCTGCATCAGGCCAAGGGAGCCATAGTCTGCAGACTGGTAAATTGTCCCTCCTCCTCCTCATTTTTGCAGGCTTCTCTCTGGGTGAAAAGTATTCTCAGTGCTCTAATTATGCTTGGTGCTTCCACAGACATCCTTTGTATCTCCCCACATTGCATTGATTGCAATTTCCTGTTTACCTAGTCTGTACCCCCTCCCCATGTCTGTTTCGTTTCCTTGCCATACAGTTTATCCGGACGATGGATGGATAGATGGATGGATGGATGGGTGGATAGATGTGTCCATCATGGATGAGCACTTGGGGGTACAATGAATTAAGTAGATGTTTTAGTCTTCTATACATTCTACTTTTTTCTCCTTGAACCAAAGGTGGGGGACCAGTGAAGGCAGGGAAGTGTTGAAGGACCATGCAGCAGAGAATATTCCAAGACAACCCTCCCCATCAGTCCTTAGAGAAACGTGTGTGTGTGTGTATTACTGTGGATTGAACCCAGGACCTTCACACTGAGCTATGTTACTAGCCCTTTTTAAATTTTTATTTTGAGACAGGAGCTTCCTAATTTGCATAGACTGGACTTAAACATGCAATCCTCCTGCCTCAGCCTCTCAGGATTTAATCATCTTAAAAATCCAGATTTATCTGGATCTGCTTCTGTCCACACTTACGGAGCCCTGAAAGCCTGGCCTGGCTGCATGAGACTAATTGCTGCCCTCTCCTTCAGAGAAACCCTGCTCTTAAACCACTTTGTCACACTCTGTCCCTAACCATGCAGGACAGGAAGTTAGCAAGCTGAGCACATTCTCCTGAGACCCAGTCCATTTTAGTGGTCAGAGAAAAACTGGTGGAGCGGTTGGGGTACTAGGAGATTTGAGGTGGAAGGCGCTTCTAATGATTTTCCAAGGGTCAGAAGCTTTGGCATCTCATAGAGCTTGTTACAAATACAGGACTCCAGTGACTTTCTCCTCTCTCATTGCTTTCAGCAGGTCTGGGGTTGGGCCCAGGCACCTACAGTACTGTTAAGCTCCTCAGATGATTTTAATTCACAGTTGGATTTGTAAACCATTAGTTTGGGGCTCCTGTCTCCTCCTGTGCTTACATGGCAAAGCACAAATCCTCCATGTGCCTACCTCCGTGTCCTCCAAATGCTGCCATCACACCTGCCCTACGTGTAGAGTCACAGGAGCTCTTGAGACAAGAAAGGGGGCACAGGAGAGCAGTGCAAGGAGTGGGCTTTGCAGAAGGAAGAAGGTGGACTTAGACTGATTGCAGGAGCTGAGCCTCGTTCTTCCTTTCTGGGCATGGTATCGCCTGACCCATCTCCTCTCGTCCCAGCTGATGCTAGTCCCGCTCCTAGGAACAGGTCTCATCTTTGTACAGTTAATCACCGTTGCCTACAGTTTTCAAGGAAGAAAGGGGCTACTGTCTCACATTTCTGTGGTTGGAGAAGTTGAGGCACTGAGTACCAAATCAGGAGAAAATTTGGGCTTCCCAACCCTGGCCCAGCCATCTGCCCCATGACAAATGGCCACTACTCAGAACAGAAACAATGCAAGCTCTGTCAGAAGGGCTGCAGCTCCCACTTCTGGACTTTCTCAGCCTTCCCCAGGGTTGAGTTCTTTCCAGGCCCCGAGCCCACTGCAATATGGGTCTTCCTCTATCCTTTCACTCCGGGGTTCTCCCTTGTCTGGTCTCTGAAGTCCAGAGCCCAAATCCCACAGAATCTGAATCATTTCCTGTCTGCCCCTCACAAGGCCATGTCTTGACTCTGAACTAAACCTCTGTTCTCATAGCCTCCTGAGCTGTATCTCAGTTCACAGAAATCCCTTGGCTTCAAGAACTAGCTTCAGATCACCAAAACCTAGCTTCAGATCGCCCTAGAAATCTTTTCCCTCCACACCTCTTCTCCGACACGGGTGACCCAGCAAGGTCTGGGCTCAGCAGAAAGAGAAGGGCTGAGGGCGTCATGGCCCCCAGCAGGCAGAGGCCCCAGGGCGGGCAAGACAACACTGCTTGACCCATGCCACCTCTCTCATTCCAGGAGAATGACCAGAAGCGGATCCGCGCCCTGAAGAAAGCCAATAAGGAGCGGGAACTCAAGAGGTTTCACCTGCGGGAGCTGGCCAAGGCCAAGCAGGACATGGTGGCCTTGCGCCTGGAGCACCAGAAGCTGAGCACCAAGCTGCAGGACTACTCCATCTTCAACAAGTACCTGGAGAAGGTGGTGGAGAACTCCGAGGTGAGTCCCACCTCGGCACCTTCCCCATCACCCTCCTCCCCAGGGCCTGGGCCATGGGCTGGCGCTTGGAGTCCTTCTGGGCCCCAGGGATGGTCACACAGGAGTGGAGCTGATAAAGGCCCCAGTTCTTTGTGGGGGGAGGGGCTGGTGGTATATCCTCGTGTGTCTGTGTGCATGATGACCAGGTAAATGTCTCCGCATGGGTTGTGTGTTCATGTCTCCACGTGTGTCCATGGCTGTGTCTGTCTGAAGGGATGTGTGTGTGTGTGTGTGTGTGTGTGTGTGTTGGGGGTTGTGGTTTTGGAGCGCCAGCGTTAAGCTTTGCCTGCATCAGCATGAGGCCCACATTCATCCCTACCTCCCCCTCCTTCCTGGTGTCTTTTGTTTATGTGAGAGTAAACTGCAGAGAGGAAAAGCACCCAGCCTACCACAGAGCTGGAGTGCTTAAGATGTGCCGTGCGCACGCCAGGCTCAGTGCTTTTCACATGCCGCAAGGCCTGCAGTCCATCCTCTCATTAGCCCAGCGGGGTAAGTGACCCCATCACCCTTACACAGGGACTCGGAGGCTCAAGAGGTTAGGTAACCCGCACAAGGCCTCACAGCTCGGAAGTGGAAGAACCTGTGACTTTCACCTCTCTTCTTTAGGTCCCCCAAGGCCCCAGACACCCGCTCTCCTGCTGTCCCTGTGGGCAGAGCTCGGGGAACTTCGCAGCCCTCTTCCCAGCCAAGCTTCCTGCAGCACTGATGCTCTCAGTGCTCCTCCATGAAATCGACATTTTCCCTCGACTGTGATGTGACTATATCAGTGATTGTCCCCTCCTCTCCCATGGGGCCAGCAACAGGGGCTTGGGTCAATGTCCTGTGAGGGGCACAGGCAGACAAAGGGCACACAGCTTTTTAAAGCCCCTGCAGCTTCTATATAGAAACAGTAACCTAATTTATTTATACATGAATCCCAAATCTGTGTCATTTCCTCCATTCTAAGGTCCTATGTACTGTAAGATAAATTGTTCACTTGATGATTAGAGGAGTTTTTTGAGGGAAAGGGAGGAGAAAAGACCACTGTATTAAAGCAGCAGATAAATTGTAGGACATGTCTTGAAATTGGAGCTGGTAAAATGGTTATCTTAGAACGGAGGAAACTTGCTGATATGTCCCTTCTAAGCTTCAGCCCCTTGTACCTAACTTGTCTTGTCCACAACCCATCTGCTACCTGCCACTCCCAGGCCAGGTCTGCTGCTGATGTGTCCCATGCTGGTAAGTGACATGACCACCCACCCACAGCCCTGCCCAAACCCAGACCTCATCATCGACTCCTCCTCCTGGCTCAGTTCCGTAGCCATCAATCAGCAGAGCTGGTCAATTCTGCCTCCTAAGTATTTCTGGAATCCAGCCCCTGCCCCTTCCTTAGTGAGCCTCATCTAGAGTTCAACTGTGTGTCATTCCCAGTCAGACTGCTCATATTCTACAGCCTTCCTGGTATCGCTCTCTGTCTCTGTCTGTCTGTCTCTCTCTCATTTTATTTTGCTCAAAATATTTTAAGCATACTGGAAAGTATAGAGAAACACATAACCCAAGAGCCCACCACACAGCTTTGTCAAATCTTAATATTTTCCCAACTTTTTTTTTCTTAAATAAAACACTGCTGGTAATTGAAAGCCCTTATGTATCCTTCCAAATCTCATTTTTCCTCCCCTCTCCTTGGGAATAGCCAGTATCCTGATTTTTAAGTTTCTAAATTTCACACCTCTTTTAACTAGTTTGCCACATATCCCCTGTCCATAAACTATGAGTCATATTATACATATCCTTCTGTTACCTGCTTTTTTCAATAATTTAAAATATATTTTTACATTTAATTGCCACATAATAATTTATATATTTGTGGAGTCCAGTGTGGCATTTCAATATATGTATGCAATTTGTAATGCTCATGACATGATTATTAATTGTTGTCAACCACAGTTATTCTACTGTACTATAAAGCCTGAGAAATTACTCTTTCTATGCAACGGTCCTATACCAATCAATATTTTTAAGAAACTATATTTTGGATAACTTCTCATTAATAGAAATAGAGAACATAGTCTGTTGAATGCCCATTACTCAACAACTAGTTCAGCAATAATCCTAGTCATATCCCCACATCTTCCTGCCACCACCTTTTTGAAACAAATGATATTTTTTCACCCATAAGTATTTCAGTTTTTATCTCTGAAAGATGAAAACTCCTTTCAATATAACAACAATACCATTGTTGTACTGTTCCTATTAAAAACTTTTTTGTGTGTGTGTGGGTACCTGGGGTCGACCTCAGGACCTCGTGGGCCAGCAGGCGCCCGTGCCGCTGAGCGATATCACCGGCCCTTTTTTCGTATGTGGGTTCCGGGAGTCGAACTCGGGCCCTCGCGCTTGCCAGGCAGGCGCTTATGCCGTTGAGCCATCTCATCGGCCCCCCTATTAAAAACTTGATAGCTATTTCTTAGTATCAGATGTCCAGCTAGTTATTGTAATAATGCCTTTTGTACAGACAATTTGTTCCAATCAGGGTCCAAACTAGTTTCCTCATTCTGTAAGTGCTTCTTAAGTGTCACAGACATTATTCTGAGAATTATTCTGAACAAAAGGATATACTGTATGATTCCACTGATATTTTTAAAAATAGGTAAAAAGGAGAATCTTTCCTTGGTCGTCTACTTAAAGAAAAAGCTGATTAAATGCTTGCTTCTTCTTCTTCTTCTTCTTCTTCTTCTTCTTCTTCTTCTTCTTCTTCTTCTTCTTCTTCTATATTTTTTTAAGCTTGCATCTTTATGGTGTTCAGAATAATGAACTGGTTTTCCATCCAAAAATGACCTGTAACTTTTAGCATTAGTGTGGGGTTTTTATTATATTTAGTATCTTTTAATCTTATTCTTACTAATGTCCAAGTTGTCCCCTCTCTGACAGTCAGGCCCTCTTTAGGTCAGCCCATGAGTCCTTCTGACATGAGAATGAGATTTTGTGATTCTTTCCTGGGAGCTCTGATGTAATCCATTCACTTTAACTTGTGCTGTTGCATTATGTGCCTGGCAAATTTTAGGAAATATGGACATGAAGTTATTTCTCAGCCTCTTAAAATCCTTTAGTAACAAAGTTCGTACTCTTTCCGTAGTTTACTAGGCAGCCATTGCCCAACCCCTGTACTAGGGATTAAGCCCAGGGAGCACTGTGCTACACCTTCAGCTCTTTTTACTTATTTTTATTTTAAGACAGTTTTGCTAAGTCGCCCAGACGGCCTCAGTCTCCCAAGTAGCTGGGATCATAGGCTTGTGCCGCCATGCCTGACATTTTTTTTTAAAGTTCTCCAGGTCCATCTCTGGCTCCTCCTCTGGAACTCAGGCCATCTATACTACACTACCTCGAGTATCCCGAACACACCGCACACAGCCTCACGTGTCTTTACCCAGCTGTTCCCTCTCCCCAGAACACCACCTCACCTTCCCCACCTGCTTTTGCCTGGCTATCTTCTGCTCATACCTCCAGTCTCATTTCTACAATCTTTTCTCCCAGGAAACCTTTTCTGGCTAGTCTTGCCTCTTCCCATCCTGGTTTGGGTAGCCCTTTCCCAAGAGGCATATTTGGGGAAAGGCCAGCAAGGCAGTTCCCAGGACACTAACCTCTCACTGGAAATGTCATGAGGTGGGGATTGTCTTGCATTGGCTGGAAGCCACATATTGCTAAGCCCCTGGGGGAGGTGAATTGGTCTCAGAGAACTGGAGATCAGGACCCTGTCTAAAGTGAGTGGGTTGCATGGCTTTTGTTCTGTTTGGGTGGGGACTGCCAGTTAGGGCCAGAGTGGCATGGACCAAAATGGAAGAGGTGAGAGCTGAGCCTGGTGGGCCACCTCCCACCCTGGGCTGCCCCTCTCCAGCCCAGCTTCTCTCCCAGAAAATGTAGAACAACTACCAGAGAGCGCCATGCTTGAGGTCACTGGTCCACTCTCAGTGTCACCCTGACCCTCGGCCTAGATAAGGCTTATCCTCTGTGTGGTACCAAACTGTTTACTTCTCCATCTGTCCTCCCTCTACCCTGCAAGCTGTCAGCTTCAGAAGAGCAGGGTCTGGCTTTCTTATCTCCTGTTATGTCCCTGTAGCACAGCCCCTGGCTTGTAAGTTGCTCTTGGGAAATTCTTGTGACTGGGAGAATTACTGCCCTGGGAAACATCTCCAAATGCCTTGCACCCACAATTCTCAACTCTGGCCTAGAATCACGTGGGGGATCTTTTGCAAACTTCAGATGCCAGAGGCCACCTTAGATCTGTTATTAATCAGAATCTCTGGGGGTGGAACTCGCTGGTATCCTTTTAAAATTCCCCAGATGATTCTAAGATACAGTGAAGGTTGACAGCCCCTGGTTCAATTGTGCATATCCCTAATACCTGGGCCATGGTCCATACAGACCCAGGAGAAGCAGGCATCAGGACCCCTATTTCCTCAATGTCTGTGCCCTTGATCCTGGCCAGGAGCCTAAATGAGCAGGCATCCAGGTGTCCAGGTCAAGGGTCGGCCAGCTGAGACTACTGCTTCGGTCCCCGGGGTTCTGACAGTGTAGTGACCAAACCCTAAACCCCCTTCAGTTTGAGGAGATCCAGGAGGTGATCGCGCGCTACAAGACGCTGGTGAGCATGCACCATGACCTCATGCAGTCAGCACAGGAGGGCCAGGAGAAGATCGAGCACGCCAAGGCACGGCTGGCGCGGTACATGGAGGAGAAGGACGACGAGATCCTTCAGCACAACAACGAGCTGGCGAGGCTGCAGATGCGCTTCGACCGCGCCCGCAGCGATGTCATTGTCTGGGTGAGGGTCCCGGGCCACAAGGGCTGGGGTGCAAGGCTCCGGGGCTCTGGGTGTGTGAGCCGCAACCCCGGGTGTGTGCGCACATGATACACACACACAGCGCTCATGCATTCCCGCATTCCCTCCTCAGGAGTCTCGCTGGGCGCACATCCAGAACACTGCCGCTAAGAAGACCCTCCTGCTGGGCACCATTAAGATGGCGACGCTGAACCTCTTCCAGACCGTGAGCAAGCAGCTGAAGGAGGCCTCCCAGGTGTCGTTGGAGGACACTCACAAACAGCTGGACATGGTAGGCGGATGTGGGTGCTGGGGCCAAGTGAGGCCTAGCCAAGGAGATTCTTGTCTGGTTGAGTAGGGAAACTAACTGGGACAGAGCAGTGGCTTTCACCTGTTAACAGCATCAGAAGCACCTGGAGAGGGCATGAAGCCTGTTGCTGGGCCTCACTCCCCAGTCTGTGACTCAGTAGTCTGAGATGAGAATCCATGAATTTGTATATTCAACAAGTCCTCGAGTGGTGCTGTTAGGAGGGGTGCCACAGTTTGAGAACCATTTCATCAGTGCTAATGGTCCCAGACTACAGGGCAAGAGCAAGGACCCAATATTAGTTAGTTGTACGAAAACAGTCTTATTAAATTCTAGTCAGACCCTGAGACTCACTAAAGCCTTGTGTTTGAGGCCCACTCTTTGTTTAAAAAAAGGAAAACTGGCAAGTTTAAAATGTTATAATTGTGTTAGCACCAGTCCGAAACAGTCTTTGAACCAGTGGAAAGAAAATTGAAAAGGAGTTAGAATTTTCATTGTATGACTCAGTTACTTAATATCATCCATGTCACTGTGCCCCCAACATCATGACCAAAGTTACACACACCGTACTTTTTGGAAAACTCGGCACCAGCAAATGTATGAGTGGAGCGTCTTCAGACCTGCAAAGAACCGTGACTAAATAATTATTTGTTCCTTTGGCAAAAGCCTTTAGCTCTACTGTGAAATATCAGAAAGCCGAGGACCGTGATTTTGTTTGTTTTGCTCCCAGCTCTATCCTCTAGTGTCTAGAACAATTCCTGGCACACTGTAGACACAAAAGAAGGATTTGGTAAATAGATACAAAATACAAGCCAACAAGCAATTGAGTGAGAGGCACTTGCCTTATTAAAAAAGAAGAAGAAAAGCGAAACTCATGAAATATAAAGGGTTTTACTCGTGGACCACCTACAAAGGATTTCCCTAAAACAGCTTTCATCTTAAAACAGATTAGAGCAGAATTATTTTACTGTGCAAAGAAGGGGGTTGATAAGAAAGTTTGTTCTAGGAGCAGAAGTTCTCAGGCTTTGTAGTATTAGGTTGTTGTCATGCTCTTAAAGTTTACCAGTGACCACCCAGAGTTCATTTCTGTTGAGCTTTTCGTATCTATTGACTTTTACCAAATTGGAATTTAAAACAAAAATTTGGATGTTGTGGTGCAAGCCACTCCCAGCACTCTGAAGGCTGAGGCAGGAGGATCACAAGTGTAAGCCCCCTAGTCAACTTAGTGACTTAGTGAGACCCTGTCTCAAAATAAAACATTTTATAAAGGGGTAGGCATGTAGTTCAGTGCAAACACCCTGGGTTTGATCTCCAATACTACACACACACACACGCACACACACACACATATATGAGTGAAAAAGCCTAATGAAGTCTTAGTATTATTGTAAAAAGAGTTTTGACCGTGTTCACACCATCCCCTACAGGAGGGTCTCAGGCCCCCTTCTTTTAGCTGGTTTGAAGAACGGTGCTCTAGAAGATGGTGACTGGCAGCTTCCTGCCCCCCCCCCGGTCAGACCAGAGCTTCCAATCCATCCACTCCAAATTTTGAGCTTTCCAAATGTTTGATGATTTTCTGAATTTGGATTCAGAACACCTCAGCCTTGATTTGTGTTTACAGGAGTACTCCATATTGCCCAAGAGTGATCTTAAAATATCTCACCTCATTCCCATAGGATATGAGCCTACTGACAGGAACACACGTGACCAAGTAGCCTGAAAAAAAAATGTGAGAATCTGGAGACATAGAAATTAAAATTAGAGGTCAAGGCTGGAGAGAGAAACACAACTATAGTGGCTTCTTCGATTATCAGGATCTTCAACAGGAACAATAGTGACTCTGAACTTCCTGATAACTAGATATAAAAGAACATATCATTTTTGTACCAAAATAGGAAAATATAAAGTTTCCTCAGAGGGGACATACCTTTCCCAGACACTTAGTTCTAACTGAAATTTCTCAGCGAGACTTCAGAGACACTCAGTGAATAATGTCCTCAACGAAAGCCCTACAGCAGATACAGGCAGAGCTTCAAAAGCAGATCTTACACAGAGCTAGGAACATGGTACACAGCACAACTCGGGAAGAGGCAGGACGATCTGAATCCAATGAATGAAGGGTCTAGAATTACCCCTAAATCAACTACCCAGAGTGGCATTTTCCAAACTGCTGAGCAAATCCTACAATCTCAAGATACTTTTTCCTATGGGGAATAAAAGGGCCCCACAGACTAATACATCTAGAAAAAAAATGTAATTTAAAGTTCAGATTTAAAAAGTATGGGATCTAGTGACATCTTTATTACAGCTCTGCACTTTGAGATCCTCCAACAGATGGTATTTCTAAAGCTTATTTGGCCATGGAGCCCTTTCTGGGCTACGTGACCACTTATAAGAGCACATTTTGGGAAATACTGAATTTGTCTTCTCTGTAATATTTGGAAAGTTGCCTTAATTCATTGGTTCTGTGTTTCTTCATTTGCAAAATAGGAATTCTATCAGTAATAGTAACTATATCTGTAGCTGATAGGGCTGTTGAAAGATTTGGACCAAGTCTGTGTTCTCTACTGAGAGAGTTGAAAAGAAGTTTTAGAACTGAGATCCTAGAGGCTATCAGGGCCAACCTTTCCTCCCACTTCCCTTTAATTAATTAATTAATTTATTTATTTATTTATTTATTATGTGCTGGGGATTGGAGCCAGGCCCTCATGCATGCTAAGCACACGCTTTCACTGAGCTACACCCCAGCCCACTTCTTCCCTTTGTAAAGATGAAGAAACTGGCCTGGAGGTGTAGCTCAGTAGTGGAGCCTGCCTTCAATCCCCAGCATCATAAAAAGAAGGAAGAGGAGGAGGAGGAGGCGGAGGAGGAGGAGAAGGAGGAAACTGAGTCCCAAAAAGATGAAGTGATTTCCCCAGAGCTGCTATATCAGGAGCTCAGCTGGGCTCCTCCGAGGGCAGCACTGCACCAGGCCTCCTGGGAGCTCTTCAAAACAGAAGCTAATAAACAGATTCAAGATTATCATGATGAACATCAGTCAGGTCTGGGTTCCAAGTTCACCACGAGGACGCCCCTACCCGGATTGGCCCTGCCTGTTACATGCTTTTATTCCCCGTCCCATCTGTAATCCTCTCTCTTTCCTGCTCTTTCTGTTGGACTTCAGCCCGTTCTTCGTACTATCAGTGTATCTGTCTCTAGGAGGTCCTAACCCATTCCTATGTATGGCTTTAAATCTGCTAACCCAAATGCTCCATTTCACCTAGAAAAACTGTCAAATGAGGCAACGTGGCTGACTCAAGAAGTCAGTCTCAGGAAAGCAGTAAACTCCTTCCTACAAGATGATCCATCTTGGGATGGGGAGGCCTTTGGCCAGGTAGGGTTAACTCTGGTCTCTGTCTTGTCAGATCCAGCAGTTTATCCAAGACCTATCAGACATCTGGGCCGAGGTAAAAAAGAAGGACCAACTGCAAGTCCGGGTGTAAGGAGGCAGCATGCTTCCAGAACGTTCTGAACAGACATTGCGAGAGAGAAAGTTCCTGGTGAGCTTGCAGTCCAGCCAGCCCAGGTCAGTGCCAGAGGACCTTGTCTGGCTTTCTACTGGCAAACACCTTGCCATGTTCCCCTCAGGCCTCAGTCCATCCCAGCCTTGAGGACATTAAATGGTATAAGAAGTTTGTTCTGAAGTTCTCTCTCTTTCTGGTAGTTTATTCATGGAGGAAAGAGTCAATGAGGAGCCAGGCGTGGTGGTAATCCCAGCACTTGGGAGGCTGAGGCAGGAGGATTGCTGTGAGTTTGAGGCCAGCCTGGACTACATGTAAGTTCAAGGCCAGCCTGAACTACATAGTGAGATCCTGTCTCAAAAAAATAAAAGAGTCAATGAGGGGAGAGCCCCACAAGCACCCCTTTTCAAAGCTCCCCACTTAGACCTCCAGGGAACTAGAGACCTGGCTTCAGGAGCAGTCTTCCCTGGCCTCAGGAGCAGCCTTGCTTCCTTACCCCTTGTGCACCCTAAAACGTGCAACCTAATGTCAACAGTGGCATGCAGGAACGGACACTTGGTTGCTTGGGAACTAGTGAGGGGCTACTAACATGCCAAAGGACCACCTCCAGGCTCAGGAGCGCCGTGGCAGACTGCAACGATGATTAAAACCAGCAAAACTAAACCAAATGGGGTAAATGTAAAGTTTGGAACTTAGGTTTGAAAATTCATCTGTACATTTCTAAGTCATCAGTGGAAAAATGTAACCTACAGGGAGGTAATGGGGTTTTTTTTCAAGTTTTATTTTTTATTAGTACATGTTTGCAGTACATATGATTACATTCTTCATGGGAAGTTGGTATGTGTACATAGCACATCTATGTACTATGTCAGTCCCACCCCCTCTCTCCCCTCCCCCTTCCCGCCATCTCTTTGTCCCCTTCCCTTTTACAAAAGACCTATTTCCCTATTTCCTATTACTATCCTTTATTTTGCACTTTATTTCTATTTGGCATTTTTTTATGTAAGATAAACAATGCGATATTTAAGCTTGTGTGTCTGATTTACTTCACTTAACATTGTGGTCTCAAGGTACACTCCTACAAATGACTCAAGTTTGTTCTTCTTTATGGCCGAGTAGTACTCCATTTTTCCTTATCCATTCATCACTGAGATACCATCTTACTTCAGAAAGAATGGCTATCATTAAGAAATCAAATAAGGAAAGCTGGCGAGGCTGTGGGGGAAAAGCTGTTGGTGGGAATGTAAACTAGTATAACCACTATGGAAGTTATAGAGTTTCCTTGAAAAACTAAAACTAGAAATCCCACTTGACCCAGTTATTCCCCTTCTAGGTATCTTCCTGAAAGAGTGAAAGATATCGTCTCACAGTAGTACATGCATACCCATGTTTATAGTGGCACAACTTATAATAGCTAAGTCTGAGAAGCAGCATTGAACATGTGCTGCATATACATCAGCCTCGTGAGAACCCTATGGGCCACCACCATCCCTATATCACGGAGCAGGACATTTGTCCAGGGACACTGGCTAAAGGACAAAAGGGTTAGAATTCACTTGGGTCTGCCTGTGCTTTTGTCCCCCACTGAGTCAGGCTGAAAAACACCCTATAAGGATTTTGTTTCTTCCATGGCCCTGTGATCCTGCAGGGCGCTCAGCCTGCCAGGATTTCTGGTGCCTGCAGGGAAGCAACTGCTGCAAGTGTCCATGGGGTCCTGGGTAGGCGGCAGTAACCCCCACTCTCGTATATAACACCTTACTGCAGGGGTTCCCCAGAGGACCACAAACAGCGTCAGTCACCTGAGGACTGTTAGACGCGCAGATTCTCAGGCTCCACCCAGACCTGAGACTCAGACTGGGGGTGGGACCCAGCAGTTCCAATCCACACAACTCTACCATGTGCCCAGGCTGGGGGAGAACAACCACTTTCCAAGACCACTTTCAAGTGCCTGAGCTCCATTCACTTCCCACTGTGTGAGACAATACATATTGCTCCCTGTACTGGTCAGCACTCAGCCGGAGAAGCGGATGGATACCTAGATCATCTCCTGTATGCAAAATGCCTGGGACCAGAAGTGGTTTGGATTTTGGAATATATATATATTTTTGCATATATATAGTGAGATATCTTGGGTATGGAACCCAATTCTAAACACAAAATTCATGTATATTTCAGATACATCTTGTACACATAGCCTGAAGATAATTTTATATGGCATTTTTAATCATTTTGGATAATGTTTCATCACATGAGGGCAGGTGTGGAATTTTCCACTTGTGGTGTGCAGGCACTCAAAAGGTTTTGGATTTTGGAACATTTTAGATTGTGGATTTTCACATTAGGCATGTTCAATCTGTACAGGTAAAATATATAGATAAAGATTTAGGTGGAGGTATGTGTATAGGCATGGGTGTGTCCAATTATATATGGCTTTGTCACAGGGATTTGACCTTAGGTAGACTCAGTAACACTGCTGTCTTCAGGTCTGATGCTGGAGCTTGAAGTTCCCCAAGGAGGTAGCTGGGGAAGAAACCAGGATTCTTAGCTGGGCGTGGTGATGCATGCCTATAATCACAGCTCTCTGTGAGGCTGAGGCAGGAAGATCACAAGTTTGAACCCAACCTGAGCAACATAGTGATTTAGCGGGATCTTGTCTCAAAACAAAAAATATAAAATGGGGAGGGGGTGGCAGGAATGTAGCTCAATGTGAAGGTCCTGCATTCAATCCCCAGTACTGAGAAGTAGGGAAGGAGGAGAAGGAGAAGGAGGAAGAAGACAGAATCCTTCATTTTGGAGCTGAACACACTGACTTGGGTATGACAGAAGATGACATAGTTGCAGACCCAGCTGCTGCTGCACGCCATCAGGATGAGTTGACAGAGGCACCACATGTGTGAGCTGTACAGCATGGCTGTGTTTCCCTTCTGCCCCCAAGCCCTCCACAGAGTGCCACTGGCGACTCACCTTCATAGTGTTACAGAAATCTGACACCGAACCAAATGGAAGACTTTTTAATAAGGTAACTTTTATTAGCATCAGCAGGCTGGTGGGAATTAGGGATTCCAAAAACATCAGCCCTGGCTAAGAGTGAAACAGAATTTTATATACATTTTTTGCAAGCAGGAAGTACAAAAGCTGATAGCAGGTTATTACATAATTGGTTACATGAATCAAGTCATATGTTGTCAGGCAGATTTGTTTTAAGCAGGTTTACTTATCATAAGGCAGGAACATTCTGGGAGGGAGGGGGTTTGAATGGAGTGGGTAGAGTTAAATGTGTCCTTGACTGGGCCAGTCTGTCCTAGGCATAAAATCCTTGAATCATGTTGAAAAAACTGAATATATATTTTTAGGTAGGAAAACACAGACATTACGGCTGGATGTGGTCAGGTTAACCTAGTGGGCTATCTGGAAGAAGCAGCTGGATGCAGACAGTCAAGGCTAACTGAGTTTAGCAGTCTAACTATGTGACAAGCAGCATGAGCATATCCTGTCTCAATATAGCAACAGGCTACTAATTGATTTTTAATTTCTGCTATAAAATTTCTATAAATTTGCTATTACATTCTCTCTTGTTTTTATTATGGGAAAGATCCTTCTTCTTCAGTTTCCTTAGTGCTAAGGAGCTGGTAAGGGGAAGTAACTTTTAAGAGGAGTTGTTGGTGTCTGACCTCAAAGCATTCAGTCAGAAAGCAAGTCAGGATGTGGATCATACAAGGGCCTAGAGGAAGGACCGTCAGGAGGGCCATTAAAGGTCTGAGCAGAGCTCCTGCCCACAAGGGGAGAAAGTCCAGAGATCCCCACCAGGAGGAGCCTCCCATAGTATTATAAGCCCTTGTTTGAGGCATTCCCACAGGTGACAGGAGTTTTTTTCTTTTTATCCCTGACTTGTTGGCATAGTAGCAGCACTCTTTTTCTAGGAAAAGGCAAGTACCTCCATGTTGGGCTGTCAGAAGATCTAAGGCTCTTTGATTCTGGACGATGACTGCAGCTGAAGAATCTATTTGACCCTGCAGCGTATCTATTGAGCTTTGTATGTTGGCAAAACCTCCAGCAATCTGAGTATTTAGCTATGAGTATTCTTGTTGGCCTATACCCATAGCTGTGTCACTGAGAGTCAAACTTCCTGTTATTGTTATCTCAGCTAGTATGGGCAATATCACAGGGTCACATTTTTGATGTGACTGATGGGTTTGTGCAAGACCTCATTGACCTGAATAAACAGAGAGGTCGGGTACCATAAAAGCAAGTGCACAAAAACTCATTTTGGTGCTATCAAACACTTAGTGTACCCCCGCAGAACAAACAAAGAAAGTCCCAAGAGGGCCCACCAGAGAACCTGAGGTGACAGTCAAAACATCTATGCAGTCAGTGGGAACATTTTCGCCTGTAGGGAGACACAGGAAGCAAGAGGAATTTCCCCATACCATTGTGGGATAGGGCTGAAGTAAGCAATCGGGAACATCAGTAGAATTGAGGTTAGAGTTATTTTGGGTTATATCTAGAGCTTGGTAAGAAAGAACTGAAAGAGGAACATAGAGCCAGCAGTCATTGCCCAACTCTGGGTTTACAGCTTGAAGGACCCAGTGGGTGCCGTTGACCAGGTGCAAGAGATCAGGAGTCGGGGGGGCCATGTGATTAAGAATTATTACAGGGCTAATGCCACAAACTTGAATTTGGAATTCTCAGTGTCCTGAATTTGCCTGGCAAGTATATGGGTCAAGCAGCATGAGCAGTAATGAGCACAGGAGGAAAATAATAGCCATCTCAAAACTTGGAGAGACAGTTTAGGGTATCCAGTCCAATCGCTACATTAATATAGAAAAGGACAAAGGTGACTTTGTGAGGGACTCTCCAGTCTTCTGGGAAAACAGCCTAGAGTCCTATGGCAAGCACCAAGATTAACCAGAGAAGGGGAACTAATAGCCAAACTAGGTTACAGAACATGAGTCAATTAGGACAGATACTCCAGTGTATGATATCCATTCAATCTTCAGCCGTGCGTGGACCCGCCAGCTTCCAGAGTGGCAAGGGCAGGGCTTTGAGTGCATTGTCTCTTCAAGGTGATCTTCAAGGGGCTTGACTCATCAGGATAGGCCTTCCAACAATCACTGGGATGGGCTCACTTGATCCTGGAGTGATGAATCCTGGGCTGGATCTCTGCCATTTTACTCGTATACTTTAGGGGCCTTTTAGTCTTAGTGGGGAATGCCTTGGGCCATCAAAAGTAAGTACAAACAAGAACCAATAAGTATCTTTAGCCTTGGCATGGCTTAATTTTAGTAAAACCCATTAGAAGATCTTCAAAGGGAGAGAGTCCCGTGTGTTGGATTCTGGGTGGCAGTTAAGGGCCTGTTGAGGTCTCAGTCTTTGCACAAGTTTGGCATCTTTGGCTGAGAGTGGCACAGATTGCTGTTAGCTTTGGGATATAATAATAGCAACTCAGGAGCTGGGCCATAGTAGTCTTTTCTCCATGGGTGATGTCATGGTGGTCTTTTACCCAAGCGTAAGTTAACTCCTTTGGGATGATCATTTGATTGTCCAGTAGAGCCCAGACATTGTTTGGATCTGTATGAGCCCCTTTTTGTTGTGCCCATTTTATTTCCTCTTGAGTATAGTGGAGAGGTCCCTGCTGTAGACTGAGAACAGTTTTTAGAGATATTTTATGTAAAGCTTCTAAGTTCTGGGCCAAGTCATTGCCTCCCCAAGTAGAGCCCTCAGCAGCCATCTCTGTGGCTTCATCTGCTTTTTGGTTTCTAAGAGTGATGGTGTCTTTTACCTTTTGATGTCCTTTGCAATGAATGACAGCCACCTTTTTGGTTTACCATACAGAAACCAAAAGTTGTAAGATTTTATCTCTATTTTTAGTTTGTTTCCCTTCAGTTATCAAAAAGCCACAGTCCTTGTATAGCATCCTGTGGACGTGAACTGTGGTGAAAGCATACTGGGAATCTGTGTAATTCCGAAGGCCATCCTTTGGATACTGAGTCTAGAGTCTTAGACAGGTAGGTGACTGGTCTTTCCTAGGGCTCCACTGTTTAGGTTAGGACTCCTGAGGCAACATGTTGTCTCTCGTCCACAAACAGGTTGAAGGGGCGAGTCACATCTGGGATTCCTAAAGCTGGAGCTGAGGCCAGAGCTCTTTTGATTTGTTTGAACACCTCAGTTTCTTCCAAAGTCCACTTTATTATATCTCTTTCAGTCGTGGGCTTTTTCAACATGTCATAAAGCAGTCTGGCTTTTTCAGCATACCCAGGTATTCAAATTTGGCAGAAACCAGCTACTCCTAGAAATTTTCTCAGTTATTTTTACAACTGGGCCATGGGATGGAGCAAATGACTTCCTTTTTTGTTTTAGTTTGTAAAAAACCTTCTTGGCTATCTTGAGTAACTGGGTGGCACTTATGTCAGAAAATCTGTCAATCTTTTGGATTTTGCTCCAAATGTCAGCTTATCAATCATGGTTGTCTTAGTAGTTGAATCCTTGTAGAATGTTAACAGATAGCAGTTATATAGTTTTACAAAGAAAACTTGAGATCAAAAGCCATACATAATATTTCAGCATGACAATCATGATGACATTATTTTTTTGTAACACATTTAAATGTCCATCTTAGTAATGAATAGAGTAACACACAGCATATACATCACATAAGTTTTTTTTTTAAAGCTATTATTTGACTGGTAATCTCATGTTGATTTGACCATTTTTTCCATGGGAGTTTTAGAAGGAACAATCTGAGCTCCATCAAATTAACAAGTAACCATACTTATATTTTTTTAAATAAACTACTTCCACAAGCTTTCCTTAACATATGTAAGCTTTCTAGTCTTGTCATTATCTCTCTTTTTATCTCTTTAGCAGGACAAGACTTTTACCATGTAGAATCCTCTCATATCAAAAATATATCTCTTACATTTATAGCCTTCTTAATATTTTTTCTCCCACTTACTATAACCCTTTATAACAAACTTGACTATAGCCACTTGAATTTTAAAGTGTTTCTTTTTTCTCAGATAGTAAACTTGACTGACTTTCAACAGACCTCTGAGTAACCTTGAGTCAGCGTTTTTATTTTAAAACAGCAGAGTAAAGAAAAGAGAAAGTTAACCCTGTAAATTCAAAACTTTGTATTGTACAAGAGCTGTTTTATGCACATCAACTCAAACTGAAAACCAAAAGTATATTTACCAATTAGTTAAAATTTGTAATTTGATTTCTCCTGTAAAACTTTTTTGGCTTGACAGGACTTTGGTCATTTACTCCAGGCTGGAGCTGTTCCAGCTTTTACATGCCTGCAGTCAGTGCCAGGCTGGTGACAGTAAGCAAGGGTTGGCCTTGGGGCTCCCAAAGCCGCAAGAAGAGCTTGGGCTCTGTCCTGTTCCCTTGTTTGCTTTGAAATGAAAAGATAACACTTGTTTTGTCCCTCTAATCTGGGCATGTACAGCTGGGCCTAAGTCTCTTGGCCTTGTGGTGTGTTTGTCTCTTTCCCCTCTGGCAGCAGCTGATTTTTAGTAGCTGATTTTTGTAGGTCCCTGGAGCTTTTTGAAACTTCTTTTACATGATGAAAGGACCCAGAACTCCTTATTTTACATACTTGCTAATGTTCTGTCAAGATCAGCAATGAAGTCTTTTAGCTCTTTTGTGTCTCCTAATTTGGCTTTTCGAGGGGTGATGGAGGGAGAGAGTGGAGCTGGGCAAAGTCTGTTGGCGAATTCAGTTTTTCATCACTGAAGCTGAAGCTGTTTCTGTAAAGTGAATCTGCACTCTCTGAGTCATTGAAGTTGCTGCTGTCACTGACGCTAGTATTGTTCCACCACTTTATGTGCTCCAGATTTTTTTTTGTAGTGGAAGTGGCGCTGGTGTATGGGTGACACGAAGTCAGCCAGCGCCACGTCAAACTCACACAGCATGTCCATCAGGTCAACTGCAGCTGCAGAGTCCAAGGCCGGGGCTGCAGTCACGGCGGCCATGGGGCCGCCCTGCACCATGGGGGGGGTGCTTTGTGGGGCGGCTGAGCTCAGCCCCCATGAGGTGCTGGCAAGGACTGGGGCAACCCTTGCACCGAGGCTGGGTAGTGGGGTTTGTCCTCTGTGCACATTTGCACTCGTTGCTCCTCCACCTGGCAGTGCTTACATTGCAGACCCACTCCCAACCCTCAAGCTCCTGGCAGTGTATATAACATTCTGTTTCACTCTGAGCTGGGGCTGGTGTTTTTGGAATCCCTAATTCCCACCAGCCTGCTGGCATTAATAAAAGTTGCCTTCCAACTCCTTGGTGCAAGGAGTCTTCCATTCGGTTCAGTATCAGATTTCTGCAACATTTCTTGGTGCATTGGCTGGGAAGACACTATGCTGACCACTTAGGTCACTGGTGGAGGCCTGCTAGCCACTGCGGGGACTCGCTCTCTGACCTGCGGACGAGAAGGTGCGCCCTCCAGTCTCTTTCTCAGAGTCTTCTCGGTGGTCAAGGAGAGGGAGACCCTGTACAACAGCAGAGACCTCATCGGACCCTAGGAGGATGTGGAACACAACCTGTTGAGCCCTCGGATAAGGTAGGATTGCCCCAGGACATCCCTTAGTCAATCTGTTAGTTTCAGTCAGTCAGTCCATTTCAATCAATCTGTCAGTTTCCATCTATGTGTGGACAAAAGAAGACCTGATCACTCCTCCCTGACTCAGTTAGGATAGTCATTTTCAGTTTCTGTTTCTGTTTCAGTTTCAGTCAGACCCTTGCCCCTGGGGATTGGAGGCTGGAATGTATTAGCCTCTGTGTGCCTATGTGTGAATGTGTGGACTGATTGCAAGCAGATGATGTGGGCAATAGGTCATTCTGTCTGTGCTCCATGGAAACACACAGGCAAAGAAATTCGGGTAGTGTGGCTCAGCCTACTCCAGCTGACTCATCACAAGCCTCCACGCCACATTATCTCCAGTTCACAGCTCAGGAGACACAGGCTCTGCTTTACAAGAAAGGCCTGGCTGCAACAAGGAGCAATGGATCTGGCCTGGTCCAGACAGGGCTCTCTCTAGAGTGGGGTGGAGGGAAAAGGTCATCTCCCAAACTCAGGATGGGTGAGTTCCACAGTGATGCTCAGAGGAGTTGGCGGGCCCCACTTACAGGTTTTAGAGGGAAGGATGTACCTCTGAAGTAGCTTCCTCAAGAGGAACCCTTCTCCACCATTAGTGAGAGTGTAGATTGGTGCAACCACTGTGGAAATCAGTGTAGAGATTCCACAGAAAACTAAAACTAGAGGTTCCATTTGACGCAGACATTCCCTTCTTTGTATCTTCCAGAAAGAAGTAAGAGCATCATACTATAGCGACATATGCACACCCATGTTTATAGCAGCACAGTTTGTAATAGCCAAATCTTGGAAACAGGCCAAATGCCCATCAAGTGGTGAGTGGATAAAGAAGATGTGGTTTTTTTATACAACAGAGTACTACTTTGCCATAAAGAAGGATAAGCTTGAGACATTTCTAGCTAAATGGACGTACCTAGAGATCATACTCTTAAGTAAAATAAATCAGACACACATGTTTAAATACCATATTGTTTCTGTGGTGTGAGAAACTGAAAGTGTAAATAAGGACCAAAATGTATAATAGATATTGGGAAATGGGAAGAAAATGTTCAAATGAGAAGGAGAACAAAGGAGTGGGGGAGGGAGAAAGGAAGGATGGACAAGAAAAAAGAATAGAAAGAGAAAATGGAAAGAAAGCTTTTGTGAATAAGAAGAGGGTGAAGGGTTGAAAGGAAGGAAATGAGAAAAAAAGAAGCAAGATATATCACATACAGGTACAAATTCTGTATGATGATGTTATAATGTACATCTAAAATGTACCAATAAAAATTAAAAAATGCAAAAAAGAAAAGAAAAGTAGCTTCCTCTGACCATTGAGCCCCAGGCCTGGACCCTGGGAGGCAGGAGAGGGTGAAACCCAGATAGTTCCTCCTACTCCCAGATACATACCATCCCCAACCTTCCGCTGTCTCTGTGAGGTGGTTTGAGGAGCCCAGTCTGTCAGGACAGAGCACACTTCCTGGAAGGCCCAGACCCCTCAGCCCCCACCGAGGCCCTGTGTCAGGAGCCAGAGCTCCTCTCCCTCCTTCCTCTGTTCTTCCTCCCCTGGCTCCAACACCCTGCAGCCATCATTTCCTACTGACTGCAATGGGGAATCAGGAAGGGTCACACTTGGAATCCCTGTGGTCACACACAAGCTCATCCTAACACACGTATATTTACACATGTGTGTATGATTCATTCTGATCTCATTGCTCTGTTCAGATTTATAAAAAAAAAAAAAAAAAGAAGAAGAAGAAGAAAAAGAAAAAAAACAGCCCTGGGGCAGCAGAAATTCTGTGGGTAGGCAGATTTCTTGAGTACAGTGAAGCCACAAATCTACAAACTCATTTCCAAACCTACAGAAAGGAGGAGAGCAAATCCAGATCAAGCAGATTCTTGGGGGCCAAGTGAGAGGGTTCCCACTGAGGGGGCTTAGGGCAGCAGTCACAGATGGTCCCTCACTCCTCCCTCTGACTCCATCCCTCCCTAGCTCTCAGTCCCTCAGCATAGCCACCCTGGCCCTTGCGCCCACAAAAGGAAGCCCGAAACTGCCCCATTACAAGATATTTGGGCTTCCAGATGCACAGGATCTCTTTCCAAAAGCAAGAAGATAAAGCTAAGGGCCTGACTGAAGTTTTCTCAGCAAGAAAAGACATTAGTTCATTAGAGCAGAAATAACTGATTGGTTCCAGAAATGAATGGTTCTCATCAGGAAAGGCAGGAAGTAGCAGAACTCTGGGTGTTTTATGGATAAAGGGAGGGAAGGGGGGGAAGCCTTCCAGGGGCTCTGTCTCAGTAGTGCTATAGCATACCATCTCCCATCAAAACATGGTAGTTTTTCCTCAGGGAAAGGAATATGGAAAGGAAGGCCAAAAGGGACAGAGGGAGGAAGGGAGAAAAGGTAGATACAAGCCAACTTTACAGGCAGTTAGGTGGACAGACATCCCCATGCCTGTTGCACATGTCATGCTATACATGCAGCCACTGGAGAGGACAGAATTAGAACCAAGAGTTGAAAGCCCTTCAGGGTGAACCCTGTCTCTCTGGAGTACCCGAAGAGCTCCCATTTTGTGGGATTCGCAATTGACCCTTAGGCTCAGACCCTTTCTCACATGATTTTTACCTTCAAAGCCCTTTCCCTACCCTCTAGGCCACAGTCCCATATCTTATGGACTAGGCTTTTGGTCAACTGGAAACCCACTTCTCATTTCAAGCCATCTTAGGGTTGATTGTGCAGGCACCTGAGGGTGCTCCTCTGTTCCCAGACTTTTAGTCCCAGCAGTGTGTGCACAGCAGGGTTGCAGAGGCCACACGGAGTCCCACCAGATGCCTGCCTCCTGCCCATGGGGAGTGGTGACTCTGGCCAAATGTAGGCCTCTCCTCTGCTTCCTCCCTGAAATGACCCCTCGAGGGTCCCCTCTACTTTAACTTGAAACTCAAGGGAGCAGGCCCCCAGTGTGGACATGGAGTTAGGAATAAGAGACAGGCTTGGAGGCACCCAGAGTGTGACTTCATCCTCATGGGAGTGGATATGGGAAAAGTAGCCATGATAGGGGTTTTATGAAGCAAAGAGCTGGATCCAGGAATACCCAACAGAATGACAGCTAGCTCTATAATAATGTGAAACTGATGGTGTGAGTTTTGTAGTCTGTAATAAATGACTACAAACTTGGAGTCCTAAACCAACACTCACTTAGTATCACACAGTAGTAGGTCAGAAATTGGTGTGACTGGACTGGGCTCTGGCTCAGGGGCTCACAAGGCTGAAAGCACAGTGTCAACCAGCTGGGCTCTCATCTGGGGTTTCAGGGGAAGAATCCACTTTCAAGCTCATTCAGGTTGTTGATATAATACAGTTCCTACAACTGTGAGTCTGAGGTCCCCGTTTCCTGGCTGGCTGTCAGCCAGGGGCCCCCTGCTTCTATAGACCAGCTGCATTTCTGGCTGCACAGCCCCCTCCAATTTCAAAGGCAGCCGCAGGACACAGAGTCCCTGTCGGGCTTTGAATCAGACTCTTCCAATAGCAGGCAGAGAAACGTTGCTTTGAAGGGCTTGTGTGATTAGATTAGGCCCACCCTACAAGCTCCCTTTTGCCGTGTACTTGGAAGTAACATCAGGCAGAGACAAGACATGGAGGCCATCTTCAAACTGTTCCTAACCACCCTGATCAAGAAAGTGGTGACAACAGCTGGAGAGAGCAGAGATGGAGGGGCAAGGAGGGACCATGACAAGGTGGTTAAAGGCCAAGACGCGGCGTAGAGGGAGAGAAATATTTTGTATGTGCACCTGACCTAACATATACTGATAATTGTGTCCTCAAGAAGGGTTCACCTGTTGCTTATAGACCTCTAAGGAGTTGGCGAATGGACCAGGCTGGGGCTCTCCCCATGTTTTCTGTGACAGTTTTATATACGCGCATGCATGCGTTTTTTAGGACAGACGCAGGTTGGGGATGGGGATGCAAAAAAGTCCACTGCTTTTAGCAAAATCCTCCCAGGAATTTTAACTAACCAAGGTTCAGAGCTACTTTTTTTTTAAAGTAATAACTTTACTGAGATATAATTCACGTACCATAAAGTTCTCTCATTTGAAGTATGCAGTTCTGTGGTTTTTGGTATATTAGCACAGGTGTACAACACCCACACAATCAGTTTGACAACATTTTCATTATCTCCAAAAAAAAATGTATGGCCCTTAGTGGTCACTCTCATTTCTCCCCAGCCCTCCAGTCCCAAGAAAATGTTAATTTTCCCATTTCTATGGATTTGCCTATTCTGAATGTTTCCTATAAGTAGATTTATACAATATATGACTTAGCATTTGGCCTGGCATAATGTTATCACACTATTTTCAAGATTCATCCTTTATGGCTAAGTAATATTCCATTGTGTGGGCCGACTATATTTTTTTAATCCAATAAGCAGTTGATGAACATTTGGGTTGTTTCTCCTTTCTGACTATTATGAATAATAACACCACAAACATTGTTGTATAAGTTTCTGTGTGGACATGTGTTTCCATTTCTCTACCTACAACTGGAATTACTGGATCATATGGTAACTTTATGTTTAACTTTTTGAGAAACTGCTAAACTGTTTGCATTTTGAAATACTCAGGAGCATTTTCCTTTCAGAGATTAATGGCAAATGAAGGAAAAAAATCGGAATTTGACTCATTCATTTTGCTTTGATCACTCTGAAGCAATGATTAAAAACAGTTCAAAATTAGCAGGGCATGGTGTCACACATCAGTAATCCCAGCACTCTGGGAAGCTGAGGCAGGAGGTTTGCAAATCAAGCCCAGCTCAGGCAACTTAGCAATTTAGTAAAACTTGTCTCAAAAGAAATAAAAGCAATGTAGCAGGATACAAAATCAGCACACAAAAATCAATAGCATTCCTCTACACTAATAATGAAGCCACCAAGAAAGAAATTAGAAAAACAATACCATTCACAATAACAGCAAGAAAAATTAAATACTTAGGAATTAACCTAACTAAGAAAGTGCAAGACCTCTACAACAAAAACTATAGTTCTCTGAGAAAGGAGATAGAAGAGGACATTAGAAATGGAAAGACATACCCTGTTCTTGGATAGGCAGAACCAATGTTGTCCCCAAACTAATATAGATTTAATGCAATCCCAGTCAAAATACCAACAACAATCCTCAAATTCATATGGAAACAGAAGAGACCTAGAACAGCAAGAGCAAACCTGAGTAACAAGAGCAAAATAGGAGGCATCACAATCCCAGACTTCAAATTATATGAAAAGTTATAGTGATAAAAATAACATAGTACTGGCACAAAAACAGATATGTGGACCAATGAAATAGAACAGAGGACACAGAAGCAACCCCAGACATATTCAGTCACCTGATCTTTGACAAAGGGGCCCAAAACATACGCTAGAGCAAAGATAAGCTCTTTAGCAAATGGTGCTGGGAAAACTGCAGAAGACTGAAGCTAGACCTGTGTCTCTCACCATGTACTAAATTACAGTAAAAATGGACCAAAGATCTAAATATTGAAACAGAAACACATAACCTGCTGGAAGACAAGACAGGTAAAATTCTTGAAGTCATAGGCATAGGCAAGGCCTTTCTGAACAGAATGCCAGCTGCACAAGAACATCAAAAATCAGCAAATGTGATTGTTTCAAATTAAAAAGCTTGGAGCCGGTGAGATGGCTCAGCGGCGTAAGCGCCTGCCTGGCAAGCACAAGGGCCCGAGTTCGACTCCCAGAACCCACATACGAAAAAAGGGCCGGTGATATTGCTCAGCGGCATGGGTGCCTGCTGGCGCGTGAGGTCCTGAGGTCGACCCCCGGTACCCACAAAAAAAAAAAAAAATTAAAAAGTTTCGGGCTGGTGAGATAGCTCAGCGGCATAAGTGCCTGCCTGGCAAGCACAAGGTCCTGAGTTCGATTCCTGGTACCCACATAAAAAAAAATTTAAAAGCTTCTACGCAGCAAAGGAAACAGTCAACGAAGTAAAGAGACAACCTATAGAATGGGGGAAAAATTTTACCGCTATACCTCAGACAGAAGATTAATATCTAGAATATACAAAGAACTCCAAAAAATTAGATTCTCAAAATAAAAGACTTACTTTAAAAAAATGGGGGCCAGTGAGATGGCTCAGCAGCGTAAGCACCTGCCTGGCAAGCGCGAGGGCCTGAGTTCGACTCCCGGGACCCACATACAAAAAAAGGGCCGGTGATATTGTTCAGCGGCATGGGTGCCTGCTGGCGTGTGAGGTCCTGAGGTCAACCCCCGCTACCCACAAAAAAAATAAATAAATAAAAATAAAAAATAAAATAAAAAAGTGGGCAACTGAAATGAATAGACACTTTTCAGAAACACAAATGTCCAGTAGATACATGAAAAAATGTGCAATATCACTGGTCATTTGAGAAATGCAAATTAGAACAATCTTGAGATTCCATCTCACTCCAGAAAGAATGGCTATCATCAAGAAATCAAACAATTACAAATGCTGGAGGGGCTGTGGGGAAAAGGGAACCCTTCTCTACTGTTCGTGGGAATGTAAACTAGTACGACCACTATGGAAATTAGTATGGAGATTCCTGAAAAAAACTTAAAATAGAAATTCCATTCACCCCAGCTATTCCCCTTCTAGGTATCTTCCTGACAGAGTTAAAGACATTATATTACAGTGATACATACATACCATGTTTATAGCGGCACAATTCATAATAGTTTAATCTTGTAAGTGGTCTATATATCCATCAACAGATGAGTGGGTAAAGAAAATGTGGTATTTATACACAGTAGAGTACTACTCTGCCATAAAGAAAGATAAGCTTGAGTCATTGTAGGAAAATGAATGCACCTGGAGGCCATAATGTTAAGTGAAATCAGACACACAAACTTAAATATTGCATGGTTTCTCTTATATGAGAAACCCAAAGTATAATTAAATCAAAGTGCAAAATAAAAGATAGACAATAGGAAATAGGGAGACAGATCTTTGGCAAAAGGGAAGGGAGACTAAGAGATGGAAGGAGTGGGGAGGCAGAAAAAGGAAGGGAATATAAAAAGAAATAAGGTGTGTCGTGTGCCTGTACCAACTACCCACAATGAATGTATTCATTTTGTACTGCAAATATGTACTGTACTAAAAAAAAAAACTTGAAATGAAATAAGGGCTGGGGATATAGCTCAATGCAAAGGACATGGGTTCCATTCTGAGGGCCACACAAAAAAGAAAAAAAGAATAGTCCAAGATTGATGAATACAATACTCAATTACAGGCTGCCCAGACTTCAAGGGGGAAGGAGTCTGGACCATGAGAAACTAGGTGGTCACCACAGCCCTGCCCAACCCATAATTCACTTTCTCAGGTAAAAAGTCAGTTCACAGCCTTCATGCTTACCATCCTCACCCTCACCCCTGCACTGCCGAACCCTCTGTCAGTCAACAAATAGTGGTTCTATCTAGTGCCTCCAAGATGTCATGCACCAAACAAAGCAAAGGGGACTGATATGGTTTCTGCCTCTTAGAATTTACTGTCCTTAGGAAAGAGAGTTGTAAATAGCTAAATAGCTGGTTGTAAATAGCTAAATAATTTAATAGTCATCATTGCACTGGCTGTCAAGAAATGCCAGGTGCTATGGATCTTACAAAGGAAAAGGATGGAAAACCAAGTAAGTCTTTCTGAAGCAGCAAATCAATGTTTAGGAAAACATGTGAGTGAATAGGTGTTTTGTTTTTTTTTTTAAAGCCAGATGATGGTGAAGAGAAGGGGAAAGAGAGGGAGTGAGGATATCCTGACACAAGATGGGAAGAGCCTGGGTCAGAAGGAGTATGTGGCTGAAACCCTCACCTCCTCGTGATTAAGAAGCAAAAGAGAGAGGAAGAGGAGAAGCAGGGGTCCCAATATCCCCTTCAAGAACAAGTCCCCAGTGACCTAACTTCCTTCCACTAGGCTCTGCCTACTTAAAATTCCACGACTTCCCAACAGTGCCATGAATTAGGAGCCAGGTTTCAACACATGAGTCTTTGGGGGATGTGTGAGATCCAAACTATAGTAATAGTATATCAGTTTTAAGCCAAGAAGGATCATAATTAAATTAGCTCTTGGAAAATCTGCCTCTAGCTCCTTCATGGAGAATGATTTGATTGGCTAGGGACAGGGGGAGGCCAAAATGGATGCAGGGAGCCTATTTTGTTAAAGAATAATTTTTTTGGGGGGGGGGGCTGGTGAGATAGCTCAGCGGCATAAGCGCCCGCCTAGCAAGTGCGAAGTCCTGAGTTCGACTTCCGGTACCCCCAAAAAAAAAAAAAAAAAGAATAATTTTTTTAAAGTAAAATTATTAGTGCCACGTAAATATAAAGTGGATGTGTATATCATTTATTGAGAGAACCAGTATGATGTTAAATGTGGTTTAAATGAGAATCTCAGGAACAGACACATGCATATACAATTGGGAATGTTGAAACTAATTTGCTAATAGATGCAAAAATGATCTCTTCCACAGGGCAGAAATCAGTTGCATCTTCCCTGTACAAAACTCATTTAAATTTCTATGAACAGGAATCATTTGCATTATCTCCATCAGTTAATGCCTGTCTCTACTGACTTGCAAATGTTTTTTTAAACAAGACAGAAAGAAAGGCACAAGCCAGGCATGGTGGTGCACACTTGTAATCCCAGCACTTTGGGAGGCTGAGGCAGGAGAATTGCAAATTTGAGCTCAGCCCAGGCAACTTAATGACTTAGTGAGATCTTGTTAAAAAAAAAAAAAAAAAGATGACAAAAAGGTCTGGGAATGTAGCTCGGTACAAAGGCTCTGGGTTTAATCTCCAGTACCACAAAATAAAGAGGAGGAGGAAGAGGAGGAAGGAGGGAGGGGGAGGAGCAGGGTAGGAGGAGGAAGAAGAGGAGGAAGAGAACAGGAGAATGATACAAACCTCTATAGAATCAGAAACCCCAAAGGTGGACCTCTAAAGACAACACTCTTGGAAGGAAATCTTGGAAGGATTTCCTGTAATATCTTTGTCTATTTAAAAATCTTTTGTAAATTTTCCTGACCACCTGAGGCTGCTGCCAAGGTCCAGGCAATCTTGGACGTGGGCAGAGGAACAATACGTGAGTGAGGTGCCGTGGTTGAACAGCGATGGGGACCAAAGACTCCTTGGCCTCCTGACAGGCGATCCAATGACTTCACCGGAAGCTGGTGTTACCAGGACACCAAGGTCATGGTCCCACAGTGATGAAGAATGAAACTGGATGAAAGAGGTAGAGTGTACGCATATTTATTTAAAAGATGTAAAAGCAAGGAAGTAGCGCTCCTGCTAGCTGGGAGGGGGTCCTGAGCAGGATATCCACAAAGACTTTTTGTGAGTTTTAAAGGGCTTTAGAAGGGAGCTTGGGCCGTTGTGTAAGTAATATGCTTTCTACGCTCTAGGAGATTATATACTTTTTAGGGTTCAATCTATATAGTGTTTATAGTGTCCATGTAGGGCCCATGTGCCCTTGAGCCTATTTGATCATGTTTTGGTGACATCTCTGACAGTGGCAGGACACCTGGCAGATGTTTTTGTAAGATCCGTGGAGGCTGGTGACTCGGCAGACTTTTCATTTTGGACTTTCTGACTCCATTTTTGGTCCACGGTATTGGATAGAGGCCTGGGTGTCATCCACAGAGAAACTCTCATCCCAGTCCCACTGGCCCAAAGACAGGCTTATTGGTTTTTAAGATCCCCAAGGTCTCAGAGATTTAACTGGTGTCCCTTAAGAGACCTCTTGAACCTAGAATGGCTGTCATCATAAAATCTAATAGTAACAAATGCTGGCTGGTGTGGATGTGGAGAAAAAGAAACTCTTCCACATTGTTGGTGGGAATGTAAACTAGTACAACCACTATGGAAATCAGTGTGGAGATTCCTCAAAAAACTAGAAGTAGAAATTCCATTTGATTCAATATCCTCCTTCTAGGTATCTTCCCATAAGAGTTGAAAATCATCATATCCATGTTTATAGCAGCACAATTTATAGTAGCTAGAGCTTGGAAACAGCGTATATGTCCATAAACTGATGCATGGATAAGGAAAATGTGTTTATACACAATGCTGCCATTAAGACAAATAAACTTGAGGCATTCATAGGTAAATGGATGCAATTCGAGAACATGATGTTAAATGAAATAAGTCAGACACACAAGCTAAGATATCACATGGCTTCTCTTGTATGAGGGGGAAATATATATATATATATATATATATATATATATATATATGAAAGAGAGATAGAGTAAAATAGTAGAGAAATAAATAGGAAGTAGGGAGAAGTTCAAATAGTTCCCCAAATTATACATTCCATTGTCTTAAGAATATTTCAATATATACACTAATTTGTTTCATTTATACTAATAGTTTGTCTTACTTCATTGAAAAGAAAGTTTGTATTATTATGTTTGTTTCTGTTTTGTAAGAATCTTTTTGGTTTCTGTCTTGTTCTGAGTAACTACTTTGAAGATAATGATACACAGTGTAGTAACTATTGTTATTCTCTTATTATTTGGTTATGAAAATTTGGGGTTTTTTTCATAAAATAAAAAGAAAAAAGATAAATAAAAAAGAAAGGATGGTCCAAGGTTTGGTTAATTTTTTAAATTAATATTTAACTTATTGAAATTACAGTTTAAAAAAAACTAGTTTTTATTTAAGCTTCAGCTTGAAAATCTTACTGTTTATGTCCAACATATTTTTACTATTACTTTCTAAGGGATTTTCAATGTTTGATCCCAATTACAAAGTTAAGCTCCCTTTAAAAATTTTAAATTACATTTAGACATTTATTGTACTCAGTTTCCTTTTATGTACTTTAATAGTCTGACTGAACAAACAAAACCCTTTCCAAGTTTTCAAATTTTGATTATTTATCCAATGAATTAAACTTACAAGTATGGGGAACTTTGGGTTCTCTTAAATGTTCCAATAATATACATAAGTTTAGGAAGTTTTAAGTTTATAAAGTCTGAATCAATTAGATACCCATTTTTCTATGGAAATTTGGAGATTCTTTTGTATAACACATTGATACCATGGTTTGGATTCTCTTAAACTTTCCATACTTAATTTTACATCTCCATAGGTTTAAAAGATTCTCATCCACCAAGGAAACCATAATGTCATCTCCAGTTGTGAGGGTTGCTTTCTTGACTCATCTGAATGAAGTAAACACCCACTCTGTCCTGTCTGTCATTGCTGTGTCCATGTCCTTACAATTCGAAGAAAGTGCCACCTAGCCAGTAACACCTAATCTAAGTCGTATATTACACACCTTCCCCAGGTAGCTCTTCTACCTGGCTGGATTTTGCATGTCTTTGGCTTTTGTGGGAGGGGGCAGGAGTTACTGCGGATTGAACCCAGGGCCTCTGCCCTGAGCAACATCTCCAGCCTGCACCCTGCCCCTTGCAGCCCCATGTCCCTTTTTCTGCCTTTTTTTTCCTCTTCTTCCTCTTCCTCTTCTTTCTCTTCCTCCTCTTCCTCCTCTTCTTCTCCTCCTCCTCCTCCTCCTTCTTCTTCTTTTTCCTCTTCTTTTCGAGACAAGGTCTTGCAAAGTCTCTAAGTTGCCCAGGCAGGACTTGAATGTGTGATCTTCCTGCACTTCACAGAGTCCTGGGGTTTCAGAAATGCACCACCATCCCTGGCTCCTTTTAAGTTTGGTGAAGTCATTTCTGTCTAGCACTAAAGACCACATGGAAGGGACTGGGGATATAGCTCAGCGGCACAGCTCCTGCCTGGCAGTCGTGAGGCCGTGAGTTCGTGAGTTCAGTCGCCGGTACAAAAAAGAAAAAAGAAAAAAAAAAAACATGGAATTCTGCATTCTTTCATATTCTACTATCTGTGTAGACAGCACAAGGCTTAGAGATATTAAAATGACACGTGATTGAGTTATTGTTTAGGAACCAGCTATTTTTCACCTCACAGGGGAGCTTCAGCCCTGGGAACGGATTTGAGAGGTCATCAGTTCCTTCCCAGGTTTGTGACATCACACCCTGTATTTCCATGGCCTCTGAGGTCAACCAGTTCTTACAGCAGGAAATAGAGAGACTTCCTTTAGGGACATTGTGCTGGATTCTCTCCTGCCCTAAAAAATAAAGTCCACACAGGTGGGACCTGAAAGACACAGAAGTAGCAAATGTATAGTCAGATGTGCCGCAGGGGATGCTCAGAGGCGCTCTAGCACTTCTTTCATTCTTCTCTTTTGGATTCTAAGAAGCCTGTGAGGCTGATAGGAGAGGGGACTTTGTTCTTATTTTTCATCTACCCATTCATTCATTCAACAAACATGTATTGTCATGTGTTATGGGCAAGGTCATTAGTTTCAAAGATCTCACTGTCACATTAGGCAGAGCTCGACTGAATATAATCTACACTGTGAGAAGGGATTGATAAAGGGCCATGGAGGATCAGGGAGTGGGAGAAGGAGGCTCGCTGATGGAAGGTAATCGTGGAAAACTTAATGAAGGAAGGGACGTTTCACTTTCAATTGTGTTTACTGACAACCTTCTATATGCCAGGCACTGTTGGAGGCGGGGGTTGGGGATGAACAGGAAACAAAGAAAAATTAAACAAGGTAATTTCAGGTTGTGAGGAGCTAGTGTTTATGGCGGCAGGGGGCAGTGCTTCAACTTATAGACTCTGTAGTGCTTTATACAGAGTGGCTTGCTTAATCCTCCCAGCCCTTCTATGAGACAGGGAATCATTGCTGTCCACATTTTGTAGATGAGAAGACTGTTGCAGTCATCTATTTTTGCATGGTAATCTGTCCCCAAATTGAGTGGCTTAAAACAACAATCACTTTAGCTGGGCATGGTGGTGTCCACCTGTAATCCCAGCACGTGGGAATCTGAGCCAGGATGAGGCCATCTTGGGCTACACAGTGAGCTCAAGGCCAGCCTGAATTTCATAGCCAGACCCTGTCTCAAAAAAAACAACAACAACAAAAAATGACTTTATTTTTTCATAATTTGGTGGGTTGAGAAGTGAGGCAGGGCTGTGGAGGCAACTTGTCTGGACTCCAGTGTAGCTGGAACTTCTTTATATAGTGGCCAGTTTCTCAGAGCACAAAGACAGAAGCTGCAAGGGACATAGCATCACATCCGCCACATTCAACTTGTTGATGACTGGCATGGAGCCAGCCAGGCTCATATGGAAGGGAAACTGACCTGGAGGAGAGACACAGTCACGCTGCAAAAGGCAGACAGAAAACAGGGCCGGTGAGATAGCTCAGTGGCGTAAGCGCCTGCCCAGCAAGTGCGAGGCCCCGAGTTTGACTCCCAGAACCTACATAAAGGAAAAAAAGGGCCAGTGACATCGCTCAGCGGCACAGGTGCTTGCTGGCAAGGGCGAGGTCCTGAGGTCGACTCCCGGTACCCACATTAAAAAAAAATGAAACTTTAAAACAAAACAAGGCAGACAGGATGGAGATGATTGCTGGGGCCATCTTTGGAAACAGACAACTGATAATTAGAATCTAGGGGCTGTAGGGTCAAGGTCAGCCACACAGCAACGTGGAGAAGTTCCTCTTGGATTAAATGATGCGCACTGAGCGAGGACCCATTGACATGAAAACCTAGAGTGTGACTGTTTGTTGGAAATAGTAGGTGGACAAAAATGAGGCAAAAACCATAGGCTTGGGCCAGATGGTGGATAACTTTGGACACCAAGCTAAATTATTTGAACTTGATTCCATAGGCAATTGGGAGCCATGGAAAGGTTTTGAGCACAGTGGTTTGATGAGGAGGTTTTAGGATGACCAGTTTAGCCCTGTGTATTCTGGATGACTGGAAACGGTCCAATTAAAGAGAAGAGCTCTGCAGGAGCCAAAAAGCCCTGACCTAGATAGCTCATGTGGAAACCAGAGGGCAGATATAAATGCGAGAAACACACCCGAATGGATATGACACACTTAGTATTTTACAGATGAGGAAATGATGGCTCTGAGAGGTTAACTCTCCAAGATCTCTCAGCATAACTAATGATGGAGGCAGGTAGTAAGAGCTCGCTGTGTTAAGGAGTAAGTAGAGGGCAAATGCAGGTTAGAATCCATCTTTTTGGGCCCTTGGTGCATCAAGCACAATGTTTGTGGTAGAGAACCGTAAAACTTGGGGACTGCAGTGACTTTTACCTCTGGGGCACACTGGCTTAAGCATAATATTCGTTTATTAGTCATCTTTCCATTACTAGGGCAAAATAATTTACATACACAATTTAAAGGAGAGGGCCAGTGAGATGGCTCAGCGGCTTAAGCGCCTGCCCGGCAAGCGAGAGGGCCCGAGTTCAACTCCCAGAACCCACATACGAAAAAGGGGCCGGTGATATCGCTCAGCGGCACGGGCGCCTGCTGGCGTGTGAGGTCCTGAGGTCAACCCCCCGGTACCCACAAAGAAAAAAAAAAAAAAGGAGAAAAGGTGTTTTTGGTTTGTTTGTTTCTTGTTATTTCAATAGTAGGGATTGAACCCTGAACTACACACTGAGCTACATCTCCAGCCCTTTTTTATTTATTTATTTATTTTTAATTTTGGGACAGAGTCTCACTAAGTTGGTAATTTTCCCAGGCTGGGCTTGAATTTATAATTCTCCTATCTCTTGCTGGGATTACAGACATGCACCATTATACTCAGCTAGGAAAGGTTTATTTTGGCTCACAGATTCAAAGATTTCAGTCCATTGTCGGCTTGTTCTCAGGCAGAAATATCTTGGCAGAAAGGGCATGGTGGAAGAAATCTTACTTCACAGCAGCCAGCAAGCAGAGAGAAAGAGAAAGAGCCCAAGAAAAGATACACTCTTCAAAGGTGCGCCCCCGGTACCTACACTTCCAGCCGGCCCCACATCATAATGAACATATAGCTCAGAATTCATCAATCCCATCACTTCACTAGGTGTCTCCTAATCCAATCAAATTGACAGTCAAGGTTAACTGTCACATTGGTGTTAACTTCATGAGTTGTTACCTGGCCTGAGCTTACAGTGTCCACTCTGGTGGGCCACCTGCATTCTTCCTGCCATCAAAGTCCTCTCAGAGGGAAGTGAGGCCTGGTGCACACAGGGTAAGATTGGGGCAAATGTGGAGGAAAGGCAGTTTTCATTTGGCTTTCTCTACACACACTCTGAATTGCTCTGAGGGTCTTTCTGAGTAAGAGCATTTCAAAAAAGCAGCAGGGAAGATAGAGGGGGTGTGATATTCAGTTCTTTCTAAGCTCTCACTTTGAAAAGATATTAAGGTTAAAAAAAGAAGAAAAGAAAAAAAAAACCTGGTTGATCTCATTTTTAGTTTCTCTAGCTGCAACAGGGCTCCTCACTCCCTCTCTATTATCGCTCTTTGGGATTTGTGTCTTCTATTCTTCAGACACACATCATGCTAGGAGAGTTCATTTTGGCCTCCTCAAAAATTGAACTCTAAATTCAGAATTGGCCTCAAAACTTCTGATCTTTGAGCTCAACTTGTCTGGGTTGGCCCCGCCTACAACAGCCACCTCTTATCACCATGAATGTTCTTGTTCCCATTTGCTTCCCTCGTTGTCTTAGAAACGTGGATTGGTATGATCTGTCACAGCCAAGAAATGTGCCAGAGCCCACCAGTCTAACCTGGAAGGACCCTGTCCCTGTTCTTTTCTGGTAAATAATGTTCTATCCAAGCAGAAAACATTTTCCCTTCATTTTCTAAGAGGTGGACCTCTTGGTCCCATTCCAAATTCTTTCTGGTCTCCCTTCCATCTATTGCAAGTTCCTTTCCTGCCTTTACCTCCCTACAATTATCCGAAAGAGGAGGAAGCAATAGTTGGTGTATGCCTCAGCCCAGCTGCCCACCATCTGGACACAGGCCTGTTAACCTCTGACCTTCAGCCATAAGCCTGCCCCTGATCTTCCTCCACGTAGATGAGTCAGGAGAAGGAAACAAGAGCAGCCAAGGAACCTCCCAGGCCCCACTGGGCAGTCCTTTGTATGCTCAGCTCTAACTAAAAAGTATCTATTCAGAGTATAGCACCTGGTCCTGGGTTGTATGCTGTGCCTCTCCCTCCTCGTGTCCTTGGGCAAGTCACCTGATTTTCCCAGTGAGCTCATTTTCTCATCTACAAATGAAGAGATGGAGTGAGCTGGAATCTGCCATTAGGCGCTCTATCTTTAGGTGCACCTAAAGCATTCCATGCCTCTACGATCACAACCAGTCTTTCCTGGAGGAAGCATCCTTTACCACAACAGAGGCGGCACCACACAATGTCATCCACGACATCTCTGGATGTGTCCACATTAGAAAGTTCCAACATCCTTCAGTGAAATCTGGAGACCTAAACCCCAGACTCAATTCAGAATGATTCTGCAAGAGGCCAAAGCCATCTGGCTCTTACCTGTAGTAATTTTGAAGGTACACAGTGATCTAAAGATAAAAGCAAAGGTCTTGTAGCAGTGCTACCCAAATTACTTTCCACAGAACACCAGGATGCTGTGTGGGGCTGTGCTTCACAAACCGGTTGCCAAGCAGGTTTGGGGAAAACTGGGTTTCTTGACTGCATGTGCCTTGAACGGGTCGAGGCAGTACTCGTGACAACCTGCTTAAACTTAGTGCAACAGCCTGTTTGATTTTGCGATTTTGCAAATTCTATTTCACTGATGAAAAATTGAGGCTCCCAAAGGTTAGGCAATTTGCCCAGAGTCCTACAGCTTGGAAGTGAAGGGGCTGGGATTCAAACTCAGGTCTAGTGTGAATGTAGAGCCTGTGGCCTTAACATTATGCTATATTTTCTGCCCACATTAGCAAGTTCCAGAAGTTGCCAGCTCTGAAATGCTGCCTTTGTCCCAGCTGAAACACATCAGAGAAAATGGAACCGTCTAGGCCTAGTGGCTCACACCTGTAATCCCAGCACTTCAGAGGCCGAGGCAGGAGGATTGCCATGAGGTCAAGGCCAACCTGGGCTACATAGTAAGTTCAAGGACAGCCTGAATTATGTATAGTAAGATCCTGTCCCCCCAGCCAAAAAAAAAAAAAAAAAAAAAGGCCAGGGATATAGCTCAGTGGTGCAGTGGTGTAGCACCTGCCTACAAGCACGAGGCCCTGAGTTCAATTCCTGATGCCAAAGAGGAAAAAAAGAAGAAAGGAAGAAAGGAAGGAAGGAAGGATTCTGGGGAGGGGTAGAGAGGAGAGTAAAGGGGTGTTGTTTGGGGCTATATACAGCCTCAGGTATAAGGACCTCTAGGTGTTCCTGGACACAGCTTATTTGGGAAGAGGACTCATGAACATCCGTGCTGTTCCTCACAGTCATAGCCAGTCCCCACGGTAAGTCAGGTGAAGAAGTGCTGTCTTCTTTTTTTTTTTCTTTTTTTATTTTAAAGAGAAGAAAAAACAAAACAAATCAAAAAAAGAACAAATTTTCAAAATACCATAATATGAGGGTAACAATGGTTAATGCATTATGTATTATTATCTTTAAGTTAGTTATTCAGGATACCAGACATTAGCATTCAATTGTCCAAACATTATTGGCTCAAACCTTACTCTTCAATGAACTAAGTAAAATTGGTAGTGTATCTATCTTAACCATCTTATATATATATACAATTTTTTTTCCCTTTCCCTTCTTTCTTTTCCCTATTCCAGTCTCTCTTTCCTTTTGACCAGTTTTTTTTTTTTTTGATTCACCATGTCTATTGTACATTTTGGATCTTATTTACTCTTTCAGTTTCTCATACTAGAGAAACAATATGATGCTTACACATGTGCATCCGGTTTATTTCACTTATGAGTATTTTCTCGAGTTGCATCCATTTACCTATAAAAGTCTCCAGTTTATCCTTCTTTATGGCTGAATAGTACTCCATTGTATAAAAATACCACATCATGGGCCGGTGAGATGGCTCAGCGGCTTAAGCACCTGCCTGGCAAGCGCGAGGGCCCGAGTTCGACTCCCGGATCCCACATATGAAAAAGGGGCCGGTGATATCGCTAAGCGGCATGGGCGCCTCCTGGTGCGCGAGGTCCTGAGGTCGACCCCCCGGTACCCACAAAAAAAAAATAAAATAAAATAAAAATACCACATCTTTCTTATCCATTCCTCAGTTGATGGGCATTTGGGTTGTTTCCAAGATCTGGCTATTACAAATTGTGCTGCTATAAACATGGGTGCACATATATCGCTGTGGTACGATGTTTTTAATTCTTCTGGGAAGATGCCCAGAAGGGGAATAGCTGGGTCAAATGTGACCTCCAACCCTAGTTTTTTGAGGAATCTCCACACTGACTTCCACAGTGGCTGTACCAGTCGACACTCCCACCAACAGTGAAGAAGGGTTCCTTTTTCCCCACAGCCCCTCCAGCATTTGTTATTAGTTGATTTCTTTATAGTAGCCATTCTTTCTGGGGTGAGATGGTATCTCAGTGTTGTTTTAATTTGCATCTCTCGAATGACTAGTGATGTTGCACATTTTTTTTGTATATTTCTTTGCCATTAGTATTTCTTCATCTGAGAAATGTGTATTCATCTCAGATGCCCATTTTTGGAGTGGGTCTTTAAATTTGGGAGGTCTGATTTTTTTGAGTTCTTTATATGTTCTCGATAGTAATCCTTTGTCTGAGGAACGGCTGGCAAACATTTTTTCCCACGTTGTGGGTTGTCTCTTCACTCTGTTGGTGGTTTCTCTTGCTGTGCAAAAGCTTTTTAATAAGATGAGATCCCAGTTGTTGATTCTTTGGGATAGTTCCCGTGTGGTTGAGGTTTTATTCATAAAGTCTTTGCCTACACCAATGTCTTCAAGGGTTTTACCTATCCTACCTTCCAGCAGATTTAATGTTTCTGTTTTAATATTTAGATCTCTGATCCATTTTGAATTTAGTTTAGTGCATGGTGAAAGATATGGGTCTAGTTTTAATCTTCAGCATGTGTAGAGCCAGTTTTTCCAGCACCATTTATTAAAGAGGCTATCTTTCTTCCAGCGAATATGTTTGGCACCTTTGTCAAAGATAAGGTGGCTTAGTATGTCTGGGGTTGTTTCAGCATCTTCTAATCTGTTCCATTGATCTTCAGGTATGTTTTTTTGCCAGTACCACACTGTTTTTATCACAGTAGCTTTATAGTATAATTTCAAGTCGGGGATTGTGATGCCCCCTGCCTTGCCTTTGTTGCCCAGAATTACCTTTGCTATTCTAGGTCTCTTCTGATTCCAAATGAATTTTAGGATTGTTCTCTCTAATTCTGTGAGATATGCTGTTGGAATTTTGATTGGAATTGCATTAAATCTGTATAACAATTTTGGAAGTATGGCCATTTTCACTATATTAGTTCTTCCTATCCAGGAGCAAGGGATATCTTTCCATTTTCTGATATCCTCTTCAATCTCCTTTTTCAGAGTACTGTAGTTTTCAGTGTATAGGTCTTTTACATACTTTGTGAGGTTTATTCCTAGGTATTTCATTTTTTTGGATGTTATTGTGAAAGGTATTGTTTCCCTAATTTCTCTTTCAGTAAGTTTGTTATTTGTGTACAGGAAGGCTATTGACTTTTGAGTACTGACTTTGTATCCAGCTACACTACTGAATTTGCTTATTAAATCTAGCAGTTTTTTAGTGGAGTTTTTGGGGTCTTCTGTGTAGAGTATCATGTCATCTGCAAATAATGATAATTTAACTTCTTCCTTTCCAATCATTATTCCCTTTATTTCTTTCTCTTGTCTAATTGCTCTGGCTAAAATTTCCAGAACTATGTTGAATAAGAGTGGGGACAGTGGACATCCTTGTCTTGTTCCTGATTTTAGAGGGAAGGCTTTCAGTTTTTGGCCATTTAGTATAATATTGGCTATTGGTTTGTCATAGATAGCTTTTACCAGATTGAGATAAAGACCCTCTATTCCAATTTTCTGTAGGGTTTTTATCATGAAAAGGTGCTGGACTTTGTCAAAAGCTTTTTCTGCATCTATTGAGATGATCATGTGATTTTTGTCTTTGGTTCTGTTAATATGGTGTATTACATTTATTGATTTACGTATGTTGAACCATCCCTGCATCCCTGGGATGAATCCAACTTGGTCATGGTGTATAATCTTCTTGATGATTTGTTGGATTCTGTTTGCCAGTATCTTATTAAGGATTTTTGCATCTATGTTCATTAGGGAGATTGGCCTGTAGTTCTCTTTCTTAGTTGGGTCCTTCTCTGGTTTTGGTATCAGGGTAATGCTTGCTTCCAGGAATGAATTTGGGAGTATTGCTTCCCTTTCAATTTCATTAAAAAGTTTGAGAAGTAGTGGCATTAGGTCTTCTCTAAATTTCTTGTAGAATTTGGCAGTGAATCCATCAGGGCCTGGACTTTTCTTTGTTGGGAGGTTTTTAATTACATCTTCAATTTCATTGGCTGATATTGGTTTATTTAGGATTTTTAAATCTTCTTGATTCAGCTTTGGTAATTCATACAAATCTAGGAATCTGTCCATTTCTTCTGCATTTTCCATCTTAGTAGAATATAGATTTTTAAAATAGGTATAGGTGATCTTCTGGATTTCTGCAGGGTCCGTCGTGATATCACCCTTTTCATTTTCAGTTGCATGGATTTGAGTCTTTTCTTTTTTTAATAAGGTTGGATAAGGGTTTGTCAATCTTATTTATTCTTTCCAAGAACCAACTTTTTGCTTCATTGATTCTTTGTATTGTTTTTTTAGTCTCCAATACATTAATTTCTGCTCTGATCTTTATAATTTCCTCCCTTGTACAGGCTTTTGGCTTAACCTGCTCTTCTTTTTCTAGAAGTTCGAGGTTCACCATTAAGTTGTTTATTTGTGCTTGCTCTATTTTCCTAATATAAGTATTTAATGCTATAAATTTCCCTCTTAGGACTGCTTTCATTGTATCCCATAAGTTCCGGTATGTTGTACTGTCATTATCATTCAGTTGTAGAAAGTGTCTAATTTCTTCTTTAATTTCATCTGTGACCCATTGGTTGTTCAGGAGGGTGCTGTTTAATTTCCATGTGTTTAGGGAGTTTTTGTGATTTCTTTTGCCATTGATTTCCAATTTCATTGCACTATGGTCTGATAACATGCATGGGATAACTTCAATTCCTTAGTGATGTCTTCTTTACGAGGAAAAGATACCCAAAGACTTTGTGAGGGTTCAGAAATACCTTTCCAGACAAACCCATTGTTACACCAAGATCTGTACCACGCAGCCCCCCTCCCCAGCATAACTGACTGGATGGGGTCAGCCTAAGTCTCCAGGTGGGCAGTCTGCTGGCGCCCCTTGACCTGTGTGGAAATGGCGAGCTGGGCCTTCAGATTCCATTTTGAGAATCTGAACCAGAGAATTCAGAGAGACTGAATTTGCTACCATTCAGTCAGCCATTCTGTCATTTCTCCAGCAAACATTTATTGAACACACAGGGCAATGCACGGTAGACAAATTGGTGAGCAAGTCCATTGATGCTATTCTCAAGGACAGACAGACCTTAGATAAAAATACTGCTCATGAGTGGTATAACCATAACCCAGGTAAGTTCTCTGAAAGGAAGGAACATGGCCCGGTGAGCGTATGTATCAAAGGGAGCAGGACTGATCCGGTATGTGATCTGGTTAGGGAGGTGTTGTATGGCATGGAGGGACACTAGTCACAAGTACCCTCAAGAGAACCTCTTGCTTGACTGACAGTTTCCAACTGCCATACCTTCAGACCCACCACCATGTCACACCCATGTCCCTCCCCAGGCAGCTCTGAGCCAATGACTGAGCATAGCCTGGACATCACAGGGTGGTCATCTGTACCCAACAGAGGACTGTTCTAATGGGTAGTAATGGGTAGTCTTTGCTCTGGAATGCTCTGTTGGTTTGACTGAGCCCTTCTCAGAGCTGCACTAAAGTGCAAAGCTCCTAGCCAATCCTCCTTCCTTCAGAGCTACTTACTTGCTAAAGTAAGTAGAAAGAAAAATAATTTTAAGAGCAAATATTTGTGACATAGGAAACAGAGAGCCAGAGAAATTAACAAAGCCAATTAGGTTCATCAAAAATATCATCAAAATCGGTAAACTAGCTAGCCAGATTGATCGAGGAGAAGGATGGAGGGGGAGGGAGGGGGAAGAGAGAGAGATTCATGTAAGGAATGAAAGAAGCGATATCACCATAGCCTACAGACATTAAAAGAATAATAACAAAATATTATGTTCAAAGTTATAACAATAAATTTTACAACTCAGATAAAATGGACAAATTATTTGATAAACTATAACATCAAAATTAACACAAGAGGAAACTGAAAATCTAATTTTATCTGATAAGGACATTGAATTCCTTATTCCTTCCCATAAAGAAAACCCCAAGCCCTAAAAAGACAAATATTGAGTTAAATCTTCTCAACATACACACACACACACACACACACACACACACACACAGAGCGTTTATTTAGAAATGATAGCTACATTGCCAGGCATGGTGACATACACCTGTAATTCCAACACTTGAGAGGCTGAGGCAGGAGGATCACAGGTTCAAGCCCAGCTTGGACTATATAGTGAGCTCAAGGCCAGCCTGGGCTACATAGTGAGACCTTGTCTAAAAAAAAAGAAAGAAAAGAGAGGAAAAAAAAGAAAAGAAAAGAAAGGAAAGGGTAGATACATTAATTAGCTGGATTGTGGTAATCATTACAGGATGTCTAATATATCGAAACATCAAGTTGAACATTTTAAATACTTACAATTTTTATGTCAGTAATACCTCAATAAAACTATTTTGTTAAAAAAAAAAAAAAAAAAAAGAATGCCAGGTATGGTGTACACACTTGTATTCCCAGCTACTTGGGAGGCTGAGGCAGGAGGGTCAAAGTTCAAACCTGGCCTGGGCAACTTGGCAAGACTCTGTCTCAAAATAAAATTTAAAAAGGGCTGGTCATGTAGCTCAGGGGTAGAGCACTTGCTAGCTTGTGCAAGACCCTGGGTTCCATCCCCAGTAACACACACTCACACACAAAAGCCCAGGTATTTTCCCTAATGAGTTCTATAAAACACTTGAGGAAGAAATAGCATTAATCTTATCCAAATTCCTCCAGAAAACAGAGCACGTGGGAACACTTTCCAATTTGTGTTATGAGACTAGCAGTAAACAAATACCAAAATACAACAGACATTATAATTAAACAAATAAATAATCCCAAAGCCCAATATTTTAATTCAACAAGATTTGTTACTATGCCACAGGTCCCAGACAGATCGAAAGGAAGGCTTTGCTCGTCACAGACACTCAGAACCCGGGCTCATGAAACACCTAGCTCAACACCTGCTTCTGCTGTGATTAGACAGAAAGCAGCCAGAGCAGACTGTGCACTGACGCCGGAAGCTTCCATCCTGAAGTGACATAGTGACACATGTCACTTACACGCATATTCATGACCATATCCCACGGGGGTGGGGGAGTCCTAACACGTTCTTGGAAGGAGAGGAGAGTGAACAACGATTACCACAGCAGTCACGGATGTATATATAGCAACACGAGAGCTTGGATGGGTGGCAGTAGGAACTAACTGCCGGCTGAGGCAGTGCAGAGTGGATAGCAGGAGCTCCGGGGCTGGGGCCTCAAGAACCCTCAGGAAACACCAGCCTGAGAGGGAATGAGCTCAGAGGAGACTGAGAGAGACAGAGAGGTGAAAACCCAGAGGAGTTCAAGGAGAACCCAGCCACCTATGTCTACCACAATTGAGCTATGTAAAATGAGGATTGGGTCAGGTGTGGTGGCACACACTTTCCTGTAGTCCCAGCTTCTCTGGAGGCTGAGGCAAGAGGATCACAGGTTCAAGGCCAGGCTGGGCACTAAGAAAGACTATCTCAAAATAAAATTGTAAAGGGGTTCAGGGATGTAGCTCAATGGTAGAGCGCCCCTGGGTTCGATCCCCAGTACCGACCATGATGAGCTGCAACGGGCCCAGAGCACGGGGGCCAACTAATCATGGACTGAAATCTTTAAAACAGTGAACCAAAATAAACCTTCTCTCCATGTAACTTGATTATCTCAGGTATTTGTGTTAGTGACAGAAAGCTGACTAACACGGGGGGGCGGTCAATAAATATCTATACTTCAGCTTGAGACGATATATTTAAATCCCTTGTAATGGAGGGAATCCTGTGTAATAGAGAGCCCTGCCTGCCATTTGTACCCAAGCACTTAGAGATCCTCCTGCCCTCCTAGGGCTGGGATGCCGCTCAGTTGGAGAGCACTTGCCTGGCATACCCAAGACTCTGGGTTCAATCCCTAGCATGGTGGGGGGGGGTCCTCACCTAGTTCCATGTCCTTATGTGTCCCCCCCCCCCAGACTACACCAGTGCAGCTCTGACTGGAATACAGTGAAAGTAATGATGTGACTTCCAAGACTGGGTTGGGACAGCCCTCGCGCCTCACCAGTCCTAGGCATATGGCGCTGCACTGTGTCATGATTTCCACAAGAGCACATGGACGGGTACCTGGCCTAGTTATGGGGAGCCAAGGAGGGGTTCTTGTGGAAGCTTTGACTGAACCCTAACATCTTACCCTCCCTTCTGACCACTCAGTGGACACAGGTCAGTGAATGACACTAAGCCCTTCAGAATAGGCTCAAAATCCCTTTAAGCTGTCAGGGGACACAGCTGGTCAGTGTGCGCACACTACAAAGAGGCAGACAAAACCTCTTTTCCCCTTTTAGGTCACACCAGAGCATTTTCTCAGGGGCTGCCTAGGGCCAGAGTCCCAGACTCTGCGGTCACTCAGAGAAGCTGAGCTAGAAGAGGAGCCAGCATTCCCATCGGCCATCAGCGAGGGCCGTGTGTGTCGCAGAGGGATGCTGACCCCATGCACACGCGCAGACACACACACTGAGCGAAGCTGGCTGCGGGGGAGGCTGGGCTGACCAGCTGTCTCCGCTCCTGTCTGTGCCTGCTAGCACGGCCCTGCCCACGCCCCCTGGCTCTCCAGCCCACACACTTCCCACTGCCCTCTCCCCTTCCGGGCATAAGGCCTTCAGCCAGGCTGGCCTTCCCTCCCTGGTTCTTCTTTGAAAACCATCGGCCTTCTTTTCTTCCCCTCTGCTAAACCACCTTGCTTATGCGATGTGCTTCCAGCAGGCATCTCTGTGTACGTTTCTGAGCGTGCCTGACCTGCCCAGGGGCACGTGCACAGGCTTGCTAGGGAGGGGGATGGGCTCAGCTGTGAGAGGGAGAGAAGGCAGGGGAGGGCGCAGAGGCCCAGACTTTTAACACCTCTAGTAAGGCCTCCTCTGGCTCTGGCTCCTGCCTTCCACCCAGCCCTACTGGAGAGATCTCTCTTTTCAGCTCAGGGTTCTGTCCCTGAGCCCCATCCATCATTAGGCTAACTACTGCTTGTCCTTTACAACCAGTGCTCAAGTGTCACTTCCTCCCAGAACCCTCCTCCAGCCCTTGTGTCTGGCTGGATGCCCCGATGGCAGCCAGCGGTCTGAGAGTCAGGGTCCTGTATGCACCGGTCAGCTCCCCAGCATCCGCACGGAGCCTGGTCCAGAGTAGCAATCCCTGCAGGTCCCTAAGCAGGCACGGTTGGGTTTGACCGCGAAGCAGAGTAGAGGGTAAGAAAATACATAGGGAGAGAGGATGTGGGTGTGTACATTTTATTTTTTCCCCCAGGTAAGCCATCTAGACTGACCTTTTGCCCTGTTGGGTCAAGGTTTCAGGGAATGGAAGGGATGTTGGGAGCCGAGGGGTTCTTTTCTCCTTGGAACAGGAGGTGGGCAGAACCCAGGTGGGACTGTACCCCACCCCACCACTCAGCCCTATACCCACATGCGAATTGGCGCTGCACCGCTGTTGTCTGGAAAGAATGTGAGTTATCCCTCAATTTCTAATCTTCCTGGTTCAAGGCTAAGGTCAAACATACTCTAACCTTCTGACCCTCACTAAACACGCTCGCACCCTACACAAGCCTTCAAGTTAGTCCAGGCCTGAGTGAGGAGGCCCTAGAGAGCAGAGAGGGGCCCCGCCCTCCCTGCCCCCACCTCTATCGCTTAGCCAATCCCTGAGCCCTTTTGGTTTCCCGACTAAGCGGGGGAGGGGCTGCGAGGGGTTTCCAGGAGGGCGGGCTGCGTGCTCCGGGGGCTGACGCAACTGTAGAATTTGGCTTCTTTTTATCACATATATCATTTTGCCATATATGGTCACCGAGAGCTACTGGCGGCGAGGCTCGGGTCCAGATGGTGGGCTCCCAGAGTGAAATGAGCTACATACCAGCCCAGAACAAACAGACCATCGCTCACCCAGCCGGACAGGTGGGTGGGCCGAGAGAGGGGTTATATATAGTTCTGGTCACATTCCTTCGCTAATGCATCTTGGCCCCCAAATGTGCAAACAATCTCCATTTCTGGCTCTTTTTACTGAATTTGCTAATTGCTATTCTTCTATAACCAAGGGAACGAAAAAAAATCCGGGAGGAATGCGGGGGAAGAGATCTGCTGGCCCTCCATTTCCTCTCTTGATCCCCTGGCTCCTCCTTCTCCCGCCCCTCTCTTCCTCCTCTGTGGTCCCCTCAGCCCCACCCCACCTCCAGGGCCCTCCCTTAACTCTCCTTTCCTCCTTGCACCCTACCAACCCAGGTGAATTTGGCCAGGTGTAAAGGATCCCTGAAGCTGAGCAGGATTCAAAGAAGCATGGCAGACAAGATGCCCCAGTTTCCAGAACTTTCCTTGCCAGTGGTTGGAGGGTCACCCTTCCATACTGGCCTAACCTCATAGAGGATGCTGCCTCAGCCTTCCCAGGGTGCAGCAAGACCTGACTTGAAGGTGACAAACATGGCAATACAGGAAGCTAACCCTTGAGAGACTAAAAGATCCGAATAAATCCTGGGGATCCCCGGAAGCCCTCCAAAAACCAGTCCTTTGACTCCCTGGGCCATTTCCCATCCACTGTAAGGATTTCACTTTTCAGCTCCAACCTGAGGCAGTCAAGATTTCTAGCCTGGATCTTCTCCAGTGCTTCAGACTTACAGATCAGAGGGAACACTGTTGACGCTCGGGATGGGACAGGCTTTAGACAGCTCCTGCGAGGGCCAGCTTAGGGACACTCACAGCAACAGTGGTGCTTTGGATGTCAAGGGCAAGGAAGGACACTGGCCTCTCACACAGTGTCCTGAAGCCATCCTCAGAGGCAGCACACACTACCTAAAATATGGCTTATAATTTGCTCCAAATAATAGATCTGGTTCTTCCAGCACTGCATTCCCCAGACCTCTAGCACAGGGGGGCTTAACCCTGCTACACATGAGCAACATCAGGGAACTTTTAAAAATTACCGGTATCAACTGGGCATGGTAGCACATGACAGTGATCCTAGCTACTCAGGAGGCTGAGGCAGGAGGATTACAAATTCAAGGCCAGCCTGCACAGCTTAGCAGTACCCTGTCTCAGAAGAAAAGAAAAAGGTCTGAGGATGCAGTTCAGTGCATCTTGGGTTCAAACCCCAGTACTGGGGGTGAGGGGTACTGCTATTAGAGCTGTAAGGGTCTGGGGTATTTTTCAAGTATATGATACAACATAACTACATACAGTTGGCTCTCCATATCTCTGGGTTCTGCATCCATGAATTCAACCAACCTTGGACCAAAAATATTTCCCAAAAAAGTCCAGAATATTCCAAAAAGCAAAACCTGAATTTGGTGCATGAAGAGCAAGGACTAGGCTGAATCCACTCAAAGGAGGTGATGGTTGGGCACAGCTGGCCGTAACTCACCCCTTCACTGGTCCTTCAACGCTCCAGCACTCGTGGTTTGAGCACTGTTCACCTACCTGTACTATATTGTTCGGCCTGCGGTGGCTGTGTCTGCAGTGATCGCTTCCAGACTGTTTTTCCTTTTCATTATTCCCTAAAAAAAAATGTATAGCAATTATTTACATAGCACTTACAATGTATTAGGTATAAATAATCAAGAGATGATTTAAAGTCTACAGGAGGGCCGGTGAGATAGCTCAGCAGCATAAGCACCTGCCTGGCAAGCGTGAGGTCCTGAGTTTGACTGCCGGTACCCACATAAAGGAAAAAAAGGGCCAATGATATCGCTCAGCAGCACAAGCACCTGCTGGCAAGCACAAGGTCCTGAGTTCGACTCCCAGTACCCACATAAAAATAAATAAATAAAGTCTACAGGAGAGGCCAAGGGTGGTGGTACACACCTGTAATCCCAGCACTTGGGAGGCTGAGGCAGGAGGATTGCTATGAGTTTGAGGCCAGCCTGGCCTACATAGTGAATTCAAGGGCAGCCTGAACTGCATAGCAAGAGCCTGTCTCAAAAAACCAAAAATAAAAATAAAATTAAGTCTACAGGAGAATACGCATCGGTTCTATGCAAATACTGTGTCATTTTCTGTAATAGACTTGATCATCTGTGGATTTTGGTATCTGCTGGAGTCCTGGAAACATCCTCCATGGATACGAAGGAACAACTATATATCAATTCCCTCCAGCTTCCCAGGTGATTCAGATGTATAATCAGCTGCAAACCACTCTGGCTCAAAAGCCCGTACAAGGGAGGAAATTATAAAGATCAGAGCAGAAATTAACGTATTGGAGAATAAAAAAACAATACAAAGATTCAATGAAGCAAAAAGTTGGTTCTTTGAAAGAATAAATAAGATTGACAAACCCTTATCCAACCTTATTAAAAAAAGAAAAGAAAAGACTCAAATCCATGCAATTGAAAATGAAAAGGGTGATATCACGACAGACCCTGCAGAAATCCAGAAGATCATCTATACCTATTTTGAAAATTTATATTCTACTAAGATGGAAAATGCAGAAGAAATGGACAGATTCCTAGATTCGTATGAATTACCAAAGCTGAATCAAGAAGATTTAAAAATCCTAAATAAACCAATATCAGCCAATGAAATTGAAGATGTAATTAAAAACCTCCCAACAAAGAAAAGCCCAGGCCCTGATGGATTCACTGCCGAATTCTACAAGAAATTTAGAGAAGACCTAACGCCCCTACTTCTCAAACTTTTCAATGAAATTGAAAGGGAAGCAATACTCCCAAATTCATTCCTGGAAGCAAGCATTACCCTGATACCAAAACCAGAGAAGGACCCAACTAAGAAAGAGAACTACAGGCCAATCTCCCTAATGAACATAGATGCAAAAATCCTTAATAAGATACTGGCAAACAGAATCCAACAAATCATCAAGAAGATTATACACCATGACCAAGTTGGATTCATCCCAGGGATGCAGGGATGGTTCAACATACGTAAATCAATAAATGTAATACAGCATATTAACAGAACCAAAGACAAAAATCACATGATCATCTCAATAGATGCAGAAAAAGCTTTTGACAAAGTCCAGCACCTTTTCATGATAAAAACCCTACAGAAAATTGGAATAGAGGGTCTTTATCTCAATCTGGTAAAAGCTATCTATGACAAACCAACAGCCAATATTATACTAAATGGCCAAAAACTGAAAGCCTTCCCTCTAAAATCAGGAACAAGACAAGGATGTCCACTGTCCCCACTCTTATTCAACATAGTTCTGGAAACTTTAGCCAGAGCGATTAGACAAGAGAAAGAAATAAAAGGAATAATGATTGGAAAGGAAGAAGTTAAATTATCATTATTTGCAGATGACATGATACTCTACACAGAAGACCCCAAAAACTCCACTAAAAAACTGCTAGATTTAATAAGCAAATTCAGTAGTGTAGCTGGATACAAAGTCAATACTCAAAAGTCAATAGCCTTCCTGTACACAAATAACAAACTTACTGAAAGAGAAATTAGGGAAACAATACCTTTCACAATAACATCCAAAAAAATGAAATACCTAGGAATCAACCTCACGAAGGATGTAAAAGACCTCTATACTGAAAACTACAGTACTCTGAAAAAGGAGATTGAAGAGGATATCAGAAAATGGAAAGATATCCCTTGCTCCTGGATAGGAAGAACCAATATAGTGAAAATGGCCATACTTCCAAAATTGTTATACAGATTTAATGCAATTCCAATCAAAATTCCAACAGCATATCTCACAGAATTAGAGAAAACAATCCTAAAATTCATTTGGAATCAGAAGAGACCTAGAATAGCAAAGGCAATTCTGGGCAACAAAGGCAAGGCAGGGGGCATCACTATCCCCGACTTGAAATTATACTATAAAGCTACTGTGATAAAAACAGTGTGGTACTGGCAAAAAAACAGACCTGAAGATCAATGGAACAGATTAGAAGATGCTGAAACAACCCCAGACATACTAAGCCACCTTATCTTTGACAAAGGTGCCAAACACATTCGCTGGAAGAAAGATAGCCTCTTTAATAAATGGTGCTGGAAAAACTGGCTCTACACATGCCGAAGATTAAAACTAGATCCATATCTTTCACCATGCACTAAACTAAATTCAAAATGGATCAGAGATCTAAATATTAAAACAGAAACATTAAATCTGCTGGAAGGTAGGATAGGTAAAACCCTTGGAGACATTGGTGTAGGCAAAGACTTTATGAATAAAAACTCAACCGCACGGGAACTATCCCAAAGAATCAATAACTGGGATCTCATCTTATTAAAAAGCTTTTGCACAGCAAGAGAAACCACCAACAGAGTGAAGAGACAACCCACAATGTGGGAAAAAATGTTTGCCAGCTGTTCCTCAGACAAAGGATTACTATCGAGAACATATAAAGAACTCAAAAAAATCAGACCTCCCAAATTTAAAGACCCACTCCAAAAATGGGCATCTGAGATGAATACACATTTCTCAGATGAAGAAATACTAATGGCAAATAAATATACAAAAAAATGTGCAACATCACTAGTCATTCGAGAGATGCAAATTAAAACAACACTGAGATACCATCTCACCCCAGAAAGAATGGCTACTATTAAGAAATCAACTAATAACAAATGCTGGAGGGGCTGTGGGGAAAAAGGAACCCTTCTTCACTGTTGGTGGGAGTGTCGACTGGTACAGCCACTGTGGAAGTCAGTGTGGAGATTCCTCAGAAAACTAGGGTTGGAGGTCCCATTTGACCCAGCTATTCCCCTTCTGGGCATCTTCCCAGAAGAATTAAAAACATCGTACCACAGCGATATATGTGCACCCATGTTTATAGCAGCACAATTTGTAATAGCCAGATCTTGGAAACAACCCAAATGCCCATCAACTGAGGAATGGATAAGAAAGATGTGGTATTTTTATACAATGGAGTACTATTCAGCCATAAAGAAGGATAAACTGGAGACTTTTATAGGTAAATGGATGCAACTCGAGAAAATACTCATAAGTGAAATAAACCAGAAGCACATGTGTAAGCATCGTATTATCTCTCTAGTATGAGAAACTGAAAGAGTAAATAAGATCCAAAATGTACAATAGACATGGTGAATCAAAAAGAAACTGGTCAAAAGGAAAGAGAGACTGGAATAGGGAAAAGAAAGAAGGGAAAGGGAAAAAAATTGTATATATATATATATATAAGATGGTTAAGATAGATACACTACCATTTTTACTTAGTTCATTGAAGAGTAAGGTTTGTGCCAATAATGTTTGGACAATTGAATGCTAATGTCTGGTGTCCTGAATAACTAACTTAAAGATAGTAATACGTAATGTATTAACCATTGTTACCCTCCTATTATGTTTGTTTGAAAATTTGTTCTTCTTTTGATTTGTTTTGTTTTTTCTTCTCTTTAAAATAAAAAAAAAAAAAAAAAAAAAAAAAAAAAAAAACCACTCTGGCTCTTTCCTGGGCAACTAACCTGAATTCATCAGCTTCTGATTCCCCAGCCTGGGGTAGCCTCAGGCCCCCAAGCTAACCCACTGACCAGGGACCTAAAGGGTCTTGCTGGTCAGTGAGGATGAGCCATAACCTGGGAGTTGGAATCCTGTTTCTTGCTTGGCTCTGCCCTGAGTTAGCAGGGTTCCCTTATTCATGCTCCTAATTTCTTAAAACCCTTGTCTCTTTAGTCACAAAATCAGGAGGTAGAGAAGTTTGTTAAAGACCAAATAAGGTTGTTTACATAATAGTAATTGTAACATAGTATTTACAATATAGTAATAGCTATTGAACCATCTCTGCACCATACCATGTTGGGTGCTGGAGATGTGTTATGTCATTATGTTCTATTCCTTTGCCTATTTTATTTTATTTTATTTTATATTTTTTGAGACAGGGTCTTACCATGTAGTTCAGGCCGGGCTTAACTCACTAGATAGCCCAGGCTAGCCTTGAACCCATGGCAACCCTCCTGCCTCAGCTTCCCAAGTGCTGGGATTACAGGCATGTACCACCATATCTGGCTCCTCTTTCCATTTTAAAGATGAGAAAACTGTGGCTCAGAGGAGCTAAATCACTTGGCCAACACCTCCCAGCTGCTACACGGGGAAGTGGGAATCCCAGAGCTGGAATCCCAGAGCTTGTGTGCCTAAGCAACACCATTGCCTTCCTTACACATCAGTCAGCTATGAAGGGACTTAGGGCTGTTTGTCTTCTTCTGGTATGTCAAGGCCAAACCTGGCAAGACAGGCTCAGGAAGGGCACTTGGTGCTTGTCTTGATTTTAGCACAAAAGCAGTGTGGTGTTTCCCCAGACCTATGCTGTGGGCACCCAGGAGTGGGCTTCAAAGCTTGCCCCTTCGTTTAATAAGAGCACAAAATAGCAACTGGTCCCAAGACAAGGTAAGAGGGGGGAAATGAGTTGAGCATCGTGAGGGAGTGGCCGCCTGAACCAGAAGCCTGGGACATGGGACTAGGAATTGTTAAGTCCAGGCAAAGGCAAGAGGCCAGGTGAAGGAGCGTAGGGAAATAGTTTTGTCTCCGGGTGTGTTTTGTGTTCTTTGTTGACAGCATTTAATGGAACTTGGACTCGAGAGATTAAAGTTCAAGAGACTGTTGATTTCTGCAGAGGTGCTTTGCCTGAATCTAGGCGGAAGCTACCACCAACAGGATTTTTATCATATTGTTGAGCGGGCTGCCTGCAGTTGGAGCATGGGTAACTGTTAACTTATCATCCTATAATATAAAGGATAAAATAATTATAAATATATAATAATGTATGAAAACAAAATTATGGTTATATATTATAAAATTATATTCAATATATTGTCCCTTTCCTCTCATCATCTTTATTAAAATATAGTCAACTCAATTTAAAAATGAAGAAAACTGACTTTGAAAGACAGTAACTTTATGAAAACAAAATAGAGAGAAATGAGTTCCTAGCTACCTTGTTCGTTTGGTTTTGATTTTTTTTTTTTTTTTTTTTTTTAGGTGGGTACCGGGAGTTGAACTCAGGACCTTGTGCTTGCCAGGCAGGCACTTATGCCACTGAGCTATCTCAATGGCCCAACTTTTTGGGGTTTTTTTGTTTGTGTTTGTTTGTTTCTTTGTTTGTTTGGAGACAGCATCTCACTATATAGATCAGGCTGTCCTTGAACTCACTATTAGCCCAAGCTGGCCTCTAACTCACAGCGATCCTCCTGCCTCAGCCTCCGGAGTGCTGGGATTACAGGCGTGTGCCACCACACCTGTCTCCTAATTTACTAAGGCCAGATTTGAATGATTCTTGCTCTTCCTCCTGATGATTTTATTGAGAGAAAACCTTGCCTTTTTGTTTCCCCCTTGCTGGATTTAATGGCCACACTTCTCTCTCCCTAAGAGGTGTTTGTGGCTCAGACTTTGGAATTCACATCGCTGTCCCTGCGGCTCAGTATCGTGCTGCCACACCACCCATGGTGCTGATGGAGAGATCGGAGCTCGGTTTGAAGGTGGGTGAGTGGCCCTGCTTGGTGACACTATATTACAGAGGGTGTGAAATGTACGCAGCAGAGAACCTCTCTGCGGGAGCTGGCGCTCCATTTCCCTTCCAGGAAAAAAGCAGATAAGGAAACCACAGGAAAAGCTGCGTAAAGATTCTTGATCCCGTCAGATACACCCCAAAGGAGACCGAAGCCCACCCCAGGGAAGTGCACACAAGGTCCCGGGGAGGCTGTGTCAGGGAAGCCAGACTGGGGAAGAGCTCGGGTCTTCAGCTCTTAGGGGGCTGCATCATTCTTTTAAAATACTTTCATTGTAATTTTCAAATATGTACAAAAGCAAGGAAAATAGGACCCCTCCTGCCTATCGCTCAGTTTTAAGTTGTCAGCACTGTTGTTCTGCCATCATCTTTCCTCCTACATGGCTTTTCCTTTTTCTGGAGTACTTAAAAGCAAATTTCAGATATATTACTTCACCCATAAATACATCAGCATTTATCTTTAGCAGATAAGGACTTTGTTTTTTAACACAGCCGTCATACTAATAACACAGCCAACACAAATAATTCCTTAATATCGAATAATCTGTGTTCAGTTTTCCCTGTCTCAAAAATGCCTATTTTTGGTCTACTCAAAGCAGGATCCAAACAAGGCTTATACCCTGCATTTGACTGACGTGTCTGGGGTCTTTTCACTTGTAAAAGTTTCCATTCCCCTGCTCCGTGTATTTCACTGTGTTTATTTGTTGAAGAAACTGGTTCATTTGTCCTTTAGAATTAGTCACATGGGCTGACTATGGTCCCATGGGGTCATTCAAGTGTTCTTCAAAGATAAGGTCTATGTTAAAATTGAGAGCGCACATCAGATTCACCTGGGAGGACTTGGAATATTTCCGAATCCTTGGCCCTCTGCCCAGTCATTCTGATTCCTCAGATCTAGGATGGAGCCTAGGAGTGTTATTTTAACACTGAGGTGCATTCCTAGGTTGAGAATTACTGAACTTCATTGTTGGACTTTTCTCGAATCTATTGATTATCTAGGAATAATACTATAAAGGAGGAGGAAGAAAAAAAAGTAGAAAAGTAGAAAGAGGGGGAATTGAGAGGAGAGAAGGAGAAGGAAGAAGAGAAGAAAGAGAAGGAGGAGGAGACAAATACTGAGTACTGTGCTGGTGAGATAGCTCAGCAGCATAAGTGCCTGCCTGGCAAGCACGAGGTCCTGAGTTCAACTCCCGGTACCAACATAAAGGAAAAAACGGGCCAGTGATATTGCTCAGCAACACAAGTGCTTGCTGGCAAGCGCGAGGTCCTGAGGTTCACTCCTGGTACCACATTAAAAAGAAAAGTAGTACTAAGCACTAATTTCGACTAGTATGACTTAGACTGTGATAGTGTTATTGAGAAAGAAATAAGAGATTCAAGTTACAGGTTTATAAGTTTAGGGAGACAAAAACACTGATTATAAAAATATAACAGAGTTCAAGTCCAAGATGTAGCCAGTGTTTTAACCCCTATCCTCCCAAACAAACCTAATTGAGACATCCAGATCACTGGCGGGAATGAAGAAGTGGTAGAATCGGACCCACACTCAGAATGGGATTCTGTCCTCCTATGGGGCTGGGGGCTCCCCTTTTACTCTGTGCTTTGGACTCCCCGCCTTGAAGATGGATCCCTCTTAGTACTACAGATCACTGTCATCTTTATGAGTCTACTTTGAAAATAAAAAACACTGAAATGAAAAATAAGCCATATAAGTTAAAATGCTTTGTTACATTCAGCACATGGGACAAATCCCTTATGTGGCATATTAAAAAAGCCAAATTCCACAACAGTTTAAAAAAACTTATTTTAAATAAATGTTTGCTAAGTATTTAAAGAATATAAATTTGAAAGGATACCCTTTATGAGTAAGTATAATAAATGCTTCATTCACAGACATGGGTCAAATATATAATAAAAAGATTTACATTGGAAAGAAAAACCATAAAAGAAAAATGCATAAACTTGACTCATTAAAATATGATTTGGATAATAAAGTCTAAACAGCATCATAAACAAAATTAATTCAAGAAGAAGAAAATGGAACTCACTTAAATATCCCTCAAATAGAAAATAGTTTTAAATAAAAGCATCCATTCTATGGAATATTAGTAGTATTTTGAAAGGATGCGATAGTTCCAATATGGTACTACCATAGCTGCGTTCTCCAAGACACAAATTTAAATTTTAAAAACCTACAAAACATAAAATTTTGAAATTTAATATGTAGATTTACTCTCATTTATGTAAAAAAGTACCAAATTATATACACGCACATGTATATATGGAAATGAACCCTCCTGGAAGAGCATGTAGCAGATGTACTCATTTCTAGGCAGGGGATTAGAGCGTGAAGGGGTTAATCAGGCAAATTGTTGCTTTTTCTGCACGGTTTGAATTTTTTACAAGAATGTTTTTATAAACGCTTCATGTATTAAAAGGAACAAAATAACTGTTACAGAACACAGAAAACGATGGAACGCTTCCCAATTCAATTTACAAAACTAGCAAAGCCTGATATTGAAACCCTACAACATGAGTGCAAATAAAAAAGGCTAGAGATCAATTTCACTTATGAATATGGATGGAAAATTCCTATGTAGAGCATTAGCAAATGGAATCCAGCAGTATATAAAAAACCATGACTAAGCAGGGCTTATTCCAGAATCACAAGGATGAATGAATATCAAGAAATCTAGCAATGCAGTTTATCAAGACGATCAGTACTGCCCTGAGAGCAACAGGGCCCCACCCCCACAAGCCCTGCTCCTTCTGCTGCCCCAAAGGATAAAGGATTTTTCTGGGCCAAGGTGACATGTCTATGTCTGGTATCCCTCCTATCTTGAGACCACACTTCCCTAAACCAGCGCCGCCCCCCATTCCCTGCCTAAATAGCACCAAACCTATTTTCAGAGCCTCCATGGGCCTTTCTTTGGTTCCATCCCATAGTGGATCTTGCACCAGAATGGCACACACCCCTAGACCTCAGGATGGCCAAGGTGTGGCTATTGGGGGGGGAAGTATGAAGGGGTGGAGATTAGACATGATATGGGCTAGGTTGTGCTTAGTTGTGCATACCAGGTCCCTAGTGGTACAGGATGGAGCCGGGGAGAGGAAAGGATGACCTGAGGTTGGGTCTCTGCATCCATAGTCTACGATGATATTGCCAGAAGCATGATAATTCTAAATTTAAACCTGGCCTTCCAGGTTGTTGTGAAAGTAAATGTCAAGGTAAAAGACAAGAGCAGATTTTATTTAGCAATTTGATGTTTTTGCGTAAAAATTCTAAATATTTAGTACTGGAGCAATGGAGCATTTGTACTCTTGGTCCAGGGCCCGTAACTGTGAAGGGCAACCTGGCCATGAATGAACGCTGGAGAAAAAAGCACCCTACCAGAAATGAAGAAACACATTAGAGAGATGAATTGGGCGAATGAAGAGGCAGTGTAAGAGGGAAGATAAAAATGGAGATGTTCTAAAACTGCATCCCTAGGCGCTTAAGATACACTTACCGATGCCGTCCCTTGGTGAAGTGAGGTGAGAAATACCAGTGTAAAAGAGACGGAGAGGGGCTGGTGATATCGCTCAGCGGCACGGGTGCCTGCTGGCGCGAGAGGTCCTGAGGTCGGCCCCCGGTACCCACAAAAAAAAAAAAAAAAAAAAAGAAAGAAAGAGACGGAGAAGAGGCCTCATAAATTCTGAAACTTTGAGGTGGCGAAAATGGCGACAGTCATCTGAGAGTTGGGAGCAATTTGCTGTCTCTAGAAATAGTCATTTCCATTTATATTTAAGACTGACAGTTTTATAAAAGAAAATTCAGTACAATTGACCCTTTAACACTCAATCGTGAGGCAGGTACCCTTCCGTGGTTCTCAGAGAAAATGTGGAGTCCACACAAGCTGCATGCATTTGCTCACTGCTGCGGTTTCCTCCTGTCAGAGAGGCTGCCAGGTCAGGGTGTAAGAATGAGCGTTGCTCTGACTTTAACTGCGGAGATGTGGTTTTGTGTTTATTTTTTTAAGTGGGATTTGATTTCTGGATATTAAAATCCAAGGAACAAACCAGAAGTGGAGGCACTCCAAGACTTCTAGATGGTTCTTTATCTTTAAACTTGCCCCTAACCTACTAACTGATGTCCTACATAGAATGACTCTTTTTTCTTTTCCTTCCTTCCTTCATTTCTTTCTCCTTTATTTCCTTTCCTCCTTCCTTCCTTTCTTTTTTCTTAATTGCACTGCCGAGGATGGAACCCAGAGCCTTGCACAAGTTCGACAAGCACTCTATCACTGAGCTACATCCTGACCTTTTGTTCTCGTTAAACATGTTTTTAAAATGGTATAATTTCCCTATTATAGAATTTACCCATTTTAAGGATATAGTTAGACAAGTTTTGGTAAATTTATAGTTGTGCAACCATCATCACTGGAATCCAGTTTTAGAATATTTCAGTCACTCTAAACATTTCTTTTGTGCCCATTTGTAATCAGTCCTTGCTCCTACCTCATGCCTCAAGTAACCACTGATCTGCTTTCTGTGTCTAAGGTTTTGTCTTTTTAAAAAATTTAACATAAATAAAATTGTATAATATGTAGTCTTTTGTGTCTGACTTCTTATACTTAAGAGCAGTATTTCTGAGGTTCATCCATGCTGTGGAATGCATCAGTACTTCATACTGAGATGTAGAGGGAGTACTATTACTGAGTAGTATTTCACTGTGTGGCTTTCCCACATTTTTAGTTAATGGACTCTCGGGTTGTTTCCAGTTTAGGGCTATTTTGAAAAATGTTGCTATGAGTTTTTGCTACAAGTTTCTGTATAAACGTATACTTTAATTTCTTTGGGTACTTATGTAGTAGTGGAATTGTTAGGCCATATTAAATCCATCTTAAAATATAGCCACATATCACTAAGCAACAGGTATCCATTCTGATAAAGGCATCACTAAATGATTTCATTTTGTGAATAACGCAAAATGTATTGCTACAAACCAAGGTGGTTATGATGTCACCAGGTGATATAACCTTATGGGACCACCATCATTGACTGAAATGTCATTAGGCAGTGTATAGCTGTAAATTGCTGCCACACTGTTTTCTAAAGTGGCTGCATCATTTAAATTCTCACCAGCAATAACTGATGGTTTTGGTTTTTTGGCATCCTCACCAGCACTAAGTATTGTGTCCTTGATTATACCCATCCTAGAGGGGTACTTCGCTGTTGTGTGAGTTTGCATTTTCTTAATGTCTGACGATAGGTGCATCCTTCATGCGCTTTTTTTGCCATCTATGCATCTTCAGTGAAGTATTATTCAAATCTTCTGCCTACTTTTAAATTGGTTGTTTATCTTCTTATCTGTTAAAAACATAAATTGGGCCAGGCCACCTTTGTTGCTGAAAATCTTTCAGTGGCTTCCACCACACTGAGGGTGAAGACCTGAACCAGTGATGGTGAACCTTTTAGAGCTTTCAGTGATAATAAACAGTCGGCTGCAGCACGCGTGCCATAGGTTTGCCACAACTGACCTAGACCTTTGTATGGCCTACCAGCCCTGCCTCCTGCCTGCAGCCTCATCTGCTGCGTTGTTCTGCTCGCTTGGCTCTTCAGTCTGAGTGCTCTCTGTTCAAGGAAAGCAGGCAGAATCTTCCTTCCTGGAGGCTTTTGCACCTTTCTCTCCCTCTCTTACCACCTCCTCTTCCCCAGTTTAACTCTTGCCCCTCATATTCATTTCTTCAAGCCAAGTCAGGAATCTCTGAAATGATAGACTTGGCCATGGCTCCCAGAAATTCCCAAGAAATCTACTTCTTGGCACTTAGCACCATCGTAATTATATAGTCAGTGTCACTAATGATGGGATACGTTCTGAGAAATGCACTGTTGGGCGATTTGGGCAAACATCACAAAGTACACTCATGCAAGCCTAGATGGCACAGGTCGCTCACACACATGGCCTCTTGATGTGGTCAAGAGAGGTCGTAAACCTGAGATGGGTGAGGCCAGCGTGGGCATCACCTGGCATACTGTTTTATAGGACACTCTTTTATAAATAGATCACACATTAATATTAAAAGATATAGCATAGTAGATAAACTAGTAACAAAGTCATTTATTAGCATTATCAAGATTATATACTGTACATAATTGCATCTGTTATACCTTTCTAGGCGTGGCAGCACAGTAGGTTTGTTTACACCCGTGTCACCACCAACAGGTGCGTGATGAATTGCACAATGACTACCTTGTTACAGGGGATGGGAATGGTTCAGCTCCACTATAGTCTTAGGGGGCCGCAGTCATATATGAGGTCTGTTGTTGACCCTAAGGTCCTTAGGTGCCACATGACTATGTTTAAACATGTAGTGTGAGTCTTTACTCCCCATAGTATCCAGCAGGCTCCATGAAAGGGGCAAGGGTGCCAACATGTCACCCCATTGTAACTCAGCCTCTAGGTGATGCCAGGTACACAATGAGTCTTTGGAAAGTATTTGTTGAATGGATAACTGAACAAGAGGCCCTACTTTTCCAAGGACTAAGACCTATGATAGGCCAAGTTCATTCTAAGCCAGGGAGTGACAGCACCGTGAATTGATAGAAGCATCAAGTAAAGGCAGTGGTTGGAACCAGGGACTGGGTCAGAGCCACAGAGAATAACTATCAAGTGATAAAAATATTAGGATGCTCCTGAGAGGAACTTTTCAATATTAAGTGTACATACCAAGAATATATCTCAGGGATATACCTGACTAGCATGAACAAGACCTTGGATTTGATTCTCAGCACTACAAAAAGAAAACAAAAAGTCCTTACTGGGGAGCAATAATTTAGCTCTTAAGAGTAGATGAGGAATTACAGGGAATGAAATCAAATGAGTTCTACCAGCATCTGTAATTCAGTCCCAAAGGAAAAATGTTTGCGGGCCGGTGAGATGGCTCAGCGGCCTACGCGTCTGCCTGGCAGCGCGAGGGCCCGAGTTCGACTCCCGGATCCCACATACGAAAAAGGGGCCGGTGATATCGCTCAGCGGCACGGGCGCCTGCTGGCACGCGAGGTCCTGAGGTCGACCCCCGGTACCCACAAAAAAAAAAGAAAAGAAAAATGTTTGCCTCTCTGCTCCCCAGGTTAGAGTACTGGAAGTTAGGTGGAAGCTGGGCCTGGTGGTGCACACCTGTAATCTCAGCCCTCTGGGAGGCTGAGGCAAGACAATGTCAAGTTTGAGCTTAGTCTGGACAATTTAGTGACTTAGTGAGACCCTTGTCTCAAAACTTAAAAGGTCTGGGGATGTAGCTCAGCATGAAGGCCCTGGACTCAACAGAAAGGGGGGGCGGGTCAAGAGCCCCAGCAGGGTCCCCAGCCACCCACATTGTCATGAAATTTTCTCTCCATTCTCCTCTGTTTCTCACTGTCACAATTTCCCTCTGTATCACTCTCTTAACCGAGAGTGAAAGCATAGTCATTCATGATCGCATTTGTTTGATGTTACCTGACGAATCAAATAAAGTTTGGGAAATTTGAATATTTTGATCTTACGTATTAGATTTTGCTGGTGATTTGATGGCCTTTGGTAGATGAACTCTTTGAACAGGAATCTTTTACTTTTTTTTTTTTTTTTTTTTGTGGGTACCGGGGGGTCAACCTCAGGACCTCGCGCGCCAGCAGGCGCCCGTGCCGCTGAGCGATATCACCGGCCCCTTTTCCGTATGTGGGATCCGGGAGTCGAACTCGGACCCTCGCGCTTGCAAGGCAGGCGCTTAAGCCGCTGAGCCATCTCACCGGCCCCAAAGGTTTGTTGTTTTGTTTTTTTTTTTGTGGGTGCCGGGGGGGTCGACCTCAGGACCTTGCGCGCCAACAGGCGCCCGTGCCGCTGAGCGATATCACCGGCCCCTTTTTCGTATGTGGGATCCGGGAGTCGAACTCGGGCCCTCGCGCTTGCAAGGCAGGCGCTTATGCCGCTGAGCCATCTCACCGGCCCACTTTTTCTTAAGTTTCTAGCTTTCTTGAAGGATAATTGACAAATGGAATTTGTATATTTGTGGTATACACTGTGTGCTTTGACATATGTATGCACTGTGAAATGATAACCACAAGCAAGCTAATGAACATATCCATCACGTTATAGAGTTAGCTTTTTCTTGTCAAATGGTGGTGAGAACATTTAAGATATGTTCTCTTTTTTAAAAAATGTTTTTGTTTTTAGTTGACACAAGTGGTTATACATATTCCCAGGGTACAGTGTGACACTTCAGTACATATGGGTAATGATCATATTAGGGTACTGACATATCTATCACATTCCATTGTACTGGGAACATTCAAAATCCTACTATTTGAAATATTCAATTAAATATTATCAACCATAGTTACCCCACTGTACTATAGAACATTAGAAGTAATTCCGCCTATTCGACCACACCCCTGTACTTGTTAGAGTGAAATCTACTGTCTTAGCAGTTTAGGCATATGGTACGTTGTCATTAACTACAGTCACCATGCTACGTGGTAGACTCCTTTTTATTTTTACAAACTCATGTGACTCGACAGACCAGAGAAAAAGAACTGAACTCAGAGTGTAAGTTGCTGACCCAGATAAAGTCAGCCGCGGGATCAGTGTTCCACACCCCCAGGCTAGGAATCCCCCAGAGCTATGGAGTAAGGAACAAGGTACCCAGAAATGAGTGCCCTGTTTTGTGCACCTTGAGCCCTGGCAAGGCTCCAAGATCCTGAAGCGCGTTGTGATCGGAAGCTACCCGCATTTAACAGCACGCTTTCTGGGCCTGGGGTGTAACTCAGTGGCAGAGCGCTTGCCTAGCATACACACCGTCCTGGATTCAATCCCAGGACCACAAGAAATTATTTAAGAAAAAAAAGTGCCCGTTTAAGTTGTGTGCATTCGTACATGCAAAATCTCTAAAGAATAGACCTGGTTACCTGTTATTTGGGGAAGACCTATGCAGGTGAGTGACATGGATTAGAGGGAAAATTTTTACTAGATAACTTAAAACAATTTTTTTATTTTAAAATAATGTCCAATTTACACAAAAGCTTCAAATACGGTAAAAAGATCTTTCTCTCCTGGACCATTTGAGAATCTATGTTGGTATGATGCCCATCACCTCTGAAAACTTTAACATGCAATTCTTACAAGGACATTCTCTGACATAAACATATCAAAAAGACCAAAAAATGAACACTCATACACTTCCAGCATCCAAGTTTCACCAAATATCCCAGTAATATCCTATATAGTGAAATGATCCAATGCATAAGCACATGTCATCTTTAGTCTCCTTCCATGTGGAATAGTCTCTCAGTCTTTCCTCAGCCTTCCTGAACATGAAGATTACAGACCAATAATCTTTTTTTTTTTTTTTTTTTTGCGTACCAGGGGTCGACCTCAGGACCTCGCGTGAGAGCAGGCGCCCGTGCCGCTGAGCGATGTCACCGGCCCTTTTTTCGTATGTGGGATCCGGGAGTCGAACTTGGGCCCTTGCGCTTGCCAGGCAGGCGCTTACGCCGCTGAGCCATCTCACTGGCCCAAGACCAATAATCTTATATGATGTTTTTTGCAATACACGGTGGTGCACACCTGTAATACCAGCACTCAAGAGACGGAGGCAGGATTGCTGTGAGTTCAAGGCCAGCCTGAACTACATGGTGATACTCTGTCTCGAACACAAAAAACAAAACCAAAAGCTTACATGAAGTTTTTAAATTTGAGTGTGTCTGGTTTTCCTCACAGTTAGATTCAGGTTATGAATCTCTGGGATGAACCACAAGGAAGTGATATATGTCTTCTCATTGTGTCTATCAGGCAGTATACAATTTGGGGACAACCATTGCAGATAACATTAACATTAGTCACCTAGTTAATGTGTTGTCTGCCAGTATTCCATAATGTCAGAATTTCCTTTCTCCCTTTGTAGCCGAAGAATATTAGGTAGGGAGGCACCCTGAGACTATGCAAATGCCTTGTTCTTTATTAAATTTTTAATTTATTCATTTTTTAATTTATAGACTAAATTTCCTATTTTATTACTATGTAATTTCTTATACTTTGGGGAGTGGTGTGAATGCACCGACTCTTTAACTGATTTTTAAAAAGAAAAAACCTGAAGTCTAAAACCTCCACTGATCCTGGGCTTTCACTGAATTCATCATTATTCTTATATCTAGGGACACACCACTCGGGTTAACTGGGGTGGTGGTGGGAGCTTTATCAAACCCAGTAGGACACAGGACTAAGGGTAGGAAGGAACATTTCCCCAAATGGAAGTGTGTGACAGGAAGAATGGAAACTGGATGTCCAAGATAATTGGTGTCCAGAAGAGTTCCCAAAATGAATGGGAGAACCAAACACTAAAAAAGGGGGCTCTAACCAGAGGACGTTTGGAGTCTAGTGTAGGAAAGTAGGAGATTCACTGGAATGGAAAAGAGGTAACAGCAAGGAAAGCAACAATCCCGGCAGCCAGAGGGGGCTCATCAGGACAGGGAGGCCCCTGTCTGCTAGCATTTAGCATTGGAAGCCAGGTCACTTTCCATGGAGCTGAGACCAGATATGGACAGGTAATTACAGCACCCAGCAGAGGGCTCTATTTGGGGACAGAGGACCAGCTCTTTGCAAGTCTCAGCACCTTGTCAGAAAAATGGTTTGTCTTGGGAGAAGACATTAGATGAGAGGATGCTCTGTGGATTTGCTAGTTGCTCTTCCCAGAGATGGCCATCAGCCCAGTGTTGAACGTTGAACACTGGCAATGACGCTGCTGTGGAGAAAGTTGTGGGCAATTGCTAACCTCTTTGTAGACTCCATTTTTTAAACACAGGAAAAATCTGCCAAATTACACGAATTATGCTTAATGCCACTCATTCTATTCCTCTCCCCCAGAATTTTCTCTTTCCACCTCTCAGCCACAGATCTATGAAGTCTGCTTATCATTCCTGCTTGTTCGGGATATTTTAGGAAACTGTTTGTATGTTGGCAGCTGTCCTTGGCCTAACTGGAGCACACCTCTGCAGACAGACACATTCTACAGATTTCTAACAAAGCAAATATGTTGATTTTGGCATAGGTTTGCCCCAAGTTATCAGACTATACTACTTGGTTGACTAGGAGAAAATGTCTAGGGAAAACACATTTTATGACTTTAATTGTTATTATAGGTGTTAAAATAAATCTGTGAGCTGTAATATATTTAAGTGAAAGAACTCACATCTGGTTCCGATTAACTCTGGAGTCTGTTGGCTGACTTAGCAAGGGAGCCTTTTCTGGAAGTCGACTCTGTCTGGGGATTTTGTTTTCACCCAGAAAGGCACAGTGGAGACCTTGTTCCAGAACAAAGACATTAACTGTTAGTGCGACCCCTCACGAACGTGGCAATGTTAACCAGAGACCTTAAAGTCAGAGTCCTATCCTGGAGGACTGAGACAGGCAAGGCAAAAGGCAAGAGCTGATTGGGTAGAGATAGAGAGCTCCAGAGAAGTTCAGCGGACTTGGCATTGGGCATCACTTTACCCTCCATTCACAAAGACCCACAGAAGCGTTGGTCTAGATGGTGGCACCTCTCGTCCTCACTCTGGGTAAAAAGACAGAATCATAATATATCGTGAGAGGTCCATTATAAGCAAGGAGGTGCCATCTGTAACGGACACTATGGAATATTTTACTTTCTTCTCACAAGACAATAAAAGCTATAATAAACGTGTTGGCACATCTCACTTTCTTTATGGGAAAGATGGCAGACTGATGGTAAGAATTTGGGCATGGTGGTACATGGAGGAGCTTCCCTGGAGCTACCTTGGAGGCTGAGGAAAGAAGATCAATTGAGCCCAGGAGTTGTAAGGGGGGGAGGGAGAGAGAAAGGGAGGGAATGAGGAGGAGAAGGAAGAAAAGGAATGATAAGAATGGGTGAAATGAAGCCAATAACTCCACTACGGCCCATAGACCCTGAGGACTCTACAAAGCAATGTCTATCTAGGATGAAATGCCCTTGACCTGAGCCCTGTGGTTAAAATATGCTAGCAGTTGCTGGCTAACGAGGGCTTTACAATTCCTCCTGAATCTGTCTCTGAGTTTAAGAACAAGACAGCATCGGGGCTGGTGAGATAGCTCAGCGGCATAAGCGCCTGCCTGGCAAGTGCGAGGGCCCGAGTTCGACTCCCGGGACCCACATACAAAAAAAGGGCCAGTGATATCGCTCAGCGGCACAGGCGCCTGCTGGTGCGCAAGGTCCTGAGGTCGACCCCTGGTACCGACAAAAAAAATAAAAAATAAAAGAAAAAAAGAACAAGACAGCATCAACCTCCAATCCCTCCCTCTCCAACTTACATCCTCCCTATGGACAATGGAGGCAGCAAAGCTCACCTGAGAAAATGGCATCCTGTCCTGCTCCTGGGGCATAGGTGGCTCTCCTAGGTGGCCTCTTCCCACTTCTCCATCTACATGGCCCGACTTCCCCTCTGCCTCGCAAAGGAAATAGAGAGTCCA